>CATNUY010000365.1:0-600000 GCA_951217065.1 Baccha elongata
TTTGGTTTCATATACGCGTAATGGAAATCATACATCTTATACTTAGAGATTTCTAGAACGGAAAACCCTAAGTATATTGGCTTGATATAAACCGTAGAGGTTCTTTTCAATTGAATAGAAGCCATGTTATCACCAAATTCAGAATGCTGTGAAAATTTGGTTTTGCTATAAGGGCACAAGACCCTAACCTTCGTCCATTACTCGAATTGTCTGATGATGAAACAATTCGTACATATTTTCTTTTGTCAACATTCTCCATTGTTTTCCCAAATACAGGGTTATTACATAATTTTCGTAGATCTTTTTCAAACTTATTTGTCGCTTCTGTTCTAAGTCTGTTATTAAGATCAATGTATTCTTTTAACCATGAAGATTGGTTGAATTTTATTACGCGGTGTATTTTTTTCAAAACCAACCCATTCTCAATACACTGTATTAATGTTTTATAGTGTATTGTGTAATTTTTTTTATTCCGCAAGTCTGCGATCAATTTCTTTGGTTTGTTTTTAATTGATATATTTGATGAACAGAATGGAAGATCGTTATGTTCATCATGAATATGTTGCGGATATTCTAAATCAACTTCTAAAACGTAGCCAATTTTTTTATCAGAAAGCAACCATTCTTTTATTAAAGATACATTAGTTGGAGGATCAATCCATTTAAAGCCTGAATGTGGAAGGTAATCGGACATGGCCCAACCGAAAAGATTATTTGCATCTAAGTACATTAAATATTCACTAGGTTTGCTTGCATCATATTCTGGCATATACTTATTATATGCCTTACAGTGCCGTAAACTACATTGAGTCAATCCTCCTCTTATACCCCTACTGAAGAAATTATACATATTTATGTCTGTAAGAAGCTCCAGTTTGACATTTGTATGTTTAAGCATAGCACTCCATGAAAACCCAGGTAACGTGAAGTAATGACAGGGGTCTAGACCATATGATTTCTTTGAATCTTTGCGGAATTTTTCAAATATATCAGCTAGAATTAAAACATCTGTAACCAGGTAATTTTCAAGATATTGTGCTAAAGAAGAACATTTGAAATTATTCCAAACATTTTTAGCATGATCATAATCATCTTGGCTACACTCAGTCTCCAGCAATGAATTATGAAACGCTGAAACAGGTGGTAATTCCGTTTCGGAAAGTGTCTCTATAGAATCTATATAGTCGTAACAAAAGACACCCTTTCGAGTCATTAGTTCGAAAGATCTTTTATTGCCCCTACAAAACTTGTCCAAATTTTTGAAATCAACCTCTGCAAGGGTTTTTGAAATATTATCAATGCTACAGGGAAGAAATCTATAGGAGTCTAAAAATCTTAACTCAAGATGATCCTTTTGATTAGTATTTACATTATCTATTTCAATTATTTTAGAAATAGATATATACTTTTCTTCATTTAATGGGATTATTCGAATAGTCCCATCGATATTACCCAGCTCTTTTATGAATAAATGGGCATCATAGCCAGTTAAATTGTGGAAAAATATAGGTAAAAATAGTGGTACCTTAAAATTTAAATTACATGAAAAGTGTGCTGCACCTCTTAATTTCCCAGTGATGTGGCAATGGTCTCGTACTCTATCCGATCCAAGGGGCTTATTACAGATGTGGCAGCTTGTATCACTTGAATATTTTAGCCTATCTGCTTCTGTTTCACTCATAGCAGTATTTTTTGTTAAATATTCGCTATGAATACGTTTATACTCCTCAATTAATGAGTCTATAAATACTCGTGCACAGTCGACACCTGAAATGAAAATAAATAAAACAAAAATAATGAATAAATTTAATAGTAAATAACTTAAAACAAAAGTATTAGGTAAATGTTAATTTTGTTTTATATGATTGACTTACCCGTGTATTTGAAGAGTTTGTCCAGTGATGAATCGAACGAGCATTTCAAATAATATGAAACTGCTATGGGCACATGCTCTTTAATTGAAGTTGTTGAGGAATTTCTCGGGTCTGGATGGCAACTTTGAACATTCACCAGCATACACTCGAAGTCAGCATACACAGCGAAGGGAACTTCAATGGATCTTGCATGATGTTCGAACTTTAATATATTCGAACCCTCTTTAGGCAGCTCAGTTACAATACCATTACATTCTGATCTGTGTTTTTCAAACGCACTGGTATTGTTTAACGTTAATAAGCAAGCATTACACATTCTTATCGAGTGATTGCCGTGATTTACTTGCCTGCTTATCAGTTTTGATATGGATTTAATCCATATAAAATGATTACTTGCTCCTTCTTGAATTAGCAGTAAGTTTATGTGGTTGGCCTTTACACTCCTTGTAAGGTAGTAAGGTCCTACAACTTTGTAGTCGCTTCCTTCATCACTTTTCGGCTCGATTCCAAACACGTTGACACTTATGGTAGGGTTCAGTTGTTCGAAGATTGTAATATCTTTCAGAATCAGCGGGAAAGTCAAATTTGTAAAAATAATTTGACTACCTTTTGGCTAAATTATTACTTCATTTCTAATGTCATCGATTGGATAGCTGCTTGTTCTATTAACATTAATACTAGCAGGATGGAGAGCAGAAACAAGTGCCCATTTAAAGCAGTAAACATCATTATTCTGGACATTCACATATGCTTTTTTAGTTTCTATACATTTTGGAAGTCTAATGTAGCTAGACCCTCTCAATGGCTTATATTCATTGATGTTTAGTTCTAAATGTTTGATGGCAAGCAGACTCCAACCAGATTCTGAAATTTCAAATACTTCGCTTTTGGTATCAATGGTTTTCACCATACTAGAAAATATGTCATCCACATCTCGACTTTCAATAGCTATTTCCATCGGAGACTTGAATGATTTTATGTTGATAACCGGTTGCTCTTCTCCGCCAGCCAAGGTTGAATACTTTACATATTCAGCGAAAAGTTCAATGCTGAATTTAACACTGCCTTTGCTTCTGATTGATTCTCCAATTAAATTCAGCACATTCGTTTTTGCCTCATTCAAAAAATGTTTTATATTGAGGACATCTTCCTTTTTGTTTTCCAGTAGGTAAGTTTCAACTTTTCCTCCAAAGCATTGTCGGATTTTCATTAAAGGGGTCATTGATACCTTATCCAAGATTTTGCTTTTGTGGATTTGTTCTGATATGGTTTGCCCATTCAGAAACCATAACATCCATTTGACAGCCTACGCATCTGCGTTTCTTCGAACAATGCGGGATATCTTCTTCAGATTGCCGTTTGCTTGCAACATTCTGGTCACTTACACCTGGGTTCACTGTATTGTCCACAGAATTGAGATGGCTGCCTCGAAAATGACGAAGCAAAGCATCTTTTCGCGAAAATGTCGCTTTTATATATACTTATTACACTTTGTAAAATGTTAGCAACACTTTTGTTTTGTTTTAATATTTTAATGAAACTAGAACAAACAGTAAAAATCAACTACACTTGGTGGCTCTATAGCAAGAACTATTAAAAATTACTGAGATGTCCAAAGTTTTATAGGAATTTATCGCGTAGTATCTACGAATTAAACGTATTGAGACTGACATTTGTCATCTGTCAAGAGTGTTTGTAAAAATTTAGAGCTCTTACTAAAATACTAAAATTTAAGTAGAAAAAGTGTACATTTATTGTCTGAGTGCCTTGAAAAAATTATATAAGGAATAAAGGTCTAAAACACATTGCTTGCAGAGTAAGTTTTTAGACATAAGAACCCCTGAGTGAACAAAAACTAGTGACCTGAAAAAACTAACCTCAATGCACAAACGAGGGCTACTAGACACCTCCCCTGAGCACCTACAAATTGAAAAACGATACTCCATCACCTCTGCAAAAATACCCGCAACCACTGACACCACTATGGGAACCGCGTCCGGAAACCATGAAGCGATGATGAGGCAACTGCTCAAAGAAAACAACGACGAGCTGATGAAACACCTCGCAACAAAAACTGATTTGCAGTGTATTCACACCGAATTCGCAAACTTGCAAGCTAGCCATGAGCAGATTAGTCAAAGAGTGGTTCATTTAGAGAACCGCAACAAAATTCTGGAGGACCAGTTCGACAGATTGTTGCAAAAAAGTACAGAAGCTAATTTGGTTGTGCACCTACCTTTCGACAAAAACGCTGATGTTTGCGAATCTGCCAAATCCCTCTGTTCTGGTTTGTTGCGCGAAAATGAAACCAATTCTAGCGTCGAATCCGCTTATAGTGTACATAGCAAAAACGCACGTAATGCAACCATAATAGTGAAGATGAAATCCCGTGAAACTGCTTTAAATGTATTGCGAAAATCGAGTGCTTTGAAGGGGAAGCATATCAGCATCCATAAAGATCTACCTCTAAATGTGCGTCAAAGAAGATCTAAACTCATCCGCATATGGAAAATACTCCATGAGAAAGACCCGCAGAAGAAAATCGTTGTACGGGACGACAAATTGCTTGTCGATGGTAAAGTTTTCTCCTGGGATTCCGATTTAGGGTTGAAGTGTGGTGAAAATGAAGGTGTAAATGCTCTAATTCCTATTTTTGGAGACATTTCTTTTCTTAAAAAAATTATGAATGAACTTTTAAGTAAAAACAATTTGTGTAATATGTCAACGTCAAATGTGTCATCGAATGGAAGTGCTGCCAATTCAGCTGTCATCACAGAACACAGGGTGCCATCGCAGAACTCAACGTCAAATTTAGGTGCAAGCACAAGTGGGACATGTTTACACGAAGCATGAGAAGCGGCAGTCTACCAGAACGATAAAACTTTTATTAAAAATATTAAAATTTTAAGTTATAATGTGGCAGGGATGAAGAATAAATTAATGTTTGTAAATTTTTTTTAATTATATTCAAGAATTCGATATTTTTTTTTATATGAAACACATCTGTTAGAAAATGAAGTAGACAGTTTTAAGAGAGTATTTTTTAACTATGAATTAATTTGGAATTATGCTATAAAATCAGCTAACTTTGGTCGCGGCAGTGGAGGAGAACTTTTTGGGTATCGCAAAAATGTTGTTGGAGCTAAGCTAAATTTTCGAAGAATAGGTGTTACTTGTGTGTTAGATGTACGAATCGACAACGATAAAATGTGCATAGTGCCAATATATATAAACTGCAGTCACTGGCAATCCGATTATGAGAAATTATGCGACTCTCTGCAAGATATTGCCTCAACAAATATAATGCTCGTTGGAGATTTTAATGGCAGGATAGGTCTTTCACAAAACAATTTCATAAGCGCACATCTCCCCATCTTCAATTTGAATCGCAATTCTAAAGATGCATTTGGTGATGGCAAAGGGTCAAAAATCATCGAACTCGCTGATGCCTACAACTGTCATGTTTTGAATGGAAGCTGCTTTGGAGACGCTGAGGGTCAATACACATTTCATAGAGGAACCGCTTGTTCAGTGATTGACTACTGCTTCACATCTGGGCACTGGAACAAAATTATTAATAATTTTAGAGTAGGTGTCAAGATATCTTCGGATCATATGCCTCTTGAAATTACTTTTTCTCTTGAAACAACGGTTAACCTCAGTAACATTAAGCAGCTAAATCTTATCCCAAAATTAGTTTGGAATGATAAAAACCGGAACACCTACCAGGTAAATTTAAGGAAACAACTCGAGGAACATGAAGATGTAGATACTCCTGTTGATATGAGCACACTTACAGAAATAATTAAAAAAGCAGCCGCGCAAAACTATCCGTCGAGAACACGCAAAATTAATAAGCAAAAATGGTTTGATAATGATTGCTTGAAAGCTAGAGACCAATCTTTCAAATTCTTAAAGCTTCTGAGATCCCACAATTTTGAAATCTTTAAGATCCTTTATGCCGAAGCAAATAAGAATTATAAACAGGTTTGCCAATCCAAGAAAAAAACTTTTGAGCAGTCGAATATTTCAATAATAAACAACACCCGCTGTGCTGCAGACTTCTGGAAAGCCATTAAACATATAAACCACAAAGAAAATGTTATCGCCCTAGGCTTGCATGCGTCAAATTTAAGAAACCATTTTATGAGTCTTCTCAATTCAACAACAAACGGACCCTTAGTGTACTATGCTCAGCCCCTTATTCTAGACGAGTTCCTAGACGCACCATTTTCAATGCAGGAGGTTAAAGAAGTCATAGCAAAAACGAAATCAAATAAGGCTCCTGGAGACGATCGTATCCCATTCGAATTCTACAAGCACGCCACAGATGAATTCACATCCTTACTCGCGAATGAGTTTAATCGAATTTTCGAAACTGCGTTAGTTCCAGAGTCTTTCAAGAAATCGATAATTTTTCCACTCCATAAAAAAGGAAATCACGAGGATCCAGCAAATTATAGAGGCATCTCCTTCCTTAACACATGTGCTAAATTGTTCGCAGGGCTTATTCATGGCAGAATTACGCAATGGGTAGAGGAAAGGAACATTTTATCTGAGTTACAGGCAGGCTTCAGAAAAAAGTACTCAACAGTTGACCACATATTCGCACTTTCTAATATTGCTGACTACTACAAGAGGAAGCAGATGAAACTATATGCGTTTTTTGTTGATTTTCGTTCAGCCTTTGATACAATTGATCGTGAAGCTCTTTTCTGCAAATTGTATGAAATAGGTATGTCCAGCAAAACTATAACTGTTCTTAAAGCGATGTATGATAGCAACATAGCATATGTATGGGACGGAGAAACTGTTTCGGAAGAGTTTGGAACTACAATGGGTCTCAAACAAGGCTGTATTTTGAGTGCATTGCTTTTTACCATTTTTATAAATGACATCACAGATGAGGTAAGAGGTGGAATAGTTGTGGGAGGGGTTGCAATACCTGCATTAATGTATGCAGATGATATCTCCTTTTTTGCGGATACTGTGGACAAAATGCAGATGATGGTTAACAGGCTTAGTGGATATTGCAAGCGGTGGAATTTAGAAGTCAACATGCAAAAATCGAAAATGATGGTGTTCAGAGGTGGAGGAGGCAGACATGCACGAAACGAAAAGTGGTTCTATGACGGTGAATCAATTGAAATAGTAAGACAATACAAGTACCTAGGAGTCTTAATAACCGCGAATTTGAATATGAATAAACATTTAGAAGGAAAACTAGCGGAGGCAAAGAGGGCAATTTCTTCGGTATGGGAACCATGCATAAAGAGCAAGTTTATTGAGCACAGCGCAAAGCAGAAATTATTCCGTGCCACAGCTGCGTCAATTCTTCTCTATGGAGCACAGGTATGGGGATACAGGTCTTACGAAGTAGTTGAAAAATTCCTTCGTTATTTCATTAAAAGGATTTTTCGATTGCCTAAAAACACACCTAACTATATGCTATATCTGGAAATAGGGACGCCGCCTTTGATTATGGATACGCTCAACATGAATTTTAATTACATTGTAAAAGTTATGGACATGGAGGGCAAAAGAATTCCAAAAATCGTTCTTAATATGGTAATACAATCAAGAGGCTCTATGTTAGCGGAGTGGGAAAGTCTTGCCGAAACGTGTGATATTGATCTGGAAATAGCGCCAAACGAAGAATCGCCGCAGTTAAGAAGTAAGTTCAATGCGTTACTAGAAAAAATTGGAAATATCATGTATGAAAGATTTGCAACAGAAGCCAGTTCGTCGCTCTTCAGGAGTTATTATAGTCGTTTGAACTTCTGCTTGCAAAACAGATCATATCTGGTGAACAACAACGCAGTAAGCATGATAAATATCATTTTTAAAACGAGGGGAGAGCTGTTGAACTTAAATTTTATGCCGCACCGATCTGATCTGCCTTTACTATGCAGTCTATGCAACATGAGAGCACTTGAAGATACTTATCACTTTCTTGCCATATGTCCGGTTTTGAGAGAATTTAGAGTGACTTTCTTCAGCAAAACCAGCCTAGAAGAAGATGATTTATTAAGGATACTTAACGGGGAACAAGGATGGGATTCGCTTTACAATTATGTGGTTACTGCACAGCGATACAGAAAATGTATAATGGAAGAAGATTTTTAAAATTTTAAAACAATACTTTTATCTTTTTATTTTTAATTTTTTTTACAATTAATAAGATTATTAGTAATATTTAATATGTCAGTCTGGTAGACGGCCATAAGCCATACCAATAAGGCTTAAGCTTATATAACAAAAGAAAAAATGTATTACATTGTGAAATAATAAAGAGTCATTTAAACTAAACTAAACTAACTAAACGTATATGTGTATTAAAAGATATAAAGAACGACAAACCAGGAAATTATTGTGTGCTATCTAAAATAGAAAAATCCTGTGTAGTAAACGCCTAGTTATCTGCAAACTCGAAAAAACATGTGCGTTTGTTAAAAGATATAAGCAACGGCAAAACGGGAAATGAACGTTACTTATCTACAAATAGGAAAAAAAACGTACGTATTTAAGTACGTTAGAAACACAAAAACATGATATAAACGATATCTGCAAACTCGAACAAACATGTTAGTTTGTTAAAAGATATAAGCAACGGCAAAACGGGAAATGAACGTTACTTATCTACAAATAGGAACAAAAATCATATGTATTTGACTACGTTAGAAACGACATAACATGACTATAACGTTAGTTATCTGCAAACTCGAAAAAAAACATGCACGTTTGTTAAAAGATATAAGCAACGTCAAAACGGGAAGTGAACGTTACTTATCTACAAATAGGAAAAAAACGTACGTATTTAAGGACGTTAGAAACGACAAAACATGATATAAACGTTATCTGCAAACTCGAACAAACATGTTCGTTTGTTAAAAGATATAAGCAACGTCAAACGGGAAATGAACGTGTACTTATCTACAAATAGGAAAAAAAACGTATGTATTAAAAAAAAGAGACGTAAGAAACGACAAAACAGGACATGATCGCGTAGTTATCTACGAATAGCAAAAACATTTTTGTGTATTTAAAGATATAAAAAGTATGGGGGCTGGTTTTGTAAAACAATCTAATGCATGACTATTAAATTATGATATAGTGGGGGGTAAAATAGTTCTATAAAACGTTAACATTTGTTGAGAATAGGAGTAGTTGATTTTAAGAAAGTGACGAAGGTTTAACATATCTACTTCAGCATGAATTTCTCAGAACCTGATTATTCAGTTTTTACTCTGGAAGACTTTGCAGCCCGGGAAGCCAATACAATCCATGAGAGCGCTTTCAAACCTACACGAAAATTGTGCGAGCTGACGATTGGATCAAATTACAACATCTATCATATTCGAAAAATTAGCACAAAATGGGGAGATCGAGTTGTAGCTGATCTGGGGGAGTATACTGTAAGCCCAAAAAAAATATACTCTTTTATTGTATTAATGTTTATTAATTTTTGTAATATTTTATTTACTTACAGGTATTTTTACCAAGTAGATACTCATCCCTATCATCAAACAGCTTGCTTGCTATGGCTAAAGGTGGTTACGCTTTTCAAATCACAAGACCATTAGGATCAACATACGAGCTCAAATTTTTAAAACTTAAATAATCTATTTAAGTCATTCATGTATAAATATATAGTATTTGTATATTTAATAAGAATAAAAAAACACCAATAAATTATGTATGCAATAAATTTATTTTTTTTTTTTATATTATAGTATCTTATTTTTACCAATCCATGAGTTTTCTTCTGATGGGAATCCTAACCATTTAACAAAAACTTCGTTTCCTCTTGTTTTTATTACTTTTTCCACAAGATATATATCTGGACAGTTGGATTTCATCAGCTCTTCTTTATAAAACCCGCCTTTTACTGGTTCTCCTTTATTATCTTCGAGAATATATGTAATAGGTTTTGTTGTTTTAACTGATCTTATTTTAAAAACTTCCGTAGTCCAGTTGGGTGTATAACCTTTCTCGAATGCATGTTTATACTTGCTTATTCTTTCACTATCCCCAACACTAAATTTACGTTTAACTGTATTGTCTTTATGATCTTTGAAATGTTTGAGTAATAATTTTGAGTTTCTTTTATTAACACTAGCAGGTTGACATTTTATGGTTCTGTGGAAAGAGTGATTATAATCTCGAAGTATTTTTTTTATAAATATTTATCCACTTATAGCTGCCATTAAAGCTAAATTCTTTCCACATTTTGTCTTTGAAAGTTCTATTAAATCTTTCAACAATAGAAGCCTTTAATGAACTGAATGTTAAGTAATGATTTACTTTATATTTTTCCATTAATATTTTGAAATTTTTGTTAAAAAACTCTTTCCCATCATCAGTTTGCAAATTTTTCGGAATCCTAGAAGATTGAATGAATATGTTTTCCATAGCTTTGGTTACAGCAAGACCAGTTTTATTTTTAATAGGAATGACCCATGCGAATTTAGAAAAAGTATCGATGACGGTCATTAAGTAATTAAATCCTTTATTCTGACAACAATAAGGTATTATTTCAACCAAGTCCGCTTGCCATAAATCATCAAAGCCCTTGATGATAACACGGCGACGTTTAAAATTTCTACGTGCAGCCTTGTGTAATTCTTCAACAACCATTCGCTTGCTCATATTAGTTAAGAATGAATTACAGAAAATAAGAAAAAGTTTTTTTTATAATTGTGTTTTTTTTTATTTATTTGAGTCTTTTATATAATAACATCAGCTTATTAATTCTTAATATAACCCTCTCAACCAAATAACAAGAACACGTATCAGGCCCCAATCTACATTCATCCGATGACCAACAACAGCTTGAGTAATGAAATCCATGCTTCGATTCTGTGTAAACTGAGTTTTGAAATTGTTTCAATAGGTTAATACATTTAAAAAATTCAACGTAATGCTCCTCTAATATTTCATGTATATATATTTTTAGAAAATCACAAATATTTTTAATTAAAAGATCGAAGTCAATTTTTTTTTTTAGGATGATGTTGTTGATGAGGCTTTTGAATGAATACTAACAATATAATTTTTTTTTTTTGGAAGAAGAACTAGAGTATACTCATAATTATTTAATTACACACATACATTCTTAAAATATACTCATATAGTCATAGGTTTATAAAAACCAATTATCAATATTGAGTGAATAAATATTTTTTTTTATTTTTATTTTTTTTTTTTTATTTTAAGTTTGGGGGTGAGAATATTTTTCTCTCTTCTATCAACTCAACAATTTTGATTTTAAGTTGCTCATCAAGATATTTTTTTACAACGGCATCCATATAATTCTTAGGATCACTGATTTCAATGATATGATCTATTTGATCGTCAACATATTCCTTAGAAGCTGCTTGGTGTGGTTCTTCAGGTCTTCCAATATTATTTAAACGTTTATTTTCCATATTGAAATCACCAGATGGCAGAAGTTTAAATCCTAGACCTGGAGGACCTATAGGGCCTTTAGTTTTTAAAAGTCAGTTGGAGTTTCTTCCGAACTTGTCAACACTCATGTTTAGTTTGAATGGATTTTAGGTTTGAATGACATTAATATATGATATTTGATTCCTTTAATGAATCAACTATAGAGCTAATTTCATTTTGATGGTTGTTATTACCAGCATTTTTGGATGCTATTAAAAGTTTTAGTCTGTTAACGAGCTCATTAGGATCATTCCAGTATGCGTATTCAATGTTTTTGTTTGTGTACTTCATTTCAGCAATTTCGGAATAAGATTTTCCGGTTTTTTTATTTTTAAATCCAGAAACAAGGTTCTTTATTATTTGAGTGTACTTTACACCCCTATTACTGTTGATCCTAAAGGTATCATCATGATTGCGCATGTGTGCACTAGTTTTTTGTAAGATCTTCCCATATTGCTCTAAGTCATCGTTAGTATACATATGCTTTCGAGGTTTTTTCTTTAGTATCAACTCAATGAGGCCCGGAGTTCGAGTAAAACTTTCATCATCAATTTTAATAACATCATCATTCAACCAAAAGTTCGATTTACCGATTTTCGTTGTTTGTGTATTCGCATCATAATACGGTCCGTAGACATTATCACGATTTGATTCAGATAATAGTTTTCTATTAAAAGATGTAGATAACTCAGATTTATTGAAATTGTTTGGTGTACTTAACACCATATCATCATCTCTGCTATCTAATTCAACTATTGGTGAGTCGAATATTTGATTGTCGTCTGCTCCTTCTTCCTTACTGAATAATTTAAAATTAAGTTGACGTCGTTTAGTTGGTTTTGTTTCAATTCGATCATCATAAGGTTTTCGCTTTTCTTTCTCTTCTTCAACATTTTCAACAAACTTTTTTAATGGTTCAACAATAGGTTTGAAAGTGTTTTCCAACTCCGTATCTCTTATTATTTCACCAGTTTTCAGTTGTAAATATTTGTTTTTTAAAATATTTTTTGTTTTTATTAAGTCATTCAGAGTTTTTTCGTTCATTTTCGTTTTGATAGTATAGTATTTAATAATGTAGTAAGTTTTCTCAAACAGAGCACTTGTTAGAATGAATTCCTTTTAAGGAAGAAATGTGTATTTATAGTAAAACAATTTCATGGAAGCCAATCTTATGGCGACCATTCTTAATACTGATTTCCTTATCTATAACTAGAAAACCATAGCTATCACCCCAACAATGGAAGCATAGCTCATTAAATTGAGTAAAAGTCATATCTGAGTTTACATGATCATTATGAATATGTTTTAAATTCATTTCATCTTGTTTAAAAAGTATGATAAAATATGCATTATCCCGAATCAAATGTTTTGGAATATGTGTATAGGATTGACATAAATAAAAACTATCAACACCATTGTGACGACCCATACAAAAATAATCTCTTATGTTGTTTTGTTTCTGACATGCAACATCATCAAATATAAACACTGAATTATTTTTAGCATCTGCTGGTGGCATTATATCACTATTATCTGAAAATTTATTGTATTCCATTCCTTTTACTGATGTTATAACCTTCTTTAAATACGTATATTTCGGTTGATGTAACGATTTGGAATATATGTAAATATTTTCAAACTTTAATCCATTGGGATCAAGAAGGATGCTAAGCATAACATTTGTTTTTCCACAGTTTGAAGGCCAACGATTGTTCCACGGATACTGTTTGGGAATAATAACCCATGTTTCTTTTTGATTTTTACGTCAGAATCAAAGATTTGTACCTTAATGACTTGCGACTGTTTGATGAACCGCATATTGACGACTGACTTATATTATAATAAAACAACTCGTTTATATATACTTGCATTCATAAATGTTTGGCACTTTACCCAAGCAGGGTGTGTTATGTGTATGTAAATTAAAATACCTTATAAATATGATTGAGCACAACAGTAAAACCATCAGTTATAAAAAATCTTCTGAAGGAGCAGGACTTTTAAATAATATTATTGATAAACTACCATTTGAACTACATTTACCATCTTACAATTACTGTGGACCTGGCACAAAATTGGAAAAACGTTTAAGTAGAGGGGATAAAGGCATTAATAAACTGGATGAGGCATGTCGCATGCATGATATTGCATATTCTAAAAGTAGTTCATTATCGGAACGTCACGTAGCTGATAAAATTTTAACAGAACAAGCGTGGAAAAGATTTAAAGCGAAGGACTCAACAGTTCCTGAAAAGTTAAGCAGTCTCTTAGTCACCAACATGATAAAAGCTAAGACAAAATTGGGGATGGGTATTAAAAAGAATAAAAAAAAGCAGAAAACAAAAAGTGAGAAGAAAACATGCATGAAAAACATGTTTAAACAAGCAATACACGAAGCAAGAAATGCTATCAAAACCAATATCAACTGCTGCGGTACAACATCTTTTGCTGGCATTGCTTTAAAAGCAGCAAAAAGTGTTATTAAAAACAAAAACAAAAATGCCATTAAAACACCAAAAATAATTCCAATTCCAAAAACAGGTGGCTTTCTTCTATGTGTAGCTCCTATTCTTGCAGGCTAATCTGCTATAGGGACTCTAACGGGGGGAGCAGCTGGTGTTGTAAAAACCCTTAATGCTGCAAATGCTGCTAAGAAACAGTTGGAAGAAAGCATGCGACATAACAGGGCTTTGGAGGCAGTTGCAATAAAGGGAAATGGTTTATATTTACAACCATACAAAAATGGTCTTGGCCTTTTTATAAATAAACCTAATGTAAAAAACTAATAGACTTGCTGCCCAACCGTCCCTTTACCAACTTTGACGATTTGGAAAGAAACATTTACCTTATTTTAGAGGAGTTTTTATGCGAAACTCATTACCAAAGAAGCCATTTAAACAGGAGTGTGGTGTTATCAATTTGGATGATGAATCTGGTAAAGGAACTCATTGGGTGGCATATATAAAAAAAAGCAATATTGTAAGGTACTTTGATAGTTTTGGAAATTTAAGACCACCAATTGAAATAATAAGCTACCTGGGAAATAAAATAAGTTATAATTGGATTCAAGAACAAGATTTTAATACATTTATATGTGGTCATTTATGTTTAAAGTATTTATTAAAACAATGTTTTTAAAAATAAAAATTAATAAAACGATGTAAAAATAACACAAACGTGTCATTCGTCTTTTAATCAACATGTCGGTCACATTAACTCTAAGTGGAAACGATTCAAATCTTACAGCGGAATATTTCCCACCAATTGTACTTAAATCCTATAATTCTTTTCCAAACGTTGATGATTTCAATAACTTGCTGCATATGGGTGAAAATGTTATTTCACTTCCTATTGGATCATATGAGATTGGAGACATAAATAATTTCATACAAAAGAAAATTACTGAAATTAATAAAAAGAAAAAGAATTTAAATAGAAAATATGAAATTAAAATCGCTGCTAACAACAATACTCTAAAATGTGAAATTTATAGTTCAGAAGTAATCGATTTCTCGAAACAAAATTCAATTGGCTCGCTTTAAGGATTCAGTAAGAAGATTTTAAAGCCGAATATATTACATGAATCAGATCTTTACGTTGACATAAACAAAGTAAATGCAATACGTGTTGAATGTAACATTATAAATGGATCGTATATAAATAGTCAGTCTGCGCATATCTTACATGAATTTTCTATTAACGTAGGGCTATAAAATCATTGAAGTTCCTAGCAATGTTATTTATTTACCTGTGAACATCAAACGAATAACATCGTTGAGCTTAAAGTTCATTGATCAAGACGGAAGAATTATTAACTTTAGAGGGGAAAAAATAACTGTTCGATTACATTTAAAACCGGAAATATGATTATATATTAACAAATTTTTTCATGCTCAAAATCCTTATATAAAGACTGGTATCAATAATTCATAATTTAATCACGTTTTTGAGCTCAGCCTCTTCGAAACCTCATCTAACGAAAGAAAATAAGAAACCGGAAACATGATTGTATATGAACAAATTTCTCACGCTCAAAATCCTTATATAAAGACTGGTATCAGTAATTCATCATTTAATCACGTTTTGAGCTCAGCCTCGTCGACACCTCATTTAACGAAAGAAAATAAAAGATTTTTGCTATCCTTGGGATTTGTCTTAAAAAAATAAAACCCAAAGAAATACTATGTTGAACATTTTTCATTTTTTGCAGACATTTTGCATTTTGCAGACATCAGAATTTCCACGATTGATGAACAAGTTGAGATTCAACTTCATAAGGTCCAATGGAAAGTACCACATGTAACTTTGTCCGATGCAGTCAAGTTGGATTTATATAAATCTATAAACAAGAATAGTACAATTAAAATTGCTTTCCGCACTTGGGATCTGTATGAATATCCTATGTTATCTTTCTCCGAGCATAATATTTGGAACGTTAAAACAACAACACAAATTGAAAAACCTCGATACATTATACTTGCACTACAAACTGAAAAATATAATAAACTAACAGCGGATCCCACAACATTTGATCATTGTCATCTAACAGGCATAAAAGTTTATCTTAACTCAGATGTATACCCTCATGAAGACCTCAACATTTCTTTTGAACAGAACAATTACAGTTTGCTATACAAAATGTATACCGATTTTCAAAAATCTTACTACAACAAAACAATGGCTGAACCTCTTCTATCGTTGGATAAATTTATATCGCGCGCTCTAACGTTCGTTATTGATTGCAGACATCAGAATGAAACATTAAAAACAGGACCTATCGATATACGCTTGGAGATGAGATCATCAAAGAAAATTCCTCTAAACACTTCAGCTTACTGCCTTATGCTACATGATCGCATTATTGAATATAATCCCCTTAATCAAGTGGTAACCAGAATTTTTTAGTAATTAAATATCCAAAAATAAAATAAAATTTAAAATAAAACACATAAAAAGTATTTTTTATTTCTAATCATGGGTTGATTTCCGTTTTTCAGTTTCTGAATGTAAATTGACTCTCTATTGTTAAGAGGAGTTTCTCAACTTCTAAATATTATTTGCGGCTTATTTACCTACACTAATGTCTTACCCTTTATTATCAAACCTCATTTATGTTTATTCTTGAACAGTCATGAAGGAAAGTTGTGATTACATGACTTATATGCGATAAACAATCATCCCAAAAAAGAAATAAATGTTATCGTCGAATGCTAGCATACATGTGTGCATATTTCCGCAGTATACTCATGAAGGATAATTTTATCTTAAAAGCAGATTAAGACTAAACCAAAAAAAAAAAACCTCCACTTTTGAAATGCATGAGTTATGTATGTACTCTACATGTGCAACACACTGTAGAACTTTCCCCACCACATAAAATATATAGATCTTTAGTAGATCTATACGTTAGTTGTTTTTATTATATGTCATTATGTATGAACACAGTTGTGCACAGAAGATGTAAAACTGATAATATTGTTCTGTTAGAGAGAACTCATTCAAGGCTTGGCATTCAGTTAAGTCAGTCGCACTAATTTAAGATTATATGAAATAAATTGTAAAGCTTTTGAAAATCGAAAACCGAATTGTGTTTTTTCTTTGGATACAAAAACGTTATCTAAAAAACTATAACTGGCGCAGTCGTGCTTTTGCAAATTTTTGGAACATCGCGTATACAAGTCAATATTATTTGTGAGTTTTGCATCAACAATATCAAAGGAACATTGAAATTGATGCAGCAAATGAAAATTGCACAGCACTATTCAAAATAGTTGACTGTACCTACGTGAATTTCACATCAAGATCATATTGGTGCTAAGTGAATCTTTGCAAAATATAGGACCAGGGCACACCTCGTGTGGAGAATTTTTATTCATCGGCCCAGGATGAACTTTTGGCAAATTGATTACCAGAACTTCGATTTATAATAACTAAAAGTAAAAGTTATCTGTTTCATAAGTGTATTACATACATATATGTAAGTCAAACAACAAAATACAATAAACAAAAAAGAAAAATTTAATGTTACTTAAAAGCTAAATGAAAACTATATGTTAAATAATTTTCCTTGTTATTCTTAATATAACTACAAATATCATATTATTTTTATTATTAAAGTTAGCATCAAATATATCTTCATTCTCATATTATTTTTAATACACACATATATATATTTTATACAAAATATTATAACAATTACATATGCATATTTATAAGTCAAATAGTAATCATAACAGGAATATTTCGAATACATATAGACCTTATTGTAAGCCAGAGAGTGATAGTGACGACGAACATAATTTCTCTGAAAAAATGGCAAACAATAATAATATATGTAATACTTCTTTTCCTCTTAGTACTTCTGGAGTGGGTCTAGATGGTTTGTTATTAAATAGTACAGTTACCGGCAATAGTTCAAATATCGGAACTCAAAATACTAACAATAATTCAGTTACCTTAACAGACGGTACTAACACAAATAACAATGTAAGAAATGAAATTAACAGTTTGAGTAACGCTACAAACAATAGTGAAATTAATAACATCTTTCAAACTCTTAAAATTCCGGATGCCGTAAAAGATCTTCCTCAATTTTGTGGTAATCGTAGGTTACTTTATGAATTTTTGAACAATGTTGAGGAAATATTAAGTATAATGAGAAATATTAACAACACACCATATGCTCGGATCATAATGAGAGCAATAAGAAACAAGGTTACTGGTGAAGCAAACGAGGTTTTGAATATGTTTGGGACTCCTTTGGAGTGGCCTCTAATCAGAGCGAATCTAATTTTGCATTACTCTGATAAACGAAGTGAAACGTCTCTGATTAGAGATCTACACAATATAAAACAATTAAATGATACCCTAGAAATATATTACTCAAAAATTATAGAAATATTGTCAACGCTTACCAATCATGTGCACATTCATGAGCAAGACTCTAATGTAGTTTCAGCCAAAGGCGGACTATATTCAGAAATGTGCCTTAACACATTTCTCATTGGACTTAGAGAACCTTTAGGTTCAACCGTTAGGGCTATGAGACCAACCACCCTTCAGGAAGCATTTAGTTTCTGCATTAGAGAGCAAAACTCTTATTACATGAAATACACTGTTCCAAATGTTACTAACAAAATAATAAGACCCAATTTTTCAGCACCGACAAATCAAAATCCGTTTACATTTAGCCAGGGTAATTCACATTTCAATCAAAGGCCAAACATATTTGTTTCAAGGCAAAACATGCAACCAATTCCTCAAAACAACAATGTTTTTTTTGAAACCCCTTCAAATCGCTTTATTCAACGTCAAAATCAAAATATTCATATTCCATTCGGCAATCAATCAATTCCGTATCAAAATCAAAACATACCAAATAGATCAATAAATTCTTCTCAGCCTATTCCATTCAATAACCAGTTTATTCCTTACCAAAACCAGAACTTAGCATCACCCAGACCAACGAACTACTCACAACTTCCCCTAACACATTCAACCCCAATTCCAATGGACATATCCAGCGGTACAACCCGAAATACTAGAACTCAACAGCCAAATTTCAGAAACCCAAACTCATTCAATTCGCACAACAATAACATGACAATCGGCAACACAAATCCTTACTATTCAATAAAAGAAGTCAATAATATACAACAAGATCCCACATTCTATCACGATCCGTCAATTGAAACAATTTCAACGAATTATGTAGATTCTAATCCTCAGCCATATTGTTATTCAGAACTTGATCAATATGTTCCTATCGAACATCAAAGTATATCTGAAGGAGCTTATAACAAGGACGAAATAAATCACGAAATAGATGACACAAATTTTCGGTAAATTGCCTCAGAAAACAAATAGGATTCATTGACATTAATAAAGAGTGTACAAATTCATTGCCATATATTTCCATCATGTCCTTACAGGATCTTCAATAAACTTTATTAACCCAATTTCTACAAACCCCGACACACATGAAATAATTCCACCTATTTTGATCACTACTATATTTAACAAGCACGAACTTAATAAGCAAGTAACTCTCCCTGCATTTAAAGAATTAAATACAGACGAGACATTTAAATTCATGGTTTTCAAATTTCACTCCTATTTTGATGGTTTAATAGGTTTAGAGATGTTGAAACGTATACAAGCTTAAGTGATCCTTAAAAATAAAGTTCTGGAAACAAGAACTGCAGTGATACCACTTCAGTTCAAACCCAACTATACATCTAAAATTTTCAATGTTCATCCAAATTCAAAAATTATAGCTAATCTACCTGTAGATATTCAAAATGGAGATATTTATATAAAACCGACTATGATAAATAAATTCTTAAAAATACCTGAAGGCATTTATAGATCTTTCAACTGGTACAGTCGAGTGGAAGTGATAAATATGTCAAATGAGGAGCTAAAATTGTTCTTAGAACAACCTTTAAAAGTTGAACCTTACAAAAATTTTGAAGAGGTAAATAATGTGAACATTACATACAATTCAGACCAATCTCAACAGACTTCCCATACCGACATAACAAACTTACTAAGAACAGACCATATGAATTTAGAGGAAAAAGAACAACTTTCCAAACTCTGTAGGCAATATGACGACATATTTTTCAAAGAAGGCAACACACTTACGTTCACGAATGCAATCAAACACCGCATAAGAACTAACGATGAGATACCCATTTATACAAAATCGTATAGATATCCGGAAATTCACAAAAAAGAAATTCAGAACCAAATACAAGAACTTCTTAGACAGGGAATCATAAGACCAAGTTATTCCCCATGGAGCAGTCCAATATGGATCGTTCCAAAAAAGATGGATGCATCCAACAAGAAAAAGTGGCGTTTGGTAGTGGACTATCGGAAGTTAAACGAAAAAACAGTTGGCGATCGATATCCACTTCCTAACATAGAAGACATTTTGGATAAACTAGGAAGGAGTATGTACTTTTCTACCCTCGACTTAGCTTCTGGTTTCCATCAAATTGAAATAGACCGCAGAGACATCAGTAAAACAGCATTCACAGTAAATAATGGCCATTATGAATTTATTAGAATGCCATTCGGCCTCAAAAATGCCCCATGTACGTTTCAAAGAGTGATTGATAATGTTTTGATGGACATGCAGGGAAAAATATGTCTGATATATGTGGACGACATTATTGTTTTTTCCACCTCGCTCCAAGAGCATTTAGAAAACCTTAAAAAAGTTTTTTCCAGGTTGCAGCAAGCTAACCTTAAGGTTCAACTCAATAAGTCCGAGTTTTTGAGGAAAGAAGTAGCCTTCCTTGGCCATATTGTTACACCTCAGGGCGTAAGACCAAACCCAGACAAAATAGATTCGATAAAAAAAATTCCGATTCCCCGTACTCAAAAGCAAATCAAATCCTTTCTTGGGCTGTTAGGGTATTATCGAAAATTTATACAGGATTTTGCCAAACTTACAAAGCCGTTGACAGAATGTTTGAAAAAGGGGAGTAATATATCATTAGATGAACGTTACCTTAATTGTTTTGAGCATTGAACAGATATTCTCAGTAATGACCCAATTTTGCAGTATCCAGATTTTTCTAAAACATTTAATCTGACAACGGATGCCAGCAACTTTGCTCTAGGTGCTGTCTTAAGTCAGGGCCCCATAGGTTCTGACAAGCCGATATCTTATGCTTCACGCACATTATCAGATTCAGAAATCAACTACAGTACAGTGGAAATAGAGCTTTTAGCTATTGTTTGGGCCACCAAACATTTTCGTCCATATCTGTATGGACGTAAGTTTTACATAGTAACAGACCACAAGCCACTGACTTGGCTGTTTTCTTTGAAAGACACTAACTCTAGATTGATAAGATGGCGACTTAAACTTGAAGAATTCGAGTATGAAATCCACTACAAGAAAGGTAAATTAAATACCAATGTTGACGCTTTAAGTCGCATTGAAGTAAACATTAACGAATCCTTAAAGAATAATATAGCTGATTTAGAAACGAGTTCCAATATATCAACCGTTCATTCTGCTCAAGAAAATTTAAATGATGGGATTGCAATCTCAGAACGTCCTTTAAATGAATTCACGGATCAACTTGTTCTTACAAAAACCAATTGCGAAATGATACCAGATATGAGCTATAAGATATTGTTCCAGACTAAGCGCCGAAGAGTCTTCAGGCAGTCATGTGTATACAATGAACAAAAAATAACATCAATTTTAAAAGACAACTTGATTCCAAGAAAACTTATGGCGTTATACACTTATGACGACACTTTTAGAAAAGTCCAAATGGTTTTTTCAAAACTTTTTTCTAACCATAAAGTATTTAAAATTGTTCGTTGCAAGGATTTATTAAACGACATAGTAAACAATGATGATCAAGACAAAACAATTAATGATTACCATTTAAAGTCAAATCACAGAGGTATTTATGAGACATTTCAACACCTTCTACGAACTGTTTTTTTATATGTTTTTTTTTTATTAAAATATGAGAGGCATCCTCCGAAAGTAAAGTATGAGGTCACCGAAACACCTAGCCTACCCTTAGATACCTTACACATCGATGTGTACGCAATACATAACCAACAGATTTTAACTATGATTGATAATTTCTCTAAGTTTGCATGCGCTTACATTTTAGAAGCTCGTAACAGCATCAATATAGTTCAATCCTTGAGAGAATTTTTCAGTCATCATGGCTCTCCGAAAAAAATAGTTTGTGATCCTGGATCAGAATTCAACTCCAATTTATTTAAAGAATTTTGTGATCAATATGAAATTAAACTTCACATTACAACACCTCAAAACTCTACAGGGAATTCACATGTCGAAAGATTCCATTCCACCTTGACGGAAATCTATAGAATTATTTATGACAAAGAAAAGAAACAAATATATAAAGACATACTTAACGAAGCTCTCGCAACCTACAACAACAGTATTAACTCTGCTACTAACTTAACACCTATAGAATTATTCACAGGTAGAACACCTAAGTTTCTTAAAAACATATATTATGAGTCTAAACATGACTACTTAAATAAATTACGTTTTTTCCAAACTAGTCTTTTTGAACAAGTTAAAAACAAAATAGAAAAACATAACAGAGCTATTATAAACAAATTAAATGAAAATAGAGAGGATCCACCAAATTTTCAGGAAAATGATACAATTTTTGAATTTAACAATAGACGTAACAAGCTAGCCCCTAGAGCCAAAAAATTAAAAGTAGGAGTAAATAATAAAGTTGTAGTTTTTACACCACTAAACAGAAAATCGCATAAAAATAAAATAAAAAGGAAGCGCAAATTTAAACAACCATTAACATCTTAAAAAAAAAAAAAAAAAAAAATAATTAACATTTTGTTTAAATTTTACCTAGTCCCAACTCAGAAAAAGGAACATTGTAAAAGTATTTATACCTTATATGTATATAAAACTAGATTGTACAAATAATAAAAAAAAAAAAAAAAAAAAAACAAACAAAAAGTATTCATTAAAATTGCCTAAAACTAATTAAATTATATTTTATGAGCAAAGGCAATATCAATAATTTATCGATGTATATAAAATAATTTTATATACTAAGCTAAGTATTCAATTTAGTAATAATCATGTTGATAAAAATAAGCACGAGTTATCATTCACTAATAGAAATAATATTGTACACCAAATAGTCTCATACACTAAGAAAAACAATTGTCAAAGAAATACATCTCATTATATAAAAAAAAAAAAAACCTATCAGCTGTTAAACACTCGGGATAACACCTGAATCCGGGGGTGGAGGAGTTATGTATGTACTCTACATGTGCAACACACTGTAGAACTTTCCCCACCACATAAAATATATAGATCTTTAGTAGATCTATACGTTAGTTGTTTTTATTATATGTCATTATGTATGAACACAGTTGTGCACAGAAGATGTAAAACTGATAATATTGTTCTGTTAGAGAGAACTCATTCAAGGCTTGGCATTCAGTAAAGTCAGTCGCACTAATTTAAGATTATATGAAATAAATTGTAAAGCTTTTGAAAATCGAAGACCGAATTGTGTTTTTTCTTTGGATACAAAAACGTTATCTAAAAAACTATAACTCATGCAGACCCGCCCATGTAGCACATCTGGAGTGAGTGCTAACTACTTTTGCATACATTGTTTCTTCGTTTTCCAATAACCTCAACATCCCTTGGGTTGAGATAGCCAAATAATCTTTCTAATAATAAAACAGTCGAAGTCGTTAAGAGTGACAAATAAAGATAAATAAAATCTTAAGCAAAAGACAAGCACAAGATAAGAAAAAAACAATGCTAACATACATGTGTGCCTGTGCATATTTACCATTAAAAATCCTTGAATCCCCATTGATCATCGGCCTACTTGAAGCCCTATCACCCATGAGCCACCACCCACTGAACACATATGAGCCACCGCCCACTGAACACCTATGAGCCACCGCCCTTTGAAAACTCATGAGCCACCACAAAAACACTTGAACGACCACCCTTTAAGAACTCATGAGCCACCGCCCTTCGAAAAACTCTCGAGCCACCGCCCACTTAGCTGCCACCCTCCTCAACCACCACCACCACAACCCACTGACCCCACCCCACACCTATATAGGTCACCTGATTACCTGGGCTTCCACCCACCTGCACCTAGCTCACCTGAATTTACCTATACTTACCTGTTCACCTACACTCACCTGTGCACCTACACACACCTGTTTCTCACCTGTTCACCTACACTCACCTGTACACCTGATCTTACCTGATCTCACCTGTAAACACCTGATCTCACCTGTGCGGCACACCTCTGCACACCTGTACACCTGTCACACCT
Source organism: Baccha elongata (assembly GCA_951217065.1). NCBI lineage: Eukaryota > Metazoa > Arthropoda > Insecta > Diptera > Syrphidae > Baccha > Baccha elongata. The sequence continues at coordinate 24,179 of CATNUY010000365.1, forward strand.
GTACACCTGTCACACCTGTTCTCACCTGTATTCACCTGTTCTCACCTGTGAGCCACCGAGCCACTGATCCAGGACGCCCTTAATTAAACTACTTGTCGACCTTGATAAATCTGTGATATCTATCTTTATGTATTTTAATAACTTTATGTATTTTATTAACTAGTAGCTTAGAGAAAGATTTTTTTACTAAAATTTTTATGAGGGCCATTTGTATTAAAAGACAGTTTTCATATATGTTTTTAGGGTCAGTGCAATTAAGCTTAAGATAAAGTTTCTATATATATATTTACCAGGGTTTAATGCAATTTAGTTTAAGAGAGAGAGAGATTTTATTTATTTATTAAGTCAATGCAATATAAGATAGCATAGTTTTTTTTTATTTATTTAAGCCAGTGCAATATAGGTTAGTAAAGTTGTGTATTTATTTCTTTGATTATAGTGTATAAAATACTGATTTACTCGTAGAGAAAAATAGTCTGATACATCTGTGATATTTTATAGTATGATGTCCTTACACATTCAATGCCAAAAACACAGCAAATATAATTGAGTACCTATTACTGTAAAGTTGTAATGGTTCTGTATAAAAATACGCCCAGCTCAAATATAGAAGCATGAGATTTCAGGGCGGGGATCTTGCCACACGTTAAACCAATTATATCAAAAATATCGAAACAATCACTTACATGTGAAGTCACACTACCACTTTTTTTGGCGACGCAAGTGTCTTCACGACCACTCGGCCACTTTCGTCGATACTGTAACGTGGCAGTGTAACCATACAAAGTGGGATTATCAAGGGGATTTCGATTAAAATTTTATTTTCCTCTTATACCTACGCACATAAACCATCACCTTTACCATATCATGCAATATAAAGAATATCTTCTGAAGTACTGAACCACCCTGCTACAACGCACTTCACACAAAATTAGTCCAAACACAAAAATTCATGTCATACTGCATGCCACAACCGACAAATAAAAGCAAATAAATGAATACCTACCTAACTAAACTATATACGTAACCGATCCAAATCATAATTATCTTAATAACGAAATCCCAACGATAATCGATTCAATCTGCCTACAGATCGTGAAGTTTATACCTACCTATAATCATAGATACCACAAAAAAAAAAAAAGGAAAAGAAAAAATAAGCAAACTACACCATGAATTGCCGATATGTGCCTACAGATATATGTAAATAAGTCCCTTCGATGTAGTATCCGAAAACAATGAAAAGATGCAATATTTATGACTATGTTGGACATATTTGATATTATGGTGGTTCGCGTATGTGACTGTTATTGTATTTACATGTTAAAAAACAACTGATCGACCGTATACGTAGCTGCGGCGGGGAAATAAATCTAAAAGTATCCTAAAATTGTTCAGTATATTCAAAAATACCTAAAATATTCAGTATACTCACGAAGCCAATATGTTTGTATGCCTTTGGACACCTATCCGGTTTTTGGTCGTTCGCCAATGGTGTCCAAACGGTCTGGTTCCTGGAAGGTAAACAGACAGCACTTAATAAACCAGAGAATCTAAGGGCATATTAACAGGTGACGTACGCAACTACGAGACGATATACCCACCCACATAGTGATATTGAGTTAGAATTAGTTCAGGTGACTTCATAATTGAAATGAAACCAAAATACATAAGCTGTGAAAAGCTGAAATTTAATTTATTGTTTTTTTATTACCTGGACATACTTAAGAACGATGTCTACCAGAGGAAGATGTTCATTTATACATAGGTGAGGTTTAATTCTTACCTAGTTGCTGGATGACTGTTGTGTGGCTGCTTGGAGCGCGGTATACTTCACTGTCAGAGCCAGGATGGCTAGAGTTGATGCGCAACTAGATGTGTTTTGTGTGGTAGCCATGACGTTGGGGGATGGTTGATGGAGACGGCACGCCGTAGCGGCGGCAGACTCTATGCCAGGTTTTCGGATAAACCTAGGAAAATAATAGATATAAAAAAAGGTAGAAAAATGGAAAACAAATTTACATACCGAACAGAGCGATGAACATAGGCTTGGGGTTGATTTTCTTTTGCTCCTGTGACTTGGAATTTTTTTGTTGAAGTGTTGTTTTGTGTCGAACGAGAATTTTTCAGAACCTAGAAGGGATAGTGAAATCAATAAATTTAGAAATGATTAGTAAATTAAAAGATATTTGCAAGGAAAATTTACATCCAGTGCCATGCTGCTTTGTTGTTTAGATTTTCACAAATATTTTTTTTTTTACTTTGACGTTTGACTTTTGTTTGATGTTATATATCTGTCTTTGTCTAATGAAGGGTTAAGTTAGATTTTTGTTTAGTGTAGACTGGAAATAGGTTTTTGTATTTTTGCAGGAAGTGGATGTTGTATATGATAAGCTTAGTCGTTATATTTAAAAACAAGAAAGTGCAATAGGGGTATTTGCAATTGTAATTTAAGTATTTAGGTATTTATTAGATTATTTTTAAAGACATGTGATATTAGGATTAGGTATAGTTTATAAGTTGTAAATTAAATAGGATTTGTATAAGTTAGATCCAAAAACAATAAAGGTGACCAAATAAACAGAAAGTAAAAGGCAATTTAATGACGTAGGCTAACTGCTGGGGATAGTGGGATCGTTGCAGTTAGCTAAAACAAAGAGATAGTCGATCATAGAGGACAACAAAAGCTTAGACAAAAGATTCATATGGTTTGTAATATCACAAGTGAACAGTTGATAGATTAGCGGAATAGAATATTATTTTTAGAGATATTTTTTTTTACGTAAAATAAGAAAATAATAAGTTTTGTGCGTTTCAAAAATGTCTTTAAATTAAAAAAGTGAAGATTAGAAAGCTACAAAAAAAAGGAAAGAAACTAACATAGTTTATCTTATAAAAGATACGTCCTGTTACTAGTGCTAGTGAGTAAATTGAAAAAGAAAGAAAGAAAGTGAAATTTCAAATTGTGAAAATATTTTTATTTTAAATAGGAGAACTAGAACATCGTCAGTCAAAAATAACTAAAAGCCCCATAAGAGAAGAGATTTCTCTGATTTGTTTTGTACAGAAAGGAAACTCGTATGCAGAGGAATGTAGTCATTGGACAGACATGGATTTCAGGTGCTAATTGGGCTTTATTGTCATATTATGTAGGTACTAAATCTTGGTAGGTACAGGGGCTGACCAAAGTAGACCAGATTAGTGCCTCTGCTCTTTTTAAAGCTGTAAGGATTTCCATATCGAACATTAGGTCATCTAAGGGGATAACGAAGGAATACGTAATGGGAGAAAATTAAAACTTCCATAACAAACAAAAAAAAAAAAAAAAAAGAAGAGACTACCTGGGTTTAAAGTGAATTTTAATGAATTTTATATAACAACTTATTATTGAAGATCCAGTTTTGATAGTTGTTAATTTTTTTTCTTTAAAATTCTTTTAATTTTTTTTTTATTTTTACATCTAAGAGTAAATTAAATTTGGTGTTATATATATATTACAGTAGTCATAATAACAAAAAAGTGATTCACTAGAGTATAAAAAAAGAAAGAAAAGTAATTTTTTTGTATCGGGATAAAAAGTGAAGAAAAGGGTGATCCCCAAACAAAGTTATAAAATCACCGTTCCTGAACGTGCTGCCGGCAGGACTACGCGGGACGACGTCTTCGGAACGCTAGAAACTGTAAGTTTTAATATATAAGATTAAATTCACTGGTGAATAGATATACAGTGACATAGTAGAGGTATTCATAACTTTTCTTTCTCCATTCAGAATCGAAGTAAAGAATAAAAAAATTGAATTTAATATATATTATTTGAAGTTATTAGAAAGAAGGATAATTTAAACTTTTTATACAGAGTTGATTTTCTTTTAAAACATTTCGTTTACTGTATCACTTAATTTTTTTTATTAATATTTGAATTAAAATTACATTTCATATTAATAAAGAAAAAAAAATCTTTGAACCGAGAGTATAGGGATAATGTAAGATTGATTTTTTTTTCTCAGTTGAATGACTGATTGTACCTTTATGAAGGTGATTATTTTAAAGTTTAAAACTTATACATAAAAATGATTTGCTAGATCGGTGCAAACTGGTGTGTGGAGGTCTTTCCAGGCCGTCCATGACAGACTGAACGAAGATGACATGACCTGACTTACTTACTAAGGTCATAGTTGGATAATTTGTATAGGGGCTGTTTTCCACAACGATGGCCATGGAATACAGCGATGGAAATGTCCCTGACATATGGGAGGGTTGGCCAAGCCACTGCCGGTAACATCAGGCAGACTTCTCAGACTCTGGCGAACCAATATCTTGGTGAGATAATGGGATGTGGCAGAAACTTGAAGGATTGAGAGAAGCATTAGTTTAGAGATTAGATATAGTTAGAAGTTAGGGGAGCCACAGGTATATTCTACTGGTAGGCTATTTAAGAGTTAATTAGAGTAGTTATGGGAGTAAGCTATCTAGCAATCCACCTTGGTAGTGGCATAGGTCTTGGATGTGTGTGCTTCTTTCTACAGTCTTAAATTTTTCTTGGCTTTCTCTTTAGCTTAACGTCTGTCCAAGTCCCCAAGTAAAGAAGCTTCCTATTTCTTCTAGGAAGTGATTGTTTAGAGGACAAGAACCCTACCTATCCGACGAGCAGAGGCGAGCCGACGCAAGGATGCCATTGCCCTACTAACAAGCATTATTATTGTCCTCAAAACAGTGAAATTTTTTTTAAGTCACCCTGTAATGAAATTATGAATGTTTAAATAATTCTTTGTATGCCTTTGTTTAAGGTGAACCAATAACAAAACACATGGATCTATGGCGATTGGGCCGATCGTGTTCTTGAGCACTTTGAAAGATATTTCTTCGGTTGCTAGGAAGAGAGTAGTTTATTAGCAAACAGGAAATTAGAAGTTAAATTTATAAGGACTCGTTAGGGGCAACCAGAAATGAACTGACTTTTAACTTATATGGAATTTAACAATTGCAATGATTGTAGCTCCAAAACTGTTTAATCCGTTCAGTGCATGGCAAGCACTCGAAGTTGCAAAAAAATATCTCTTAGGACCCCTCGGAATCAATACCATTGATGTCAAGTTCTTGTGGACTTCGTTCTCTTACGTCGATTCAGGGCTCCTTGAAGAAGCATGTTTGAAAGGAGATTCCGACTTGGTCGCTGTTGAAGGTGGAAGGTTCAAGGTAAACATTGCTGAACGAATAAAAACTCCAGTCTATTGGGAAGGAAAATCAATTGAAATGACGCGTTGCTCGTGGTTCTTTAAAGCAAATGACTCAAAGTATGTCTCAAATGAAGAAGTAATCGCTGACCTGATAGAGAAGCATATAAAAAAGCTTCGAAAAGCTGTGAATGGCATAGCAAAATTCCAATATTCGCAAGATTCCAATATTCAACCGCAACACTAAGTTGATTCATGGGGTGGGTCAACGCAGCCAATTACACGTCCACAAGTTGTAAAACGAGAGATCGATGACTTTAATCTCAACGAAGGGGAATCAAGTTGATCATTTACTCTTTATGGTTTATGGTATAAAATCATGGTATTAAATCCACAAGTTGTAAAACGAGAGATCGATGACTTTAATCTCAACGAAGGGGAATCAAGTTGATCATTTACTCCTTATGGTTTATGGTATAAAATCAGCATGTGATCTCAAAATGCAATCTATCGAAGAAGTTGTTGATGAATTTCGCAGCATTGCCCTGCAACTAGTTCATTCACATTACAAAAGCTGTTTAGAGTGGTTGTGTTGGACGAGTGGAAGTGCTGCCTGTTTCATGGAACAGTAAAAATTTCAAAATTAATATGTGTTATATGTGTTAGAAGATTTTCCACAAAATTTTTGTTGTAAATTAGCTGTAAATAATTATTTTACAAAAAAGTTGTCTGCATAAAAAAGTTAGAGAATTTAATTCTCTATTAATTTAGTTATAATTATTTATAGTGATAAATGCACAATACGCCTGAACACCGACAAAAAAAACTTTCAAGTTCACTAAAATATATATATATCATCATTTTTCAAATGTGTGTTTGGTTTTTTCTCTTGCTATTCTCTTGATGCTTTTGAACTGATTAATGGATTCTCATGAACTTTTTAACTCAAAATAAAACTGAATTACATCTCTTTGGTCCAAGAGTTCGCACAGTCTTGGTAGTAAAAATTGAAATTCCTGAAATAGATTGCTTCGGTTTAGGTGCCGAAATTCATAGAGCTTCGCAGAAATATGCATATATAGCATGAAGTGTCATATTTTTATTATGGCAACGCATCCATAGCCTCTTCGTTGTATTTTCGACGAAAAAAAAAAAAACATGGAAGATTTTAAAAAGAGAAAATTTGTTTGTTTATTTTAAATTTCTGAAAGATCCGACTAGATATATGTAGTTTATTACAAATTAATTGGTTTCGTAAGATTTCTTGACTCATGGCAACAGAATTAAAATATATTACAGAGTAAAAATGGGAATTATTTTTTTTTATTTTGACCAAGAATGGGTTTTAACTATGCTCAGAGTATTTTCAGTTTCCACATTTAATGACATTTTTTTTCAGTTTTATTTTTTAACGTTTAAGATTAATAGTACTATATTATATTATAAAAATTTTACAATCTTATACTAAAGGTGCTGGAGAGGATTAAGCAATATTCTTATAGCATCATTGTCAAATTCATTCTTCCCATTCAGTTTCGTCTACTCCCTCATTTCTAATTTGGTGTTGTTTTCCATACGAGCACTTACTGTCTTTTAAACCTATAAATTAGAAAAATTTGTTAAAATAGATTTTCAATGTACATTATTCATTACTTATATCTTGAACTGGAAACAGCTAGCTAGAAACCGATCCGCCTGGAAGAAGCTTGTTGGTTGAGGCCCTGGTCCACCCTGGACTGTAGCGCCACCTTAAGTAAGTAAGTAAGATTACTTACATCTTGTTGTTTCGCTTTCTCATATTAGGATTTTGTCAATTGGGAGATGGATGTTTGTTCGGGTTTTTTCGCCTGTTGAATACTGCAATCAACATAGTCAAATTAGTTTTCTTAACATTTTATAAGGATTTCAGCATACTTACAGTACAGCACACAATACCCTCCCGCTGAAGATTAATCTTTTGGCTTTTTGTCATTTTTTGTCGGCTGCCATTATTGGTATCCATGTAACCAAATTTGGTGGAAAAAGATCGTCTTGGAAACGTGAGATATATTCGTCGTCGCCAACATGAATTATGCCGATGAATTGCAATCTTGATCTGGCCATGGCAGGGCAGTAACTCAAATGATGTTTCACTGTTTACTTTTTCCTTTCATATCCGCAGCTACGGCAGTGAATGTCATGTAGAATAGGAACTAATCCTTGCCGCATTCTCCCTTATAGACTTCAGCATGAGAAAACGTAAGAAAACGTTAGAGAAACAGGCATAAAAACTCAAAAGACCTTTATTTAGTTGGCATCAAAAATGGAACAATATGAAGCCGCAATGTTTGCAGACGGTTTCTAAAGGAAACACGTCGAATCCTACAAGCAAAAAGGACTATCTAAAATTTTTTTAAATGTGCACTCAAATAAATAATTTATATTCAACAACTAGATATAATATTTAGAATATAAAAAATTATTAGAAAACAAAGTTTGAAAGTACCAAAAGTCAAAAGTGCTTTCAATTATTCATACACTAAAAATATAAACACTTAAAATATGTACTTACCTTATCTTTGGATACAATGTGATCAACAAGAATTTTATCGTCTGCTTAGCGAATATCGATTCCTTTTATTAAGTCAAAATACGTATCTACCACATCGCCTGCACAGTCTACAGTCACAACAGTAAAGATGCTGGTTAGCACAAACTTACAATAGTTGAAATCCAATGGGATCTGCATGCTAGAGCGAAGCCCATTAAAGTAGGAACTAGGCTTGCAGACAGTGCACAAGGACGCACAAAGCATGTAAATATTTCTTTAGCTTCATAAATGTACCCGGACAGTTGTGGATAGGGCGCTCACTAGACTGAGGATTTCCATTCGAAAGGATTTTACTCTGCTTCGATGGTCCATCGGCATAAGAATTACACTGTCTCTTGCCTTCCGCATTCGGAGCAAGTGTTGGTACTCTGGTTCATTCACTGGTCATTCTTTACTTCGATACTAAAAGAAATAAGTCAACTGTTTACGAATACGACAAAATATCAATGAAAACTTTAGTCAGATGCTATGAGATACCTTTTAAAGGACCGAACAATATACACGCAAACTCTAAACTGGAATTTCGGACAATAAAATTAATGTTTCATCCAGGAACAATCATTTCTAAAATTCTAGCTTTATAATGCAAAAAACACTCAATTCTCGTAAATATTATGTTGAATACTCATTGGAAGGGTGAGAATAACAATTCCTCGGTCCAAAACATTGCAGTGTACTGTTCGTTATTGTTGCAAGAAACACACATTTAATATCTTAGAATTTGTTAATGTCATCAAATTCTGCATCGGCGAAAAAGGTGGAAAATCTAAATTAATGTGCTGGTGATATATAAAATTAAAGCCTCTAAATAAATTCAAAATTAAGAATTCAATGTAAGTCCTTACCATTTGGGCAGATCCTCAAAATGTTGTTAATTCTTTAAAATAAATTTGACAAATTTGATGATCGAAAAAGCATGACTGCCGTTTGACAGCTGCCACAAAGTTATACCAAATTATAGGAGGCCGATATCTGTGTACTCTTTCTCTCTTTTGTATTACAAAATATATCTGCACCACTTTACTTTCCTTTAAAATCAAGATCAAGATGCATGCAAATTCACCATAACTTATCAATATTTTCATCGTTAAGTTTAAGAAACATAGTATAAGTGCAACAAAAACTGATAAGTTAGGTCATATTCAATGATCTTATTACTTTTCAAATTGAAATTTTCAAACCACTGGCACTCAATAATTGTTTTGTGCAACAGTCATCTCGGGATGAATAACGGCATCAGTCAGTATGTGAGCTTCTTTCATGCGTTATCGAGCTATCGAGTAAACACATTGGTATGATGTCTTACGAAGCATCTCGTTTCGAATGATGTACTTTTTGTACTACAATTTTTCAAGCACATCCCTATTATATGTCATTTGCTTTTAATTTGGCAGACATTGGCCATTGGGTTTTTTAATAAGATACATTTGAATACATTAATTAACGTAGTGCTCTTCTGCATTAACGTAGTGCTCTTCTGCATTTTTCCTTGATGTTTTCCCGAATGTAATTTCCACATTTGTTTATCGTTGTACTCAGCATTCTTCTTATTTTTGTTATATGGTAGGTGTTTGGCCCAAAAAAATAGGATGAACTTTTCATTAATATTTAAAAAAAAATAGTGAAAAAAACTAAACAATAAACACATTTTCTTTCTGTTTTTTTACCATACGTCTGCTTGTCATCTATCGAATGAAAAGTCGTACGTTCACTGACAAAGAAATACCACAAATTAGATCCGATACTCGATAAAATTCTCGATATCGTAAGCAGTAATGCCATTCGAGGGAATTTCAGTGACGTGTTGCATGGTCATTGATGCGGTAATTCGGCCCCTGATAAGTTGAGAACTTTCAAAACTCGAAAAAGGCATTTATCAAATATCTTGTTGTTGCAAAAAAAAAAATTATCGGAATCAAAGATAATTTGCTAAAGAATAAATAAGTGATAGGTTGTTGGTGCAATAGGGCCCAGATGCAATATATCAAAAGCTATGTAAATCTCCAACACCGATTTTAAAAATAATGGCATTGTTATAGAACGCAATGCCAGCTTTCATTAGGTACCTATCTCACATATGGGTCATCTCCTTTGTTGTTCTTGTTAAAATTATTTAACTAAAACTTGTTTTTCCAGTTAAATAAAAAGAATCGTTAACAGATTTTTCTTTGAAATTGTAAATCTCAAAGGGTTTAAGTTTTGGGCTTCTTGTTATTGAACGTTTTCTCGCATAGCCATGCACTCATGCAGTTACGTGATGATTGATGTTGTCATTACAAAATGCTTCGCTAGTCGTCATAAATCTACAATATTTGAATTCACAATCGAGTTTTAGACTAGACCTGGTTTGTCCGAATCAAAAAGTAAACATCAGATTCTGTCATATATTATCTTCACGCAGATAATCAAGAAGCGTATAAGGGAGAAAATTATTCAAGAAGTTTCTTTTAAATACAATCATATTTGATTTCGAATTCCTTGTTGATTTCATAAGAAGGTCTAGATTAAATTTTTAGAGTATCAATGCTGACTTTCTCGTATTATCAAACTGCTCCATTGGGATATTTTTCTTAAAACTGATTTTAATTATGTTCAATCAAAGCTAAACTGTTACAATCAATTAAATGCAATGACTCAAAAATACCCAAAAAAAAACTTACCATTTCTTGTGTATCATATTTTAATTTTATTTTATTACTTTATTACTATTTTAATCAATAATTTTGTTTCAATTGTTCAATTAAATGCAATGACTCAAAAATACCCAAAAAAAAACTTACCATTTCTTGTGTATCATATTTCAATTTTATTTTATTACTTTATTACTATTTGAATCAATAATTTTGTTTCAATTGTTCTCAATTATTATTAATCGTAAAAATTGTATTCGAAATGATAAAATGTTTTTTCTTGTTTATTTTTTAATATTTACATAAAAATGTTTTGATATAATAAGAAAAAGCTCTCATAATAGTAAAATCCCATCATAGGGCATTGTTTTCCCATTTGATCCTTCTTTTCGAAATTATAAAATGAAATACGTGAAAGATGATCAAATAACAATGTCTTAAAATAAAATAAAAAACAAATAATAAAATTAGCAATCTTTTAATTTAGTTTCTTTTTGTTCATTCGTTTTTGTGACAAATTTTTAACTGACACACACTCAATCTACACATACATTAAAGGATTATTTTTGTATTACAGTTGGACACATTATACATCTAGAAACTTTCTTCTATGTAATTATGTTTAAATCTATATATATATAATTTTTAATATTATTATAATTCAATAGTTTTAATTTTCCTCCTTTTATAATCCAATGGTCAATTTTGCAAATGTTTTAATATTTTCATTGTCATTACAAAATGCTTCGCTAGTCATCATAAATCTACAATATTTGAATTCACAATCGAGTTTCAGACTATACCTGGTTTGTCCGAATCAAAAAGTAAACATCAGATTCTGTCATATATTATCTTCACGCAGATAATCAAGAAGCGTATATGTAAGGGAGAAAATTATTCAAGAAGTTTCTTTAAAATACAATCATATTTGATTTCGAATTCCTTGTTGATTTCATTAGAAGGTCTAGATTAAATTTTTAGAGTATCAATGTTGACTTTCTCGTATTACCAAACTGCTCCATTGGGATATTTTTCTTAAACTGATTTTAATTATGTTCAATCAAAGCTAAACAGTTACAATCAATTAAATGCAATGACTCAAAAATACCCAAAAAAAAACTTACCATTCCTTGTGTATCAACACTTTTTAAAGAATTGCGAAGGACAATATTTCTTTATGTTATAATTTTATTTTATTACTATTTTAATCAATAATTTTGTTTCAATTGTTCAATTATTATAAATCGTTAAAATTGTATTCGAAATGATAAAATGTTTTTTATTGTTAATTTTTTAATATTTACATAAGAATATTTGGATATAATAAGAAAAAGCTTTCATAATAGTAAAATCCCATCATAGGCATTGTTTTCCCATTTGCTCCTTCTTTTCGAAATTATAAAATGAAATACGTGAAAGATGATCAAATAACAATGTCTTAAAATAAAATAAAAAACAAATAATAAAATTAGCAATCTTTTAATTTAGTTTCCTTTTGTTCATTCGTTTTTGTGACAAATTTTTAACTGACACCCATTCATATCTACACATACATTAAGGGATTATTTTTGTATTACAGTTGGACACATTATACATCTAGAAAATTTCTTCTATGTGATTATGTTTAAATCTATATATATATATAATTTTTAATATTATTATAATTCAATAGTTTTAATTTTCCTCTTTTTATAATCCAATGGTCAATTTTGCAAATGTTTTAATATTTTCATTACCAAACTTCACATTTTTTCCTGGGATTCATGCGAGACCCTAATGGGCAGTTAAATTCCTTAGAAAATTCTTTCAAGTTTGATAAAGGACCTATGACGCGATATTCAGGTGGCGCATGTGGATCCTTTTCAATTTGAAGTGTTGCTGCTTCATTTGTTACAACGGAGCACCAAACCTATATTTTCGTTTAAAAGAGAAGAAGAAAGATTTTAAAAATTCATTGTATTAATAACATTTATTTTGTAATTGTAATTATATTATTTTTTTCTTTATGATAAATTCGTATTTTTTGGGAAATTGATTTTGTACTAGTTTAATTATCAATAGATCGTTGAATGGATATCGTAGAAAAGAAATATCTCTCTGTTCTCTGCATCACTGTCGCAACATGAACAGAAGTATGCCTCTTACCTTTATTTGCATGAGGCATAATTGTTTTTAAATTTAAGAAACAAAGTATAAGGTTTTGTTGTTGGTCTCCATGTTTTTATATGAATTTAAAAAAAAAATAAAAATAAACACTTAATTAAATTAAAAAAAAAAGTTATTGTTTATTTATAATATATTGCTTTTGAATATTTTTTTGAATATTGTTAGAACATACATTTTAAAATCTTCTAGTTTTTCTTAATTTCTCAAAAACTAAGATACATTTTGGCATCCAGTTTCCTGTTTTTGACTAAAAATTAATAAGAGCATTAAATTTTGAAAATAAAAATAATAGTTAATTACATAAAATTTTGAAAAAAATTAGTTTAAAACATTTTTTTTAATTTTTTTTTTCAAAATTTTGAGTTTGAAAATTAATTTTTTTAAAACTGTTCACTCAAACAACTTAATTTAAAAATAAAATAAAAGAGTAGTTTTCTGGCTTTTCAAAAAGATATAACAAGTCTTTGTATCATTCACCGTTGTTTTTAAATAATTTTTTTTCTGATTTAAGTTAATTTTTTAGAAAATTGCCCCTCCCGCCTAAACGGGGGGAAATAGACCCCCCCTCAAGTATGATTTTTTTCTTGTCTTAACCCCACCTACACGCTCAAGCTTTTTGGTGCATCTTATACCAATCACCCTGTATAGAATATCGTTTTTAGATCAGGTGATTGTGCGGGCCACTTAAAACCATTAGTTCTAATAATCTTTAGTATCAGTTTTTACAATGGGACCAACCCCACGCCATGCTAAGGAAAGCCGCCCAAACCATTATATTGCCACAACTGATCCTTATCAATTTAAAGGTGAACCTAGAATCGTGTGACATGTTCTGCGAATGCCGCAAATACATTTTTACCATCAAATCCCAACCGAAAAACTTCGATTCATGGCTCCAAAAAACATGTTTTCCAAAACTTGATTGGTTTACTTAGATAGGATTTAGCAAACTCTAACCTGGCCCTTAGATTTCTTTTTAAAAAGACTGCATCTCTCTGAGCAACGCCGACGCTTCCACGCAATGTTTTTTATGCAATCGGTGTGCCTTTTAGTTCTTGAAGAAACATGGACTACGTACTTAGCCATTAATTCGCTTTTAATAGCACTATAGCTCTTAAGGGGATCCTTGGTCGATAATTGATAAATAATCTCTCTCAGTTTTCTTTCGCTTTCGGGACTTTTTATCTGCAAGAGCAAATTATTTAGCTTTTTTGAACACCAAAGTCCTTTTGTCATGACTTTTTGATTATATTTAAATTTATTTGCATAAAGAACATTAAGAAATCATCTTATCTAAAACCACAAATTTAAAAAAAATTCACAAAGATTTCAAAACGTGCTAAATTTCTGTCCAACCAAAAATATTGCAAATGACAAACTTATTGACGTTTTTCTCAAAACTAAAATTAATTATTTATTAAGAGTATTTTTTTCATACTTTGTTGTCATGTTGGCTTTAAAAAAATCATCGTTGTTTTGAAGAAATAACGAGAGAAATTCAAAATATTCTACAACTATTTCTATATAGTGTGCTAAATTCATGTCCATTACTGTAGGTATACCTCTCTAAATTCTTAAACAAAAACGAAAAAAAATAATAATCGCAAATATTCAGACAGAAGACAAGGCAAAATAATAAGTTTGAACCGGGCAAAATCATCACCAACTACCTAATCAAGCCCAAAGATGGTTATATTAGAACCGAAACGCGTAGCTACAAATTTTAAAATATATGTTGTTACAATAAAAATAAAAACAATATATAAATAAACAATAATTTTATTTTAAATTTAACTAAATGTTTATTTTAATTTTTTTCAAAAATTCATATACAAACATGGAGACTAACTAACAACAAAATATCATAGCTTAACAAGCATAACTAGTCTATAAATATGAAAATACAAAAATCATATTAACAAAAGCCAATCTTAACATCAAGTTTAACAAACAGTGCCTTAAAAAACAAATCATACCATAATACGCACAAGTTAAAATTAAATCTAATTTCATAGCCGCCATTAAAACACAAAAAATAGCACAAGTAATAAGAATAAAAGAAAAAAGAAAATACCATTATAGCAAAAAAATTACACTAACAAAGACCGTGTTTAAACTAGGAAATTTGGGTCCTCAAGTGAAGACGCCTTACTTGAAGCGGGTGGAATTTTCGTGAAGTGAGATAGTTGTACGACACGAATTTTTTGCCTTTTATAAAAGAAAATAACATCCATAATTATTATTATTGATTCTGTTTGTTTCCTGGACCAAGAATTCATTTTCTATCACTCTTCATCTAGCTTAATTATGAAAATACTGCGATGTTAACACATCGGCAGTCAAGGAAATAATGAAAAAAATTTGAAAAAAACTTGAATTTGGAATTGGAACTGTTGGCTTTAATGCGCAACTGTTTCAGTTTTTGTGAACTACGAGAAGAAACGAATCCAAGTTCTTGAAAATTATTTTTATTCTTTCGCTAGTTACAAAATTCCTGTTGAAAAAATACTTTATTTAAGGAATAAATATTTAAAATATACATACTTTTAGTTTTACTTCAAATTGTTTTCTTTACGTTAAATTATGATTCTTTAATTTATGGTTTTCTTAATTTTATATCAAATCCAAATCTAAATTGTTTTACACAGAGTTAACCTCGAAATCCAAAAGAGATAAAGTTCATGTGCTTTAAATTGACATTTGATATTCTATGTTAAAAACATTTGTAATGTTGGCTCACTGTTTTAAATAGCAGGGTTGTTAACACTCCCCCCCAGTATGGCCACTAGGACTAGGTGAAGTGGACTTTACTAAATTCATAGCGCTAACATCTAATACAGCCAACTTTACAGCAGGCCGCTCGTAGACCCCTGAGCTTGTTTGAACTGTAGCTCTTCGTACTTGCCCGTCTCTGGAACACGTCGTTGCAATTACTTTTCCTTTAGGCCAACAATTTCGTGGGCTGTTAGGGTCCACAATGATGACGATGTTGCCTACTTCAATCGGTTTAGCAGGGGTAAACCACTTTGAGCGTTTGGTAATAGTAGGGAGGTATTCTTGTACCCATCGCTTCCAAAAATGGTTTGCATATTGCTGGCTGGTAGTCCAATTTTTCTTGAGCACCAATCGGTCATCGTTAAAGATTGCTATTGGCTTCATTCCGTTGGAAGAACCCAGTAAAAAATGGTTCGGTGTAAGCGCATCTTCGTTTTCGTTCGTAATAGGAAGATATGTGAGAGGACGTGAATTTATTATATTTTCAACTTCGATTAATGAACTTCGTAAAAGCTCATCCGAAGGATTGCGAGTGAACATGGTATTAGCCAACGTTGTTTTAACAGATCTGACTAATCTCTCCCAACTTCCCCCCATGTGTGGAGACGCTGGTGGAATAAAAACCCATTTGGTCATAGCTGAGGTGAATGTTTCCATTAATTTTTCCTTGTCAACGTTCTCCAATGCATTTTTCAACTCTCGTTCTGCACCACGGAAGTTGGTGCCGTTGTCGCAGTGGAATTCCAGAGGAATCCCCCGTCGGGCAATAAAATTACGAATGGCCAGTATACACGAGTCTGTTGACAAAGAGTGGGCGACCTCAATGTGAATTGCTCGAGTAGTGAGGCAAGTCAATAGGGCACCCCATCGTTTTTGTGGCCTTCGCAGGATTGTAACACTCATTGGGCCAAAGTAATCAATGCCTACGAAGGAAAATGGACGACTAAACGAAGCTAGCCTGGCCGATGGTAGTTGTGCCATGATTGGTGGTTGTGGCCGTGCTCTAAAGTTTTTGCACATTTGACAAGACCGACGGACAGAAGCGAAGACAGCTCTGAGATTTGTTATGTGAAATCGCTGCCGAATTTCGTTTATAGCTGTTTCATGATGTTGGTGTTTATATTGTTGGTGGTAATCAAGAATGATAAGCCTAGTGATGTAGTTTTTCCCCGGGAGAAGGATTGGGTACTTAAAGTCATCGCCAACATCTTTCGAAAGTTCAACCCTTCCACTGACACGTATTAATTGATGCTCGTCTAGAGAGGGACAATGTTTGTAAATAGAGCTTGTTTTACTCACCGGTTTGTTTTTCATTAAGTAATCGATTTCATTACGATACGTCGAAAGCTGCACTTCTTTGATTAGGATCGTCTCTGCTTGTTCTAGTTCCATTTGAGTGAGAGGTCCACTAGCACTTGCTGATTCCCTTGTTACCTGGAGATCCATGAGCTGTGTTTTGGATTCAGTTAATAATGAAATTTTCTTCAGCTTCGTTCTTGCCTGTAACTTTTTTACAAACCGCAGTAGAAAAGCAAGGCTTCGCAAAAGTCTTTTCCATTTTGAAAATCGCTCCGCAGTTACTAAGGGTTCTAGACAATCAATGTGGATGCCAACATATTGGCTTCTCAGTTCTTCAAGAGTGTTTTTTGGCAATATATTTTCGGCGGGCCATCTATCAGGAGGCCAAAGTAAAAATGAAGGGCCCACAAACCATCGACTAGATGAGTCGAATTCTGGAATTTTGGTCCATTTTGTGGCTTCGTCGGCCACATTTTCTTTAGTCGGGACCCAACGCCACTCTGACATATCAGAAAGCTCCAGAATCTCACTTACGCGGAATGCGACAAATTGCTTATATCGCCTATGGTCTGAACGAAGCCAAGACAGAACATTTTTTGAATCAGACCAAAAAAATTTTCTGCTAAAGGAAATAGAATGCGATTGAATAATGGTTCTAGCTAAACGGGCTCCAAGAGTTGCTGCTTGCAATTCTAATCTAGGTACAGATAGACTTTTTAATGGAGCTATTCGTGTTTTTGCTGCTATCAAGGTCACCTTGGTAGAAAATCCATCCGAACATCTCAAATACACTGCAGCCGCATAGCCATCCTCACTGGCATCAGTAAATATGTGAAGCTGTATTACGAGCGGATTTTGGAATTTTGTTGTAATATAACACCTAGGTATTTGAAGATTTTCGATTTTGGGCAAAATACGAGTCCAGTTTAACCACTTCTGATGTTGTTTATCTTGAATTTCTTCATCCCAGCCAATACCTGATCTCCATACTTCTTGAAGGAGAACTTTAAGGTACATGAGAAAATGGGAGATCAGCCCTAGGGGATCAAATATGGTCATCAAGACCCGAAGAACCTCTCGCTTAGTAGGACAAATATTCCCCATAGGAATCGATGAAATTTTAGGCTTGAAAATGAACATATCGTTGGAAGTGCACCACCACATACCCAAGACCTTTTCCGAAATGAGTTCGGGCTCCATGTTTAAGCTCATTAAGTCTGTGTTGCTTGATTGTAGAGCCTGCACTACCTCTGCAGAGTTTGACACCCAGTTTCTTATGTAAAAACCACCTTGGTTGTGTATAAAGCGGATATTTTTAGCCAGTTCAACGGCCTCTTCATGTGTATCAACGCTAACAAGCAGGTCGTTGACATAGTGGTTCTCAAGAATTGCCTTTACAGCCGCTGGGTAGCTATCTAAAAATTCTTTAGCATTTTGGTTTTTTATGTACTGTGCACAGGCAGGTGAGCAAGTCGCACCAAACGTCATGACAGTCATTGCGTAGGTCTCAGGATATTCGTTTTCCCCGTTGCACCACAAAAAAAGCTGAGAGTATTGATCTTCATCTCGAATCTTAATTTGGTGGAACATCTCCATTATGTCTCCACAAAGAGCAACCTTTTTTTCTCTGAATTTAAATAGGACCGAAACCAAACTAGTAAGTTGGTCCGGACCCTTCATAAGAACTGAGTTCAAAGACATGCCTCGGACTTTGGCTGCAGCATCCCAAACAATTCGTATTTTACCAGGCTTATTCGGATTCGTCACTGGAAAAATTGGGAGGTACCATAAACGCTGATGTTTTTCTTTAGCTTCTTGAGGGGACAGTTTTCGCGCATAGCCTTTTGAGAGATAGTCCTGTATTTTGCTATGAAGAACCTTAGCTAGCTCTGGATCCTTTGCCATTCGTTTTTGTAAGCTCTTAAGACGATTATAGGCCATTTCAAAACTATTTGGCAGCTTTATATCATCGTTTTTCCATAAAAGGCCAGTTTCGAAGCGTCCTTCTTTTCGACAAGTCAGCTCTTTTAGTAGTTTTAAAGCACGCTCTTCTTCTACAGGCATCAAGACGTTTTTTGGCGTAGATACTTCAAAATTTTCAAAGCATAAGAACTGTTTTACAAGGTCCTGAAGGTTACCGTCGTCACACTTTTCGCAATTGCAGATATGAAAGTTGCAGCCGCTAGTTGTTACCGCTTGCTCTGTGAGGGTATTCTTTAGACACCCATGAATAATCCAACCCAGCCGCGTCTTGGTAGCAACAGGCTGCCTAGCATCGCCTTCTTTGTACTTTAAAGGTAATCCAAGTTTCCAGTTATTAATGCCAATGAGTAACCGAGGTCTTTGGCTGGCGAAAGAACTTATCGGCAAATCTTTTAGATAACTGTATTGTTTTCGGAGCTGTTCACTATCTAATGATTGAAGTGGTAATTGAAGACTTTTAACAGTGTGGACATTTTCTATCGTATACTTTTTATCTTGAAAGGAAATACCTGATATTTTAAGGTCCATAATTTCAGAGTCATTCTCACATCGATGTTCATTTGCAGTCCACTTCAAACGCAATGGTGAAGCAGTGCCTTTCATTTTTAGCTGACGAGCTACTTCCTCGTCAAGCAATGTCACGGACGAACCCTCATCAAAAATGGCACAGATATTGACCTTTGAACCGTTGCCATACAAGCTTACGGGTATCACTCTGAAAAGAATCGCTTCAGAATTATGGTGGTAAAGGTGGTCGTCGTGATGAGTGGAAACGTCTTCAGGTCGTTTGATCTTTGTCTGAACTAAATTCTGATGCCTTCGGAAATCCTTCTCATCATTATGCAGCAAACGATGATGCATTAGAACACAGTTATTTTTTCCACATATGGTCTCAACCTTACACCTCTGCCTCCCATGTTTGCCAAGACAACGTCGACAAAGCCGTTGTTCACGAACGATTGCCCACTTTAAAGAAAGACTTAAGTTTTCAAATTTTTTGCACTGTGAAATCGACGGGCACTGTCCACTGCAAATGCAACAATTATTGCGTTGGGGCGATGCATATTTACTCTCTTCAAAATCTTCACAATGCGCATGAACAAATCCCTTATCTTTGGCTTGTTTATTTTGTTTATCGATGTGCAGTGTACTAGGCAAACTAACACGATTAACAGCCTCAGCCATATTGTACAGCCATGAGCTAAAATGTGAAAGAGTGAGATTATCAAATTGAAGACTCTGAGTATAGATTGCCCAATTCAATCGAATTGCTGAAGGCAACTTGTCAACAAGCTCTCGTAACAAAGTAGGATTACTCAAGTATTGAACGGAACCGGTCGCTTCTATAGTCGCACAGAGGTTTTGCACGGCGACTGCAAAGTTGACAATACTGTCTAGTTTATCAGCTTTCGGAGGTGGAGTGGCATGTATCTTGTTCATCAATGTTTCAATTATAAATTCTGGTCGTCCAAATAACATTTTTAGAGTTGAAATCACTCGTGGAACACAATCTGGTTGAGTCAGCAAGCTTTTAACAGATTCTAGAGCCTTGCCTTTAAGAGCTTGTTGAAGACGCATGAGGTTCTCTTCACTTGAAAACGCACATAACTGTGTGCTTCTCTCAAAGCTTCTAATAAAGAGGGGCCATTCATCTGGATCCCCACTAAAACTTTTCAGTTCTTTAGATATCGAATGGCGAGCAGCTAGATGGTTACTTGTGATAATCGGGTTTGTGACATCAAAATAATTAGCTGTAAATGGCAAACCTAATGGTGACGAAGAGTTCTGTCGCGGTCGGGTGTATTGTGGTTGCTGTTGCAATTCTAAAACATTATTGCGGAGCTGCGATGGCAGTTGAGGTGGAACATAAGTTGGCTGCGAACCTTCTCGTATTTCGTTCGAAAGCGGATTACAAATATTTGCATTCGTTGAATCCAGCGCTATCGAATGTGGTTCTATCGGTTTATGTAAACGACTCTGCAGTTGTTCTTCTTGATTAAGTACTGGAGCTTTATTTTGAGAAAGTGTTTTGCTCGTTGAAGGGTCATTGATGTTTGCTTGTACCAACTTAGTGCTTTGTACATTACGCTTTGCATCATTTATCCAATTAAAGGTCCTTCCTACGGCAGACACACTAGACTGTGCATCGTCTTCCTCGGAATCAGATCTAATATCCTCCATCAGGCTCAGGATTTGATACTTTTTGGTGATGTAATCGCGTTCATTTTGTTCCTTTTTCTCAGCTAAACGTTTTTCTTCGTCCAACTTCTGCAGTTCCAGCTGGAGATGCCTGCTGGTTGATGCTTTTGAAGACCTGGAAGTATGAGATGCAACTACTGACATTTTACTAGACGGATTGGCGGCTATTGCTGCGGAGGTTCCTGCTAAACAGTCAGCATTATCTTGTGTACATGTCGCACATTTCCATGGGCGTAAAGCAACTAAACTATCGACGCCTACACAATTGTAATGGAACCAAGAGCCGCATCTAGAATTGTCGCACAGTACCATGTTGTCCGTTGAATCCGACGCCTTGCACGCTTTGCAGTTGTACTCTTTTGCAGAGTTTTCTGGTGCTAGTGCGGTAGGCTTGGCCGGGTTTTCGACAGAATGAGGGCTACGAAACATCATGGATTTTGTATATTCTTAAGATGACACCATAAAAGAATTTTGTAAAATGTTGGCTTTAATGCGCAACTGTTTCAGTTTTTGTGAACTACGAGAAGAAACGAATCCAAGTTCTTGAAAATTATTTTTATTCTTTCGCTAGTTACAAAATTCCTGTTGAAAAAATACTTTATTTAAGGAATAAATATTTAAAATATACATACTTTTAGTTTTACTTCAAATTGTTTTCTTTACGTTAAATTATGATTCTTTAATTTATGGTTTTCTTAATTTTATATCAAATCCAAATCTAAATTGTTTTACACAGAGTTAACCTCGAAATCCAAAAGAGATAAAGTTCATGTGCTTTAAATTGACATTTGATATTCTATGTTAAAAACATTTGTAATGTTGGCTCACTGTTTTAAATAGCAGGGTTGTTAACAGGAACAGTATTCACGCTTCCGATGTTTTTAATTTAAAGCTGCCTCACGAGAGTACTCACCCCTCACCCCTCTCATAATTATTTTTCACAAGTTTATTAGAATAATTAATTTAAAAATTCAAAAATTATCGCTTTTCATTAATTTCACTATAGCGATAAAAAAAATTTCAACAAATTGTCTGCTTTACTACAAAGTATCTTTTATCATTTTCTGATCCATATAATCCAACAAATACTGCTATAATGGGTGATGTTTTTTCCTGGGATACTTTTGACAAGAAAATGAAAAAAATGTTTTGAGGATGTTGTTTAAAAAGAAACACATCCAAGTGCTACAAGAAGAAATTGTAATGGTTAAAAATGAAAATAGCAAACTTAGGGAAGAAATAGGTAACATCAAAAATAGACTTCAATACTTGGATCAATTTTCGTCAAAATTATATTGTTGCTAGGCTTATTCAGATCCTTTATAATTATGCATTAGTATATTTATATAGTTCAACTAGAGCTCTACCCCCTAAGCTCATTTGGAACCAAAACAAATACCAAATCAAATTAAATCATCTTGTCGTTTCAAAAGCATATATAGGACTACCTAGTATCGATGCAATAACTGAGCTTCTTAAAAACTAAATTATCACTTCAGCAGACATCATCCCAAGTGGCAAGCAATATGATCCCAAAAATAAATGGTTCGACATTCAATGCTCAAATGCAAGGAGAAAAATGTTTAAGTACCTTAGAAATTATCAAAAAAACAAAATTGCCTACTTTGAGGCGATATATAAGGAAAGTGCTAAGCAATTTAAGAAGTTGTGCAAGAAAAAATACTAACTTACAACAAAAAACATTCTACTCAAATTAAATATTGTTCGAAATTCTAAGGAATGGTGGACATTGGCAAACAATATCAAGGAAAACTTAATAACTTAAGAATAACTTAAGAATCGTTTTGTAATCATTTCCGTGGTCTTTTATCTTCACAAGATAAGTTTTCATTGGCAATTTACCCCCAACCCTATGTATCTAAAATAATTCAACCATAGATCAACCAAATACACTCACTGAGTAATGCCTTTATTTTGAGCAATGCTAAGGACAACAAGGTTCTTGATTGGACAGGATACCATTTCAATTTTATAAAAATGCTCCTCTTAGTTTTATAAATAAAATTCTGTTACTTTTTAACACCATTTTAATTGATGAAAATATACCAAGCTCTTTTCGTGAATCAACTTTTGTGCCGATTTTTAAAAAAAGAGATGTAAATTGTGTTTCCAACTATCGTGGTATGTCCTTTTCGGACACGACTTACAAGATTTTCACAAGTGTGCTGCTGAACCGCATTAACACTTTGCTGAATGACAATAATATTATCAATGAGTTTCAAGCTGGTTGTCGGAAGAACTACTCCACAGTGGATAGCATATTTAGTCTGAACAGCATTGTACACCTTAGATTTAAGAAGATGAAGAAAGTATACACATTTTTTGTTGATTTCAAGTCGGCTTTCGACACAATTTCGAGAAATGCCTTTTTTGACAAACTTGCATCTATTTGCATGTCAACGAAAATGTTAAATATTCTGCGGCTCCTCTACAATAACACCAAAACAGCCTTATTGGATGGACAGTTTATCTCTGATTTCATAAAAGTAACACAAGGTTAACAACAAGGTTGTGTGCTTAGCCCAGAAATGCATCTATTTAAATGACCTGAGTGACGAATTACCTGGAGGTGTTCTAATCTCTGGTATAGGGATCAAAGTACTCCTTTATACTGATGTCCTTGTGATTCTAGAAGACGGCCCAGAGATGCTTCAGGAGATGATCAATAAACTAGCAATCTACTGCGCTAAGTGGAACTTAATTGTTAATCTTAATAAATCTAAATGTATGGTTTTTCGACAAGGTGCGAGATGTCCAGCTGCTGAAAAATGCTTTATTGATGGCACAGAAATAGAAGAGGTTAATGAGTACAAATATTTCGGGATTCTTCTAACGTATAATCTTAAATACAAAAAGCACTTGGAATTTAAAATTGTAAGTTTAAAAAAGTTCAGTTAATATGACTTGGTTATCGTTTAAAAAAATCCTAATATTACACTAAGCAACAAACAAAGAATATTTGATGCGGCAGAGCGTTCAATAATCTGTTATGCGGCTCAGGTTTGGGGTCAAAGTGAATATGAAATTGTTGAATAACTTCTCCGTTTCTTTATAAAGAAACTGCTGTACTTACAGAGCAATACACCAAATTATGTGTTGCACCGTGAAACTAAAATTAATAAAATGCATGTTTTACTTTAAAAATGCATTTTGATAACATTTGCAAAGTATTCAAATATGCGAATGGCGACCTCCCGAAAATATTGGCAGAAGAAACATTATTAGAGTGAATGGGCTTTACTGTAGAGTTTTCATTAATAGCTCTTAGAGCATCGGTGCTTGCAATTCAATTCAAAGCATGAGTTGCACCTAGTAAATGATAAGACAGCTGTAAATCGAGGGATACATTTTCCATTTTCAAAACCCAGATCGGTTTCCTCCTCTTCGACGTTGTCATCATTGCTTCCGCGGTCATGGTCATAGCAACTTGATTCCTCATCAGTTGGATATGAACTCTGGAAACATTTTTTCTTATTTTATAATTTTTTTCAAATTTAAATAGGTTAATTATTTCGCAGCTAATATTACCTTCCATAAAAGTATCAAAATTATTTATTCCACACTCTCGAAAAGCCTTGATAAAATTGGAACCATTGTCTGTTACTGTTGTTGTTATTTTTTTCATTATTTAACCCAAAAGATTGATGAATTTCAACAATTTTACCAGAAATGTTAACGTAGTTATGGGTCCCTTAAAAGCGTTTACAGGCCAGAGTCGCTGATTTCCTGCTTAAATCGTTGTCACTAAGCTGCAATTTATCATTTGCATTGGTAGAGGTAATATTAAACTATGACTAATGTATATATATATATTAATTGCCTTCTTTTATTCTTACCCAATGTGATGTCATTCCTAAAAACCTCTTTTTTGAACCTGTCCACACGTCAGCAGTCGTGCAAATATATTAAGGTTTTCGCAAAGCGTTTTTAGTATCGGCCATTAAACTTACATAAAAGTCAGTTAGTTTTTTGCCAGCAGTGTACTGAATCAAGTGCTCAAGGGGTGGGTTTCCATGTTTTAATTCTAAATCTTAAAAACAGAGAGGTGTGCAAAGTTTATAAAGTCTAAATAATTATTAGCTTATTAATAATAAGACTGGCTTTCTTATTATTATTTTTTTTTTATTGGATAAAAATCTACTTCTTTTTATTAGGGCTGTATTGCAGTATGGGCGATAATAGAAATCTGGAGTATGCTGTTCAATTTGCAAAAATCAAAACGGGACTATCCGAATTTGAAAATATTTGCCTGCCCTTCAAAAGAAAAAAATTAAATTTTGAGCAATATGTGGAGGGAAGTCTGTGGTTTTTAAAAATGATGGTAATTATTTAGTTTGTCAAAATCATTTTTGCACGGAATTCTTAGGCAGAAAATTCCAAAAAAGGGACGCTGTGCCTAATTAAATCAAATTTCTTGTGAGAAATTAGATTTAAGTCTAGAAATATCCTCCAAGGTCCCCTCCAAAACGAAGAAGAATTTCTGATTGCTCAAGCATTACATGTGATAAATGCTAGAAATTGATTAAAAAATGTGCAAAAGAAGAAAAAAAAAATTCCGCACAAAAAAAAAATTATTTTTAACTACAGATTAAAAATAAACAAGTTAAAGAGAGAGATTTCTGCAAAAACAAGGGCACATGCTGCTCTTAAAAGCAAAGAAAAAGCAAAACACGAGTTTATTCTCTCAAATTGAGGCGCTTCATATATCAGACCATTAAAAAAAATTTTGTGGGACATCGAAGGGGTTAAACAAGCCCAGAAAATATACAGATGCTGAAAGAGAGCTTTCGCAAAATATATTTTATAGGTCGCAAAGCACCTACAAATTTTTAAGAGATGGACTTGGCTTCGAACTACCCCATGTTTCTGTATTCTTGAATCTGTACGCAATGTTTTGCTAAAATCCGATACTCCTTCTCCAGATGGCATTGTTTCTTTTAATGTCTGCTAAAACGTGTTTGAAATTTACAAGTTCGCACATTGCATCAAATGCATTTCAAGAAACTTTTTTATAAGAACAACTGCCGCATCCATACAAATAGCCTATCAACTTAACTGTTTAAAAAAGAGCTCACAATATGCTCAAGCAACTAAAGCATATACAGTAAAAATTAATAATGCTTTCGACTATCCATACATAGTGGCTCTTTGTATGATAAAAATATTTTAAAACGTGGAGTCCAGGTTGGAAGTCCAGCTTACAAGGAGCTCAAATAGTTTTTATTTTATCTAAAAAAAAATATTAATGTGTGACAATCTACCGAAAAAATTTTGTTTGAAAGGAATGGTACAGACAATATACGGTGTTTTATTGTTTAGTGAAGATATAAGGAATGGGCTTTATGGTGATGTTAACCATTTACTTACAAAGAGAACTCATCAAGATATTTTGGAAAAATTATTTTCTATTATTCGCATTAAAGGCGGTAATAACAAAAATCCTTCGGTATAGGAGTTTCATGTTCTGATGTCAAAAATGTTTTCATCAAATCTGAACATTTTCTCCTTATAGCAATTGCGACAGCGACAATGTGCACTTTTTAAATTTAGTTGATATACCAGTTCAACCAAAAACATCTACAGATATTCCTAAACCTTTAAATAATGACGAAACAGAGATTGATGAGATTTTGTATGAAAAAGTCATAAAAGATATGGTAATTGAAACTAATATTTCATTAGAAACAACTACAATTCGTTATTTTTCAGGGTATCTAGCATTTAAAATGCTTTCCAAGAGCTATTGCCGATGTTGTTCAGAACTGTTTCTTAAAACTGATGAAAAATTAACATGCCCATCAGAATTTTGTATTTTTGCTAAAAAATTTAAAAAAAATTTAAAACAAGCACCCTAAGAGTGAGAGGCGCGGGGAACTCACTTAAAACAAGCACCCTAAGAGTGAGAGGCATGGGTAACTCTCTTAAAAAAAGCACCCTAAGAGTGAGAGGCACGGGGAACTCACTTAAAACAAGCACCCTAAGAGTGAGAGGCACTGTGAACTCACTTAAAACAAGCACCGCAAGTGCGAGAAGCACGGGGAACTCACCTAAAACATGTATCTTAACTCAATAAACAAGAAGGTTACTTATATCTATTCCAGTCACCTTTAGTATCTAAAAATTGAGTCAAACCTGTCACAAATTAATAACAAGTTAAAATCACTTTCAAATTTTTTCTTTTAGTGAGTCAAAATTAGAGAAAAAAAGTCTACCGCATTTTTTTGCAAGCATAAACATTTTAATATAGCGTTGCCAAAGTAAAAAAATTAACTTAATTGGTTATTTGTGCTACAAATACAAATGAGTTTGAGTTGATATAAAAAAAATTAGTCATCGTACAAAATAAAGGGCACGACTGGGTCGCACAAATTTGCTCTTGTAGCTAGTTACCTGAGGATTTAAGGTACAAACGGAATATACGAAAAAATCGTACCAAATTTTTTTTAAAAGTTCTAAATCTATATCTTACAAAGATTCAAACCAAAATTAAAGTATGCAGAAAATTTTCTTTATAAAATATGAGTTTACAATAAAAAATTTTCAAAATCGTTGGACGGGTTTTCGAAAAAACACGCTTCACGTTTGCTACTACGTATACCGGCAGGCGGCGACCAATACTTGAAAGTCGTGGTCACGGCATTATTTTGAACGAATTTTAACAAACGAAATATCCGCTGTTTGTTAAAATGCAATGTGTTATCTCTTCTTATCATTTTTTTGTTTGATAGGAACAAAACAATTAATTTTGATTTGAGAGTTTTAGAAATGAAAACAAATTGCTATAAAATTATTGAACGTGTTTGTTGAGCTGGAGTAATTTGCGACTCCGGTTTTTATACATTTTCTGTTGGAAAGGTATTGTTTTTACATATAAACCTGCTAAAAACGAATATCTTTCCAACAAAAAAAAAAATCATCAAATCCAGAGTTATAACAACACAAACGAACATCAATTGATGTTTATGTAAATAGATTTTGGAATCTTTTTGAATCTGTTTTTTGTTTTAATATTTTGGTTGAAAACTAATTTTGCAAGGCGAAACACATTCAATTTTACAAATACTGATAGGCCTTCAGATCTGGTTCACCAAAAATTTTATAGGAAATTGAATGCTCTTTAAATTTGTTATGCAGGTACATAAAATGCTAAGTTTTAGAAATATAAGCGAAAAACTAAAAAAAAAAAACAGAAAAAAATAGGGTTCTTAACCCCTTCCCCAGTTAGCACACTGTTCTCGAGATTTTAAACTTAAGAGGATCTTCCTAGTAAACCACGAAACAACCTATGAAAGTTTCATTAAGTTCCGAATATTTTCCTGGTAGCCCCATTTGTTTCGATACATCGACTGGACTAAAAGGGTTCATTTACCTTATAAGTTATTACATGACTTTTGTTTGATGTAAGATAATTTTTACGTAGATTAAATTAATGGTTATCAGTCAAAAATTGTAGTGGTGCACAAAAAAGTGTATGTCTCGCTGATTTTTTCAAGATATCAGCCGCAGAAAGCACCTCTAATGAATTTATCTTAAATAAATCTGAGCTAAATATATCAAAATATTTTAATTTTAGGAGAAAAATCTTAATACTGTTTGAAAGGTATTTTTGTGATCTTTCATTTGATACTTAAATCATATTTCTAGATGCTATTCTTCAAAATCACCAACACCGATTTTTTAAATATATATTTGACATTCTTATAATGCTCAATACCAGCTTTTATTTGGTACCTATCTCATCTACATGTGTGATAATCTTATAATAAGGAGTCGGACAAGTTTACTTCAAGACTTTATTAGATTTACTGACTGTCATGAATGTTACGTACATTGCTCTTTGTTATATTTAGTACAATACATATGGTATATAAATATATACACACATATAACATGGATAGTACATGTGTATTGATTGCATGTGTACTCACAACATCCTTTTCTTTTTATTGATTTTATTAAATAATTGGCAATGATTGAAATAGTACTATATAATTCAAAACAAGTTTACTTTATTATAAATTTAATACTTCAATTATATTTTAAGTAAGTTTTCAAATGATAAAATGTTTTTTTTTTTTTTTGTAATAATCTGATGTTGAGTATCTATCTTTTTTTTTATATAAATAATCTGATGATGAGTATCTTTCAGGAGGTTTTACTAATGACGATGAGTGATCAACCGTGTCTTTGTGATTTCTGTCTGGATTTCCATTCGAATCTGATATTTTCAATATATGTTCTCGACTTCTGCGATAAATACCACCAGAGACATCTTCCAAAACATACTATCGCGGTTCTTTGAATTTTCTAACAACTTTAGCTGGCATCCAACGTGATTTCAGATCTTTTTTGTAATAGACTTTGTCTTTAGATTTAATAGGCAATAGATCTTTAGTGTTTCTATCATAAATTTGTTTCATTTTTGTATTATATTTTCGCATGTTCAATTGATGTTTATTTTTATTGATTTTAACCGGATACAAATGTTTTTTTATATTTAGTAGTTTGGTTCGCGATCTGCGTGACATTAAAAGTTCCGACGGAGAATGAAAATTGGCTTTTGGTGTAGATCGATACTGTAATAAAGCTATATAGGGATCGGACTTTGTTTCTGAGCATTTTAACAAAAGTGATTTTATAGTTCTAATAGATCTTTCCGCTAGACCATTAGAACGCGGAAGATATGGGCTAGATGTTATATGCTCAATTCCCCATTCCTTACAAGACTTATTAAACGCTTCTGCGTTAAATGGAGATCCATTATCGGTAACGAGCTTTTCTGGGATTCCATGACGAGCAAACGTTGTTTTAAAAGCTGTAATTACCTGCTGTGAAGAAGATTTATTATTGAGAGGAATAACTTCGATATATTTCGAGTAGTAGTCAACTATTAGGAGAAAACATTTCTTTTGAAAGTGAAATAGGTCCGAGCCTACCTTATCAGCTTTATTTGGGAATAGAAAACATTGATCATTCTAGAACTAAAGCCAACTCTCCACAGACTAATGGCATATGTGAAAGGTTTCATAGAACTATGCAAGATGAGTGTTACATTATCATCTTTAGAAAGAAAATCTACAGTTCTTTAGAAGATCTACATATCGATGTTGATTATTGGTTGCGTTCTTACAACGAAACAAGACCTCACTCGGGTAAATATTGCTATGGTAAAACACCTGTACAAACTTTTCTTGATAGCAAACATATTGCTTTTCAGAAAAATATTAGTAGCATTAAACAAGAGACTGATATTAGTTTTAACTACCTCAATTATCCTGTCAGTTAAGTCTTGTCTGTCAGGTCAAATCTTGTCTTTTACATTTAATGTTATCAATATTTTTTTGGTAAGCAATATGCATACTATCAAAAAAGGTCTGCACAGGAGTCTTACCATAGCAATACTTACCGGAATGAGGTCTAGCTCTGTTGTAAGAATGCAACCAATGATCGACATCTAACTGAAGCTCCTCCAAAGTACTATAAATCTTTTTCCTAAAGATAATATTGTAACACTCATCTTGCATAGTTCTATGAAACCTTTCACATATACCATTAGTCTGTGGATAATAAGCTTTGGTTCTAGAATGATCAATATTTTCTGCTCCCAAATATAACTGGTACGCATGATTCCCTGGTTTGCCACAATACTCTGTACCACGATCCGTTAAAATGCGTAGCAATGAAACTTTCTGTTCATCAAAAAATGGTATAACTCTATCATTGAGAAGATCTGCAGCTGTGATAGCAGTTTTCTCCGTATAAAGCTTAGCGAAGGCCACTCTAGAGTAGGTGTCAATAAAAGTTTGTTGATAAATTCTTCCAATACCTTTGATATTGCCTACATAATAGGTATCTTGACTACCTAAGTATCCAGGTTGTTGTGTCTCAATTTCGCCATTGGCTTCTTTTTGTTCCTTAGTTTTTTCTAAAGCAGCAACTTGCTCCTCTGTTAAAATTATACCGTCTTGGACCACCTTTGCTTCCAGGGCTTTCAATCTCTTTTTAAAATTTTCGAGATCGTTTCTTTGCCATATTGCCATCCTCCTGTTTCATACAGCTCTTTGAAGCGGTAAAATGTATCCCTTAAATATCCCATTACTTTACACGCCTGGGATACATTTCCTAATTGCTTTGCAAGTTCTAGCAACCCCAACTTTGGTTTTAGTATTTTTTCTTGTGTTGTACTCATATCTGACACTCCTTTAAAATTAATTTATATTTTTATCTTACTTTATTAATCTGTCAGATCAAGTCTAAACTATTACACTTTATTGGCAATGCTGCTCTTCCTTCACGTTTTAAAATACCGCTATTTCCTTTTGGCATAACTGCTGCAAATCCTCCTATAAACTCATGCTTTCCTACTTTCGATCCTCTTCTTGTTTTTTGTATTTTGCCAATGTGTGTCCAGAGAAGGTGAGTATGTTCAGTAGGAGTTAAACCTACCGGGATAAGAGTCGGAGTCCCGTAGCTTGGGTAGCAGCATGTAGGGAGACCAAAGTGTTGAAGCCTACCGACAACGTTATCGTAGGATAAGGGCGAATTACCAGGCCGTAGCGAAAGCGAACACATAGGTGGCCTCGAAAATTACAAATCCTAAAGGCTGAGCCCACGTTGGTAGGGTGAAGGCAATAGGGATAGCTGAAAACCCGAATGATACGGCATATCTACTTTAGCGGGGTGATAGTGATGGCATGGTAATGAGGACATATGAAGCAACTGGAGAAGCCCTACTCATCCCAGGCAGAAATACCTTGGAGCGGTAAGTTCTATAACTGGAAAACAAGAAATGAACCGAAGATGAGAGGGTGGCGGATGGGTGCGTAGTAGTGAAGAAGTGAGGTAACTCTCATGGAGCAAAGGCACCCTTCTAGTGGAGATCTTTTAACAAAAGGAAGGTAAAGGTAAAAATGACAAAAATGCCAGTAAAATTACAAGACCTGAGAAGAAAGATATATACCAAAGCGAAGGCAGAACCGGAATGGCGATTCTGGGGAATCTATGTTCACGTCTGCAAGATGGAGACACTAGAAGAAGCATATAAGCTAACAAAGAAAAGTAATGGGGCACCAGGAATTGATGGGGTGACATTCAAATCAATAGAGGCAGAAAGCTTAGAAAAGTATCTTCAGCAAATAAGACACGAACTAACAACCAAAACCTATAGCCCAAATAGGAACCGGAGAAAGGAAATACCAAAAGTTGGGGGAAAACTCAGAACGTTGAACATACCCTGCATCCGGGATAGAATAGTGCAAAGTGCACTAAAGCTAATAATTGAACCAATATTTGAATCTGACTTTCAGGACGGATCATATGGGTACAGACCTAAGAAAAAAGCGCATGAAGCAATAAACAGAGTAGAGAAAGCAGCAATCAAAGGCAACACAAATTGTATTGACGTTGATCTGAAATCCTACTTTGATAACGTGTGACATCATATTCTTATGGAGAAAATTGCCAGAAAAGCAAAAGGATTTGGCTTGAAAAGGTGGAGTAGCAAATGGATATACGAGACTCTTGGTCTATATTCGGACTATAGAATAAGATATTACGTCCCGAAAGCCTTACCAGCACAATATGCTATAAACTTTGGTAAAGAATCTACTAGGAAAGCGTAGTGCGGGAAAACCGCATGTTGCGTTTGATGAGGCGGGAGCTGGAAACGTAAACACGGGAATTTTGGATTGAGGCCCAGGATAAAATTAATGGATCAGCCACCAAACCCTAAAGAGGCGCGCCAGTTCTCGACCCTACTGTCGATGCTCTAATGTCGTAGAGATTTGCTCTAAACAAAGAGTTAATCGAAAATCTTCGGAAATCCCTGCTTCAAAAAACTAAATAGGTTATCCCTCTTCTATCAGAACGTTAGAGGGATTCGCAGCAAAACTGCTGAAATTTTCAAAAAATCTCAGGCTTTTCCGCATGATATCATTGTTCTTACTGAAACATGGCTCAATGACACCTTTTTAGACAAGGAAATTTTTGACGAAGAGTTCAATGTTTTCAGAAGAGATCGTCATGTAGATAAGCCCAAAGAAGTTGGTGGTGGTGTTTTGATTGCTGTTCGTAATCACCTCACATCTAATCTTGTCTCTTTCCCTTTTAATATATCAGTTGAACTTATTTGCCTTAGAATTTCAATTGAATCCAAAGATTTTTTTATTCTGAATGTTTATATTCCTCCTAAAAGTCCAGTAGCAATTTATTCTGAGGTCTCCTTAGCTTTGGATCATGTAATTGTTACAGCTGGCTTTAATAGTAATATTTTACTGGTGGGTGGCTTCAATTTGCCTAACGTTAATTGGATCCCCTCAGAAGACGAGTCCTATTTTGAAGCATCCTCTACTTCCTCTCAACAGGAGCTTCTTCTTTTGGATATTATTATTTGTACTGACTTACAGCAAGTAAACTGTATTAAAAACTTTAAAAATCGAATTCTCGATTTAGTCTTTTCATCTGACGCTGCTAGTGTTGTTGTGGTAGAATCTGCCACAGCCTTATCTAATATAGACAGCTACCATCCTCCCCTTGATATATTTTTGGATTTGAGCTGCCATTTGCTCAATAACACTCAGTCGCATGACTGTTCATATTCTCTTGATTTTCGTAAAGCTAATTTTCAATTACTTTATGATGAATTAAGTTCCTCTGGTATTTCAGATATTTCTTTAACTAATATTGACGTCGCAGTTACTGAATTTTATACTATTTTCAATAACTGCTTAGCAAAATCTGTTCCTACTAAACTGTCTAAAACTTCCAAAGTTTCACATCCATGGTTTACAAAGGAGCTCACATCTCTTCGTAACAAAAGAAATAAGGCTTGGAAAACTTATATCAAAAGTCTTTCTACTTTGGATCATAATGTGTATATTTCGCTTTTTGAGCAGTTTAATAACCTTTCTAAAAGTTTATACTCTGACTACTTAAAGGAAATGGAGGTTTCATTGAAACTTGATCCAAAGAAGTTTTGGAATTTTGTAAATTCAAAAAAGAAGTCTGACGGATATCCAATAAACTTTGTTTATAATGATTCTTCGTTAAGGAGCTCTTCTGATATCTGTAATGCATTTTCAGAAAATTTTAGTAACTCTTTTATTGACACTCGTGTTGATATTGATGTTGAATTCTTTGAATATTTGCGTGACTGTCCTCAAGTTACTTTTAACAACGTTCCGATGGAACATGACAAAATTTTACATTTTCTTTCATTGCTTAAAGATGACTACTCTCCAGGCCCAGATGGCATTCCTCCAATTATACTGAAAAAATGTAGCTCCATTATAGCTTTTCCTCTTCAACTTCTTTTCGAGCTATCCCTAAGTCGGGGAAATTTCCCAGTGTATGGAAAAAATCATTTATTACACCCGTTTTTAAAAAGGGTAGTAAGTCTGACATAAAGAACTACAGACCGATTGCCAAACTCTCTTGTATTCCAAAGCTATTTGAGCAAGTGGTTTGTAATAGTATGACGTTTTTCTGCAAAAATATTATCTGTAATCAACAACATGGATTTATGCAGAGGCGGTCAACGGTAACGAACCTTCTAACGTTTTTACACAAGTGCTCCAATGCTTTGGAGAACGGACAGGAACTAGATTGCATTTATACCGACTTTTCAAAAGCTTTTGACCAACTTTCACACGACATTATAATTTTTAAACTTAAGGCCTTTGGATTTTCTGCTGGATTTATTGATTGGATATATTCTTATCTTCAAAATAGATCCTACCAGGTGAAATTCAGAAAAACATTTTCAAACCCTTTTACTGCCAACTCTGGAGTACCGCAAGGAAGTCATTTAGGTCCCATTCTTTTTATTCTTGCTATTAATGACGTAACATCATGTATTCGCAATAGTGAAATTCTGATTTTTGCTGACGATATGAAGATTTTTAAATCTATATGCTCAAGCGGTGATCGTGTGAATCTGCAAGCCGACATTGATAGCTTTTGCACTTGGTGCAGCAAGAATGGATTAAATCTTAACCCAGCGAAATGTCAAACTATGACTTTTTCAAGGAAACGAGTACCCATTATATTTGACTATTATTCCAAGGCAAATCAGTTTTTTCATGGGGCATCAGAGGAAGCTTCTGATTGGATGGCCTATTTCGGA
Organism: Baccha elongata; assembly: GCA_951217065.1. Taxonomy (NCBI): domain Eukaryota; kingdom Metazoa; phylum Arthropoda; class Insecta; order Diptera; family Syrphidae; genus Baccha; species Baccha elongata. The sequence continues at coordinate 59,138 of CATNUY010000365.1, forward strand.
TACATGCTTGGCAGTTTGAAACTAAGTTTCGAATATCGTTTTTTATTTGTGGCCAGTAAACAACACCCCTTAGCATTCTCGAAAGGATTATAATACTACTTCCTTTGAGCACAAGACCATTTATAAAATGCGTTTCATCTTTAATTGAAAAATGAGGTCTTGCTAACATATCTACGTCTTTCGCTGCACAAGGCCATCCATTTTTGCAATACTCAATATTTTTCTGTAAAGAGTTGTCTGCCAAAGTTTCTTTTTTAATGATTTCAAGTTTAGATTTTGTTACAGGCAACGAAGACATAATTAGATTGCCCTGCAATTGTATATCTTTATCTATTTCAGAAAACTTTTCACTTGACAAAGCTGCTCTAGACAAAGTATCTGCCACTACTAACAGTTTTCCTGGTTTATAGATAAGATCAATATTATATGATTGCAACCTTAACATAATACGTTGTAACCTAGCTGGAATCTTGTATAATGGTTTACCTATGAGACTTATAAGAGGTTTGTGGTCTGTCTCTACTGTAACTTTTTGGCCATATACAAATTGGTGAAACTTTACGCAACCAAAAAGAATCGCCAACAATTCCTTTTCAATTTAGGCGTATGACTTCTGTGAGTCTGTGAATGTGGCAGACGCATATGCTATGGGCTTATTATTTTGACAAATTACAGCACCCACAGCATCCTTTGAGGCATCAACTGAGAGAATTACTGGCTGATTTATATCATAATATGCTAAAACAGGCGTTGTTGATATTAATTTTTTAAGGTTTTGAAATTCTATTTCGTGGTTTTTGGTCCATACCCAGAAAGAGTCGTTTTTAATAATTTTCTTAAGTGAGTCGTTTCGATAGATAATCCTTTTATAAAAGATCCCAAATAGTTAACCATACCTAAAAATCTTTGTAATTCCGTAACTGACTGTGGTGTTGGCATCTCACATATGGCTTTAATTTTATTGTTGTCTGGACTTATACCGTTTTCAGAAAATGTGTGACCAAAAAATTTTATTTCTGGCACACAAAATTGTGATTTATTTTTGTTGAATTTTAAACCTACCTCACTGGCTCACTTAAGGACACGTCTTAGTATAATATCATGCTCTATTTGTGATTTTGCATAGATGAGAAAGTCGTCGATGTAAATAATGACACCCTCAATATCAGCAAAGAGTTTAGTTATAAGCGCGTGAAAAATTTCCGGCGCGGCATTTATACCAAAAGGCAAAAGCAAAAATCTGTACCGCCCAAATGGCGTAATAAACGTGCATAACATTGACGATTCATTTGACAAAGGAACCGCCCAGAACCCAGATTTCGCGTCAAGGGAAGAAAAATATATTGCATGCAATAACTTGGATTTAATATCTTCTATGGTGGGAAATTGAAAGTGAGGTCTATATATAGCTTTATTTAGTTGTTTTGGGTCCAAGCACAATCTTAATCCGCCGTTGGGTTTAGTAACTATGACAATTGGGTTAACCCATTGTGATGGCTCATACACCGGGACTATAATATTAAGTTTAACAAGCCTTTCTAATTCATGCTTAAGCAGCACATGCAGTTTGAATGGAACACGTCTCGCGTATTCTATCGCAGGCGAAATTTCCGGATTCAGACGAAAACAACACTTTTCTTTAAGACACCCGATTCCTTGAAAAGCATCAGAATATTCATTTCCAATTTGTTCATGCTTACTTATTTCACTATATATTGAATTTATTTGCTTAACTAGATTAAGTGCGTAAACAAAACACTGTTTGTAATTTCAAATCAATTACATGAAATTCAATAGAATAGACTTTTTTTTATTGACAACACAGGGAATGTAACCCAATTTTTCACCACTAAAAGTTAAGACGTTTGTATTTGATCCCCGTAAGTTATTTGTTTTTAAACCGAGTTTTTTAAAAGTTTCTAATGAAATTATATTAGTTTGCGCACCAGTATCCAACTGTACTTTAATTATTATTTATTTCTACACTACAATACCAAATACTGTTGTTATCTTTCGTCTCTCTCTCCGTTAATGTACCGATGTACAGATCTGTATATGATGGTGATGACGTTCCAGCTTGTAAGGTACCGATGTGAAGATCTTCATTTGATGACGTACATATATTCGCTATCCTGGTCGCACTCGTGCAAATCGATGACGTTGACATTTTTGGTTGACTTACACATTTTCGCAAAATGGTTAGGTTTATTACATTTTCTGCATACTGTTCCAATAGCGGGACATTTAAATTTATGATGTTGACCACATCGTCCGCAGATGTTTGTTTCATTTTTTTCATAAGTATTAGTTTTCCATGTTTTTTGATTCTCCGTTTGATTTTTTCTGTTAGAATATGTGTACATATGTAAGATTGCGGTTTCTATTTTTTGTGTTGGTATGCAATGTACCAACGAAATTTGTATTCGAAGAATCACTACAGCTTTCTAATTGTTTGATTTGTGACCTTGAAATTTCAAGTAATTTGGATATTTCAATTGCTTTTTCCAATTTGATATCACCTTCACTAAGGAGTCTTTCTTTTATATAACTGAAAGATTCATGCAGACCACATATAAAAATGTCTTTCACAAGTTCATCTTTAAGGGTCTTAAACTCACAATTTGCACTGAGGATTTTGAGACTTGTAACAAAATCCTCTATAGATTCGTTAGCATGTTGCCGGCGTGTAAAAAAGCAATGCCTCTCCATAGAAATATTTGTTTTTGGAATAAGGTTGATATCAAATTTTTGTATGAGACTGTCAAAACTGATCTTGTCGATGTCTTTATTAAATGAACTAAAGATGTCTACGCTTTGAGATCCCATGTGATGCAAGAGTAAGGCTGTTTTACTCTGATTATCTTGATCTTCGAAACCACTGGCCCGCAAGTAAATTTTGAATTGAGTTTTCCACTTTGTCCATGCACTCGCTAGATTAGTCGCTTAAAAAATCATTGGCTGCATGCTAAAACCACTTGTTGCTGGTTCCATTGTATTTTTAATTTGATGGATTTTGTTATATTTAATATTACTCATTAGGCTTTTTTTTTCAAATTTGAGTCGTAATTTTTTTTCCATTCACATCTGACACCATGTGATAATCTTAAAATAAGACTTAATTAGATTGACTGACTGTCATGAATGTTACGTACATTGCTCTTTGTTATATTTAGTACAATACATATGGTATATAAATATATACATACATATAACATGGATAGTACATGTGTATTGATTGCATGTGTACTCACAACAATAATGTACGCTCTGGCCGCTGGACCCAAAAATGGGTCATCAGCTTCTTTGAGTTCTACAAGTAAGTAGGTAAATACGCCATACTTTTCTTTTAATTTCATTTTATTTTTTTTGATAACATGACCTATTTCCAACAAAAAAACGACTTTCATTAACTAGGTACCTATACCTACCTGTTCCTTAACTTAAGGGAATCTTTAAGAAACACACAATCAAAGTAAAAATCTGTCAACAAAAAACAGACAGCCCCACATTTAAACTAACACAAACAAAAAGCACCAGCAAAAAAGTTACGTAAAAGAAATTAAAACAACAGTGCAGAGGCATGCACAGGTAAAATGGAAACCAACAATGAACTTGGCGAACCAACATCATTTGAATCAACAAATACGTTGCAGTATGCATCAAACAAGCCGGATCGAACTGGGACGTATTAGTACGTCCCAGCCGATGTGAAATTTGTATTTTTTTTGTACTGGATGCGATATCTATGTAACTCTGTTATCTATGGTACAAATCTTCGATGTTATAACGACTATTATCTGAAGGACACAATTCTCTTATTCGAGTCTGATAGCTTAATGCTTGCTTGAAATAGGATTCCAAAATGCCCAAGCGTTTTACTTTCTATTATATTTTTAATTGCGATTATAGGTACTATAAGGCAAGTTATGCATTCGTGCAAAAAAAATTGAGACAATAATCAAACATGACATTACAATGATAGCGAAGACGAAAAAAATGGGTCTGGAAATTCTGTCTGTCTGTCTGTATGTCAGTCTGTATGTATCAGCACCTACAGCCTAAACGGCTCAACCGATTTACTTAAAATTTGGTATGTAGGGCTTGTAGATCATTCCTTAGGGGAAAAATTGACAAATTTTTTTTAGCTCACAAAATAACGGTACCTGTCATATAACAATTTTGGAAAAACTTAATTTTCTCGAAAACGGCTCCAACGATTTTCTTAAAAAAAATACTGACGGTTTTCGTTTGATTTCCTTTTGTTAAATCGCAAAAAAAATGTTTGCCAAGCCTATTAAGGGTACCTCCCATAGAACCGTTATTTTTTTCTTGAGCTAATGAACGGGTTAATCGATTTCAAACCAAAAACTTTTTTTAGAGAAGTCTGGATGCTTTGAACAAATTTCAATACCAATATTTTGCAAAAAAAAGCTTAATTTTAGTTTTAATTAATTTTTTAATCAATTTTTTTGTAAATTCGATATTTGGAAAACGGATTGAATTTTTTTTTATTTTTTGTGCATAAAATGCCAACAATTAAGCACTTAAAATTGGCCTTCTTCAAATTTGTAAAAAAAGTTTTATGCAAAATATTAAGTAAACATCGATATATTTAAAAACCTCTCTAACGATTTTGGAATAATTATTTTGTTATAACTACTTATATTTAGGGAAGAAAACATTCTGCATACTTTGATTTTGACTTGAATCTTTGTAAAAAGAAGTTTTAGCTTTTTTGTGAAAAATTAATATGATTTTTTTTTCCTTTGCTTAGGTAGGTATATTCAAAAAAAGAAAATTATTTAATTTTATTTTATTTTCGTGGCAACTTGGCACAAGAACAAGTACGTGCGACCCAATCGTGCACCACAAGAGCAAGTTCGTGCGACTCAGTCGTGCATTTTATTTTAATTCGCGAAATACTACCCTTAGTAGAAGCACGATTAATTTTTGAAGTTTTCAACGACTTTTCTTCTGCCTCCGTCATCTTTAATTTAATTTAGAATATAGGTAGGTATACACTTGCACATGCGCTTATGTAAGGCTTCCAAAATGTTGCGGAACAAGTGTTGATATAAAACACCAATTATATAGTTTAATTGTATTGGAAATTTATATAAGATAAGATCATCTCTCGAGATACCATTTAAATATTCAATGCTTTCCAAAAAGCTGTAAATCTAAATGTTGAGCCGCAAATGTTTAAAATAAATTTTCAAACGAAACCAAATACATAATCCCAATGAACTAGCAATTTGTCAGCCTTGTGCAGCAAACTGAATAATTTAATAAAAGCTTTTCAAATAAATTTTCTCCAGCACCAGATGAACTCCTGAGCAACCATATCGATACCTTAATTCGCAAACCGGCTAACGCCACTTTTTTCCAAAAATGAGTTATTGATAGGGGATTAATCTTTAAAATATTCCGCGTATTTAAAAAAAAGAATCACTTCAATAAATTTTCCCTTTATTACGTAAAACACTGTGCAAAAAACGAACAACTCCATGTACTTCAGAACTCGCCAAATATGACAGCTAACTCCATGAAGTCAGCCATTTTTTTATTGAGTTGTGACAAGGCGTTATTGTGCTCCGTAACTTACTTGTTTTTTTGTGCTTTTGAAATTAATAAAGCCAATATAAAGTTTGTTAATTTTTTTTTTACGTGTATACCTACATATAAAATTATAATTATTTTAGGTCTCTTTAGTCTGCATTGGGAAAAGAAATTGCAATTTTTCCCCAACAGTTTTTATTTGAAATTAGAAGTTATAACTTGCATCTTACACCGAACGCGAAACCGAGCACTTTCCGAGCACTTTTTTATTTGATTAGAATTGGCGGAAAGGGGCTGAACTATTCTATTTAAATATATCGAATAACCACCAATAGTTTGAGCGAATCGTTGTTTGGATTCAACAACAGGCAGGCCTTGTAACGAAGCGTTACAATTTTCCCTTATTAAATATCATTTCGTCCGCCCCCGGTACATATTATAATAGACAGAAAACAGCATTTCTGATACGATTTACTGCATTCGTATTAAAGTACCTTTTCGCAGACCGTCCGACCGCCGAATAGTACTAATTAGTACTATATTCACTTCTTTTGTAGCAAAAGGTAGTTTTTGTTTGTTTCTCATACAACTCACACTCTCTTACTCCAGGAAATATTACAAGTAGAGGTGGAAGTTGTATGAGAAATTTGTCTTCTGCATCCCGTGTTGAGATACCGATCTAGTGTATTTGGAGAAGTATAAGATCCTGCTGATTAGGAACTTAGTAGTACCCTAACAGTGAACAGGTTTGTGCAGCTTCGGGCTTTTCAAGCTATAGCGGCCTTCCCCTTTTTTTCAAATTAATTTTAGGTATTATTAGCTTCCGTCTTATTTCCTCGGTAAATCTTTCAGGTTTGCCTTGGACAAGGTTCCAACGGTGGTTCCACTTGCTTCCGTCTAAATTTCCTCGGTAGATCCATAAGAACTACCTTGGACTGGGTTCCAACGGTGGTTCCAAAAGTGCTTCCGTCTTATTTCCTCGGTAAATCCTTCAGGTTTGCCTTGGACAAGGTTCCAACGGTGGTTCCACTTGCTTCCGTCTAAATTTCCTCGGTAGATCCATAAGAACTACCTTGGACTGGGTTCCAGTGGTGGTTCCAAAAGTGCTTCCGTCCTATTTCCTCGGTAAATCATTCAGGTATGCTTTGGACAAGGTTCCAACGGTGGTTCCACTTGCTTCCGTGATTCGTCCTCGCAGATTCCGTCTGAACTAGCTTGGACAGGGTTCCATCGAACGGTCCCCTATTTATGTTAGGCCGATACCCTAAAGATGTAAAGGGTTAGTATAAGAAGTATGAATTATTGTTAGGTTAAGTTATATGAAATACCGTGTTAGGAGTAATACAGAAAAAGAATTATATGAAATACCGTGTTAGATTTTTATAAGACTTAATAAAAGATATATTTATTTATAAACTCAAGACATCGGAGTTTTTGATCCCGAAATACCGAAGTTTTACTGTGCTTTCTTCGGACAGAGCCTGGACCCGACGAGCTACCTCAGCCTCGACCAAAAAGCACATCACAAATTGGCGCCCGAGCAGGGACCTTTTGAGGGTTCAACCTTGACCCGATCACCGACCGAGCTGGCATCTTCTACAGGCACCACCGACCGCACTGACCGTACCGACCTGATTGACCGTTTATCCCCGGCAGGTCCTGTAGACGATGCAACCAGAACTTCGAAAATCCTGTACGAACCTTTAGAAGGCACCACCAGATTCCGTTCTCCAGAAGAAACACCGCCGTCCAGATCTAACTTTGCAACGTCCAGCTTAACTGCAGACAGCGAAGAACTCAGCGACATGGAAGGGATTAACCCCTATAAAAACCTTGGGTTCATCTACTTTTGAAAAAGACGGAGCTGCCTGAAATATTACTCAGCCGAAACTTGGACACCAGCCTTAAGGAAGCGTCTAAGCCTGCACTTAAAGGAGCTGCGAATGCATAAATCTACGCAAAATCTCTGCGCCGAGCTGGAAGACATGGTGGAAGAAAGAGAAACGGCTGACGATGAGAGTGGCGACAACGGAGGTTTAACCGTTCCCGCACCACTTACATTTGGGAAGGACACCAAGTTGGCTTTACATCAGTCCTTTCCCATTCAAGTCACTACGCAACCAGCAACTACCGTGACATCAGTTACTCTACCAGTTCCTGCTTCAACTCCAGTACCGATTCCATTACCAGCCACCTCCATCACACCTGTTTACCACAACCACTTTGATCGATCGGAACGCCCATGTTATCCACCCCCGCCTCCTAACCGATAAAAGCTCAGTTACCAAGCAGACGTTATGAACACTGTTAGGAAATGGGGCCTTCGATTTGATTCGTCTGGCAATGCATTGGAGTTTATGGAGCGCATTGAGGAACTAACTCAATGTTACGACATTCCTTTAAGCGACGTCTTGCGAACCATACCGGAGATATTTCGCGGAACAGCGCTGGAATGGTGGCGAATCAAGAAAGACGACATATCGAACTGGGAAGATTTTCGTCGAGCGTTCCTGCAGCAGTTCTTACCCGCCCGATATCGCCATCGCCTAGAAGACGAAATTATGCGAAAGAGGCAAGGACCACGTGAAAAGGCAAAGGATTTTATCAGGTCAATGCAATACATGATTCGCCAGCACCCCCAACTATCCAGAGATGACAATACTGATCGCTTGTACGATAAGTTACGACCAGAATACAAGCTTTACATCAAGCGGAGGGAGTTTTCCAACATCGATGAGTTGCTAGAATTAGCAGAGGAATATGAAAACATTAGGCAGGAAGAACGTCATATCCGCCCGTTGCCCAACGCCACCCCTGGGCCTGTACCTCGAGCCCCGCCTGTCCAGACACACGACTGACCGAACGCCCAACAGTGTAGTGTTCCATACGACCGGCAGACACATTGTTGGAACTGTAAACAGCGGGGCCACCGAAAGAAAAAGTGCAGAAGGCCATTTACCCTTTTTTGCTCATTCTGCGGAGAAGATGGCAGATTAACCAGGGATTGTCCTTGCCGAAGAAACCCAGTTGCTGTGGTCAACGCGCCCCCAGGAGGCGACCCGAGGCTTTTCATTCCTATTCAAGTTGGAGAAAAAACCTTCGATGCCTTGCTCGATACGGGCTCTACGAAAACCTTCGCCGGGCTAGCTTTGCGCAATGAACTCAGGCAATTGGAAATCCCTATGACAGAATATTCCAAGGCTCTTCACCTAGCGAATGGCAATCCTGTAACGACAACGGAACATATCAACCTGACGTTGCATTTGGGGAGCGAACCTCTATCTGCTGAAATAACTTACCTGCCGGGCCTAGATGAAGAGGCTATCATAGGGATGGATGTGCTAAAGAAGGCGCATTTTAAATCGTTTGTGGGAGGACGGCAAAGCCTGATTCGACGTGTGTCGTTTTAGAAGCCGTGAATCCCAAAAACAACACCTTGACGAGTTTTTGGCTATTGAGCTACCGTTGTTCGATGAGATTCAAGGGGTAGCGCATGTCTCCCCGCATAAAATCCGACTCAAGACCGATCAGCCGTTTAAACAACGGTATTACCCCCGAAACCCCGCAATGCAGCGGGTAATAGAAGAGAAACCGACGTCTAGCCGTCGACGACCAAGTCGGTCCCGCTCGCCGATTTTTATCGCACCAAACCGACTGCAGCTATCTCGGACGTAGCATGCACCACCGAAGTCTAAACCCCGCCAACTCCCAGCGAAAGAGGAGAAGCCGTTCTTGAGGCAACGAACGGTACAACGCAAGGTTGCTCCTCCACCGCGGGATCCGGGACCAGTGATTTTCGAGGTACGAGCCAAGAAGAGAATAAGTCGCTTGCCGCCCATCACACACGACCTGAGCGCAGCTAAAGCGATCGAGCCACCTCCACCAGCCGAAGCACGTCTTGCTTTGGTCCGCCAGCAGCGAAAGGAAGCAGACGAGAAGTAGGAGGCAACTAAAGCAGAGTTACCAGTGCCACAACCATCACTCGTCGCACCACCACCCGCCACATGCGCGTTTGCCATCCAAGCTCCCGCAAGAGCCAGCGAACCCCATCGATCAGTCGACCAGCGTTTTATCAAAATGATTAAGAAACGCAGGGAAGCAGATGATAATTGGGCGGTACTAAATGTCGATCCGCCAGTCCCACAGCCACCACTCCCAGCATCCGCCCCCGCTGTATGAACACGCTTAGATACGCTTCCAGTTCCTGCCTCGGTCCCAGCTTCAAAGCTAGAAGATGTTGATTGGTCCAGTTTCGACCGTCAAGTTCCAGCTCCACCCGAAAATCCGGAGAACTACGATTGGTCCGCTATCGACGCTCAGATACGTTTAGACGAGACGGCGGTGCCCAACATCAATAATTTTCCTGAACGAGCGATGGTGACCGAAGTTCTGATGCTGCCAAAGTTATCGGTCGCTCCACCATCACAAGCAACACAACCCAGGGGTCGATAAAAGAGGTCGCTACCCTAGATCCTGCCCACCCAGCCGACAAAGAACCAGTAGATCCGTTCGAGGGGATCATATTAAAAGGCCCAATAAACCGAGTCTTCTTCATTTTTAAGCCATGGGGCCGGGTAGCAGTATTTTTGAACAAAAAGGGCACCCAAATTACGATTATGGTTAAGAAAAATTGAAGAAGAAGATTATTTATTATTTAATTATTATTTTAAAGAAGAAATTGAATTAAATTGAAAAAAATTTGAATTACAAAAAATATAATAATAATAAGAAGAAAAAAAATATATATATATGTATATAAGCGTTGTTAAAACTAAATTTCAAGCTAACCGCTGAAAAAAATTATTAATTACTTAAATTTTTTTTTATGTAAAGAAAGGGGGACTGTAACGAAGCGTTACAATTTTCCCTTATTAAATATCATTTCGTCCGCCCCCGGTACATATTATAATAGACAGCCTTTTCAAGCTATAGCGGTCTTCCTCTTTTTTTTCAAATAATTTTTAGGTATTATTAGCTTCCGTCTTATTTCCTAGGTTAATCCTTCAGGTTTGCCTTGGACAAGGTTCTAACGGTGGTTCCACTTGCTTCCGTCTAAATTTCCTCGGTAGATCCATAAGAACTACCTTGGACTGGGTTCCAACGGTGGTTCCAAAAGTGCTTCCGTCCTATTTCCTCGGTAAATCCTTCAGGTTTGCTTTGGACAAGGTTCCAACGGTGGTTCCACTTGCTTTCGTCTAAATTTCCTCTGTAGATCCATAAGAACTACCTTGGACTGGGTTCCAGCGGTGGTTCCAAAAGTGCTTCCGTCCTATTTCCTCGGTAAATCTTTCAGGTTTGCTTTGGACAAGTTTCCAACGGTGGTTCCACTTGCTTCCGTGATTCGTCCTCGCAGATTCCGTCTGAACTAGCTTGGACAGGGTTCCATCGAACGGTCCCCTATTTATGTTAGGCCGATACCCTAAAGGTGTAAAGGGTTAGTATAAGAAGTATGAATTATTGTTAGGTTAAGTTATATGCACATCACAAATTGGCGCCCGAGCAGGGACCTTTTGAGGGTTCAACCCGCAACGTCCAGCTTAACTACAGACAGCGAAGAACTCAGCGACATGGAAGAGATTAACCCCTATAAAAACCTAGGGTTCATCTACTTTTGAAAAAGACGGAGCTGCCTGAAATATTACTCAGCCGAAACTTGTACACCAGCGGAAACGTCCAAGCCTTAAGGAAGCGTCTAAGCCTGCACTTAAAGGAGCTGCGAATGCATAAATCTACGCAAAATCTCTGCGCCGAGCTGGAAGACATGGTGGAAGAAAGAGAAACGGCTAACGATGAGAGTGGCGACAACGGAGGTTTAACCGTTCCCGCACCACTTACATTTGACACCACTTACAGGACACCAAGTTGGCTTTACATCAGTCCTTTCCCATTCAAGTCACTACGCAACCAGCAACTACCGTGACATCAGTAACTCTACCAGTTCCTGCTTCAACTCCAGTACCGATTCCATTACCAGCAACCTCCATCACACCTGTTTACCACAACCACTTTGATCCATCGGAACGCCCATGTTATCCACCCCCGCCTCCTAACCGATTAACGCTCAGTTACCAAGCAGACTTTATGAACACTGTTAGGAAATGGGGCCTTCGATTTGATTCGTCTGGCAATGCATTGGAGTTTATGGAGCGCATTGAGGAACTAACTCAATGTTACGACATTCCTTTAAGCGACGTCTTGCGAACCATACCGGAGATATTTCGCGGAACAGCGCTGGAATGGTGGCGAATCAAGAAAGACGACATATCGAACTGGGAAGATTTTCGTCGAGCGTTCCTGCAGCAGTTCTTACCCGCCCGATATCGCCATCGCCTAGAAGACGAAATTATGCGAAAGAGGCAAGGACCACGTGAAAAGGCAAAGGATTTTATCAGGTCAATGCAATACATGATTCGCCAGCACCCCCAACTATCCAGAGATGACAAAACTGATCGCTTGTACGATAAGTTACGACCAGAATACAAGCTTTACATCAAGCGGAGGGAGTTTTCCAACATCGATGAGGTGCTAGCAGAGGAATATGAAAACATTAGGCAGGAAGAACGTCCTATCCGCCCGTTGCCCAACGCCACCCCTGGGCCTGTACCTCGAGCCCCGCCTGTCCAGACACACGACCGACCGAACGCCCAACAATGTAGTGTTCCATACGACCGGCAGACACATTTGTAGTGCCCATACACTACAGATACATAGAATCAAAACAATACGTCGTTCCATCCGGTCATTGGCTTTAGCATTATAAAACATAAAGCAATTATAGATACTCCGTTTACATCCGCGGTCAATAAACAGAACTGCATTTCGTCTTCATATTCAAATATACCCAATGCCACTTGACGCTTTGAATTACTATTGTTTTGGTTCAATGTCCCTATATGATATGCACTGCCTGTGCCTGCACTTCACCCAATATATTTGTGTGTCATCAAATAGGCATGGATATTCAACATGAATTTGATGACACGACAAAAATATAGCTTACCGTATGATATGTATACTTTTATATTAGATATTGAAAATTATGTTTATATGTATGTTATAAGTGAATATTTTACTTGTTAGTGTGTAAGGAATTATTTTGTATAAATAGGCTAAGAATTGAATCAATAAAACGATTCTTCAATCAGAACTCAAATCGGCACATTGGCATGTTCTTTTCTCATCATTTTTATTCCAGCTAAGATCGGCAGTTTAGCCATTGAATATTAGGCTTGGGGAAGCTAAATAATATCCCCCATAGATTATTAGGAGAGGCAGGCACCCCTTATCATTACACATTGTTGGAACTGTAAACAGCGGGGCCACCGAAAGAAAAATTGCAGAAGGCCATTTACCCTTTTTTGCTCATTCTGCGGAGAAGATGGCAGATTAACCAGGGATTGTCCTTGCCGAAGAAACCCAGTTGCTGTGGTCAACGCGCCCCCAGGAGGCGACCCGAGGCTTTTCATTCCTATTCAAGTTGGAGAAAAAACCTTCGATGCCTTGCTCGATACGGGCTCTACGAAAACCTTCGCCAGGCTAGCTTTGCGCAATGAACTCAGGCAATTTGAAATCCCTATGACAGAATATTCCAAGGCTCTTCACCTAGCGAATGGCAATCCTGTAACGACAACGAAACATTTCAACCTGACGTTGCATTTGGGGAGCGAACCTCTATCTGCTGAAATAACTTACCTGCCGGGCCTAGATGAAGAGGCCATCATAGGGATGGATGTGCTAAAGAAGGCGCATTTTAAATCGTTTGTGGGAGGATGCCTAGTAACGGGGAGGAAAACGCACCAAACGGCAAAGCCTGATTCGACGTGTGTCGTTTTAGAAGCCCCACGTGAATCCCAAAAACAACACCTGGACGAGTTTTTGGCTACTGAGCTACCGTTGTTCGATGAGATTCAAGGGGTAGCGCATGTCTCCCCGCATAAAATCCGACTCAAGACCGATCAGCCGTTTAAACAACGGTATTACCCCCGAAACCCCGAAATGCAGCGGGTAATAGAAGAGAAACCGACGTCTAGCCGTCGACGACCAAGTCGGTCCCGCTCGCCGATTCTTATCGCACCAAACCGACTGCAGCTATCTCGGACGTAGCATGCACCACCGAAGTCTAAACCCCGCCAACTCCCAGCGAAAGAGGAGAAGCCGTTCTTGAGGCAACGAACGGTACAACGCAAGGTTGCTCCTCCACCGCGGGATCCGGGACCAGTGATTTTCGAGGTACGAGCCAAGAAGAGAATAAGTCGCTTGCCTCCCATCACACACGACCTGAGCGCAGCTTAAGCAATCGAGCCACCTCCACCAGCCGAAGCACGTCTTGCTTTGGTCCGCCAGCAGCGAAAGGAAGCAGACGAGAAGTAGGAGGCAACTAAAGCAGAGTTACCAGTGCCACAACCATCACTCGTCGCACCACCACCCGCCACATGCGCGTTTGCCATCCAAGCTCCCGCAAGAGCCAGCGAACCCCATCGATCAGTCGACCAGCGCTTTATCAAAATGATTTAGGAACGCAGGGAAGCAGTTGATAATTGGGCGGTCCTAAATGTCGATCCGCCAGTCCCACAGCCACCACTCCCAGCATCCGCCCCTGCTGTATGTGCACGCTTAGATACGCTTCCAGTTCCTGCCTCGGTCCCAGCTTCAAAGCTAGAAGATGTTGATTGGTCCAGTTTCGACCGTCAAGTTCCAGCTTCGCCCCGAAATCCGGAGAACTACGATTGGTCCGCTATCGACGCTCAGATACGTTTAGACGAGACGGCGGTGCCCAACATCAATAATTTTCCTGAACGAGCGATGGTGACCGAAGTTCTGATGCTGCCAAAGTTATCGGTCGCTCCAGCCACCATCACAAGCAACACAACCCAGGGGTCAATAAAAGAGGTCGCTACCCTAGATCCTGCCCACCCAGCCGACAAAGAACCAGTAGATCCGTTCGAGGGGATCATATTAAAAGGCCCAATAAACCGAGTCTTCTTCATTTTTAAGCCATGGGGCTGGGTAGCAGTATTTTTGAACAAAAAGGGCACCCAGGCAACACTGAGATACAAATGGCTGAAGAAGCTAGTAGACGTCCATCACAATCAAACCCGAGCCGCCGATTTCATGTACATTTATATACATTACATTTTTTTGTTATTTTATGTTTATGATGAAGTAATTTTCTATTGTTTTAGCATCAATAAAGTTGTCGATGAATTATTTAATTATTATGAATTAAATTAAAAATTACAAATTACGATTATGGTTAAGAAAAATTGAAGAAGAAGATTATTTATTATTTAATTATTATTTTAAAGAAGAAATTGAATTAAATTGAAAAAAATTTGAATTACAAAAAATATAATAATAATAAGAAGAAAAAAAAAATATATATATGTATATAAGCGTTGTTAAAACTAAATTTTAAGCTAACCGCTGAAAAAAATTATTAATTACTTAAATGTTTTTTTTTTGTAAAGAAAGGGGGGACTGTAACGAAGCGTTACAATTTTCCCTTATTAAATATCATTTCGTCCGCCCCCGGTACATATTATAATAGACAGCCTTTTCAAGCTATAGCGGTCTTCCTCTTTTTTTTCAAATAATTTTTAGGTATTATTAGCTTCCGTCTTATTTCCTCGGTTAATCCTTCAGGTTTGCCTTGGACAAGTTTTCAACGGTGGTTCCACTTGCTTCCGTCTAAATTTCCTGGGTAGATCCATAAGAACTACCTTGGACTGGGTTCCAACGGTGGTTCCAAAAGTGCTTCCGTCTTATTTCCTCGGTAAATCCTTCAGGTTTGCCTTGGACAAGGTTCCAACGGTGGTTCCACTTGCTTCCGTCTAAATTTCCTCGCTAGATCCATAAGAACTACCTTGGACTGGGTTCCAGCGGTGGTTCCAAAAGTGCTTCCGTCCTATTTCCTCGGTAAATCCTTCAGGTTTGCTTTGGACAAGGTTTCAACGGTGGTTCCACTTGCTTCCGTCAAAATTTCCTCGGTAGATCCATAAGAACTACCTTGGACTGGGTTCCAGCGGTGGTTCCAAAAGTGCTTCCGTCCTATTTCCTCGGTAAATCCTTCAGGTATGCTTTGGACAAGGTTCCAACGGTGGTTCCACTTGCTTCTGTGATTCGTCCTCGCAGATTCCGTCTAAACTAGCTTGGACAGGGTTCCATCGAACGGTCCCCTATTTATGTTAGGCCGATACCCTAAAGATGTAAAGGGTTAGTATAAGAAGTATGAATTATTGTTAGGTTAAGTTATATGAAATACCGTGTTAGGAGTAATACAGAAAAAGAATTATATGAAATACCGTGTTAGATTTTTATAAGACTTAATAAAAGATATATTTATTTATAAACTCAAGGCATCGGAGTTTTTGATCCCGAAATACCGAAGTTTTACTGTGCTTTCTTCGGACAGAGCCTGGACCCGACGAGCTACCTCAGCCTCGACCAAAAAGCACATCACAAATTGGCGCCCGAGCAGGGACCTTTTGAGGGTTCAACCTTGACCCGATCACCGACCGAGCTGGCATCTTCTACAGGCACCACCGACCGCACCGACCGTACCGACCTGATTGACCGTTTATCCCCGGCAGGTCCTGTAGACGATGCAACCAGAACTTCGAAAATCCTGTACGAACCTTTAGAAGGCACCACCAGATTCCGTTCTCTAGAAGAAACACCGCCGTCCAGATCTAACTCCGCAACGTCCAGCTTAACTACAGACAGCGAAGAACTCAGCGACATGGAAGGGATTAACCCCTATAAAAACCTAGGGTTCATCTACTTTTGAAAAAGACGGAGCTGCCTGAAATATTACTCAGCCGAAACTTGGACACCAGCGGAAACGTCCAAGCCTTAAGGAAGCGTCTAAGCCTGCACTTAAAGGAGCTGCGAATGCATAAATCTACGCAAAATCTCTGCGCCGAGCTGGAAGACATGGTGGAAGAAAGAGAAACGGCTAACGATGAGAGTGGCGACAACGGAGGTTTAACCGTTCCCGCACCACTTACATTTGGGAAGGACACCAAGTTGGCTTTACATCAGTCCTTTCCCATTCAAGTCACTACGCAACCAGCAACTACCGTGACATCAGTAACTCTACCAGTTCCTGCTTCAACTCCAGTACCGATTCCATTACCAGCAACCTCCATCACACCTGTTTACCACAACCACTTTGATCCATCGGAACGCCCATGTTATCCACCCCCGCCTCCTAACCGATTAACGCTCAGTTACCAAGCAGACTTTATGAACACTGTTAGGAAATGGGGCCTTCGATTTGATTCGTCTGGCAATGCATTGGAGTTTATGGAGCGCATTGAGGAACTAACTCAATGTTACGACATTCCTTTAAGCGACGTCTTGCGAACCATACCGGAGATATTTCGCGGAACAGCGCTGGAATGGTGGCGAATCAAGAAAGACGACATATCGAACTGGGAAGATTTTCGTCGAGCGTTCCTGCAGCAGTTCTTACCCGCCCGATATCGCCATCGCCTAGAAGACGAAATTATGCGAAAGAGGCAAGGACCACGTGAAAAGGCAAAGGATTTTATCAGGTCAATGCAATACATGATTCGCCAGCACCCCCAACTATCCAGAGATGACAATACTGATCACTTGTACGATAAGTTACGACCAGAATACAAGCTTTACATCAAGCGGAGGGAGTTTTCCAACATCGATGAGTTGCTAGAATTAGCAGAGGAATATGAAAACATTAGGCAGGAAGAACGTCCTATCCGCCCGTTGCCAACGCCACCCCTGGGCCTGTACCTCGAGCCCCACCTGTCCAGACACACGACCGACCGAACGCCCAACAATGTAGTGTTCCATACGACCGGCAGACACATTTGTAGTGCCCATACACTACAGATACATAGAATCAAAACAATACGTCGTTCCATCCGGTCATTGGCTTTAGCATTATAAAACATAAAGCAATTATAGATACTCCGTTTACATCCGCGGTCAATAAACAGAACTGCATTTCGTCTTCATATTCAAATATACCCAATGCCACTTGACGCTTTGAATTACTATTGTTTTGGTTCAATGTCCCTATATGATATGCACTGCCTGTGCCTGCACTTCACCCAATATATTTGTGTGTCATCAAATAGGCATGGATATTCAACATGAATTTGATGACACGACAAAAATATAGCTTACCGTATGATATGTATACTTTTATATTAGATATTGAAAATTATGTTTATATGTATGTTATAAGTGAATATTTTACTTGTTAGTGTGTAAGGAATTATTTTGTATAAATAGGCTAAGAATTGAATCAATAAAACGACTCTTCAATCAGAACTCAAATCGGCACATTGGCCTGTTCTTTTCTCATCATTTTTATTCCAGCTAAGATCGGCAGTTTAGCCATTGAATATTAGGCTTGGGGAAGCTAAATAATATCCCCCATAGATTATTAGGAGAGGCAGGCACCCCTTATCATTACACATTGTTGGAACTGTAAACAGCGGGGCCACCGAAAGAAAAATTGCAGAAGGCCATTTACCCTTTTTTGCTCATTCTGCGGAGAAGATGGCAGATTAACCAGGGATTGTCCTTGCCGAAGAAACCCAGTTGCTGTGGTCAACGCGCCCCCAGGAGGCGACCCGAGGCTTTTCATTCCTATTCAAGTTGGTGAAAAAACCTTCGATGCCTTGCTCGATACGGGCTCTACGAAAACCTTCGCCGGGCTAGCTTTGCGCAATGAACTCAGGCAATTTCAAATCCCTATGACAGAATATTCCAAGGCTCTTCACCTAGCGAATGGCAATCCTGTAACGAGAACGGAACATTTCAACCTGACGTTGCATTTGGGGAGCGAACCTCTATCTGCTGAAATAACTTACCTGCCGGGCCTAGATGAAGAGGCCATCATAGGGATAGATGTGCTAAAGAAGGCGCATTTTAAATCGTTTGTGGGAGGATGCCTAGTAACGGGGAGGAAAACGCACCAAACGGCAAAGCCTGATTCGACGTGTGTCGTTTTAGAAGCCCCACGTGAATCCCAAAAACAACACCTGGACGAGTTTTTGGCTACTGAGCTACCGTTGTTCGATGAGATTCAAGGGGTAGCGCATGTCTCCCCGCATAAAATCCGACTCAAGACCGATCAGCCGTTTAAACAACGGTATTACCCCCGAAACCCAATGCAGCGGGTAATAGAAGAGAAACCGACGTCTAGCCGTCGACGACCAAGTCGGTCCCGCTCGCCGATTCTTATCGCACCAAACCCACTGCAGCTATCTCGGACGTAGCATGCACCACCGAAGTCTAAACCCCGCCAACTCCCAGCGAAAGAGGAGAAGCCGTTCTTGAGGCAACGAACGGTACCCCGCAAGGTTGCTCCTCCACCGCGGGATCCGGGACCAGTGATTTTCGAGGTACGAGCCAAGAAGAGAATAAGTCGCTTGCCTCCCATCACACACGACCTGAGCGCAGCTTAAGCGATCGAGCCACCTCCACCAGCCGAAGCACGTCTTGCTTTGGTCCGCCAGCAGCGAAAGGAAGCAGACGAGAAGTAGGAGGCAACTAAAGCAGAGTTACCAGTGCCACAACCATCACTCGTCGCACCACCACCCGCCACATGCGCGTTTGCCATCCAAGCTCCCGCAAGAGCCAGCGAACCCCATCGATCAGTCGGCCAGCGCTTTATCAAAATGATTAAGGAACGCAGGGAAGTAGATGATAATTGGGCGGTACTAAATGTCGATCCGCCAGTCCCACAGCCACCACTCCCAGCATCCGCCCCCGCTGTATGTGCACGCTTAGATACGCTTCCAGTTCCTGCCTCGGTCCCAGCTTCAAAGCTAGAAGATGTTGATTGGTCCAGTTTCGACCGTCAAGTTCCAGCTCCGCCCCGAAATCCGGAGAACTACGATTGGTCCGTTATCGACGCTCAGATACGTTTAGACGAGACGGCGGTGCCCAACATCAATAATTTTCCTGAACGAGCGATGGTGACCGAAGTTCTGATGCTGCCAAAGTTATCGGTCGCTCCAGCCACCATCACAAGCAACACAACCCAGGGGTCGATAAAAGAGGTCGCTACCCTAGATCCTGCCCACCCAGCCGACAAAGAACCAGTAGATCCGTTCGAGGGGATCATATTAAAAGGCCCAATAAACCGAGTCTTCTTCATTTTTAAGCCATGGGGCCGGGTAGCAGTATTTTTGAACAAAAAGGGCACCCAGGCAACACTGAGATACAAATGGCTGAAGAAGCTAGTAGACGTCCATCACAATTAAACCCGAGCCGCCGATTTCATGTACATTTATATACATTACATTTTTTTGTTATTTTATGTTTATGATGAAGTAATTTTCTATTGTTTTAGCATCAATAAAGTTGTCGATGAATTATTTAATTATTATGAATTAAATTAAAAATTAAAAATTACGATTATGGTTAAGAAAAATTGAAGAAGAAGATTATTTATTATTTAATTATTATTTTAAAGAAGAATTTGAATTAAATTGAAAAAATTTTGAATTACAAAAAATATAATAAAAATAAGAAGAAAAAAAAATATATATATATGTATATAAGCGTTGTTAAAATTAAATTTTAAGCTAACCGCTGAAAAAAATTATTAATTACTTAATTTTTTTTTTTGTAAAGAAAGGGGGGACTGTAACGAAGCGTTACAATTTTCCCTTATTAAATATCATTTCGTCCGCCCCCGGTACATATTATAATAGACAGCCTTTTCAAGCTATAGCGGTCTTCCTCTTTTTTTTCAAATAATTTTTAGGTATTATTAGCTTCCGTCTTATTTCCTCGGTTAATCATTCAGGTTTGCCTTGGACAAGTTTCCAACGGTGGTTCCACTTGCTTCCGTCTAAATTTCCTGGGTAGATCCATAAGAACTACCTTGGACTGGGTTCCAACGGTGGTTCCAAAAGTGCTTCCGTCTTATTTCCTCGGTAAATCCTTCAGGTTTGCCTTGGACAAGGTTCCAACGGTGGTTCCACTTGCTTCCGTCTAAATTTCCTCGGTAGATCCATAAGAACTACCTTGGACTGGGTTCCAGCGGTGGTTCCAAAAGTGCTTCCGTCCTATTTCCTCGGTAAATCCTTCAGGTTTGCTTTGGACAAGGTTTCAACGGTGGTTCCACTTGCTTCCGTCAAAATTTCCTCGGTAGATCCATAAGAACTACCTTGGACTGGGTTCTAGCGGTGGTTCCAAAAGTGCTTCCGTCCTATTTCCTCGGTAAATCCTTCAGGTATGCTTTGGACAAGGTTCCAACGGTGGTTCCACTTGCTTCTGTGACTCGTCCTCGCAGATTCCGTCTGAACTAGCTTGGACAGGGTTCCATCGAACGGTCCCCTATTTATGTTAGGCCGATACCCTAAAGATGTAAAGGGTTAGTATAAGAAGTATGAATTATTGTTAGATTAAGTTATATGAAATACCGTGTTAGGAGTAATACAGAAAAAGAATTATATGAAATACCGTGTTAGATTTTTATAAGACTTAATAAAAGATATATTTATTTATAAACTCAAGGCATCGGAGTTTTGATCCCGAAATACCGAAGTTTTACTGTGCTTTCTTCGGACAGAGCCTGGACCCGACGAGCTACCTCAGCCTCGACCAAAAAGCACATCACAAATTGGCGCCCGAGCAGGGACCTTTTGAGGGTTCAACCTTGACCCAATCACCGACCGAGCTGGCATCTTCTACAGGCACCACCGACCGCACCGACCGTACCGACCTGATTGACCGTTTATCCCCGGCAGGTCCTGTAGACGATGCAACCAGAACTTCGAAAATCCTGTACGAACCTTTAGAAGGCACCACCAGATTCCGTTCTCCAGAAGAAACACCGCCGTCCAGATCTAACTCCGCAACGTCCAGCTTAACTGCAGACAGCGAAGAACTCAGCGACATGGAAGGGATTAACCCCTATAAAAACCTAGGGTTCATCTACTTTTGAAAAAGACGGAGCTGCCTGAAATATTACTCAGCCGAAACTTGGACACCAGCGGAAACGTCCAAGCCTTAAGGAAGCGTCTAAGCCTGCACTTAAAGGAGCTACGAATGCATAAATCTACGCAAAATCTCTGCGCCGAGCTGGAAGACATGGTGGAAGAAAGAGAAACGGCTGACGATGAGAGTGGCGACAACGGAGGTTTAACCGTTCCCGCACCACTTACATTTGGGAAGGACACCAAGTTGGCTTTACATCAGTCCTTTCCCATTCAAGTCACTACGCAACCAGCAACTACCGTGACATCAGTAACTCTACCAGTTCCTGCTTCAACTCCAGTACCGATTCCATTACCAGCAACCTCCATCACACCGATTAACGCTCCGTTACCAAGCAGACGTTATGAACACTGTTAGGAAATGGGGCCTTCGATTTGATTCGTCTGGCAATGCATTGGAGTTTATGGAGCGCATTGAGGAACTAACTCAAAGTTACGACATTCCTTTAAGCGACGTCTTGCGAACCATACCGGAGATATTTCGCGGAACAGCGCTGGAATGGTGGCGAATCAAGAAAGACGACATATCGAACTGGGAAGATTTTCGTCGAGCGTTCCTGCAGCAGTTCTTACCCGCCCGATATCGCCATCGCCTAGAAGACGAAATTATGCGAAAGAGGCAAGGACCACGTGAAAAGGCAAAGGATTTTATCAGGTCAATGCAATACATGATTCGCCAGCACCCCCAACTATCCAGAGATGACAATACTGATCACTTGTACGATAAGTTACGACCAGAATACAAGCTTTACATCAAGCGGAGGGAGTTTTCCAACATCGATGAGTTGCTAGAATTAGCAGAGGAATATGAAAACATTAGGCAGGAAGAACGTCCTATCCGCCCGTTGCCAACGCCACCCCTGGGCCTGCACCTCGAGCAATCCTGTAACGACAACGGAACATTTCAACCTGACGTTGCATTTGGGGAGCGAACCTCTATCTGCTGAAATAACTTACCTGCCGGGCCTAGATGAAGAGGCCATCATAGGGATGGATGTGCTAAAGAAGGCGCATTTTAAATCGTTTGTGGGAGGATGCCTAGTAACGGGGAGGAAAACGCACCAAACGGCAAAGCCTGATTTGACGTGTGTCGTTTTAGAAGCCCCACGTGAATCCCAAAAACAACACCTGGACGAGTTTTTGGCTACTGAGCTACCGTTGTTCGATGAGATTCAAGGGGTAGCGCATGTCTCCCCGCATAAAATCCGACTCAAGACCGATCAGCCGCTTAAACAACGGTATTACCCCCGAAACCCCGCAATGCAGCGGGTAATAGAAGAGAAACCGACGTCTAGCCGTCGACGACCAAGTCGGTCCCGCTCGCCGATTCTAATCGCACCAAACCGACTGCAGCTATCTCGGACGCAGTATGCACCACCGAAGTCTAAACCCCGCCAACTCCCAGCGAAAGAGGAGAAGCCGTTCTTGAGGCAACGAACGGTACCCCGCAAGGTTGCTCCTCCACCGCGGGATCCGGGACCAGTGATTTTCGAGGTACGAGCCAAGAAGAGAATAAGTCGCTTGCCTCCCATCACACACGACCTGAGCGCAGCTTAAGCGATCGAGCCACCTCCACCAGCCGAAGCACGTCTTGCTTTGGTCCGCCAGCAGCGAAAGGAAGCAGACGAGAAGTAGGAGGCAACTAAAGCAGAGTTACCAGTGCAACAACCATCACTCGTCGCACCACCACCCGCCACATGCGCGTTTGCCATCCAAGCTCCCGCAAGAGCCAGCGAACCCCATCGATCTGTCGACCAGCGCTTTATCAAAATGATTAAGGAACGCAGGGAAGCAGATGATAATTGGGCGGTACTAAATGTCGATCCGCCAGTCCCACAGCCACCACTCCCAGCATCCGCCCCCGCTGTATGTGCACGCTTAGATACGCTTCCAGTTCCTGCCTCGGTCCCAGCTTCAAAGCTAGAAGATGTTGATTGGTCCAGTTTCGACCGTCAAGTTCCAGCTCCGCCCGAAAATCCGGAGAACTACGATTGGTCCGCTATCGACGCTCAGATACGTTTAGACGAGACGGCGGTGCCCAACATCAATAATTTTCCTGAACGAGCGATGGTGACCGAAGTTCTGATGCTGCCAAAGTTATCAGTCGCTCCAGCCACCATCACAAGCAACACAACCCAGGGGTTGATAAAAGAGGTCGCTACCCTAGATCCTGCCCACCCAGCCGACAAAGAACCAGTGGATCCGTTTGAGGGGATCATATTAAAAGGCCCAATAAACCGAGACTTCTGCATCTTTAAGCCATGGGGCTGGGTAGCAGTATTTTTGAACAAAAAGGGCACCCAGGCAACACTGAGATACAAATGGCTGAAGAAGCTAGTAGACGTCCATCACAATTAAAACCGAGCCGCCGATTTCATGTACATTTATATACATTACATTTTTTTTGTTATTTTATGTTTATGAAAAAAATTATTAATTACTTAAATTTTTTTTTTGTAAAGAAAGGGGGGACTGTAACGAAGCGTTACAATTTTCCCTTATTAAATATCATTTCGTCCGCCCCCGGTACATATTATAATAGACAGCCTTTTCAAGCTATAGCGGTCTTCCTCTTTTTTTTCAAATAATTTTTAGGTATTATTAGCTTCCGTCTTATTTCCTCGGTTAATCATTCAGGTTTGCCTTGGACAAGTTTCCAACGGTGGTTCCACTTGCTTCCGTCTAAATTTCCTGGGTAGATCCATAAGAACTACCTTGGACTGGGTTCCAACGGTGGTTCCAAAAGTGCTTCCGTCTTATTTCCTCGGTAAATCCTTCAGGTTTGCCTTGGACAAGGTTCCAACGGTGGTTCCACTTGCTTCCGTCTAAATTTCCTCGGTAGATCCATAAGAACTACCTTGGACTGGGTTCCAGCGGTGGTTCCAAAAGTGCTTCCGTCCTATTTCCTCGGTAAATCCTTCAGGTTTGCTTTGGACAAGGTTCCAACGGTGGTTCCACTTGCTTCCGTCTAAATTTCCTCAGTAGATCCATAAGAACTACCTTGGACTGGGTTCCAGCGGTGGTTCCAAAAGTGCTTCCGTCCTATTTCCTTGGTAAATCTTTCAGGTTTGCTTTGGACAAGTTTCCAACGGTGGTTCCACTTGCTTCCGTGATTCGTCCTCGCAGATTCCGTCTGAACTAGCTTGGACAGGGTTCCATCGAACGGTCCCCTATTTATGTTAGGCCGATACCCTAAAGGTGTAAAGGGTTAGTATAAGAAGTATGAATTATTGTTAGGTTAAGTTATATGAAATACCGTGTTAGGAGTAATACAGAAAAAGAATTATATGAAATACCGTGTTAGATTTTTATAAGACTTAATAAAAGATATATTTATTTATAAACTCAAGACATCGGAGTTTTTGATCCCGAAATACCGAAGTTTTACTGTGCTTTCTTCGGACAGAGCCTGGACCCGACGAACTACCTCAGCCTCGACCAAAAAGCACATCACAGCCTTGCCTAATGAACGGGGTCGTGCAAATGAACCGTAGCCGAATACCACCCACACAGTAGGTCCAAAAGAGACGTCAATATGGTCGTTAGTAAATGAACAAGGGAGGTCCGCCATTATGGCACTTCTTTGAAGACTTACAAATTGAGAAGTTTGAAAAAAAATTAAAGCGAAAAACTTTTGCGTGATTTTAATTTGAATTTTGTAAATTTGAAATTTTATCTTGTGTAATAATTTTGGTTCCAGCCAAAATTATACAGTCAAAAACGTTGGCCTATTACTAATTGTAGCCAAATTTTTCTTTGGAAATCTGTGAGGAGAATTTTTGTGGGGAGGAATCTCAGGAAAAGTTAAGGCAAGTCGAGTATAATAACTCTAGGAGAAAAAATCTAAGGAGAAGTTAATTAGCCTGTTGTTTGGTAATTTATTGTTGGTTCTTTTTTGTGCGTTGGATTTGATTTTTCTTTTTGTGGCCAATATTGGCAAAATTGTAATCTGCTAGGTCTTCGCCCATTTGTATTTTTATTCCAATATTGCAGGACTCGCGACCCTTTAGTAATCCGTTGTCTGTTCGGGAATTATACCAAAAGTCGTGTATTTTGACACAATTTATAATTGCTAATTTTTCGAAATTTTTTTTGATCATTTTAATTTTGAAAATTGGCCTTTTGTCATTTAATATACACCTACATCGAATTAATAATTTATTTTGGTTTGAAAAGATCCTGGTTTTCTTCCTATACTTGTAAAGGTTTTCCCAGGCAGTGATTGTTCTTTTAAGTAAAAATTTGAAATTCCAATTTGGAAAATAATCTCTGCTTTTGATTTAATTGAAGATTATTTTCAGTGTGTAGTTTTAATGGAAATTTTACTAATAAAATATCCTATTGCCCTTTTTATTCGAGCAAGTTCGCACGTGACGTGGTACTTTGAAATATTCTTTTACATCATCTTGTGTTTTTTTATTAACATTGAATAGATTTCAATCGATTATTTAATTTATTTTATTAATGCTTAGTACAAGCAACTTAAGTACTTAAAATAAACAAAATGATTACTTAATATTAAGAACATTATTTATAAAATAAATACAAAATGATAAATACATTATAATTAAGTAATAAAGGTTAACAATAAAGGAACTTGTGGTGATAAAAAAACAAAAAAATACATTAATGGGATATATTTGAGTGGAGGGCACTACGAAGGGTCGGTTTGGAGATATTAAAATCAAACACATTCGAACAGTTGTTAGCGTCAACATACGGGACATAGGATTATAATAAGAGTAGTTTGTACGGTGATAGGTGATGCGGAAAAGTGGAACAGACCAAAGGTTACGGGGGTTGGTGTTAAAGGAAATGACATTTAATAACGCTGAACAATCAATGTTGCCTGAAAGCAAATCATGAATACAAATTATATCAGAGATATCACGTCGTTTTTCTAGGGATTGAAGATTAATAAACTTCAAACGATCAACATATGGAGGCAATCGGTAATGATCATCCCATGGGAGCCCACGCAAGGCAAAACAAAGAAATCTGCGTTGTACACCTTCAATTCTTTTGATATGAGTTACCGGATACGGGGAACAAACTTTAGATGCATATTCAAGAACAGGCCTAACAAAGGTGATGTATATTGAATTTGTGACTTATGGGTCATCAAACTCTTTTGACCAACGTTTTATAAAGCCAAGCATTGAAGTAAAAGTGAGTTCTCTATCGCACCGTTGAGTAGAGGTAATATAAGAAACTAGTTCACTTTGAATAACATGGTATGCATAAAAGTTTAGCAATTAGGCGATAATTGGCGGCATTATTTGTTGATTCTTTTTTGTGGATGGGAACTATTTAAGAAGCCTTCCAAGGCTGAGGAAAAACGCCTTGCATAAGAGAAAGCCTAAAGAGGTCGGTAAGAGGCTGAGATAACGCATTACAACATTTCTTAAGGACAATTGCTGGGACTCCGTCAGTTCCCGTAGAGTAATCATCTTTTAATTTATCGATTTTGTCCTTACCCATAATTGGTAAAATATTCAGGGATCAAAATTAAGTTGGAGAGGAATTTCGCAGGTAGTCGAAATATTGTTCATCTGGTGCGGTATTACAGTCTGAAAATGATTTTTTGAAAAAAATTGCTAAAAAATTTGCTATTGTGGAAGGATCAGAAGAAGATTTATCTAGGTAAAAGAGGGATGCAGGGTAGCCATCAGATTTTCTTTTCACATTAATAAATTCGTAAAACGTTTAGGATCGGACTTTATTGAGGATTGCATGGTAACAATGTACTCATTATATTATCGCTCGCAAAAACCCGAGAATTCCATAGAGATATTTGAAAAAATGTGATAATCATAATCCAATTTAGATTTAAAGTATTTTTTCCATAAAGTGTTCCTAACGTTCCGAATGGACCGAAGTTCTTTATTATACCAAGGTGGAGAAGAAGAATAGTTTTTACGACGTAAAAAAGGAACAGATTAATCAAAACAGTTGAACACTTTGGTATAGAAGGTAGTCAGTTCATCTTGAATCGACTTTTGGGAAATGTGAACATTTAATCGACTAAGGGCCACTTGCACGAAAACAAAGCATACATTTATAAAATTGCAGTTAGCTATCCAGGATTAAATAGATAATTGTTTATTTTTCGATTCTACGTTGCACGAATGAAAACACAGCTAACCAAAGATAAAAAAATAAAAACTGGAACGAAACAGAAAACATCCACAGAACAACAACAACATTTGCTACACACACTAATGCGAACCTCACCGATAGTAACTTCTTGTCAAATTCTATTTGACGGATGGAAAAAGTTATCCAGAGAAAAATGAGTGGATAAATATTTAAGATTTTGCAACGAGTTTATATCTTTCTCGATGGCTAGTGCCTATGCATGTATAAATCAGTGGCTACTAATGTCAAAAAAGTTTCCTGCAAGTGGGCCTAAGAAGGATGTTAAAGTTATGAAAGTAAGCTTTGTGAAAGTTGAAACTGTACTCAGGGACTAAGTTGTTGTATGATGCATGTAGGTAAGAAAAGGAAGTGAGCAGGGGAGGATGAACACGATCAAGAGTAGAAAGTAAATGATCACACTCAATTACAATAGTGTTGGCTGGGTCGGATGTAAATATAAGGTTCAGTTGCCTGTTAAGATTGTGATGTTGGTAACGCCGTTCACTTGAAAAAAGCTTCAATCTAGCAAGCAGTCAGTGAATGAAGTTTCCTTTTCAGAGCATTAGCTGGGTAAAAACAAGTTTGGTCTTCTGATGAGGACCATTGGATGTTAGGTAAATTGAAATCTCCCATGCAGATAATATCATCATTAGCACCAGCGGTTTCAAAGAGATAATCTATTGCATCAACAGGGAGTTGGTACGAGCTTATGGGTTGGGCGGGGTGGATGTAGCACCACATAACATATATGTTCCGAAAAGATTTTATTTTAACAGACGTAATCTCAAAATCGGCTCAAAGATGTGATGATTTAAAGAAGGAAGCGTCTAAATTATTATTTACCGCTATTTAAACACCACGGCCAGTACAGTCATTGTTTTTGTTGGGACCATCAGAACAAAAAACCACGTAATCAGATGTGAATAATTCACTGTTGAGATTGGTTTCAGTAAGGCCGCAAATGGCATAGGGTAATTTTCGTGAGTTAAGAAAAACGGCTGAAGTTTTTGTTTGGATGCTTCTAACGTTTTGGTAGTAGATCGTGAAACATGTTGGATTATTTTTGGGGGAAGTATGAGAAAAACCTGTGTTAAAGAAAAGAATTGTTATCATAGCGTCTACGATTGTGATGGAAAATATTCTTTGAACTGACGTAAGAAGCATAAGCTACCAAGTCGTCAGCGACCATTTTCTTTGTAACGTTAAAAGCTTTATGATAAGAGTTAAATATTTTTCGAAGGATAGTCGTGTTGGTGGGAAGGCCTTTTTGCTGAATAGAAATCATGACGTTAGTTTTGGTCTCACCTTCGATGCAGACAAAGTCAGGCTTGTCATGTAAATAAGCAAGGTAGATTCGAACATTATCGTAAACGAGTCGGTGTCTCAGTCTAGCCATTCCGTAACGTGATTCAGTCGAGCCAGCTGTTTACATTGTAAGTTTAACAGTAGGAGGGAAAAGTGGATAAAGAAATTGTGGTGCATTTGGTGTAGGGTTGTGATTAGAGCCTCTGAAGTTGTTTGAGAAGTCGTTTTGTGAATGTGCGTCATTGTTTTGACTAAACGGATTGTTATAAGGAAGGTTATTAACATATTTGCTTGATGTAGGTAGAGCCGGGTTAATGACATGAGAGGGAGAAAAAATGGGGTATTTGGAAATGGAATCACAGGTTGCACCATTAAAGTTATTAATACAGGGATATTTGTGATTAGGTTTGCTATTCAATGTTTTGTAATGCATATGACTTGGATTCGATGGTTTGTTAACAAACTAAGGATAAATTTTAGAATATCTATTATTATTTATATAATAAGATTTTAGGTTAGATGTTTTAGAAAAATTATGTTTATGTGCTAATATTATTGTCAATTTGTTATGTTGCACTCAATGTATAACAGTTGAGACATGAACGTCTTTCATGCTCAATTACTCGGTCACTTGGATTTCGACCTGCAAGCAGCTAAGTACCTTCTTTTGCCATTAAACTTACATACATATGTACATTAAAATTGGCTGTGTTTTTATTTATTTGGTTTTGTATTATCGTTTGCCCTTTCGACTTCCATGTGCTGGTCCTTCTATTTTTTATAAAAATAGTTGCTAAACATTTTCTGGTCCGATTCGAAACGGATTGAATTTAGTGCCTAAAAAACTAACTTTATATCGAAGGAAATTTAATAATTATATATTGATAAGAGTGGATATCGCATTTTCGTTGATAAAAGTACATATTATTATCTATTGAGATTAACGGACATCGCGTTTCCATCCTGTGTTATTTAACGTTACATTTTACTATCGGAGATCGCGTTAATTGGTAAAAACTGTATCTATGTCGTGGACAGTTATTAACAAATAGAATACGGAACATTTGTGAAAATTCCCAGCCGATCTGAAATCAAATTATACAAAATTATTTAGTTTGATTAGCTTATGACAGATAATTGCAAACGAGATAAATTTGTTTAATTCGTCATAACTTTGTAAAATGTGTTCACTATATATAAATTCACATACATATATTTCGATATGTAGTACACATAAACTTGTTTATGTTTAATTTCATTTAGCAAAGTGAAGTTATGGCTTCTTAAGTTAAATTAACTAAGCTACGAGCAATTCGTGATAATTTAAAGAGTTCGCTTGTTAAAGTTGCAAATCTTACGAAAATATTTCGGAGGTCATCAGAAGCTATTGAGACTCGGATAGCTAAATTGGATCAATTGTGGGATAGACTTTATGCCTCGCAAGAAGAACTGTACGAATTAGTTGAAGAAGAAGGTTATGTTGACCCTGAATCTGAGTTCGAGGAGTTTGAATCAAGACATTTGCTATTAAGATCGGTTTTACTTTCAGCCAAACGGGAACGAAAATGTCATGAGGTTGAAATCGCTAAACAAAAGCTTCCTTTAAGAACAGTTAGTGCATCAGAAAACGCCAGTGGGTCTAATGTACATGTAGCATCAACAGTTGACTCAGTAGGCAGGAGAATCTATAGAATCGCATGAGATTCCTAAATCTAAAGAAGTTCCTCAATATAATGATTTTCTTCTCAATCTTCACATCGAACCCTTCTTAGGTGATTACCAAAAATGGCCAGCCTTCCGTTTCTCCAATGCTTTGGAAAACGGACAGGAACTGAATTGCATTTATACCGACTTTTCAAAAGCTTTTGACCAACTTTCACACGACATTATAATTTTTAAACTTAAGGCCTTTGGATTTTCTGCTGGATTTATTGATTGGATATATTCTTATCTTCAAAATAGATTCTACCAGGCGAAATTCTGAAAAACATTTTCAAACTCTTTTACTGCCAACTCTGGAGTACCGCAAGGAAGTCATTTAGGTCCCATTCTTTTTATTCTTGCTATTAATGATGTAACATCATGTATTCGCAATAGTAAAATTCTGGTTTTTGCTGACGATATGAAGATTTTTAAATCTATATGCTTAAGCGGCGATCGTGTGAATCTGCAAGCCGGCATTTGATAGCTTTAAACGACATACAATAAATTTGTAACATAATAGGGACAAAATGCTACTTGGGCTCCTTTGAGTTCTACAAGTAAGTAGGTAAATACGCTATACTTTTCTTTTAATTTAATTTTATTTTTTTTGATAACATGACCTATTTCCAACAAAAAAACGACTTTCATTAACTAGGTACCTATACCTACCTATTCCTTAACTTAAGGGAATCTTTAAGAAACACACAATCAAAGTAAAAATCTGTCAACAAAAAACAGACAGCCCCACATTTAAACTAACACAAACAAAAAGCACCAGCAAAAAAGTTACGTAAAAGAAATTAAAACAACAGTGCAGAGGCATGCACAAGTAAAATGGAAACCAACAATGAACTTGGCGAACCAACATCATTTGAATCAACAAATACGTTGCAGTATGCATCAGACAAGCCGGATCGAACTGGGACGTATTAGTACGTCCCAGCCGATGTGAAATTTGTATTTTTTTTTGTACTGGATGCGATATCTATGTAACTCTGTTATCTATGGTACAAATCTTCGATGTTATAACGACTATTATCTGAAGGACACAATTCTCTTATTCGAGTCTGATAGCTTAATGCTTGCTTGAAATAGGATTCCAAAATGCCCAAGCGTTTTACTTTCTATTATATTTTTAATTGCGATTATAGGTACTATAAGGCAAGTTATGCATTCGTGCAAAAAAAATTGAGACAATAATCAAACATGACATTACAATGATAGCGAAGACGAAAAAAATGGGTCTGGAAATTCTGTCTGTCTGTCTGTATGTCAGTCTATATGTATCAGCACCTACAGCCTAAACGGCTCAACCGAT
This sequence comes from Baccha elongata, assembly GCA_951217065.1. NCBI lineage: Eukaryota > Metazoa > Arthropoda > Insecta > Diptera > Syrphidae > Baccha > Baccha elongata. Next base: position 91,163 of record CATNUY010000365.1, read on the forward strand.
TTACTTAAAATTTGGTATGTAGAGCTTGTAGATCATTCCTTAGGGGAAAAATTGACAAATTTTTTTTGCTCACAAAATAACGGTACCTGTCATATAACGGTTTTGGAAAAACTTAATTTTCTCGAAAACGGCTCCAACGATTTTCTTTAAAAAAAATACTGACGGTTTTCGTTTGATTTCCTTTTGTTAAATCGCAAAAAAAAAATGTTTGCCAAGCCTATTAAGGGTACCTCCCATAGAACCGTTATTTTTTTCTTGAGCTAATGAACGGGTTAATCGATTTCAAACCAAAAACTTTTTTTAGAGAAGTCTGGATGCTTTGAACAAATTTCAATACCAATATTTTGCAAAAAAAAGCTTAATGTTAGTTTTAATTAATTTTTTAATCAATTTTTTTGTAAATTAGATATTTGGAAAACGGATTGAAATTTTTTTTTATTTTTTGTGCATAAAATGCCAACAATTAAGCACTTAAAATTGGCCTTCTTCAAATTTGTAAAAAAAATTTTATGCAAAATATTAAGTAAACATCGATATATTTAAAAACCTCTCTAACGATTTTGGAATAATTATTTTGTTATACTTATATTTAGGGAAAAAAACATTCTGCATAATTTGATTTTGACTTGAATCTTTGTAAAAAGAAGTTTTAGCTTTTTTGTGAAAAATTCATATGATTTTTTTTTCCTTTGCTTAGGTAGGTATATTTAAAAAAAGAAAATTATTTAATTTTATTTTATTTTCGTGGCAACTTGGCACAAGAACAAGTACGTGCGACCCAATCGTGCACCACAAGAGCAAGTTCGTGCGACTCAGTCGTGCATTTTATTTTAATTCGCGAAATACTACCCTTAGTAGAAGCACGATTAATTTTTGAAGTTTCCAACGACTTTTTTTCTGCCTCCGTCATCTTTAATTTAATTTAGAATATAGGTAGGTATACACTTGCACATGCGCTTATGTAAAGCTTCCAAAATGTTGCGGAACAAGTGTTTATATAAAACACCAATTATATAGTTTAATTGTATTGGAAATTTATATAAGATAAGATCATCTCTCGAGATACCATTTAAATATTCAATGCTTTCCAAAAAGCTTTAAATCTAAATGTTAAGCCGCAAATGTTTAAAATAAATTTTCAAACGAAACCAAATTCATAATCCCAATGAACTAGCAATTTGTCAGCCTTGTGCAGCAAACTGAATAATTTAATAAAAGCTTTTCAAATAAATTTTCTCCAGCACCAGATGAACTCCTGAGCAACCATAATGATACCTTAATTCGCAAACCGGCTAACTCCACTTTTTTCCAAAAATGAGTTATTGATATGGGACTTATCTTTGAAATATTCCGCGTATTAAAAAAAAAGAATCACTTCAATAAATTTTCCCTTTATTACGTAAGACACTGTGCAAAAAACGAACAACTCCATGTACTTCAGAACGCGCCAAATATGACAGCTAACTCCATGAAGTCAGCCATTTTTTTATTGAGTTGTGACAAGGCGTTATTGTGCTCCGTAACTTACTTTTTTTTTGTGCTTTTGAAATTAATAAAGCCAATATAAAGTTTGTTAATTTTTTTTTTACGTGTATACATATAAAATTATAATTATTTTAGGTCTCTTTAGTCTGCATTGGGAAAAGAGATTGCAATTTTTCCCCAACAGTTTTTATTTGAAATTAGAAGTTTTAACTTGCATCTTAAACCGAACGCGAAACCGAGCACTTTCCGAGCACTTTTTTTATTTGATTAGAATTGACGGAAAGGGGCTGAACTATTCTATTTAAATATATCGAATAACCACCAATAGTTTGAGCGAATCGTTGTTTGGATTCAACAACAGGCAGGCCTTACTTAATGAACGGGTTCGTGCAAATGAACCGTAGCCGAATACCACCCACACAGTAGGTCCAAAAGAGACGTCAATATGGTCGTTAGTAAATGAACAAGGGAGGTCCACCATTATGGCACTTCTTTGAAGACTTACAAATTGAGAAGTTGGAAAAAAAATTTAAAGCGAAAAACTTTTGCGTGATTTTAATTTGAATTTTGTAAATTTGAAATTTTATCTTGTGTAATAATTTTGGTTCCAGCCAAAATTATACAGTCAAAAACGTTGGCTTATTACTAATTGTAGCCAAATTTTTCTTTGGAAATCTGTGAGGAGAATTTTTGTGGGGAGGAATCTCAGGAAAAGTTAAGGCTAGTCGAGGTATAATAACTCTAGGAGAAAAAATCTAAGGAGAAGTTAATTAGCCTGTTGTTTGGTAATTTATTGTTGGTTCTTTTTTGTGCGTTGGATTTGATTTTTCTTTTTGTGGCCAATATTGGCAAAATTGTAATCTGCTAGGTCTTCGCCCATTTGTATTTTTATTCCAATATTGCAGGACTCGCGACCTTTTAGTAATCCGTTGTCTGTTCGGGAATTATACCAAAAGTCGTGTGTTTTGACACAATTTATAATTGCTAATTTTTCGAAATTTTTTTTGATCATTTTAATTTTGAAAATTGGCCTTTTGTCATTTAATATACACCTACATCGAATTAATAATTTATTTTGGTTTGAAAAGATCCTGGTTTTCTTCCTATACTTGTAAAGGTTTTCCCAGGCAGTGATTGTTCTTTTAAGTAAAAATTTGAAATTCCAATTTGGAAAATAATCTCTGCTTTTGATTTAATTGAAGATTATTTTCAGTGTGTAGTTTTAATGGAAATTTTACTAATAAAATATCCTATTGCCCTTTTTATTCGAGCAAGTTCGCACGTGACGTGGTACTTTGAAATATTCTTTTACATCATCTTGTGTTTTTTTATTAACATTGAATAGATTTCAATCGATTATTTAATTTATTTTATTAATGCTTAGTACAAGCAACTTAAGTACTTAAAATAAACAAAATGATTACTTAATATCAAGAACATTATTTATAAAATAAATACAAAATGATAAATACATTATAATTAAGTAATAAAGGTAATCAATAAAGGAACTTGTGGTGATAAAAAACAAAAGAATACATTAATGGGATATATTTGAGTGGAGGGCACTACGAAGGGTCGGTTTGGAGATATTAAAATCAAACACATTCGAACAGTTATTAGCGTTAACATACGGGACAAAGGATTATAATAGGAGTAGTTTGTACGGTGATAGGGGATGCGGAAAAGTGGAACAGACCAAAGGTTACGGGGGTTGGTGTTAAAGGAAATGACATTTAATAACGCCGAACAATCAATGTTGCCTGAAAGCAAATCATGAATACAAATTATATCAGAGATATCACGTCGTTTTTCTAGGGATTGAAGATTAATAAACTTCAAACGATCAACACATGGAGGCAATCGATAATGATCATCCCATGGGAGCTCACGCAAGGCAAAACAAAGAAATCTGCGTTGTACACCTTCAATTATTTTGATATGAGTTACCGGATACGGGGAACAAACTTTAGATGCATATTCAAGAACAGGCCTAACAAAGGTGATGTACAGGGAGAGGATTATTCTTACTTTGCCTTTTTTTTTTGCGCAATCATATAAAACTATCGCCTAAGAACAAACACGTTTCATGTTCCGCTGATGCCAAATACACTTATTTTATTTTGCCTTTTTTTTGCCTTTTCTTTTGTTATTGCCTCTTTTTGCCTTTTTTTCCATTTTTCAAATTTGTATCAAAATTTTTTTTTTGTCTCTTCTCAAAGTTTGTAAATTTTTTTCTAGTAGGAATTGACGCATACAAAACAAGTGACCTAACTGTAACTCAATTTACGTACGTCCGATAGATATGCCATTATTTTATATGCATTAGTTTGTGCGCAGTAGATACAGCACCAAATTTCGTAATGAACCGAAATTCCAAATAGATCTACATACAATGTATTCTGTGTGTGCTACCCCTATTGAACCCTTTCATTTATCTTTGTTCTATCAGTGAGCTGCGCGGCGGGCGGCGGCGGAGGACGAAAACAGTGCGAAATATGTTTAAGTGTGAAACATCCGAAAATAAAAACAAAGCAAAACAAATGCAATCCTAAGTTGTACCTACACAAGTAAATCTTCCTTGACGGACAGACGCAAACCGTTAGGCAAATTATATCATTATATGAGATATTTTCTATTTAGGAAGTATCTAAGTAAGTATCTTAGTAGGCATGCGTGAATGGGTGCATCTATCTGTTTTATTCCGCTTCATTATCTCATTGATAAAAATATTTTATTGAACAACACGTAAAACGAGCAAAACACCTGCAAGCAGTGAGCTTAAAGGATAAAAAAAAAAATCAAACCATCACATCTTTCGTGAGTAGTGAAAAAAATGAATTTAATGCCGATCTGACCAAAATGTTGTTGGCATGTGACATACCGTTATATAAAGTAAGCCGTCCAGAATTCAAAACATTTATTGAAAAGTATGTTCAGAAGAAGGTTCCAGACCAGTCAACGCTACGAAAAAGCTATGTGGAGGACTGCTACCTGGAAGTACTTTTCAAAATCCGTGCTGAAGTAGGTGACGACAACATTTTCGTTTCGATAGACGAAACAACAGACAAAGCAGGGCGTTGCGTTACGAAAGTCATTGTCGGGCCATTGCGAAAAGATGGTCGTGGATATTTTCTTACATCGGAAGTTTTGGAAAAAGTGAACTCGACGACAATCGCAACTCTGTTTGATGATTCAATGCGATTGTTGTGGCCGAATGAAATAAAGAGGGAGAAAGTGTTGCTATTTGTAACTGACGCTGCTCCTTACATGAAAAAAAGTGGTAAATCTCTGCAAATTTTGTACAGCAAAATGATCCACGTAACTTGCGTCGCTCACGGCGTGCATAGAGTATGCGAGACGATCCGTAGCAGCTTCCCGAAAATCGATGCTCTTGTTTCAAATATGAAAAAAGTTTTTTTTAAAAGCCCATCTCGGATTGCCTTTTTTAAAGATAAGGAGCCTGAGCTGCCCCTACCTCCACAACCCGTTATATTAATTCAAACGAACAAATAGATTTTCAATAAATATATTATTTTACACAGGTGTTGACTCGTTGGGGTACTTGGTTGAAAGCAGCGTCGTATTACGCGCAGCATTTTGAAATAATAAAAAAAATAATGGATGACCTAGAAGAAGATGCAAGTTGTGTGGGATTTGCTAAGGAATTGATTGCAAACGCGTCAGTGAGGACGCAGTTGGCATATATCAAAACCAACTTCGGGTTTTTGGTCGACTCAAAAGAACATATTTTTGAAAGCTTGCAGGAAACAGGTAATTTGAATTGGCAGCTTTTTATATATGGTATCTTTAATTTTTGTTTTAAATATTAAGGAAAACCAATTGGAGAGGTCTTGCAGATTTTGGACAAAATTAAAGGAAATTTGGAAACAGCAAAAAGGCCAATCGCAAAAGATGTATTCAAAAAATTCGAAGCCGTTTTTTCTGCAAACAATGGACTCAAAACTGTGGAGAAAATAAATAGCGTTATTAAAGGCGACGCAAACTCTATGCTCCCTGAAAATATTGAAATCGGTGATGTGGAGTGTATCAAATGGGCTCCACTCGTTTCTGCTCATGTAGAGAAGTCATTTAGCTCCTTTAAAGCACTTTTAAGAGACAATCGCAGATGGTTATTGCCTGAAAACTTTAAAATGCTCATGGTTGTGCAATACTACTACAATTAAGTGTTAATTTGTTTTGTTTTTTCTCTTATTTAAAATAAATGCCTTTTTTTGCCTCTTTGAATGTTTTATTTTGCTTTTTTTTTAAATTTTAGGTCAACAAAATCCTATCCCTGGTGATGTATATTGAATTTGTGACTTATGGGTCATCAAACTCTTTTGACCAACGTTTTATAAAGCCAAGCATTGAAGTAAAAGTGAGTTCTCTATCGCACCGTTGAGTTCTCTATCGCATCGTTCGAAGAGGTTACATAAGAAACTAGTTCACTTTGAATAACATGGTATGCATAAAAGTTTAGCAATTAGGCGATAATTGGCGGCATTATTTGTTGATCCTTTTTTGTGGATGGGAACTATTTAAGAAGCCTTCCAAGGCTGAGGAAAAACGCCTTGCATAAGAGAAAGCCTAAAGAGGTCGGTAAGAGGCTGAGATAACGCATTACAACATTTCTTAAGGACAATTGCTGGGACTCCGTCAGTTCCCGTAGAGTAGTCATCTTTTAATTTATCGATTTTGTCCTTACCCATAATTGGTAAAATATTCAGGGATCAAAATTAAGTTGGAGAGGAATTTCGCAGGTAGTCGAAATATTGTTCATCTGGTGCGGTATTACAGTCTGAAAATGATTTTTTGAAAAAAATTGCAAAAAAATTTGCTATTGTGGAAGGATCAGAAGAAGATTTATCTAGGTAAAAGAGGGATGCAGGGTAGCTATCAGATTTTCTTTTCACATTAATAAATTCGTAAAAACGTTTAGGATCGGACTTTATTGAGGATTGCATGGTAACAATGTACTCATTATATAATCGATCGCAAAGATCCGAGAATTCCATAGAGATATTTGAAAAAATGTGATAATCATAATCCAATTTAGATTTAAAGTATTTTTTCCATAAAGTGTTCCTAACGTTCCGAATGGACCGAAGTTCTTTATTATACCAAGGTGGAGAAGAAGAATAGTTTTTACGACGTAAAAAAGGAACAGATTAATCAAAACAGTTGAACATTTTGGTATAGAAGGTAGTCAGTTCATCTTGAATCGACTTTTGGGAAATGTGAACATTTAATCGCCTAAGGGCCACTTTTTTTTTTTTTTTTTTTACACTATCAGATCCTGTTCATAAGGAGCTTAGAGCAAGCTTCAGCTTATGAACAAAGATTTGCCAACACATTATATGTGTTCCACTGGCTCATCACTTAGTGCTGGTGTTAGTTGTTAGTAATGTAAAACAAATCACTACAATAACACAAGCACTATAATACAATAAAACATATAATTTAACAATACAAAATACATAAAACATGAACTAAAAGCGTGGAGCACTGGTTTTAAGTACGTTCTTAAGATTTATTTTATTGTCATTAAAATCAATCATTTTAGAATTTAAATTGAAAAGCCTGCACATGCGGGTAAGCGGCTCATTAATACCATAATTAGTCCGATGGTGTGGACAATGTAGGAGCTCAAGGCTACGCAGATGGTGAGCACCCCCACGATAATTGAGTCCAACACAAGTAAGTAGATCAGGTGCATCTAATGCGCCCGAAAGAAGTTGGTGGATAAAAACTATATCGTTATTTACACGCCTCTGTAACAAGGACTGAATGTGTAGAAGCTGAATTCGGTGTTCATAAGGTGGAAGGTTATAAGGATCTGTCCAGGGAAGACCTTTTAAGGCAAAACGAACAAAATTATGCTGAACTGCCTTTATCCAAGATCTATGAACATCATAGAACGGAGTCCATACCTGCGATGCGTATTCCAGATGCGGACGAACAAAACAATTGTATAAAGATAGGGTAACATAAGGGTCTTGAAACTCTTTGGACCATCTTTTTACAAAACCTAACATTGAGTTAGCCTTTTTAACAAGAGAGTTGATGTGCTCTGTGAAATCTAGACTTGAATTGAAGACGATTCCAAGATCTTTAAAACTAACAACACGGCACAATGTATGTTGTGAAATATTATAGTCAAATATAATGGGTACTCGTTTCTTTGAAAAAGTCATAGTTTGACATTTCGCTGGGTTAAGGTTTAATCCATTCTTGCTGCACCAAGTGCAAAAGCTATCAATGTCGGCTTGCAGATTCACACGATCACCGCTTGAGCATATAGATTTAAAAATCTTCATATCGTCAGCAAAAATCAGAATTTCACTATTGCGAATACATGATGTTACATCATTAATAGCAAGAATAAAAAGAATGGGACCTAAATGACTTCCTTGCGGTACTCCAGAGTTGGCAGTAAATGGGTTTGAAAATGTTTTTCTGAATTTCACCTGGTAGGATCTATTTTGAAGATAAGAATATATCCAATCAATAAATCCAGCAGAAAATCCAAAGGCCTTAAGTTTAAAAATTATAATGTCGTGTGAAAGTTGGTCAAAAGCTTTTGAAAAGTCGGTATAAATGCAATCTAGTTCCTGTCCGTTCTCCAAAGCATTGGAGCACTTGTGTAAAAACGTTAGAAGGTTCGTTTCCGTTGACCGCCTCTGCATAAATCCATGTTGTTGATTACAGATAATATTTTTGCAGAAAAACGTCATACTATTACAAACCACTTGCTCAAATAGCTTTGGAATACAAGAGAGTTTGGCAATCGGTCTGTAGTTCTTTATGTCAGACTTACTACCCTTTTTAAAAACGGGTGTAATAAATGATTTTTTCCATACACTGGGAAATTTCCCCGACTTAAGGGATAGCTCGAAAAGAAGTTGAAGAGGAAAAGCTATAATGGAGCTACATTTTTTCAGTATAATTGGAGGAATGCCATCTGGGCCTGGAGAGTAGTCATCTTTAAGCAATGAAAGAAAATGTAAAATTTTGTCATGTTCCATCGGAACGTTGTTAAAAGTAACTTGAGGACAGTCACGCAAATATTCAAGGAATTCAACATCAATATCAACACGAGTGTCAATAAAAGAGTTACTAAAATTTTCTGAAAATGCATTACAGATATCAGAAGAGCTCCTTAACGAACAATCATTATAAACAAAGTTTATTGGATATCCGTCAGACTTCTTTTTTGAATTTACAAAATTCCAAAACTTCTTTGGATCAAGTTTCAATGAAACCTCCATTTCCTTTAAGTAGTCAGAGTATAAATTTTTAGAAAGGTTATTAAACTGCTCAAAAAGCGAAATATACACATTATGATCCAAAGTAGAAAGACTTTTGATATAAGTTTTCCAAGCCTTATTTCTTTTGTTACGAAGAGATGTGAGCTCCTTTGTAAACCATGGATGTGAAACTTTGGAAGTTTTAGACAGTTTAGTAGGAACAGATTTTGCTAAGCAGTTATTGAAAATAGTATAAAATTCAGTAACTGCAACGTCAATATTAGTTAAAGAAATATCTGAAATACCAGAGGAACTTAATTCATCATAAAGTAATTGAAAATTAGCTTTACGAAAATCAAGAGAATATGAACAGTCATGCGACTGAGTGTTATTGAGCAAATGGCAGCTCAAATCCAAAAATATATCAAGGGGAGGATGGTAGCTGTCTATATTAGATAAGGCTGTGGCAGATTCTACCACAACAACACTAGCAGCGTCAGATGAAAAGACTAAATCGAGAATTCGATTTTTAAAGTTTTTAATACAGTTTACTTGCTGTAAGTCAGTACAAATAATATTATCCAAAAGAAGAAGCTCCTGTTGAGAGGAAGTAGGGGATGCTTCAAAATAGGACTCGTCTTCTGAGGGGATCCAATTAACGTTAGGCAAATTGAAGTCACCCACCAGTAAAATATTACTATTAAAGCCAGCTGTAACAATTACATGATCCAAAGCTAAGGAGACCTCAGAATAAATTGCTACTGGACTTTTAGGAGGAATATAAACATTCAGAATAAAAAAATCTTTGGATTCAATTGAAATTCTAAGGCAAATAAGTTCAACTGATATATTAAAAGGGAAAAAGACAAGATTAGATGTGAGGTGATTACGAACAGCAATCAAAACACCACCACCAACTTCTTTGGGCTTATCTACATGACGATCTCTTCTGAAAACATTGAACTCTTCGTCAAAAATTTCCTTGTCTAAAAAGGTGTCATTGAGCCATGTTTCAGTAAGAACAATGATATCATGCGGAAAAGCCTAAGATTTTTTGAAAATTTCAGCAGTTTTGCTGCGAATCCCTCTAACGTTCTGATAGAAGAGGGATAACCTATTTAGTTTTTTGAAGCAGGGATTTCCGAAGATTTTCGATTAACTCTTTGTTTAGAACGCACCGAAAATTCCTTAAGAAGAGTATCGGTAGGCCAATAATTGCTATTACAAAGATCATCAAATAATGATGAGGGAGCTGTTATTTTAAAAGAGGATACGAAGCTATCAGGTTTACTGATTTTAGTGCATTTAATGCATGAAGAAGAAGAGATACATTTGATGTCCACCAGATGTTGGAGTATATCACTGGATTGAAGTTTGGGGTCCAGTCGGGACACAAATACTAATTTGGGCCTAGGTACTGATTCAATTTTTTTCGGTGCTACAGAGGTTATCACGGGAAGAGAACTAATGGTAGGATTTTCAATCTCAACTTTTTGGATGGGCGTATCAACGGAAGCTACTGGTTGATCTAAGTTAGCATTTAAAATTATGGCGGGTGAAATGTTCATTTCCTGGACAGGAACTGAAGCGTGTACAACTGTTTTATTATTATTGCTCCTAAGGTTCGTACGTTTAGGAGCAGGGTAAGGGTTTTTCGATGACGATGAACCCTCGCGGCCTCTTTTCTTGCTCTTAGAAGAACTAGAAATTTTCTGATTTATTATTTCAGTGGAAACTATGATTTCATCATCTGTTGAAGTAGATTTAACAGATGTTTCAGTTGATAGCGGAAACGAGTTGACATTTGAAGCTATGGAATTGAAATGCACTAAGAGATCTTCAAATGTCTTCGAAATTTTCAAGACATCTGTTTTCAAAGCCGACATTTTAAAAGAAAGTTGGGAAAGAGACAGTTGCCTACAATTAGCACAATACCAAAAAGCAATTTTTGAAGAAATTATCTTTTCAATAAAAGCACTAGTTGAGCCAATGCACTTGGCGTGGAAAGATTGACCACAAGGACCAAAGCATTCGAAAAGGGTGACTGAGTCCGAATGCTCAAGACACTTAACAGCTGAACAATTCATTGGAAAATAAATACTAAAAATGAAATAAAGTAAAGAAACAACAAAAATTAAATAAAAAAAAAAAAAAAGAAGAAAAAAGAAAGTAAGAACAAATAGTTTTGCCTGGGATTCGAACCTGAAAAAATGTATCACTTGTATGAACTCAACCACGCGCAGACACGCACAACCACCGAGCTCAATAAAAATTGAATTTGGAACTAAATTAACACTTGCACGAAAACAAAGCATACATTTATAAAATTGCAGTTAGCTATCCAGGATTAAATAGATAATTGCACGAATGAAAACACAGCTAACCAAAGATAAAAAAATAAAAACTGGAACGAAACAGAAAACATCCACAGAACAACAACAACATTTGCTACACACACTAATGCGTACCTCACCGATAGTAACTTCTTGTCAAATTCTATTTGACGGATAACGAAAACGTACTAACGATTGCGGGAATAGATCCGGAAGCTGCCGTTCTCGATAATAATTTTTTTATAATAGAAGATCCTCAGGAAAAAGTAGAGGCTGTAGGTGCTGCTTTCCAGCAAGTGTATAAGGTGAATGCTAGCATTCGTCCGAATCATGACCTGGAGAACAGAGCCTTACTGCACAACTTCTACCTTGGAAATAGCATTACGCAATGGCGATCCGAGAATACCGGTTTCACCGGGTTCAATGACGAAAACTTGGCAAACGCCACCATCGCCGAGCAAAATGGACCCAGTTCATTGTTAATTTCGAAGGTAGAGCTTCAGTTAATTTTTCAAACATTAAAGAAAAAGAAATCTGCGGGGGTCGATGGCATACCCAACATTGTTTTACGACATCTCCCTCAGGAAGCAGTAGACATTTATACCACACTGTTCAACAACGCATTGAATAATGCATATTATCCAGTGAGTTGGAAGACAGCTGTGGTCCATCCTCTCCCCAAAAAGGGAAAGGACAGCTCCAATCCGGCAAATCTTCGGTCGATAAGTCTTCTTCCAAGTACCAGTAAGGTATTTGAGAAGATTCTCAATAGAGCTCTGTTCAAGTGGGCTGAGGACAAACATATTATTCCAGATAATCAGTTTGGCTTTAAGGCGGGGCATGACACTATTCATGCCGCGTCTAAGTTAGTTTCTGATGTTCAATGGAACAAAGCGAAAAATCAATGCACGGGTGCCGTTCTGGTTGATTTAGAGAAGGCTTTCGACACCGTATGGTTAGAGGGTCTTTATCTGAAGTTAACTAGACTTGGCATAAGTAAACCACTGTTATATATGCTTCATGACATGCTCAATGGTAGAAAGTTTGTTGTCAAAAGTGGCAATGTAACTTCTACCACAACATTTGATATTAAAAACGGTCTACAGCAAGGAGCTGTGAACTCGCCGATTCTTTTTAGTATTTACACCAGCGATCTGATAGGTAGTCTCACTCATGCAATTGCGTATGCCGATGACCTTGTAGCGTACAGGACCGGTCCAAAAGTTGAAGTCATTAGAACTCTCTTGCAGCGTGACTTCGACAAGATTCAGCGATATTGTGATGACTGGAAGTTAAAAATTAACTTCCAGAAGTCAGAAACTATCCTGTTTAGAACCCCGTTGTCTAGGGCTTCTAGGGATACAAGAAAGAACTGGAGAAATCTAGTGATCGTTGGACCAAGTGGACATCCACTGGCAAGTAAAGATGTGGTAAAGTACCTTGGCATCTGGCTAGATCAGTATCTATATTTCAATCGACATGTAGATGCTGCTCTGACCAGAGCTAGGGGAGCCTTTGGGTTGACAAGACGGTTGTTCTATAGCAGCCGCCTCGACAGCAGAGTAAAGGTGATTTGCTACATGGCCCTTATCCGGCCAATGATTGCCTATGGGTGCCCTGTGTGGTTCAACGTTGCCCCATCTCAAATGGAAAAGATTCGGGTGTTTGAGAGGCAGTGTCTTAGACGCTGCCTTGGATTGCACAGAACACCAGAGTCGGAGTACACACATTACTATGCCAACGAGGTTCTATACAACAGGGCCAATATAAACAGGATAGATAACTTTTTAATCAAGCTGATTCGGGGTCACATTGCAAGAGCGATGACCTCAACCAATGGACTTATTTTTGGGGCTTACTACCCCAATGATGAGTATAGCGAAAGTGTACGTCTTAACGGTTTCATCCCGCCCGAGACATTCCTCTATTTAGACAGTCGTGGGCTGATACAGGATAGATTGGCGGTTCCGTTAATCTACCACGTCAGCCGTAGGACTGTGGATCGGCGACTTCTTTACGATCGGGACGTCGGCTCAGGGAACGGAGCAGAGCGTCTGCGGTTCAGTAGAGCTGTGCCCCTTCGGGACAGAAAGGACTTAATTGAACAAGTCAAAAAATTCTGGTGGTTGGGTGACCACCGTGATATTGAAAGTTGACCACATTATTGCTTTGGCCGACTTACATAGTTCTAAGGTAAATATAGGTAGAGTAGAGTAGGTAGAACAGGACGGTGGCACAAAAAAAAAAAAAAAAATTGCTGGTGGCTGTTCTAGTTTTAAGTTATTTTAAGTAGTTTTAATTAGATATAATGTAGTTTAAGTTAGTTTTAATTTAGTTTTAATTAGTTTTATTTTCGTTTTATTCACGAAAATTACCCTATGCCATTTGCGGCCTTACTGAAACCAATCTCAACAGTGAATTATTCACATCTGATTACGTGGTTTTTCGTTCTGATGGTCCCAACAAAAACAATGACTCTACTGGCCGTGGTGTTTAAATAGCGGTAAATAATAATTTAGACGCTTCCTTCTTTAAATCATCACATCTTTGAGCCGATTTTGAGATTACGCCTGTTAAAATAAAATCTTTTCCGAACATATATGTTATGTGGTGCTACATCCACCCCGCCCAACCCATAAGCTCGTACCAACGCCCTGTTGATGCAATAGATTATCTCTTTGAAACCGCTGGTGCTAATGATGATATTATCTGCATGGGAGATTTCAATTTACCTAACATCCAATGGTCCTCATCAGAAGACCAAACTTGTTTTTACCCAGCTAATGCTCTGAAAAGGAAACTTCATTCACTGACTGCTTGCTAGATTGAAGCTTTTTTCAAGTGAACGGCGTTACCAACAATCTTAACAGGCAACTGAACCTTATATTTACATCCGACCCAGCCAACACTATTGTAATTGAGTGTGATCATTTACTTTCTACTCTTGATCGTGTTCATCCTCCCCTGCTCACTTCCTTTTCTTACCTAAATGCATCATACAACAACTTAGTCCCTGAGTACAGTTTCAACTTTCACAAAGCTTACTTTCATAACTTTAACATCCTTCTTAGGCCCACTTGCAGGAAACTTTTTTGACATTAGTAGCCACTGATTTATACATGCATAGGCACTAGCCATCGAGAAAGATATAAACTCGTTGCAAAATCTTCAATATTTATCCACTCATTTTTCTCTGGATAACTTTTTCCATCCGTCAAATAGATTTTCATTTTTTTTTTTTTCATTTTTAATTCATTTTTTATTTTTCATTTTCTTATATCTATCTTAATGCTAGACAAAAAATCTTAAACAACTAGCTTACATATTAACTTAACTAACTTACTGGCCCCATGCGGGCGCTCTAAATTAAACTGTGACTATACTTAAACCATGCCTTTCGACGTAAAATAACTTATATTTAAAATTCAAGTTTTTGTTTGGATGCCTCTAACGTTTTGTTAGTAGATCGTGAGACATGTTGGATTATTTTTGGGGGAAGTATGAGAAAAACCTGTGTTAAAGAAAAGAATTGTTATCATAGCGTCTACGATTGTGATGGAAAATATTCTTTGAACTGACGTAAGAAGCATAAGCTACCAAGTCGTCAGCGACCATTTTCTTTGTAACGTTAAAAGCTTTATGATAAGAGTTAAATATTTTTCGAAGGATAGTCGTGTTGGTGGGAAGGCCTTTTTGCTGAATAGAAATCATGACGTTAGTTTTGGTCTCACCTTCGATGCAGACAAAGTCAGGCTTGTCATGTAAATAAGCAAGGTAGATTCGAACATTATCGTAAACGCGTCGGTGTCTCAGTCTAGCCATTCCGTAACGTGATTCAGTCGAGCCAGCTGTTTACATTGTAAGTTTAACAGTAGGAGGGAAAAGTGGATAAAGAAATTGTGGTGCATTTGGTGTAGGGTTGTGATTAGAGCCTCTGAAGTTGTTTGAGAAGTCGTTTTGTGAATGTGCGTCATTGTTTTGACTAAACGGATTGTTATAAGGAAGGTTATTAACATATTTGATTGATGTAGGTAGAGGCGGGTTAATGACATGAGAGGGAGAAAAAATGGGGTATTTGGAAATGGAATCACAGGTTGCACCATTAAAGTTATTAATACAGGGATATTTGTGATTAGGTTTGCTATTCAATGTTTTGTAATGCATATGACTTGGATTCGATGGTTTGTTAACAAACTAAGGATAAATTTTAGAATATCTATTATTATTTATATAATAAGATTTTAGGTTAGATGTTTTAGAAAAATTATGTTTATGTGCTAATATTATTGTCAATTTGTTATGTTGCACTCAATGTATAACAGTTGAGACATGAACGTCTTTCATGCTCAATTACTCGGTCACTTGGATTTCGACCTGCAAGCAGCTAAGTACCTTCTTTTGCCATTAAACTTACATACATATGTACATTAAAATTGGCTGTGTTTTTATTTATTTGGTTTTGTATTATCGTTTGCCCTTTCGACTTCCATGTGCTGGTCCTTCTATTTTTTATAAAAATAGTTGCTAAACATTTTCTGGTCCGATTCGAAACGGATTGAATTTAGTGCCTAAAAAACTAACTTTATATCGAAGGAAATTTAATAATTATATATTGATAAGAGTGGATATCGCATTTTCGTTGATAAAAGTACATATTATTATCTATTGAGATTAACGGACATCGCGTTTCCATCCTGTGTTATTTAACGTTACATTTTACTATCGGAGATCGCGTTAATTGGTAAAAACTGTATCTATGTCGTGGACAGTTATTAACAAATAGAATACGGAACATTTGTGAAAATTCCCAGCCGATCTGAAATCAAATTATACAAAATTATTTAGTTTGATTAGCTTATGACAGATAATTGCAAACGAGATAAATTTGTTTAATTCGTCATAACTTTGTAAAATGTGTTCACTATATATAAATTCACATACATATATTTCGATATGTAGTACACATAAACTTGTTTATGTTTAATTTCATTTAGCAAAGTGAAGTTATGGCTTCTTAAGTTAAATTAACTAAGCTACGAGCAATTCGTGATAATTTAAAGAGTTCGCTTGTTAAAGTTGCAAATCTTACGAAAATATTTCGGAGGTCATCAGAAGCTATTGAGACTCGGATAGCTAAATTGGATCAATTGTGGGATAGACTTTATGCCTCGCAAGAAGAGCTGTACGAATTAGTTGAAGAAGAAGGTTATGTTGACCCTGAATCTGAGTTCGAGGAGTTTGAATCAAGACATTTGCTATTAAGATCGGTTTTACTTTCAGCCAAACGGGAACGAAAATGTCATGAGGTTGAAATCGCTAAACAAAAGCTTCCTTTAAGAACAGTTAGTGCATCAGAAAACGCCAGTGGGTCTAATGTACATGTAGCATCAACAGTTGACTCAGTAGGCAGGAGAATCTATAGAATCGCATGAGATTCCTAAATCTAAAGAAGTTCCTCAATATAATGATTTTCTTCTCAATCTTCACATCGAACCCTTCTCAGGTGATTACCAAAAATGGCCAGCCTTCCGTTTCTCCAATGCTTTGGAAAACGGACAGGAACTGAATTGCATTTATACCGACTTTTCAAAAGCTTTTGACCAACTTTCACACGACATTATAATTGTTAAACTTAAGGCCTTTGGATTTTCTGCTGGATTTATTGATTGGATATATTCTTATCTTCAAAATAGATTCTACCAGGCGAAATTCTGAAAAACATTTTCAAACTCTTTTACTGCCAACTCTGGAGTACCGCAAGGAAGTCATTTAGGTCCCATTCTTTTTATTCTTGCTATTAATGATGTAACATCATGTATTCGCAATAGTAAAATTCTGGTTTTTGCTGACGATATGAAGATTTTTAAATCTATATGCTTAAGCGGCGATCGTTCGAATCTGCAAGCCGGCATTTGATAGCTTTAAACGACATACAATAAATTTGTAACATAATAGGGACAAAATGCTACTTGGGCTCCTTTGAGTTCTACAAGTAAGTAGGTAAATACGCCATACTTTTCTTTTAATTTAATTTTATTTTTTTTGATAACATGACCTATTTCCAACAAAAAAACGACTTTCATTAACTAGGTACCTATACCTACCTATTCCTTAACTTAAGGGAATCTTTAAGAAACACACAATCAAAGTAAAAATCTGTCAACAAAAAACAGACAGCCCCACATTTAAACTAACACAAACAAAAAGCACCAGCAAAAAAGTTACGTAAAAGAAATTAAAACAACAGTGCAGAGGCATGCACAAGTAAAATGGAAACCAACAATGAACTTGGCGAACCAACATCATTTGAATCAACAAATACGTTGCAGTATGCATCAGACAAGCCGGATCGAACTGGGACGTATTAGTACGTCCCAGCCGATGTGAAATTTGTATTTTTTTTGTACTGGATGCGATATCTATGTAACTCTGTTATCTATGGTACAAATCTTCGATGTTATAACGACTATTATCTGAAGGACACAATTCTCTTATTCGAGTCTGATAGCTTAATGCTTGCTTGAAATAGGATTCCAAAATGCCCAAGCGTTTTACTTTCTATTATATTTTTAATTGCGATTATAGGTACTATAAGGCAAGTTATGCATTCGTGCAAAAAAAATTGAGACAATAATCAAACATGACATTACAATGATAGCGAAGACGAAAAAAATGGGTCTGGAAATTCTGTCTGTCTGTCTGTATGTCAGTCTGTATGTATCAGCACCTACAGCCTAAACGGCTCAACCGATTTACTTAAAATTTGGTATGTAGGGCTTGTAGATCATTCCTTAGGGGAAAAATTGACAAATTTTTTTTTGCTCACAAAATAACGGTACCTGTCATATAACGGTTTTGGAAAAACTTAATTTTCTCGAAAACGGCTCCAACGATTTTCTTTAAAAAAAATACTGACGGTTTTCGTTTGATTTCCTTTTGTTAAATCGCAAAAAAAAATGTTTGCCAAGCCTATTAAGGGTACCTCCCATAGAACCGTTATTTTTTTCTTGAGCTAATGAACGGGTTAATCGATTTCAAACCAAAAACTTTTTTTAGAGAAGTCTGGATGCTTTGAACAAATTTCAATACCAATATTTTGCAAAAAAAAGCTTAATTTTAGTTTTAATTAATTTTTTAATCAATTTTTTTGTAAATTAGATATTTGGAAAACGGATTGAAATTTTTTTTTATTTTTTGTGCATAAAATGCCAACAATTAAGCACTTAAAATTGGCCTTCTTCAAATTTGTAAAAAAAATTTTATGCAAAATATTAAGTAAACATCGATATATTTAAAAACCTCTCTAACGATTTTGGAATAATTATTTTGTTATACTTATATTTAGGGAAAAAAACATTCTGCATAATTTGATTTTGACTTGAATCTTTGTAAAAAGAAGTTTTAGCTTTTTTGTGAAAAATTCATATGATTTTTTTTTCCTTTGCTTAGGTAGGTATATTTAAAAAAAGAAAATTATTTAATTTTATTTTATTTTCGTGGCAACTTGGCACAAGAACAAGTACGTGCGACCCAATCGTGCACCACAAGAGCAAGTTCGTGCGACTCAGTCGTGCATTTTATTTTAATTCGCGAAATACTACCCTTAGTAGAAGCACGATTAATTTTTGAAGTTTCCAACGACTTTTCTTCTGCCTCCGTCATCTTTAATTTAATTTAGAATATAGGTAGGTATACACTTGCACATGCGCTTATGTAAAGCTTCCAAAATGTTGCGGAACAAGTGTTGATATAAAACACCAATTATATAGTTTAATTGTATTGGAAATTTATATAAGATAAGATCATCTCTCGAGATACCATTTAAATATTCAATGCTTTCCAAAAAGCTTTAAATCTAAATGTTAAGCCGCAAATGTTTAAAATAAATTTTCAAACGAAACCAAATACATAATCCCAATGAACTAGCAATTTGTCAGCCTTGTGCAGCAAACTGAATAATTTAATAAAAGCTTTTCAAATAAATTTTCTCCAGCACCAGATGAACTCCTGAGCAACCATAATGATACCTTAATTCGCAAACCGGCTAACTCCACTTTTTTCCAAAAATTATTTATTGATATGGAATTTATCTTTAAAATATTCCGCGTATTAAAAAAAAAGAATCACTTCAATAAATTTTCCCTTTATTACGTAAGACACTGTGCAAAAAACGAACAACTCCATGTACTTCAGAACGCGCCAAATATGACAGCTAACTCCATGAAGTCAGCCATTTTTTTATTGAGTTGTGACAAGGCGTTATTGTTGTTTTTTTTATTCAACAACAGGCAGGCCTTACTTAATGAACGGGGTCGTGCAAATGTACCGTAGCCGAATACCACCCACACAGTAGGTCCTAAAGAGACGTCAATATGGTCGTTAGTAAATGAACAAGGGAGGTCCGCCATTATCACTTCTTTGAAGACTTACAAATTGAGAAGTTGGAAAAAAAATTTAAAGCGAAAAACTTTTGCGTGATTTTAATTTGAATTTTGTAAATTTGAAATTTTATCTTGTGTAATAATTTTGGTTCCAGCCAAAATTATACAGTCAAAAACGTTGGCTTATTACTAATTGTAGCCAAATTTTTCTTTGGAAATCTGTGAGGAGAATTTTTGTGGGGAGGAAACTCAGGAAAAGTTAAGGCAAGTCGAGTATAATAACTCTAGGAGAAAAAATCTAAGGAGAAGTTAATTAGCCTGTTGTTTGGTAATTTATTGTTGGTTCTTTTTTGTGCGTTGGATTTGATTTTACTTTTTGTGGCCAATATTGGCAAAATTGTAATCTGCTAGGTCTTTGCCCCTTTGTATTTTTATCCCAATATTGCAGGACTCGCGACCTTATAGTAATCCGTTGTCGGTTCGGGAATTATACCAAAAGTCGTGTGTTTTGACACAATTTATAATTGCTAATTTTTCGAAATTTTTTTTGATCATTTTAATTTATAAAATTGGCATTTTGTCATTTAATATATACCTACATCGAATTAATAATTTATTGTGGTTTGAAAAGATCCTGGTTTTCTTCCTATACTTGTAAAGGTTTTCCCAGGTTTTGATTTAATTGAAGATTATTTTCAGTGTGTAGTTTTAATGGAAATTTTACTAATAAAATATCCTGGTGCCCTTTTTATTCGAGCAAGTTCGCACGTGACGTGGTACTTTGAAATATTCTTTTACATCATCTTGTGTTTTTTTATTAACATTGAATAGATTTCAATCGATTATTTAATTTATTTTATTAATGCTTAGTACAAGCAACTTAAGTACTTAAAATAAACAAAATGATTACTTAATATTAAGAACATTATTTATAAAATAAATACAAAATGATAAATACATTATAATTAAGTAATAAAGGTAATCAATAAAGGAACTTGTGGTGATAAAAACCAAAAGAATACATTAATGGGATATATTTGAGTGGAGGGCACTACGAAGGGTCGGTTTGGAGATATTAAAATCAAACACATTCGAACAGTTGTTAGCGTTAACATACGGGACATAGGATTATAATAAGAGTAGTTTGTACGGTGATAGGGGATGCGGAAAAAAGGAACAGACCAAAGGTTACGGGGGTTGGTGTTAAAGGAAATGACATTTAATAACGCCGAACAATCAATGTTGCCTGAAAGCAAATCTTGAATACAAATTATATCAGAGATATCACGTCGTTTTTCTAGGGATTGAAGATTAATAAACTTCAAACGATCAACATATGGAGGCAATCGATAATGATCATCCCATGGGAGCTCACGCAAGGCAAAACAAAGAAATCTGCGTTGTACACCTTCAATTATTTTGATATGAGTTACCGGATACGGGGAACAAACTTTAGATGCATATTCAAGAACAGGCCTAACAAAGGTGATGTATATTGAATTTGTGACTTATGGGTCATCAAACTCTTTTGACCAACGTTTTATAAAGCCAAGCATTGAAGTAAAGGTGAGTTCTCTATCGCACCGTTGAGTTCTCTATCGCATCGTTCGAAGAGGTTACATAAGAAACTAGTTCACTTTGAATAACATGGTATGCATAAAAGTTTAGCAATTAGGCGATAATTGGCGGCATTATTTGTTGATCCTTTTTTGTGGATGGGAACTATTTAAGAAGCCTTCCAAGGCTGAGGAAAAACGCCTTGCATAAGAGAAAGCCTAAAGAGGTCGGTAAGAGGCTGAGATAACGCATTACAACATTTCTTAAGGACAATTGCTGGGACTCCGTCAGTTCCCGTAGAGTAGTCATCTTTTAATTTATCGATTTTGTCCTTACCCATAATTGGTAAAATATTCAGGGATCAAAATTAAGTTGGAGAGGAATTTCGCAGGTAGTCGAAATATTGTTCATCTGGTGCGGTATTACAGTCTGAAAATGATTTTTTGAAAAAAATTGCAAAAAAATTTGCTATTGTGGAAGGATCAGAAGAAGATTTATCTAGGTAAAAGAGGGATGCAGGGTAGCTATCAGATTTTCTTTTCACATTAATAAATTCGTAAAAACGTTTAGGATCGGACTTTATTGAGGATTGCATGGTAACAATGTACTCATTATATAATCGTTCGCAAAGATCCGAGAATTCCATAGAGATATTTGAAAAAATGTGATAATCATAATCCAATTTAGATTTAAAGTATTTTTTCCATAAAGTGTTCCTAACGTTCCGAATGGACCGAAGTTCTTTATTATACCAAGGTGGAGAAGAAGAATAGTTTTTACGACGTAAAAAAGGAACAGATTAATCAAAACAGTTGAACATTTTGGTATAGAAGGTAGTCAGTTCTTCTTGAATCGACTTTTGGGAAATGTGAACATTTAATCGCCTAAGGGCCACTTGCACGAAAACAAAGCATACATTTATAAAATTGCAGTTAGCTATCCAGGATTAAATAGATAATTGTTTATTTTTCGATTCTACGTTGCACGAATGAAAACACAGCTAACCAAAGATAAAAAAATAAAAACTGGAACGAAACAGAAAACATCCACAGAACAACAACAACATTTGCTACACACACTAATGCGTACCTCACCGATAGTAACTTCTTGTCAAATTCTATTTGACGGATGGAAAAAGTTATCCAGAGAAAAATGAGTGGATAAATATTGAAGATTTTGCAACGAGTTTATATCTTTCTCGATGGCTAGTGCCTATGCATGTATAAATCAGTGGCTACTAATGTCAAAAAAGTTTCCTGCAAGTGGGCCTAAGAAGGATGTTAAAGTTATGAAAGTAAGCTTTGTGAAAGTTGAAACTGTACTCAGGGACTAAGTTGTTGTATGATGCATGTAGGTAAGAAAAGGAAGTGAGCAGGGGAGGATGAACACGATCAAGAGTAGAAAGTAAATGATCACACTCAATTACAATAGTGTTGGCTGGGTCGGATGTAAATATAAGGTTCAGTTGCCTGTTAAGATTGTTGGTAACGCCGTTCACTTGAAAAAAGCTTCAATCTAGCAAGCAGTCAGTGAATGAAGTTTCCTTTTCAGAGCATTAGCTGGGTAAAAACAAGTTTGGTCTTCTGATGAGGACCATTGGATGTTAGGTAAATTGAAATCTCCCATGCAGATAATATCATCATTAGCACCAGCGGTTTCAAAGAGATAATCTATTGCATCAACAGGGAGTTGGTACGAGCTTATGGGTTGGGCGGGGTGGATGTAGCACCACATAACATATATGTTAAGAAAAGATTTTATTTTAACAGACGTAATCTCAAAATCGGTTCAAAGATGTGATGATTTAAAGAAGGAAGCGTCTAAATTATTATTTACCGCTATTTAAACACCACGGCCAGTAGAGTCATTGTTTTTGTTGGGACCATCAGAACGAAAAACCACGTAATCAGATGTGAATAATTCACTGTTGAGATTGGTTTCAGTAAGGCCGCAAATGGCATAGGGTAATTTTCGTGAGTTAAGAAAAACGGTTGAAGTTTTTGTTTGGATGCCTCTAACGATTTGGTAGTAGATCGTGAGACATGTTGGATTATTTTTGGGGGAAGTATGAGAAAAACCTGTGTTAAAGAAAAGAATTGTTATCATAGCGTCTACGATTGTGATGGAAAATATTCTTTGAACTGACGTAAGAAGCATAAGCTACCAAGTCGTCAGCTTTATGATAAGAGTTAAATATTTTTCGAAGGATAGTCGTGTTGGTGGGAAGGCCTTTTTGCTGAATAGAAATCATGACGTTAGTTTTGGTCTCACCTTCGATGCAGACAAAGTCAGGCTTGTCATGTAAATAAGCAAGGTAGATTCGAACATTATCGTAAACGCGTCGGTGTAGTCTAGCCATTCCGTAACGTGATTCAGTCGAACCAGCTGTTTAAATTGTAAGTTTAACAGTAGGAGGGAAAAGTGGATAAAGAAATTGTGGTGCATTTGGTGTAGGGTTGTGATTGGAGCCTCTGAAGTTGTTTGAGAAGTCGTTTTGTGAATGTGCGTCATTGTTTTGATTAAACGGATTGTTATAAGGAAGGTTATTAACATATTTGCTTGATGTAGGTACAGGCGGGTTAATGACATGAGAGGGAGAAAAAATGGGGTATTTGGAAATGGAAACACAGGTTGCACCATTAAAGTTATTAATACAGGGATATTTGTGATTAGGTTTGCTATTCAATGTTTTGTAATGCATATGACTTGGATTCGATGGTTTGTTAACAAACTTAGGATAAATTTTAGAATAACTATAATTATTTATATAATAAGATTTTAGGTTAGATGTTTTAGAAAAATTATGTTTAGTGTTTGTTTAAGAATATATGTTTATTTGTTCTTCAAACTTGTTTATAAAAATTTTAAATTATGTTAATTATTAGTTGTGTTACTATTTGCCAAACTATGTACTAATTACGCTAATATTATTGTCAATTTGTTTTTTCACTCAATTCTCTTTAAAGATAATTTGTTATGTTGCACTCAATGTATAACAGTTGAGACATGAACGTCTTTCATGCTCAATTACTCGGTCACTTGGATTTCGACCTGCAAGCAGCTAAGTACCTTCTTTTGCCATTAAACATACATACATATGTACATTAAAATTGGCTGTGTTTTTATTTATTTGGTTTTGTATTATCGTTTGCCCTTTCGACTTCCATGTGCTGGTCCTTCTATTTTTTATAAAAATAGTTGCTAAACATTTTCTGGTCCGATTCGAAACGGATTGAATTTTAAAAAACTAATTTTATATCGAAGGAAATTTAATAATTATATATTGATAAGAGTGGATATCGCATTCTCGTTGATAAAAGTACATATTATTATCTATTGGGATTAACGGACATCGCGTTTCCATCCTGTGTTATTTAACGTTACTGGTAAAAACTTGTTAATTGGTAAAAACTGTATCTATGTCGTGGACAGTTATTAACAAATAGAATACGGAACATTTGTGAAAATTCCCAGCCGATCTGAAATCAAATTATACAAAATTATTTAGTTTGATTAGCTTATGACAGATAATTGCAAACGATATAAATTTGTTTAATTCGTCATAACTTTGTAAAATGTGTTCACTATATATAAATTCACATACATATATTTCGATATGTAGTACACATAAACTTGTTTATGTTTAATTTCAATTAGGAAAGTGAAGTTATGGCTTCTTAAGTTAAATTAACTAAGCTACGAGCAATTCGTGATAATTTAAAGAGTTCGCTTGTTAAAGTTGCAAATCTTACGAAAATATTTCGGAGGTCATCAGAAGCTATTGAGACTCGGATAGCTAAATTGGATCAATTGTGGGATAGATTTTATGCCTCGCAAGAAGAGCTGTACGAATTAGTTGAAGAAGAAGGTTATGTTGACCCTGAATCTGAGTTCGAGGAGTTTGAATCAAGACATTTGCTATTAAGATCGGTTTTACTTTCAGCCAAACGGGAACGAAATTGTCATGAGGTTGAAATCGCTAAACAAAAGCTTCCTTTAAGAACAGTTAGTGCATCAGAAAACGCCAGTGGGTCTAATGTACATGTAGCATCAACAGTTGACTCAGTAGGCAGGAGAATCTATAGAATCGCATGAGATTCCTAAATCTAAAGAAGTTCCTCAATATAATGATTTTTTCAAAAGCTTTTGACCAACTTTCACACGACATTATAATTTTTAAACTTAAGGCCTTTGGATTTTCTGCTGGATTTATTGATTGGATATATTCTTATCTTCAAAATAGATTCTACCAGGCGAAATTCAGAAAAACATTTTCAAACTCTTTTACTGCCAACTCTGGAGTACCGCAAGGAAGTCATTTAGGTCCCATTCTTTTTATTCTTGCTATTAATGATGTAACATCATGTATTCGCAATAGTAAAATTCTGGTTTTTGCTGACGATATGAAGATTTTTAAATCTATATGCTCAAGCGGTGATCGTGTGAATCTGCAAGCCGGCATTTGATAGCTTTAAACGACATACAATAAATTTGTAACATAATAGGAACAAAATGCTACTTGGGCTCTTTTGAGTTCTACAAGTAAGTAGGTAAATACGCCATACTTTTCTTTTAATTTAATTTTATTTTTTTTGATAACATGACCTATTTCCAACAAAAAAACGACTTTCAGTAACTAGGTACCTATACCTACCTATTCCTTAACTTAAGGGAATCTTTAAGAAACACACAATCAAAGTAAAAATCTGTCAACAAAAAACAGACAGACCCACATTTAAACTAACACAAACAAAAAGCACCAGCAAAAAAGTTACGTAAAAGAAATTAAAACAACAGTGCAGAGGCATGCACAAGTAAAATGGAAACCAACAATGAACTTGGCGAACCAACATCATTTGAATCAACAAATACGTTGCAGTATGCATCAAACAAGCCGGATCGAACTGGGACGTATTAGTACGTCCCAGCCGATGTGAAATTTGTATTTTTTTGTACTGGATGCGATATCTATGTAACTCTGTTATCTATGGTACAAATCTTCGATGTTATAACGACTATTATCTGAAGGACACAATTCTCTTATTCGAGTCTGATAGCTTAATGCTTGCTTGAAATAGGATTCCAAAATGCCCAAGCGTTTTACTTTCTATTATATTTTTAATTGCGATTATAGGTACTATAAGGCAAGTTATGCATTCGTGCAAAAAAAATTGAGACAATAATCAAACATGACATTACAATGATAGCGAAGACGAAAAAAATGGGTCTGGAAATTCTGTCTGTCTGTCTGTATGTCAGTCTGTATGTATCAGCACCTACAGCCTAAACGGCTCAACCGATTTACTTAAAATTTGGTATGTAGGGCTTGTAGATCATTCCTTAGGGGAAAAATTGACAAATTTTTTTTAGCTCACAAAATAACGGTACCTGTCATATAACGGTTTTGGAAAAACTTAATTTTCTCGAAAACGGCTCCAACGATTTTCTTAAAAAAAATACTGACGGTTTTCGTTTGATTTCCTTTTGTTAAATCGCAAAAAAAAATGTTTGCCAAGCCTATTAAGGGTACCTCCCATAGAACCGTTATTTTTTTCTTGAGCTAATGAACGGGTTAATCGATTTCAAACCAAAAACTTTTTTTTAGAGAAGTCTGGATGCTTTGAACAAATTTCAATACCAATATTTTGCAAAAAAAAGCTTAATTTTAGTTTTAAATAATGTTTTAATCAATTTTTTTGTAAATTCGATATTTGGAAAACGGATTGAAATTTTTTTTCATTTTTTGTGCATAAAATGCCAACAATTAAGCACTTAAAATTGGCCTTCTTCAAATTTGTAAAAAAATTTTTATACAAAATATTAAATAAACATCGATATATTTAAAAACCTCTCTAACGATTTTGGAATAATTATTTTGTTATACTTATATTTAGGGAAAAAAACATTCTGCATACTTTGATTTTGACTTGAATCTTTGGAAAAAGAAGTTTAGCTTTTTTGTGAAAAATTCATATGATTTTTTTTTTTTCCTTTGCTTAGGTAGGTATATTTAAAAAAAGAAAATTATTTAATTTTATTTTATTTTCGTGGCAACTTGGCACAAGAACAAGTACGTGCGACCCAATCGTGCACCACAAGAGCAAGTTCGTGCGACTCAGTCGTGCATTTTATTTTAATTCGCGAAATACTACCCTTAGTAGAAGCACGATTAATTTTTGAAGTTTCCAACGACTTTTTTTCTGCCTCCGTCATCTTTAATTTAATTTAGAATATAGGTTGGTATACACTTGCACATGCGCTTATGTAAAGCTTCCAAAATGTTGCGGAACAAGTGTTTATATAAAACACCAATTATATAGTTTAATTGTATTGGAAATTTATATAAGATAAGATCATCTCTCGAGATACCATTTAAATATTCAATGCTTTCCAAAAAGCTTTAAATCTAAATGTTAAGCCGCAAATGTTTAAAATAAATTTTCAAACGAAACCAAATTCAAAATCCCAATGAACTAGCAATTTGTCAGCCTTGTGCAGCAAACTGAATAATTTAATAACAGCTTTTCAAATAAATTTTCTCCAGCACCAGATGAACTCCTGAGCAACCATATCGATACCTTAATTCGCAAACCGGCTAACTCCACAAAAATGAGTTATTGATAGGAGATTTATCTTTAAAACATTCCGCGTATTAAAAAAAAAAGAATCACTTCAATAAATTTTCCCTTTATTACGTAAGACACTGTGCAAAAAACGAACAACTCCATGTACTTCAGAACGCGCCAAATATGACAGCTAACTCCATGAAGTCAGCCATTTTTTTATTGAGTTGTGGCAAGGCGTTATTGTGCTCCGTAACTTACTTGTTTTTTTGTGCTTTTGAAATTAATAAAGCCAATATAAAGTTTGTTAATTTTTTTTTTTACGTGTATACATATAAAATTATAATTATTTTAGGTCTCTTTAGTCTGCATTGGGAAAAGAAATTGCAATTTTTCCCCAACAGTTTTTATTTGAAATTAGAAGTTTTAACTTGCATCTTAAACCGAACGCTAAACCGAGCACTTTCCGAGCACTTTTTTTATTTGATTAGAATTGACGGAAAGGGGCTGAACTATTCTATTTAAATATATCGAATAACCACCAATAGTTTGAGCGAATCGTTGTTTGGATTCAACAACAGGCAGGCCTTACCTAATGAACGGGGTCGTGCAAATGAACCGTAGCCGAATACCACCCACACAGTAGGTCCAAAAGAGACGTCAATATGGT
This sequence comes from Baccha elongata, assembly GCA_951217065.1. Classification (NCBI taxonomy): domain Eukaryota; kingdom Metazoa; phylum Arthropoda; class Insecta; order Diptera; family Syrphidae; genus Baccha; species Baccha elongata. Next base: position 119,399 of record CATNUY010000365.1, read on the forward strand.
CGTTAGTAAATGAACAAGGGAGGTCCGCCATTATCACTTCTTTGAAGACTTACAAATTGAGAAGTTGGAAAAAAAATTTAAAGCGAAAAACTTTTGCGTGATTTTAATTTGAATTTTGTAAATTTGAAATTTTATCTTGTGTAATAATTTTGGTTCCAGCCAAAATTATACAGTCAAAAACGTTGGCTTATTACTAATTGTAGCCAAATTTTTCTTTGGAAATCTGTGAGGAGAATTTTTGTGGGGAGGAAACTCAGGAAAAGTTAAGGCAAGTCGAGTATAATAACTCTAGGAGAAAAAATCTAAGGAGAAGTTAATTAGCCTGTTGTTTGGTAATTTATTGTTGGTTCTTTTTTGTGCGTTGGATTTGATTTTAATTTTTGTGGCCAATATTGGCAAAATTGTAATCTGCTAGGTCTTTGCCCCTTTGTATTTTTATCCCAATATTGCAGGACTCGCGACCTTATAGTAATCCGTTGTCGGTTCGGGAATTATACCAAAAGTCGTGTGTTTTGACACAATTTATAATTGCTAATTTTTCGAAATTTTTTTTGATCATTTTAATTTATAAAATTGGCATTTTGTCATTTAATATATACCTACATCGAATTAATAATTTATTGTGGTTTGAAAAGATCCTGGTTTTCTTCCTATACTTGTAAAGGTTTTCCCAGGCAGTGATTGTTCTTTTAAGTAAAAATTTGAAATTCCAATTTGGAAAATAATCTCTGCTTTTGATTTAATTGAAGATTATTTTCAGTGTGTAGTTTTAATGGAAATTTTACTAATAAAATATCCTGGTGCCCTTTTTATTCGAGCAAGTTCGCACGTGACGTGGTACTTTGAAATATTCTTTTACATCATCTTGTGTTTTTTTTATTAACATTGAATAGATTTCAATCGATTATTTAATTTATTTTATTAATGCTTAGTACAAGCAACTTAAGTACTTAAAATAAACAAAATGATTACTTAATATTAAGAACATTATTTATAAAATAAATACAAAATGATAAATACATTATAATTAAGTAATAAAGGTAATCAATAAAGGAACTTGTGGTGATAAAAAACAAAAGAATACATTAATGGGATATATTTGAGTGGAGGGCACTACGAAGGGTCGGTTTGGAGATATTAAAATCAAACACATTCGAACAGTTATTAGCGTTAACATACGGGACATAGGATTATAATAGGAATGGGAGCTCACGCAAGGCAAAACAAAGAAATCTGCGTTGTACACCTTCAATTATTTTGATATGAGTTACCGGATACGGGGAACAAACTTTAGATGCATATTCAAGAACAGGCCTAACAAAGGTGATGTACAGGGAGAGGATTATTCTTACTTTGCCTTTTTTTTTGCGCAATCATATAAAACTATCGCCTAAAAACAAACACGTTTCATGTTCCGCTGATGCCAAATACACTTATTTTATTTTGCCTTTTTTTTGCCTTTTCTTTTGTTATTGCCTCTTTTTGCCTTTTTTGCCATTTTTCAAATTTGTATCAAAATTTTTTTTTTGTCTCTTCTCAAAGTTTGTAAATTTTTTTCTAGTAGGAATTGACGCATACAAAACAAGTGACCTAACTGTAACTCAATTTACGTACGTCCGATAGATATGCCATTATCTTATATGCATTAGTTTGTGCGCAGTAGATACAGCACCAAATTTCGTAATGAACCGAAATTCCAAATAGATCTACATACGATGTATTCTGTGTGTGCTACCCCTATTGAACCCTTTCATTTATCTTTGTTCTATCAGTGAGCTGCGCGGCGGGCGGCGGCGGAGGACGAAAACAGTGCGAAATATGTTTAAGTGTGAAACATCCGAAAATAAAAACAAAGCAAAACAAATGCAATCCTAAGTTGTACCTACACAAGTAAATCTTCCTTGACGGACAGACGCAAACCGTTAGGCAAATTACATCATTATATGAGATATTTTCTATTTAGGAAGTATCTAAGTAAGTATCTTAGTAGGCATGCGTGAATGGGTGCATCTATCTGTTTTATTCCGCTTCATTATCTCATTGACTGTTTGAAGTGTGCTGTGAGCTATCGTGTTAATTGAAAGAGTTAAAAATTAAAATGCCTAAAGTTGCGTGTAGAGAGTCGGTGAAACTACGAAATTTCGTTTCAATGTTTGGACAAGATGACTTTTCAACGGATGGTAAAGTGCTTCTGTTTAAATTGTGTGGCGTTAAAGTAAATCACGAAAAAAAATATTTTATTGAACAACACGTAAAACGAGCAAAACACCTGCAAGCAGTGAGCTTAAAGGATAAAAAAAAAATCAAACCATCACATCTTTCGTGAGTAGTGAAAAAAATGAATTTAATGCCGATCTGACCAAAATGTTGTTGGCATGTGACATACCGTTATATAAAGTAAGCCGTCCAGAATTCAAAACATTTATTGAAAAGTATGTTCAGAAGAAGGTTCCAGACCAGTCAACGCTACGAAAAAGCTATGTGGAGGACTGCTACCTGGAAGTACTTTTCAAAATCCGTGCTGAAGTAGGTGACGACAACATTTTCGTTTCGATAGACGAAACAACAGACAAAGCAGGGCGTTGCGTTACGAAAGTCATTGTCGGGCCATTGCGAAAAGATGGTCGTGGATATTTTCTTACATCGGAAGTTTTGGAAAAAGTGAACTCGACGACAATCGCAACTCTGTTTGATGATTCAATGCGATTGTTGTGGCCGAATGAAATAAAGAGGGAGAAAGTGTTGCTATTTGTAACTGACGCTGCTCCTTACATGAAAAAAAGTGGTAAATCTCTGCAAATTTTGTACAGCAAAATGATCCACGTAACTTGCGTCGCTCACGGCGTGCATAGAGTATGCGAGACGATCCGTAGCAGCTTCCCGAAAATCGATGCTCTTGTTTCAAATATGAAAAAAGTTTTTTTTAAAAGCCCATCTCGGATTGCCTTTTTTAAAGATAAGGAGCCTGAGCTGCCCCTACCTCCACAACCCGTTATATTAATTCAAACGAACAAATAGATTTTCAATAAATATATTATTTTACACAGGTGTTGACTCGTTGGGGTACTTGGTTGAAAGCAGCGTCGTATTACGCGCAGCATTTTGAAATAATAAAAAAAATAATGGATGACCTAGAAGAAGATGCAAGTTGTGTGGGATTTGCTAAGGAATTGATTGCAAACGCGTCAGTGAGGACGCAGTTGGCATATATCAAAACCAACTTCGGGTTTTTGGTCGACTCAAAAGAACATATTTTTGAAAGCTTGCAGGAAACAGGTAATTTGAATTGGCAGCTTTTTATATATGGTATCTTTAATTTTTGTTTTAAATATTAAGGAAAACCAATTGGAGAGGTCTTGCAGATTTTGGACAAAATTAAAGGAAATTTGGAAACAGCAAAAAGGCCAATCGCAAAAGATGTATTTAAAAAATTCGAAGCCGTTTTTTCTGCAAACAATGGACTCAAAACTGTGGAGAAAATAAATAGCGTTATTAAAGGCGACGCAAACTCTATGCTCCCTGAAAATATTGAAATCGGTGATGTGGAGTGTATCAAATGGGCTCCACTCGTTTCTGCTCATGTAGAGAAGTCATTTAGCTCCTTTAAAGCACTTTTAAGAGACAATCGCAGATGGTTATTGCCTGAAAACTTTAAAATGCTCATGGTTGTGCAATGCTACTACAATTAAGTGTTAATTTGTTTTGTTTTTTCTCTTATTTAAAATAAATGCCTTTTTTTGCCTCTTTGAATGTTTTATTTTGCTTTTTTTTTAAATTTTAGGTCAACAAAATCCTATCCCTGGTGATGTATATTGAATTTGTGACTTATGGGTCATCAAACTCTTTTGACCAACGTTTTATAAAGCCAAGCATTGAAGTAAAAGTGAGTTCTCTATCGCACCGTTGAGTTCTCTATCGCATCGTTCGAAGAGGTTACATAAGAAACTAGTTCACTTTGAATAACATGGTATGCATAAAAGTTTAGCAATTAGGCGATAATTGGCGGCATTATTTGTTGATCCTTTTTTGTGGATGGGAACTATTTAAGAAGCCTTCCAAGGCTGAGGAAAAACGCCTTGCATAAGAGAAAGCCTAAAGAGGTCGGTAAGAGGCTGAGATAACGCATTACAACATTTCTTAAGGACAATTGCTGGGACTCCGTCAGTTCCCGTAGAGTAGTCATCTTTTAATTTATCGATTTTGTCCTTACCCATAATTGGTAAAATATTCAGGGATCAAAATTAAGTTGGAGAGGAATTTCGCAGGTAGTCGAAATATTGTTCATCTGGTGCGGTATTACAGTCTGAAAATGATTTTTTGAAAAAAATTGCAAAAAAATTTGCTATTGTGGAAGGATCAGAAGAAGATTTATCTAGGTAAAAGAGGGATGCAGGGTAGCTATCAGATTTTCTTTTCACATTAATAAATTCGTAAAAACGTTTAGGATCGGACTTTATTGAGGATTGCATGGTAACAATGTACTCATTATATAATCGTTCGCAAAGATCCGAGAATTCCATAGAGATATTTGAAAAAATGTGATAATCATAATCCAATTTAGATTTAAAGTATTTTTTCCATAAAGTGTTCCTAACGTTCCGAATGGACCGAAGTTCTTTATTATACCAAGGTGGAGAAGAAGAATAGTTTTTACGACGTAAAAAAGGAACAGATTAATCAAAACAGTTGAACATTTTGGTATAGAAGGTAGTCAGTTCATCTTGAATCGACTTTTGGGAAATGTGAACATTTAATCGCCTAAGGGCCACTTTTTTTTTTTTTTTTTTTACACTATCAGATCCTGTTCATAAGGAGCTTAGAGCAAGCTTCAGCTTATGAACAAAGATTTGCCAACACATTATATGTGTTCCACTGGCTCATCACTTAGTACTGGTGTTAGTTGTTAGTAATGTAAAACAAATCACTACAATAACACAAGCACTATAATACAATAAAACATATAATTTAACAATACAAAATACATAAAACATGAACTAAAAGCGTGGAGCACTGGTTTTAAGTACGTTCTTAAGATTTATTTTATTGTCATTAAAATCAATCATTTTAGAATTTAAATTGAAAAGCCTGCACATGCGGGTAAGCGGCTCATTTATACCATAATTAGTCCGATGGTGTGGACAATGTAGGAGCTCAAGGCTACGCAGATGGTGAGCACCCCCACGATAATTGAGTCCAACACAAGTAAGTAGATCAGGTGCATCTAATGCGCCCGAAAGAAGTTGGTGGATAAAAACTATATCGTTATTTACACGCCTCTGTAACAAGGACTGAATGTGTAGAAGCTGAATTCGGTGTTCATAAGGTGGAAGGTTATAAGGATCTGTCCAGGGAAGACCTTTTAAGGCAAAACGAACAAAATTATGCTGAACTGCCTCTATCCTAGATCTATGAACATCATAGAACGGAGTCCATACCTGCGATGCGTATTCCAGATGCGGACGAACAAAACAATTGTATAAAGATAGGGTAACATAAGGGTCTTGAAACTCTTTGGACCATCTTTTTACAAAACCTAACATTGAGTTAGCCTTTTTAACAAGAGAGTTGATGTGCTCTGTGAAATCTAGACTTGAATTGAAGACGATTCCAAGATCTTTAAAACTAACAACACGGCACAATGTATGTTGTGAAATATTATAGTCAAATATAATGGGTACTCGTTTCTTTGAAAAAGTCATAGTTTGACATTTCGCTGGGTTAAGGTTTAATCCATTCTTGCTTCACCAAGTGCAAAAGCTATCAATGTCGGCTTGCAGATTCACACGATCACCGCTTGAACATATAGATTTAAAAATCTTCATATCGTCAGCAAAAATCAGAATTTCACTATTGCGAATACATGATGTTACATCATTAATAGCAAGAATAAAAAGAATGGGACCTAAATGACTTCCTTGCGGTACTCCAGAGTTGGCAGTAAAAGGGTTTGAAAATGTTTTTCTGAATTTCACCTGGTAGGATCTATTTTGAAGATAAGAATATATCCAATCAATAAATCCAGCAGAAAATCCAAAGGCCTTAAGTTTAAAAATTATAATGTCGTGTGAAAGTTGGTCAAAAGCTTTTGAAAAGTCGGTATAAATGCAATCTAGTTCCTGTCCGTTCTCCAAAGCATTGAAGCACTTGTGTAAAAACGTTAGAAGGTTCGTTACCGTTGACCGCCTCTGCATAAATCCATGTTGTTGATTACAGATAATATTTTTGCAGAAAAACGTCATACTATTACAAACCACTTGCTCAAATAGCTTTGGAATACAAGAGAGTTTGGCAATCGGTATGTAGTTCTTTATGTCAGACTTACTACCCTTTTTAAAAACGGGTGTAATAAATGATTTTTTCCATACACTGGGAAATTTCCCCGACTTAAGGGATAGCTCGAAAAGAAGTTGAAGAGGAAAAACTATAATGGAGCTACTTTTTTTCAGTATAATTGGAGGAATGCCATCTGGGCCTGGAGAGTAGTCATCTTTAAGCAATGAAAGAAAATGTAAAATTTTGTCATGTTCCATCGGAACGTTGTTAAAAGTAACTTGAGGACAGTCACGCAAATATTCAAAGAATTCAACATCAATATCAACACGAGTGTCAATAAAAGAGTTACTAAAATTTTCTGAAAATGCATTACAGATATCAGAAGAGCTCCTTAACGAAGAATCATTATAAACAAAGTTTATTGGATATCAGTCAGACTTCTTTTTTGAATTTACAAAATTCCAAAACTTCTTTGGATCAAGTTTCAATGAAACCTCCATTTCCTTTAAGTAGTCAGAGTATAAACTTTTAGAAAGGTTATTAAACTGCTCAAAAAGCGAAATATACACATTATGATCCAAAGTAGAAAGACTTTTGATATAAGTTTTCCAAGCCTTATTTCTTTTGTTACGAAGAGATGTGAGCTCCTTTGTAAACCATGGATGTGAAACTTTGGAAGTTTTAGACAGTTTAGTAGGAACAGATTTTGCTAAGCAGTTATTGAAAATAGTATAAAATTCAGTAACTGCAACGTCAATATTAGTTAAAGAAATATCTGAAATACCAGAGGAACTTAATTCATCATAAAGTAATTGAAAATTAGCTTTACGAAAATCAAGAGAATATGAACAGTCATGCGACTGAGTGTTATTGAGCAAATGGCAGCTCAAATCCAAAAATATATCAAGCGGAGGATGGTAGATGTCTATATTAGATAAGGCTGTGGCAGATTCTACCACAACAACACTAGCAGCGTCAGATGAAAAGACTAAATCGAGAATTCGATTTTTAAAGTTTTTAATACAGTTTACTTGCTGTAAGTCAGTACAAATAATATTATCCAAAAGAAGAAGCTCCTGTTGAGAGGAAGTAGGGGATGCTTCAAAATAGGACTCGTCTTCTGAGGGGATCCAATTAACGTTAGGCAAATTGAAGTCACCCACCAGTAAAATATTACTATTAAAGCCAGCTGTAACAATTACATGATCCAAAGCTAAGGAGACCTCAGAATAAATTGCTACTGGACTTTTAGGAGGAATATAAACATTCAGAATAAAAAAATCTTTGGATTCAATTGAAATTCTAAGGCAAATAAGTTCAACTGATATATTAAAAGGGAAAAAGACAAGATTAGATGTGAGGTGATTACGAACAGCAATCAAAACACCACCACCAACTTCTTTGGGCTTATCTACATGACGATCTCTTCTGAAAACATTGAACTCTTCGTCAAAAATTTCCTTGTCTAAAAAGGTGTCATTGAGCCATGTTTCAGTAAGAACAATGATATCATGCGGAAAAGCCTAAGATTTTTTGAAAATTTCAGCAGTTTTGCTGCGAATCCCTCTAACGTTCTGATAGAAGAGGGATAACCTATTTAGATTTTTGAAGCAGGGATTTCCGAAGATTTTCGATTAACTCTTTGTTTAGAACGCACCGAAAATTCCTTAACAAGAGTATCGGTAGGCCAATAATTGCTATTACAAAGATCATCAAATAATGATGAGGGAGCTGTTATTTTAAAAGAGGATACGAAGCTATCAGGTTTACTGATTTTAGTGCATTTAATGCATGAAGAAGAAGAGATACATTTGATGTCCACCAGATGTTGGAGTATATCACTGGATTGAAGTTTGGGGTCCAGTCGGGACACAAATACTAATTTGGGCCTAGGTACTGATTCAATTTTTTTCGGTGCTACAGAGGTTATCACGGGAAGAGAACTAATGGTAGGATTTTCAATCTCAACTTTTTGGATGGGCGTATCAACGGAAGCTACTGGTTGATCTAAGTCAGCATTTAAAATTATGGCGGGTGAAATGTTCATTTCCTGGACAGGAACTGAAGCGTGTACAACTGTTTTATTATTATTGCTCCTAAGGTTCGTACGTTTAGGAGCAGGGTAAGGGTTTTTCGATGACGATGAACCCTCGCGGCCTCTTTTCTTGCTCTTAGAAGAACTAGAAATTTTCTGATTTATTATTTCAGTGGAAACTATGATTTCATCATCTGTTGAAGTAGATTTAACAGATGTTTCAGTTGATAGCGGAAACGAGTTGACATTTGAAGCTATGGAATTGAAATGCACTAAGAGATCTTCAAATGTCTTCGAAATTTTCAAGACATCTGTTTTCAAAGCCGACATTTTAAAAGAAAGTTGGGAAAGAGACAGTTGCCTACAATTAGCACAATACCAAAAAGCAATTTTTGAAGAAATTATCTTTTCAATAAAAGCACTAGTTGAGCCAATGCACTTGGCGTGGAAAGATTGACCACAAGGACCAAAGCATTCGAAAAGGGTGACTGAGTCCGAATGCTCAAGATACTTAACAGCTGAACAATTCATTGGAAAATAAATACTAAAAATGAAATAAAGTAAAGAAACAACAAAAATTAAATAAAAAAAAAAAAAAAAAAAGAAGAAAAAAGAAAGTAAGAACAAATAGTTTTGCCTGGGATTCGAACCTGAAAAATGTATCACTTGTATGAACTCAACCACGCGCAGACACGCACAACCAGCGAGCTCAATAAAAAATTGAATTTGGAACTAAATTAACACTTGCACGAAAACAAAGCATACATTTATAAAATTGCAGTTAGCTATCCAGGATTAAATAGATAATTGTTTATTTTTCGATTCTACGTTGCACGAATGAAAACACAGCTAACCAAAGATAAAAAAATTAAAACTGGAACGAAACAGAAAACATCCACAGAACAACAACAACATTTGCTACACACACTAATGCGTACCTCACCGATAGTAACTTCTTGTCAAATTCTATTTGACGGATGGAAAAAGTTATCCAGAGAAAAATGAGTGGATAAATATTGAAGATTTTGCAACGAGTTTATATCTTTCTCGATGGCTAGTGCCTATGCATGTATAAATCAGTGGCTACTAATGTCAAAAAAGTTTCCTGCAAGTGGGCCTAAGAAGGATGTTAAAGTTATGAAAGTAAGCTTTGTGAAAGTTGAAACTGTACTCAGGGACTAAGTTGTTGTATGATGCATTTAGGTAAGAAAAGGAAGTGAGCAGGGGAGGATGAACACGATCAAGAGTAGAAAGTAAATGATCACACTCAATTACAATAGTGTTGGCTGGGTCGGATGTAAATATAAGGTTCAGTTGCCTGTTAAGATTGTTGGTAACGCCGTTCACTTGAAAAAAGCTTCAATCTAGCAAGCAGTCAGTGAATGAAGTTTCCTTTTCAGAGCATTAGCTGGGTAAAAACAAGTTTGGTCTTCTGATGAGGACCATTGGATGTTAGGTAAATTGAAATCTCCCATGCAGATAATATCATCATTAGCACCAGCGGTTTCAAAGAGATAATCTATTGCATCAACAGGGAGTTGGTACGAGCTTATGGGTTGGGCGGGGTGGATGTAGCACCACATAACATATATGTTCCGAAAAGATTTTATTTTAACAGACGTAATCTCTAAATCGGCTCAAAGATGTGATGATTTAAAGAAGGAAGCGTCTAAATTATTATTTACCGCTATTTAAACACCACGGCCAGTAGAGTCGTTGTTTTTGTTGGGACCATCAGAACGAAAAACCACGTAATCAGATGTGAATAATTCACTGTTGAGATTGGTTTCAGTAAGGCCGCAAATGGCATAGGGTAATTTTCGTGAGTTAAGAAAAACGGCTGAAGTTTTTGTTTGGATGCCTCTAACGTTTTGGTAGTAGATTGTGAGACATGTTGGATTATTTTTGGGGGAAGTATGAGAAAAACCTGTGTTAAAGAAAAGAATTGTTATCATAGCGTCTACGATTGTGATGGAAAATATTCTTTGAACTGACGTAAGAAGCATAAGCTACCAAGTCGTCAGCGACCATTTTCTTTGTAACGTTAAAAGCTTTATGATAAGAGTTAAATATTTTTCGAAGGATAGTCGTGTTGGTGGGAAGGCCTTTTTGCTGAATAGAAATCATGACGTTAGTTTTGGTCTCACCTTCGATGCAGACAAAGTCAGGCTTGTCATGTAAATAAGCAAGGTAGATTCGAACATTATCGTAAACGCGTCGGTGTCTCAGTCTAGCCATTCCGTAACGTGATTCAGTCGAGCCAGCTGTTTACATTGTAAGTTTAACAGTAGGAGGGAAAAGTGGATAAAGAAATTGTGGTGCATTTGGTGTAGGGTTGTGATTAGAGCCTCTGAAGTTGTTTGAGAAGTCGTTTTGTGAATGTGCGTCATTGTTTTGACTAAACGGATTGTTATAAGGAAGGTTATTAACATATTTGATTGATGTAGGTAGAGGCGGGTTAATGACATGAAAGGGAGAAAAAATGGGGTATTTGGAAATGGAATCACAGGTTGCACCATTAAAGTTATTAATACAGGGATATTTGTGATTAGGTTTGCTATTCAATGTTTTGTAATGCATATGACTTGGATTCGATGGTTTGTTAACAAACTAAGGATACATTTTAGAATATCTATTATTATTTATATAATAAGATTTTAGGTTAGATGTTTTAGAAAAATTATGTTTATGTGCTAATATTATTGTCAATTTGTTATGTTGCACTCAATGTATAACAGTTGAGACATGAACGTCTTTCATGCTCAATTACTCGGTCACTTGGATTTCGACCTGCAAGCAGCTAAGTACCTTCTTTTGCCATTAAACTTACATACATATGTACATTAAAATTGGCTGTGTTTTTATTTATTTGGTTTTGTATTATCGTTTGCCCTTTCGACTTCCATGTGCTGGTCCTTCTATTTTTTATAAAAATAGTTGCTAAACATTTTCTGGTCCGATTCGAAACGGATTGAATTTAGTGCCTAAAAAACTAACTTTATATCGAAGGAAATTTAATAATTATATATTGATAAGAGTGGATATCGCATTTTCGTTGATAAAAGTACATATTATTATCTATTGAGATTAACGGACATCGCGTTTCCATCCTGTGTTATTTAACGTTACATTTTACTATCGGAGATCGCGTTAATTGGTAAAAACTGTATCTATGTCGTGGACAGTTATTAACAAATAGAATACGGAACATTTGTGAAAATTCCCAGCCGATCTGAAATCAAATTATACAAAATTATTTAGTTTGATTAGCTTATGACAGATAATTGCAAACGAGATAAATTTGTTTAATTCGTCATAACTTTGTAAAATGTGTTCACTATATATAAATTCACATACATATATTTCGATATGTAGTACACATAAACTTGTTTATGTTTAATTTCATTTAGCAAAGTGAAGTTATGGCTTCTTAAGTTAAATTAACTAAGCTACGAGCAATTCGTGATAATTTAAAGAGTTCGCTTGTTAAAGTTGCAAATCTTACGAAAATATTTCGGAGGTCATCAGAAGCTATTGAGACTCGGATAGCTAAATTGGATCAATTGTGGTATAGACTTTATGCCTCGCAAGAAGAGCTGTACGAATTAGTTGAAGAAGAAGGTTATGTTGACCCTGAATCTGAGTTCGAGGAGTTTGAATCAAGACATTTGCTATTAAGATCGGTTTTACTTTCAGCCAAACGGGAACGAAAATGTCATGAGGTTGAAATCGCTAAACAAAAGCTTCCTTTAAGAACAGTTAGTGCATCAGAAAACGCCAGTGGGTCTAATGTACATGTAGCATCAACAGTTGACTCAGTAGGCAGGAGAATCTATAGAATCGCATGAGATTCCTAAATCTAAAGAAGTTCCTCAATATAATGATTTTCTTCTCAATCTTCACATCGAACCCTTCTCAGGTGATTACCAAAAATGGCCAGCCTTCCGTTTCTCCAATGCTTTGGAAAACGGACAGGAACTGAATTGCATTTATACCGACTTTTCAAAAGCTTTTGACCAACTTTCACACGATTCGATGGTTTGTTAACAAACTTAGGATAAATTTTAGAATAACTATAATTATTTATATAATAAGATTTTAGGTTAGATGTTTTAGAAAAATGTGTATGTACTAATATTATTGTCAATTTGTTTTTTCACTCAATTCTCCTTAAAGAAAATTTGTTATGTTGCACTCAATGTATAACAGTTGAGACATGAACGTCTTTCATGCTCAATTACTCGGTCACTTGGATTTCGACCTGCAAGCAGCTAAGTACCTTCTTTTGCCATTAAACTTACAAACATATGTACATTAAAATTGGCTGTGTTTTTAATTATTTGGTTTTTGTATTATCGTTTGCCCTTTCGACTTCCATGTGCTGATCCTTCTATTTTTTATAAAAATAGTTGCTAAACATTTTCTGGTCCGATTCGAAACGGATTGAATTTAGTGCCTAAAAAACTAACTTTATATCGAAGGAAATTTAATAATTATATATTGATAAGAGTGGATATCGCATTCTCGTTGATAAAAGAACATATTATTATCTATTGGTATTAACGGACATCGCGTTTTCATCCTGTGTTATTTAACGTTACATTTTACTATCGGAGATCGCCTTAATTGGTAAAAACTGTATCTATGTCGTGGATAGTTATATACAAATAGAATACGGAACATTTGTGAAAATTCTCAGCCGATCTGAAATCAAATTATACATAATTATTTAGTTTGATTAGCTTATGACAGATAATTGCAAACGAGATAAATTTGTTTAATTCGTCATAACTTTGTAAAATGTGTTCACTATATATAAATTCACATACATATATTTCGATATGTAGTACACATAAATTTTACACGTGTTCAATTTCAATTAGCAAAGTGAAGTTATGGCTTCGTAAGTTAAATTAACTAAGCTACGAGCAATTCGTGATAATTTAAAGAGTTCGGTTGTTAAAGTTGCAAATTTTACGGAAAATATTTTGGAGGTCATCAGAAGCTATTGGGACTCGGATAGCTAAATTGGATCAATTGTGGGATAGATTTTATGCCTCGCAAGAAGAGCTGTACGAATTAGTTGAAGAAGAAGGTTATGTTGACCCTGAATCTGAGTTCGAGGAGATTGAATCAAGACATTTGCTATTAAGATCGGTTTTACTTTCAGCCAAACGGTAACGAAAATGTCATGAGGCTGAAATCGCTAAACAAAAGCTTCCTTTAAGAACAGTTAGTGCATCAGAAAACGCCAGTGGGTCTAATGTACATCTAGCATCAGATTCCTAAATCTAAAGAAGTTCCTCAATATAATGATTTTCTTCCCAATCTTCACATCGAACTCTTCTCGGGTGATTACCAAAAATGGCCAGCCTTCCGTTTCTCCAATGCTTTGGAAAACGGACAGGAACTAAATTGCATTTATACCGACTTTTCAAAAGCTTTTGACCAACTTTCACACGACATTATAATTTTTAAACTTAAGGTCTTTGGATTTTCTGCTGGATTTATTGATTGGATATATTCTTATCTTCAAAATAGATTCTACCAGGCGAAATTCAGAAAAACATTTTCAAACCCTTTTACTGCCAACTCTGGAGTATCACAAGGAAGTCATTTAGGTCCCATTATTTTTATTCTTGCTATTAATGATGTAACATCATGTATTCGCAATAGTGAAATTCTGGTTTTTGCTGACGATATGAAGATTTTTAAATCTATATGCTCAAGCGGTGATCATGTAAATCTGCAAGCCGGCATTGATAGCTTTTGTACTTGGTGCTGCAAGAATGGATTAAACCTTAACCCAGCGAAATGTCAAACTATGACTTTTTCAAAGAAACAAGTACCAATCATATTTGACTATAATATTTCACAACATACATTGTGCCGTGTTGTTAGTTTTAAAGATCTTGGAATCTTCTTCAATCTAAGTCTAGATTTCACAGAGCACATCAACTCTTTTGTTAAAAAGGCTAACTCAATGTTAGGATTTGTAAAAAGATGGTTCAAAGAGTTTCAAGACCCTTATGTTACCCTATCTTTATACAATTGTTTTGTTCGTCCGCATCTGGAATACGCATCGCAGGTAAGGACTCCGTTCTATGATGGTCATAGATCTAGGATAGAGGCAGTTCAGCATAATTTTGTTCGTTTTGCCTTAGAAGGTCTTCCGTAGACAGATCCTTATGACCTTCCACCTTATGAACACCGAATTCAGCTTCTACACATTCAGTTCTTGTTACAGAGGCGTGTAAATAACGATATAGTTTTTATCCACCAACTTCTTTCGGGTGCATTAGATGCACCTGATCTACTTACTTGTGTTGGACTCAATTATCGTGGGGGTGCTCACCATCTGCGTAGCCTTGAGCTCCTACATTGTCCACACCATCGGACTAATTATGGTATAAATGAGCCGCTTACCGGCATGTGCAGGCTTTTCAATTTAAATTCTAAAATGATTGATTATAATGACAATAAAATAAATCTTAAGAATGTACTTAAAACCTGTGTTCCACGCTTTTAGTTCATGTTTTATGTATTTTGTATTGTTAAATTATATGTTTTATTGTATTATAGTGCTTGTGTTATTGTAGTCATTTATTTTACATTACTAACAACTAACACCAGCACTAAGTGATGAGCCAGTGGAACACATACATATAATGTCTTGGCAAATCTTTGTTCATAAGCTGAAGCTTGCTCTAAGCTCCTTATGAACAGGATCTGATAGTGTTAAAAAAAAAAAAAAAAAGTATGACAACACAGTAAAGTATGACAACATAGTAAAACAAATATTTCCCAAACTCGAAAATTTCATCTTCTTCGCTCATTTTTGCGTGATAAACCTTTGGATGTGCTAAATCATATTCCAATTAGCGATGCAACCTACTCGCAAGCGTGGAAATGGTTGGTAAAGCGGTATGATGGGCCACTTTTTATTGTGAATAATCTTTTGGATTCGTTTATGCAAACGCTAAATTCTTGCGCAAAATATCCCATTGCGCGGATGAGGTTTTAAGAGGTTTAGAATCGTTTAATTGTCTCAAAAGAGATCCCTGGATGATCTATATTCTACTTGGTAAAGTAGATCCAAAAACGAGACAGGCTTGGTCAACTGATAGTGTGAATTCGGAGGATCCTACTATTTATGAGTTTTTACGATTTTTGGAACGTCGATGCGAAGCCTTTGAATCATGTAGAGGTTATACTCGCGAACCTATTAAAGAAAAGTCTGCTTCTATGAAGAGCATGCACGTTTCGACTTCTAATAGCCAGTGTCCTAAATGTAACGCTTCGCATGTACTGTCTCAATGTTCGAATTTCTTGGCCATGGATATAGAGTCAAGAAGAGAATTTGTATAATCTAAAAAGATTTGTTTGAACTGTTTCCAAGGAAACCACAATTCGTTTCGAAGCAAGTCAAAACTGCGTTGTAGGACATGTAATTCGCGTCACCATATCCTTGTTCATCGTGATATCGTTGCTACAAATTCCCTTTCAATTAATACACCGTGTTTTCAACCATCTAATTATAATCAGGCAGAAACGTCACCAACAATAAGAACTAATCTGGCACCAAATCATTCTGTCAATATACCTCAAACATTACTGCTCACAGCTGTTGGAAAAGTTTTAGATAGACATGGAAAGTACAAGCTTGTACGTATTTTGATAGATTCCGGGTCACAGTTATCGTTCATCACCGATTCTTGTGTTCAGAGACTTGGACTTAGACGCAAAAACGCCCGCATACCCATAGGTGGAATTGGTTCAACCTGCGCAGGAAAATCTAGGGGTCTAGTTTCTATGATCATTGCTTCTTGTTATGACACTACTACTATCTCATTAGATACCTATATTCTCTGGAATGTAACTTCAGTGTTGCCTACATTTTCATTTGATATTCAAAATAAGAATCATATATCAAAGCTTCAATTGGCTGATCCGTCATTTAACGAATCAAGTTCGATAGATATTTTGCTTGGCGCCGATAAGGTTTGAAACGTTCTTCAAGGAGAGATTGTTAGAGGGGTACATGGCTAGCCAGTGGCTCAAAAAACTATGTTTGGATGGGTTTTAGCTGGTCAATTAATTTCTCCAGCTGAGAGTTCAATTAAGTCTCTTTACACGATTCTCGATATCGATATCGATGCTACCTTGCAAAGATTTTGGACAATGAAAGAGGTTGATCCAAAGTCAAGATATACAGAAAACAAGGTAGTATATTGCGCATGTCGTTATCCTATCTCCCTCTTTTGTGTGACGTCACTCGAATTCTATTTCTTGAAGTGAGTGTAGACTTTAATATAAAAGTAAATAAATGTTTGTGACAAAAGATGCAGATTGCAACAAGTTTTCATCTCTCAACGAATAACTGCGACACCTTTAACTTACCCATTTATGTATTTCTGCGTAAATTATCATATTTAATAAAAAAAAGTATAACACGTTAGGTATAACTTTAAGAACAGATATTATTTAATTTTCTTTTAAGTTGATCTTTTTTCTTCCACACATTGTTTATTATGTTTTGATTTTGAATTCTGATTCTAAAATACATTTTACACCTAAAGAAAGTTCTTATCATTTCAGGATCCAAAGAGCAGTCGGCTGCCAAAGAAAACAAATTTTGTATGTAGCCTTCAGATGGTTCGAGAGCGTATTCTTCTTCCTGGATATTGTTAAATTTGTTGAAAATTAAATCTTACTTCTTCAATTCCATGATGAATAATTCGTTTGGCTTCTGAAGACCCCCTTCACTGATGACATTTGTCCATGTTAATCCTGTGGTATCTTCCTTATCAGCAAGAATCTCTATGTTTGGTATTTTCGATTTAAAACGCTTTAAAAGGTAGCCAGCAAGGTACTCCAAGGTATTCTCCTTGTTTGAAAAACTGGCAAATGGAAGATTTTCTGTAGGAATGGCAACGGATTTCAGTTTATTGCAACTTTTTGGTGAATATTCCAAAAGTTCATGTTGTAAGTTGCGAATATATTTGTCCCGAGTGAAATGCTTTGTAGGCCGTTAACACATCAATTTTATCTTTTCTGCCACATTTATTCTGCCAAACTTTTGCCAATTCCAAATCTTTCGTAAAACGAAATAGTTTCACAGGCACATTATTTACTTTATTTTTATATTGTTTACTTTTTTTATTATTATTGGTATCACAACCGAAAACTGAACAAACCGCCATAGTTTTTATTTCACAATTCTTTTCTTTTTCAAAACACAACACACGCGATATTATTCATAAGCGAAATGAAAGAAAGGAAGCGCAGCTGTCAAACGACAATAATTCAGATGACGTACATGCGCAGAACATACACAAAACAATGTGCGGGAATATATTACCTTTCTATTCTGTATATCTTGATCCAAAGTCTATTATTTCCAAAAATGATAAAGCCATTGAGGAACATTTTATTAAAACATATCGCCAGATTCAATTTCTGATGCAATTCATAAAAAAGGCTGTTTACTTGACTTACTTTCGAAAGGAGGTTTAAAGCTTAGTGAGTGGCAGAGTAACTGTCCTGAACTTCTTTCTGAAGAAGACCGTATTCAAAATGAAAACGTTTCGCTTGATAAAGAATCGGAGGCTTGGGTTAAGGTTTATTGGTTTTCTGTCTCCTTCGATTGTTCAACTTAAAATTATACTACAAGAATTATGGCATCAAAAGCTTGGTTGGAATGATCCACTCCCCAAACTTATCGCCGAACATTGGAACCAAAGTCGTGAAGATCTTCCTAATCTAACAAAGATAATCATTCCTCGTTCCATTGGAACTATTGACTCTAACTTTCAACTCCACGGGTTCTCAGATGCGTCGTCATATGAGTACGCCGCTGTTATTTATTCGCGTCACGTTTTACCTAATGGAGAAATAAAAATAAACATTGTGGCCGCTAAAACTCGGTTGCTCCACTTAAACAGCTAAGCATTCCACTGTTAGAATTGTGTGGAGCATTACTGCTCACAAGACTTCCTGTAGCTGTTCAGAACTCTTTAAAAATGACGTTTGCGAATATTTAGACGTGGTGTGACTCACAGGTAGTGCTTTCTTGGTTATCATCTCCGTCACGGCGTTGGAATATTTTCGTTGGAAATCTGACTTCCGAAATATTAAATACTATTCCGCGAAACAGGTGGTTTCACGTTAAGTCAGACCAAAACCCTGCTGACTGTGTTCGTGCGGTATAGCACCTTCGAATCTTGTGATTCACCCCATCTGGTGGAATGGCCCACATTGGCTTAAGAAAAGTGAAGTTAATTTTTAAGCTTTTATGTCTACACTAGGTTGGATTGCGTAGCGTAATGTGACGTAATGTGTTGAAAGCTTTTTTATTCGATCTCAATAAATATCAGATGATGTTGTTATTGTTTTTGTTGGTGAAAAAAATAAACTGAGAAAAAATTGATTTGTATCATTGTATATACATTTCTATAGTATTTTCATGCTGAACAATCACCGCCTGGCCATCTTAAGAAACTTGTGAATAACACATATTTAGGGTCGTGCATTTACTAGGTGTCTATTCTGTTATCCTAACAACAGTCGTAAACATAAATAATTAACAATTCGCCGGAACATTCTGATCGTAAGGAGGAGGAGAGAAAGCAGATTCAAAAAACACATTTAGTTGTGCAAAATATAGAACCCCCTTTTGAGTTTCTATCGTCTCGCGTGTCGTCGTTGTTTACTCTTATTCGCGTAGTTGCCTTCATAAATCGGTTTATTTCCAAGTTATCGAAACGATCAAGGTGAGGATGTTCTTATTTAGTTGCAGCTGAATTCTTCGACGCCAAGGAATGTATAATACTCTGGCTGCAAAATATGTATTTTGGTGAAGACATTGACTATTTTAAAAAACATGGACACTTTTGGTAAGAACAGCAAAATCGCTAACCTAAATCCCTTTCTATATAACAAGGATATATTACGTTTTGATGAAAGAATAAAAGAAGCTAATATCGCTTATAACGCAAAACATCCAATCATAATTCCACAATTACATATTATTACCCAATTGATTGTGGTAGATGCACATGAATATCTTCTTCGTCCCGGAGTTTCAACACTATTCGCAATACTCCATCATGAGTACTGGATTATTGTATGCAGAAACTTATTACGAAAAATTACTCATGAGTGCATTAAATGTTTTAGGCAAAGAAAACTGACAGGAACGCAAATCATGGGGTATCTTCCACCGCAAAGAATTCAAACCTTTCACCCACTGTGGCTGTGACTACGCAGGTCCTATCTCCATTAAGACCAAAATTGGTAGATAGGTGCAAGTGACTAAAGGATACATATCGCTATATGTGTGTCTCGCAACAAAAGCCATCCATTTGGACCATTTGGAGCTGATCAGTCATCTGACCACGGAAGCCTTTATTTCAGCACTTTGCCGTTTTGTTTCGCGTCGCGGTACCACTGCATATGTACTCAGATAATGGTACAAATTTTCGCGGATCAGCCAGACTACTCTCAGAAATGTATCAACTTGTACTATCTGAGCACCACAACTCAATAGTTGGAGAAACCCTTGCTCGTGATGCTATTACATGGCATTTTATTCCCCTTTTTGCACCACATTTCGGGGGTTTATAGGAAGCGGGAGTTAAGTCTGTTAAGCAACACCTTCGTCGTGTGATAGGTTCTGATATGCTTACCTTTGAACAATTTTATACTCTTCTAACCCAAATAGAATTACTTTTAAATTCACGTCCTTTATGTAAAACATCTGATAATGATTTAGATCCACTTACACCAGCTCATTTTAGGTGAATCATATTCAGCTATTCCTGAACCATCATTAGAAGTACCCCAGAATCGACTCTCATCATGGCAAGCTCTACAGTGCAAGGTCCAGGGCTATTGGAAACGTTGGAGTATAGAATACCATACATCGCTGCAACAACGCCCTCGTTGGTCGCAACCTCAACGAAATCTTCAGTTAAACGACCTAGTTGTCATCAAGGATTCAAACTTGCCACCAGGCAAATGGGCTATGGGCCGGGTTATTGCTATTCATCATGGCAAAGATGGTCATATTCCAGTAGTCACCCTCAGAACATCGACAGGAAATTTTGTTCGACCTGTTCACAAATTGGCAGTACTTCCAGTAAGCTGAAACTATGTTCCAGGGGGGGTAACACAATTAATAATTAACAAATTATGTTAATTATTAATTGTGTTACTGTTTGCCAAACTATATACTAATTACGCTAATATTATTGTCAATTTGTTTTTTCACTCAATTCTCTTTAAAGATGATAAATTGTTATGTTGCACTCAATGTATAACAGTTGAGACATGAACGTCTTTCATGCTCAATTACTCGGTCACTTGGATTTCGACCTGCAAGCAGCTAATTACTTTCTTTTACCATTAAACATACATACATATGTACATTAAAATTGATAGACTGTGTTTTTATTTATTTGGTTTTTGTATTATCGTTTGCCCTTTCGTTTTCCATGTGCTTCTATTCTTCTATTTTTTATAAAAATAGTTGCTTAAGAGTGTTAGTTATGGAATAATTATAACTATGCTAAGGATAAAACTTAGAGTTAGAATTAAAGTTCGTTGCTTTATATGGTTTCAGGATCTTCATCGAGCTGTTTCGTGAATTATAAGGGCAACGAGAGAATAACCATTCATTAGAGGATGGTTTAGAAATTTTAAAATATCCATTTCTTTGGCGATAAAAAGACTATAGATGTAAACTGTAGTTATTACGAAAATATTTAAGGAACCAGGATTCATTTGCATCGTGTTGTACTCCTTTAATAATGAACATTGAAAATCCAGTATTAAGTTGATTTGTTTTAATTTTATTCAGACGACTGTTGTATTCAGCAGGGGTTCATGTTGTGTTACATTTTTTTATAGTGTAAGACCCTTCGGGCAAGATGGTCGTTTCAGGTGTTGTACTAGTGTGTGAAGATGGAGAGTAGTATAAATATCGGACTTGAGGAATAATTCCAGGAGCACCAGTACAAAAATTTAGCTCCGAGCATCAAAATTGCTCCTTGAAGAGCACCAGTACAAACATTTAGCTCCGAGCATCAAAATTGCTCCTTGAGGAGGGAGCAGAGCCTATGGTCTTATAGTAGCAAAAAAAAAAAAAGGTGGATGAAATTTTCTTTGAATTAGAAGTGTAGGAAATTTGTAGGTGATAGTTTTCATTTTGAATGTCGTGTGCGTAGAAAAGGGGTTGGTATGAACCACGCAAATTTGGAAAAGGCATCAATGACTGTCATTAAATAATTGAAACCTTTGTTATGTTCGCTATAAGGTATCATTTCAACCAAATCAGCTTGTCATAAATCATCATACCCCTTGATAATAACATGACGATGTTTAAAATTTCTACGTATAGTCTTATGCAACTCTTCAACAACCTTTCGCTTGCTCATATTTACAAAGAGTGAATTCAGCTTAATAAAAAATGAAGACTTATATGTTTTTTTAATTTTTTATTGCAATAATAAAAATAACATCAGTTTCTTAATTCTAACTAAATGTTTTTCTATAATGTAACAGGCACAAGTGTCTGGTCCTTGTTTACAATGGTTGGATGACCAGCAACAATTAGAGTAGTGATGTCCATGAATTGTTTCAATGTAGGTTGTATTTTCAAATTTTTCAAGCAAAGAAATACAATTTAAAAACTCTTCGTAGTGTTCTTCTAATATTGAATGGCCTTTCAATTTTAAAAAATCACGAATGTTTTTTAATATTAGTCCGGAGTCCATTTTAAAGATCTTTTCGGCTTCAGTTTTGTTTGGTTACTAATTAGTAAGACTTTACTTGCGATCTACCAATGGTGTTGCTGTCGGATATAAAATACGCCTTTCAATAGTTTTCATTGAATGTCGTGTGCGTAGAAAAGGGATCTGTTTAGGTAGGTAGAATGTTGTGAGAGTGCTTAGAAAACAGGTAGATGAAGTGCATCTATAGGATCTATTTTCAAATGTACTGTTGTCGAGACTGTAAATTTTCCTGTTTTGTTATAGAGATAGAGATGATAAAATTTTGATGTGTGTATTTTACAACAATTATACAGTAGTATAAATATCGGACTTGAGGAATAGAGCCCTTTTGAATGATTTTTTCTGGTTATAAATTGGAGTTTTCTGGTTGAATTCAATTTTTGTGACTGTTTTTTGTTGCTAGTGATGTGCATTAATATTTTTTAGGATTTTTGAGGGATGATATGGTGGATGCACCTTGCACTATTTGTGGAACAAAAGGCATTACGAGTTTATAGGAGTTGTAACTAGGTATAAATAAAGGAGTTGTATCTAGGTATAAGTAAAGAAAAAGATTTTTAAGATGGTAATAAATTCCAGATGAAATTAGAAAAAATATCATAATGTGAATACAATATAGATACGGTAATAAAAAAGAAAATATATGGTCGTGGAGGGGAGATACATTTAAAGTAGTAAGACTACTATTGCATAGTAGCCATTAAAAAGAAAGGTTTTCCGAGTATCTAGGTCATTAAGTCTAGAAGAAATATTTGTATTCTCTTAATAGTTTTTTAGGTGCGTGGGATTTTCTTGAAAACGTGTTTGAACTTGTTCGAATTTCCACTTGAGGGGATGATTCGGAGTCGTAATGGAAATACAGAATACATGTTTACGTATATATTATGTAAAATTTTTACTCAGTTCACAACAATGTCCCCTCCACCATTAGAACCATGAATAGTAGAAAAAAAAAATATTTGTCAATCTATTAAGATAGTCTTACATATGTATTGAATGCAGAGGACTTCTATAAAAGGAATATTCAGTATTACTGACGACCTCAGTTGATTTCGAGAACTAACAAGACGATATTCGCCATGTATTTTGAAGAAGAATACTCAATATTAACCCTTGATGATTTTGCAGTAAGAGAAGCAAACTCGCTTAACGAAATAAGCAATTTTAAACCATCCAAAAAAATATCTGAACTAGATGTCAACATAAAATACAACATTTACTCGCTACGAAAAGTTAAAACGCGTTGGGGGGAACGCATTGTCGTAGATCTTGGAGAGTTAACAGTAAGTTAAAAAAAATAATTAATTTTTTTCCATTGTTCTTTATTTTAAATAATTTTTATTTATTTATTCCTACAGACTTTTCTACCTCAGAGATATTCCCAACTCTCGGCAAGCAGCATGACATCAATTGGGGGAGGTAACTATGTCTTAGAGATTGTAAGACAAATCGGATCAACCTATGAATTAAAATTTATGAAAATGAAATAATCCATATTCAATCATTAAAACAAAAAATAAAAAATTATAGTTGTAAATAAACAAACAATAAAACAGTTAAAAAAAATCAATCTTTTATTTCTTTTGCTTTTATTTTTACATTTCTTATATTTTACAGTAATTCGTTTTTATTAATCCAGGAGTTATGTTCTGATGGAAATCCCAACCACTTAACAAAAACCTTATTTCCTCTCTTCTGTAAAACTTTTTCCACAAGAAAAGTGTCTGCACATTTAGTTTTCATCAGTTCTGGTTCATAAAAACTACCTTGTACAGGATTTCCTTGATAATCTTCAAGAAGATATGTATTTGGTTTTGTAACTTTGATTTTTCTTATTTTAAAAACCTCAGTAGTCCAGTTTGGTGTATATCCCTTTTCAAATGCATGTTTATACTTGCTGATTCTTACTTTGTCACCGATCTTAAATTTTCGTTTACTTGCTCCTTCTTTATCAGTTTTAAAAAGCGGTAACAATGACTTTGAATTTTTCTTCGTTACATCTGCAGGAAAACATTTAATGGTTCTATGAAAAGAGTGATTGTAATCATTAAGTAGTTTCTTATAAATATTGATCCACTTATAGTTTCCATTGAAACTAAATTCTTTCCACATTTTTTCTTTAAAAGTTCTATTAAATCGTTCGACAATGGAAGCCTTTAATGAACTGAATGTTGAGTAATGATTAATTTTATACTTTTCCATCAAGAGTTTAAAGTTTTTATTGAAAAATTCTTTTCCATCATCAGTTTGTAGATTCTTTGGAATTCTAGAAGAACATAAAAATATTTGTTCCATTCCTTTCGTAATGGTAATACCGTTTTTGTGTTTCATTGGGATGACCCATGCAAATTTCGAAAATGTATCGATAACTGTCATTAAATAATTAAACCCTCTGTTTTGTTCACTATATGGTATCATTTCAACCAAATCAGCTTGCCATAAGTCATCGTAACCTTTGATGATAACATGACGACGTTTGAAGTTTCTACGTGCACTTTTATGCAACTCCTGAACAACCTCACGCTTACTCATATTTACAAAGAGTGAATTCAAAAAAATCAAAGAAAAGTCTTTTATATATATATATATATATTTTTTTTCTTTTATTGCAATGTCTTATACAGGGTGAGTCATGAGCAATGCGACAAAATGCTAGGGCGTGTAGGTTGCGTTGAGACAAGAAAAAAATCGTATGGGAGGGGGGGGTCTATTCCCCTCCGTTTAGCCGGGAGGGGCAATTTTCGAAAAAACTGACTTAAAATGGGATAAAAATTATTTAAAATCAACGGCTTCATTCACAATGCTGTGCGATACGTTTTTGAAAAGCCAATAACTTTTTCTTTCATTCTGTGTTTAAATAAATCTATTCTAAGAAATAGTTTTTGAAATATTAATTTTCAAAGTCAAAATTTTGAAAAAAAAATTGAAAAAAAAATTCAAATTCATTTTTTTCAAAATTTTACGTAATTAAGTGCTAATTTTAATTTCAAAATTCAATGCTGTTATTAATTTTAAGTCTAAATAAGAAAACCGGATGCAAAAATTTTATGTCGTTCTCAAGAAATTAAAAAAAAACCAAAACCACCTTTTTCTAAGAAAAACATTTATTTTTATTGTAACGAAGCAATTTAAGAAGCATTATTCTTAGTTTTTTTTAGTTTTTTTTATTCCTTTTATTTTTACTATGTTTTTTATTGGAAGTACATATAAAAAATTCTCGATATGATCTCCATTGTTTAGAAGGCATAGATTATATCTCCTTGTAATGGCTTCACATAAGTTTATGCTTGACAAATTTTCCTGCTATTTGACTCCAGCGACTTCAATTCGTTCCTTCAGTTGTTCCAATGATACTATTTCCACTTCGTAAACATAATTCTTCATAAATCCCCATGCATAGAAATCTAGGGGAGTTAAATCTGGTGACCTAGGCGGCCATTCCGTGGGGCCCCTTCTTCCGATCCAACGGTCACTAAAATGATCATCCAGCCAGTTTCTCACCTGTAAGCTGTGTCCAACAATACCAAGCCACACATTACAACTAAAGCGGTATTGTGATTTGTTTTGTTTTTTTTTGTGTGGATTGGCGCTACTCCAATAATGTAAATTGTGGAAGTTAGTAACCCCATCCCTAGTAAACTGTGCTTCATCCGTCCAGAATATTCTTCTAAATTAGTTTTGTTCGGTTTCATTTCTAAGTAGTAATGTTGTACAAAATTCGGTTCTCAATAACTTGTCGTTTGAGGTGAGTTCCTGAACAGGCGTAAAGTGGTACGGGTGTAAATTTTCCGCCCGAAGTACTCGACATGCTCTAGATTGGGACACTCCAAGCATAGTGGATATCCTTCTTGTACTGACGGAGGGATTATTTCGGACTAAATCCAGAATTCTTTCATCTAAGATTCTTGACTCATCAGAAACTGGCCTTTCGCTTCTTCGATGCTCCAGCACTCCATGATCTCTTAGACGTCGGTGGATTCTTGGAAACGTGCTATGATGGGGACACCTCCTATCGGGATATCTTTCAGCGTACAGTCTTTCGGCTTCACGACTTCGACCATTAGCTAAACCGTAGCAGAAATGCATGTCCGTTAATTCTTCTCGGGTGTATGAGCTTGACATCGTTAAGTGTTAATGAGTTAATATTCAAATTTGAAATAATTACTAAGCAAAACTGCAATGCCTTTTATTTATCTTGCGTTGCAATTTTATTTTTTTTTCATTAAAAAAAATGCGGTTTTATTGTCCCTATTGTCCCCATAACAGGTAGAACCCATGGGCTGCGGGCAGGCCAAGGCAAAAATATTGACAGGTCAGTTTTCAGAAGTTATCAATGAAAATAATATTAATCCAGGGTTATTCCAATACTATTTAATTTTATTACGTTCTCATAAAACTCCAATTAAAAAAAAAGTAAAAAAACTAAGATTAATGCTAAATAAATAAATAAATTGCTTCGTTACAATAAAAATAAATGTTTTTCTTAGAAAAAGGTGGTTTTGGTTTTTTTTTAATTTCTTGACATAAAATTTTTGCATCCGGTTTTCTTATTTAGACTTAAAATTAATAACAGCATTGAATTTTGAAATTAAAATTAGCACTTAATTACGTAAAATTTTGAAAAAAATGAATTTGAATTTTTTTTTCAATTTTTTTTTTCAAAATTTTGACTTTGAAAATTAATATTTCAAAAACTATTTCTTAGAATAGATTTATTTAAACACAGAATGAAAGAAAAAGTTATTGGCTTTTCAAAAACGTATCGCACAGCATTGTGAATGAAGCCGTTGATTTTAAATAATTTTTTTCCCATTTTAAGTCAGTTTTTTCGAAAATTGCCCCTCCCGGCTAAACGGAGGGGAATAGACCCCCCCCCTCCCATACGATTTTTTTCTTGTCTCAACGCAACCTACACGCCCTAGCATTTTGTCGCATTGCTCATGACTCACCCTGTATAATAACATAAGTTTCTTAATTTTAATGAACCTTTTTTCTATGTGGTAACAGCCGCAAGTATCCGGTCCTTCTTCACATTGTTTGGATGACCAACAACAATTAGAGTAATGATGTCCATGCAATGATTCCATGTATATAGTATTTTTAAATTTACTAACTTTTGAAATACAATTAGTAAATTCTCCATAGTGTTCATCTAATATTGATTCCCCGTTTGTTTTTAAGAAATCACAAATATCTTTTATTATTTTGTCTGTGTCCATTTTAAAAGTTGTTTATTGTTTAAGTGTTGAATGTTAACTAACAAATTTTTTTTTATGAAAATTGAAAATCTTTTTTCTTTCTTACTTATATGTAGGTATATTATATAAAATACAGATATATGTATAAAACTGATACAAATATAACAATTTTTTTTGTATACTTATTTTAATCTATGGGTGTAAAGGGTACATTAGGAAATAGTGTTTTCATAATATATTCAACTTTATTTTTTATTTTCTCGTCAACATACTTTTCTTCTGTGGAGTCTTTAAGTTTTTGAGAAATTAATTCTGACGCCCTGTTTTCTTGTACCATACTTTTTATTGTTTCCTTTATCGAAGAGTCTATGTGGTTTTTTAGCATATGGATTTCATTATTAAAAGTGGATAACACTTCCATTAAAGAAGAATTTATGTGGTTTATAATACTTGTTTCTTTGAGACTTATTTGCTCATCAACATATCCCTTGCAAGCGGCTTGGTGTGGGTGTTTAGGTTTTTTTCCTATGTTGTTTAAATATCTATGACCCATATCAAAATCGCCTGATGTTAAAATTTTAAATCCAATTCCCAAAAAACTTACATCCTCTGTGTTTTTATGAGCAGGCTTGATGCTTCTACCGAACTTGTCAACGTTCATAGTTTTTGTGTGAAGAATCTAGCTTGGAATAGTGTTAATATATGATATTTGACTCCTTCAATTCTTCTATTATAGAATTGATTTCATTTTGG
The DNA here is from genome assembly GCA_951217065.1 of Baccha elongata. Classification (NCBI taxonomy): domain Eukaryota; kingdom Metazoa; phylum Arthropoda; class Insecta; order Diptera; family Syrphidae; genus Baccha; species Baccha elongata. The sequence goes on from CATNUY010000365.1 coordinate 147,451, forward strand.
TGATTATTATTACCAGCATTTTTGGATGCTATTAAAAGTCTAAGTCTATTAACAAGCTCGTTAGGATCGTTCCAATACACATATTCAACGTTCTTATTTGTATACTCCATTTCAGTTATGTCAGAATAAGATTTTCCAGTTTTTTCTGTTTCACTTTTAAATCCAGCAGCAAGTTGTTTAATTATTTTTGTATATTTTGCCCCTCTATTTGACTTGATTCGACTAGAACTATCATGATTAGTTTTATGTGCATTAGTTTTATATAAGATTTTTCCATATTCTTCTAAGTCATCACTAGTATATACCTTTTGACGTGGATTTTTCTTTAGAATTAATTCAATGAGACCAGGCGTTCGAGTAAAAGTTTCATCATCAATAACAATATCATGTTCATTCATTACAAAACGACATTTTCGTATTTTAATAGAATTTGTATTCGCATCAAAATATGGACCATATGATGTATCGCGGTTCGAATCTGACAATATTTTTTTAACGAGAGAAGATGTTTTGTTTAGGGTTGAATTATTTTTTGGTGTACTGAATAAAATGGAATCATCTGTAGTATCCATTTCTGGAATGTATCTTGTTTTATCATGTTCTTCTTCCTTTTCATATTCATCAAATGATTTGAAATTTAGTTTACGACGTTTGATTGTTTTCGTGACATCATCATCATCATCATCATCATCATCATCATCATCATCATGTTGTGTTGTTTTTTTTGTAATATTTCCAACCAATTTGTTCAATGGATCAACAATAGGTTTGAAAGTCTCTTCTAAACCAGTATCTCTAGCTATTTTACCAGTTTTTAGTTGTAAATATTTATTTCTTAGGACATTCTTTGTTTTTATTAAATCTCTTAACACGTTTTCATCCATTTTTATGATGTGGATAAAAATAATTTTAGTTTTTAACGTTAATATGAAGGACTAGTTTTCTAAAAGAGTGTTGTTATTAGAATGTTTTGGTTTTAAATGAGATATGTATATTTATAGTACTGCAATTTTATTGAAACTGTTTTTGTAGCGGCCTTTTTCAATACTGTTCTCCTTGTCTATTACGAGGAATCCAAAATTGGCAGTCCAACAATGTGAGCATAACTCTTTAAATTGATTAAATGTCATATCAGAGTTAATATGATCCTTGCTTCAGATTCAATTCATCTTGTTTGAAAAGAATAATGAAATTTTGTCTCTAATTAGATGTTTTGGTATATGAGTATAGGACTGACATAAGTAAAAACTGTCAACTCCATTATGACGACCCATACAAAAATAGTCTCTTATATTATTTTGTTTCTGGCAAGCGACATCATCGAATAAAAATATTGAGTTGTTTTTAGCGTCCGAAGGAGGCATTATTTCACAATTGTTTGAAAATTCATTGTATTCCATTCCTTCGATAGAAGTAATAAGTTTTTTTAGATATTGATATTTTGGTTGGTGTAAAGATTTTGAATAAATATAAATATTTTCAAACTTTAAGCCATTGGGGTCGAGAAGAATGCTTAACATTACATTTGTTTTTCCACAATTTGAAGGTCCAACAATTATCCCGCGAATACTGTTTGGAAATAAGTTTCCATGTTTTTTCTTAATTTTTACATTGGAATCAAAATTCCTTACGTTTATGACATCTGACTGCTTTACGAAACGCATGATGACGATTAAGATCTTTTTTAATAAAACATTTCGTTTTTATACACTTGTTATCATAAATGTTTCAACCTTCAACTAAGAAGGTGTGTTAATCATACTATGATTGATCATAACACTCAGAATCAGTGTAACAAAAAAAGAAAATCATTTGAAGGAGAAGGGCTTTTGAATAAAGTTATAGACAAACTACCATTTGAACTACATATTCCTTCATATAGTTATTGTGGACCTGGAACAAAATTGGAGAAACGCTTACGTAGAGGGGATAAAGGAATCAATCAACTGGATGAGGCTTGTCGTCTACATGATATTGCTTACTCAAAAAGTAGCTCTCTCTCAGATCAACACGTTGCTGATAAAATTCTAACTGAGCAAGCGTGGAAAAGATTCAAAGCAAACGACTCATCAGCATCTGAAAAGTTAAGCGGTCTTCTAGTCACCAACATGATGAAAGCTAAAACTAAATTTGGAATGGGTAATTGCAAGACCAAAAACGATGTTAAAAGAAAAAGAACTAAGAAGACAAAATCAAAAAATGTTGGCAAACAGAACATGTTTAAAAAGGCTATAAGCGAAGCAAGAAATGCTATTAAAAACAATGTAAATTGTTGTGGAACAACATCTATTGCTAATATTGCTCTGAAGGCTGCAAAAAATGTTATTAAAAATAAGAAAACACAAATTCAAACACCGAGAGTAATTCCACTTCCAAAAAGCGGTGGTTTTCTACCACTTCTAGTTCCTATTTTAGCTGGTTTATCTGCTGTAGGATCACTTACAGGTGGAATAGCTGGCGTTGTAAAAGCGCTCAATGATGTACGAGCTGCTAAAAAACAATTTGAAGAGAACAACCGTCATAATAAGACTATGGAGTCAGTTCCTATTCAAGGAAATGGACTGTTCTTAAAACCATATAAAAATGGTCTTGGTCTTTTTTTAAATTCACCAAGCACAAAAAACTAATTGATTTGCTGCCTAATCATCCCTTAACCAATTTTGATATTCAGGAGTTTGGAAGAAAACACTTGAAGCATTTTCGAGGAGTTTTTATGCGTAACTCTTTACCGAAAGCATCATTCGATAAGGAGTGTGGTGTAATAAATCTGGACGATGAAGATGGTATGGGGACTCATTGGGTAGCATATATTACAAGCAAACAAAAAAATAATATTGTTAAGTATTTTGATAGTTTTGGAAATTTAAGACCACCTACTGAAGTAATAAGCTACCTTGGTAATAAAATATGTTATAATTATATTAGAGAACAAGATTTTAAAACATTTATTTGTGGTCATTTATGCTTAAGGTTTTTATTAGAGCAATGTCATAATATTTTCAAAAACTAGAATAAGAAATGAATAAAATGATGTGAAAAATCAAAACTGTTTCATTTGTCTTTTAATCGAGATGTCGTTAACACTTACTTTGAGTGGCAATGAATCAACTCTTAATGCAGAGTATTTTCCACCAATTGTATTGAAATCTAACTATGTCTGCGGTCTTATAGATTTTCAAACATATAATTCTATACCAAATGTAGATGAGTTTAATAATTTGCTGCATGCAGGTGATAGTATCATATCTTTTCCTATTGGTTCTTATGAGATTGAAGATATAAATAATTTAATACAGAAGAAACTAAGTGAAATCAATAAAAACAAGAAAAGTGGAGCAAAAAAGAGTGAAATTAAAATCAAGGCAAATAACAATACTTTGAAATGTGAACTAATTAGCTCAGAAGACATTGACTTCTCCCAACCAAATTCTATTGGAGCTATTCTGGGGTTTAGCAAGAAACTTCTAAAATCAAATTTATTACATGAATCAGATCTTTATGTTGATATTAACAGAGTTAATGCAGTCCGCATTGAATGCAATATCATAGAAGGAACGTATATTAATAATCAAACAGCGCACATCTTGCATGAATTTGCTGTTAAAGGAAGTCCAGGCTATAAAATCATTAAAGCTCCAAGGAATGTTATTTATTTACCTGTGAACGTCAAGCGGATAACATCATTGTGTTTAAAGTTTGTTGATCAAGACGGAAAAGACATCAATTTCAGGGGGAAAAAATAACTGCCCGATTACATTTAAAGCTGGAAACATGATCGTATACGATTATAAAATAAATTCAGTTTCTTATAAAAACAACATACAAAATAATTTAAAACTTAATCCATCTTCGAACACAACAGCGGTAACATCTCGTCTTACGAAAGATAATCAGGACTTTGTATTATCCTTAGGATACACATTAAAACATTAAAAACAAAACAAAACAACACAAAAAAGAAATATGCTTAATATTTTGCAAGAGCCGGAGATTAATGAAAATGTTTCTAAATATTAATATCATACTTATTCACCGTATCAAAACAATTTTGAACGCAATGACATCATTCAGATTTCCATACAACATCAAAATCTTAATGTTCTTCCTTCAGAAAGTTTTTTATATGTTGAAGGAACAATTTCAAAAGCAGATGGAAAAGAGATACTCTCTACAAAACTTGTAAATAATGCAATGGCGTTTCTCTTTGATGAAATACGATATGAACTGAATGGCAAAGAAATTGACTGTAATCGGAATGTGGGGATAACAACAACGATAAAAAATTATTTATCTTTATCCAAAAATGAAAGTGATATGCTACTGAATGCATCTTGGTCTCCCGACTCAGCTATTAATTTAAAACCAGCACACTTTAATTATTGTATTCCACTGAACAAACTTTTGGGATTCGCCGAAGATTATAAAAAAATTATCCCAAATGCAAGACATGATCTTATTATTACACGTGCTAGAATGGATGAAAATGCACTTATATCCTCAACTGATGAAAATGTTCAAATAAAACTTCATAAGGTTCAGTGGAAAATACCGCATGTGACTTTATCAGATACTATGAAATTAACTCTATACAAATCTAATAACAAAAAAAGTTTTATGAAAATTGCTTTCCGAAACTGGGATCTTTATGAATACCCTACTCTGTTGAACTCTACACACCATATCTGGAATGTTAAGACAACAACTCAAATAGAAAAACCTCGCTAAATCGTCTTTGCTCTACAAACCGACAAAAATAAAAAAAATATCAGTTGATTCAACGACGTTCGACCATTGCGATCTAACAGACTTAAAAGTTTATCTGAATTCTGATGTATATCCTCATGAAGATCTAAATGTATCATTTGAAAAGAACAGATACAGTTTATTGTATAGAATGTACGCAGATTTTCAAAAAACCTACTACAATAAAACTTCTTCAGAGCCTCTTCTTTCCTGGGATCTATTCAAATCACGTGCACCAATATTTGTTGTAGACTGCAGACATCAAAATGAAACATTAAAAACAGGAGCAGTTGATATACGTTTGGAGATGAGAACATCAAAGAATATACCTGCAAACACCTCAGCTTACTGCCTCATGCTTCATGATCGTATAATTGAATACAATCCACTTGATCAAGTAGTCAACAGAATTGTTTGAGAATAAAGCATTTTAAAAAATGTAAACAAAAAATGTAGAGATTTAAAGAAAAATACATTTATTTTATTTTGACGAAAGTTTGGTTTTTTATTTTTATGTTTTTCGTTCTTTTTATTTAGCATCCATGCTCTTCCAACATCAGTCTCAGGGTTATGAACGTCGTGCTTGCGTTTCAAACGTCATGCTTGGGCTCTGAGCGTCGTTTTTCGGGTTCGGGTTTCTTTTATGAAATAAAAACATTGTATATATTTTTTTTTTTTTTATTTATTTTCATTTTCATATACAATTTCGACACTTATCTTTATAAATAATTATTTATACATTTTAAAAAAAATTTTATTTTACATAATTTACTTATAACTAGAAAAGAGGGACTGTTTTACTAGTGTAGCTTGAAATGACCCCATGCATAAGTGCTTATACCATCTTCCCTTATAAATCTTTTATCATCTAGATGACTTAAAACAACCGTATGTAGCTTTACGGTGTATATTTGATGAGCAATAGATCTAAAAACAACCATTTCCCCGTGATAGACTCGTTTGCTATATAAACAATCTCTATAGTTTACCACATTTATGTCTTTGAGTGCAATTTTTTTGACACCTTTTGCTTTTTTAACTTCACTTGATTCAACAGAAAAAGGAATACATTTTTGACCTCAAACCTATAAATTCCTTCATTATTTTTCAAGAATTTTCATCTTTCATCATCCCTAACACTTTTTTGTTTTTCAAGGGGATGTTATATGGATTGTTTGGAGAGTATGCAGAAGTATCAAAATACAATTCTATATCATTCTTGATATCATTATAGGTAGGTAGGAATGGCATGGTACTAGAATAAAAACCCAATTAGTGCTTGGTGCGCCGTTTTGATACCATAAACTCATGAGACCTATCATTATGAGGAGGTTGGGATATTGTATTGAGGTTTGGAATTGTGTTGGGAGGTGATCCCTTTATTACCATTTACCATAGAGAAAAAAGAGATCCTCGGGTACCTCAGCCAAGGGAACTGGCCCATACCCCCCACCAGGCTTTATGCCAGGCTGTTAGCTCCGATATGTCTGTCTTCGCCAAAAACCTAAACAGGCAGAGTGCTGGGTGGCTTACGGTAGAATCAGTTTCCTCGTGAGATCGATTCGGTTTAAGGAAAGACATGATGTCCGCCGTAGACACAACCCGCCTACACGGCTAAAGAAGTGGTTCCTGCGGGAATAATGTTGCTCTCTTGATCCGTTTTTTGGCCCATGGAAAGGGTGAGATATTTGTACGTTGATTTATGTTATAAGGTTTGAAAATTGTTTTGGTTGGGAGTAGATCCCCTTAGTTACCAACTTCCGTATAGGAAGACAAGGAGATCCTCGGATACCTCACTCAAGGGAAGTGGCCCATTCCCCCCACCAGGCTTTATGCCAGGCTGTTAGCTCCGATATGTCTGTCTTCGCTAAAAACCTAAACAGGCAGGGTGCTGGATGGCTTAAGGTAGGACCCAATTTCCGTTGAGATCAGTTCGATTTAAGGAAAAACATGATGCCCGCAGTAGGCTTAGCCCGCCTACACGTCTAGAGAAAAGGTTCCTGCAAAAATCATGTGCTTCTCTTGATCCATCTTATCTACACATAGAAGAGGTGAGGTATTGATATGGTTTGTTACGTTTATAGCCATTTGGTTGCATTCAAAAAGCCAATGAGGTTACTTATGCTCACAACAGTAAGTTCGTTAAGGTTGTCAATAAAGTACTGACCAAAGAATTGGCATCTTGGATTTGCCAAGGCAGGGCAGCACCAGAGATAGTGGGTCACTGTTTCCTTTTCCCTTTCATTTCCACAGCTACGGCAATGAGTATTGTGCGGAATGCCCATTTTTGCTGCATGCTCTCCTATTGGCCAGTGACCCGTGCTAACTGCAATGATCCTGGCTATGTCTGACCGAGTTCTACATAAGAGTTCATTTGTGCGGGACTTGTCATAGCTGGGCCACATCTTTCTTGAGGTGGCACAGTAAGTTCGACCATTCCATCTACGATTGGATACAGATAGATAATGAGAAAAGAAAATGCCTTTCACAGCCCCCAGCGGAATACTAACTGCTTTGGCAAGTGAGCTGTGAAGGGCCGATCCTTGCCTGGCAAGCTCATCAGCCCTTTCATTTCCCTGAAAACCACTGTGACCTGGGACCCAGATCAAAGTGACCTTCAGGCTATCATTAAACTCTGCGATCTCATCGAGACATTGTTGAACGAGTTTAGAGGATATCATTATAAAAGTCATCAGTTTTGATTGTGTAAATAAAAGAATCCGTGTCCATATAATTGAGTTTTATATTGGCTTCATACTTAGGTTTCATATAGCTATAGTGAAAGTCGTACATTTTCCATTTTGAAAACTCTAAGATACAAAATCCTAAGTACAAAGGCTTGTTGTAAAATGTACTTGCTCTTTTCATTTGAATGCCCACCATGTTTTCTGTAAATCTAGTTAAACTATGAAAATTCGGTCTTGCAATCAGAGCTCTGGCCCCGAGATGCTTTTTACGGTTTTCCCAAGAAGTCACAATTTTAATATCTTTTCGTTTGTCTACATTTTCCATAGTTTTTCCAAGAACACTATTGTTCATTAATTTAAAAAAAATTTTCTCGAAGTCACTGACGGTTACTTCTGGTTACTTCTGTAACCAACGAGACTGTTTAAATTGTAAAACTCTATGCACACGAACAATTTTCAACCCATTAATAATACACTGTTGAAGAGTCTTATAATGAATCACATAATTGTATTTTGGTGTTAAATCTGCAATTAGTTTATAAAATTTAGATGTATTGACTTTTTTGTTTTTCACGCAAAATGGCAAATCATTATGCAAATCATGTAGAGAATTGGGATATTCTAAGTCAACTTCAAAAATATATCCTATCTCTGAGTCATCAGTAATATTCATTATTTCAATATTTTCAAATTCCTTAACCCATTTGATTTCAGAATATGGAAGAGGACATGACATAGCCCAACCATATAAATTGTTTGCATCAACATACATTAAATATTCACTCTCTTTTTCTTTGTCATAGCTCTCCATATATTTGTTGTTTGCAATAGTATGCCGATGAGAACATTGAGATATTCCTCCTCTTACTCCCTTTTTTATAAAGTTATATACATCAATATCCTGAATGAGTTCAAGATTTATCCGGGTCGTTCTAAGCATGGCGTCCCAAGATAATCCGGGGGCCGTATAGTAATGACAGGGATCAAGTTTGTAAATATTTTTACAAATACCCCTGAAATTTTCGAAAATATCAGCTAGAAGAAGAACATCGGTTTTTAAATATAACTCCATATAATCTAGGATATGTTGACATTTAAATGTGTTCCATACTACTTTCGCATGATTATAGTCATCTAAAGAGCAAGGTTCTCCAGTTAACTTATTATCAAAGTAGTTTTGAGGAGGAAGGTCTATCTCTTCTAAAATATGCCATGATTTTATGTAATCATATGGAAACACTCCTTTCTTTGTTACAAGCTTAAACTCTTCTTCATTTGGAAAGTTGGAACTGATTAATTTGAAATCGTTTGTCGTTAGATTTCTAGCCAACGAATCAAGACTTGATGGCATAAAACGAAATGAATCTAAAAACCTCAGTTCAAACATTTTTTATCTGGTAAATAGATTGTCTTTGATACAGAAACATACTTTTCTTTATTAAGAGGAGTAATAGAAATATTGCCCTTAAGTGAAGCAAGTTCCCTAATCAATAAGTGACAATCATAACCAGAGAAGTTGTGGAAAAAAATAGGAAAGAATTTAGGTTTTTTATATGCTAAGTTGCATTTGTTATGAGCCGGACCCTTATATTTACCAGTGTAATGACAATGATCAGCAACTCGATCCAAACCTAAAGTTTTATTGCAAATATGGCAAACTCGACAGGTCTGATGGTAATTTAAATCAATTTCCGAAAGTCGATTCATGGGTTTGCTTTCCATAGTATATAAATCTATACAGTCCCTCACTAATGAACTAATAAATTCTTTTATACAATTTTTACCTCTAAATGACTTAAACCTAGTTAAAGGAGCGTCATATGACTTAATAAAATATGCACCAGCACACGGTACATGTTTTTGAATAAAATTATTTGTACCTGAATCCGGTACATCTTCCAGTATGCATTCGAAGTCTGCATATACTACAAATGGAACATCCATCTCTCTTTCGGGGTGATCATATTGTACGGAGGCTTTATCATCCTTGGGCATCATGGTCACCATCCTACAACATTCACTTTTATGTGATGTAACTGCAGCCTCCGATCGGAATCCCAGCAAGCAAGTATTGCAAAACCAAGTTTGTCCCCTATAATTTTTTACTTGGTTTGATATAAGTCTATAAAAAAAAAATATAAATTATAAAATGAATTTAAAGAAAAGGCTTAAATTTGTATGGTAGTTTACCTTGATATATTTTTTATCCACACATAGTGGGACACCTCGTCTTTTTGTAAAAGCAGCAAATTTATATGTTTTTGCTTCTCTTGACTAGTTATGAAATAGGGTCCTATTACACACTTCCTTTCATCATCGAGTCCAAAAACATTCACACTTATGGTTGGATTTATTCTTTCGAAATTTTGAATTTCCTCCAGTTTCAATGGAAACTGTAAGTTTCCGAAGTCTATTCTTTGACCATTTTTATATATCACTCTTGAACTGATATCATCGATTCTATAAGTTTGTGGTCTTTCTTTATTATTTGTATCTTCTCCGAATAGAGCAGAGATGATTGCCCATTTGAAGCAATATACATCTTCATTTTTCACGTTTATGCATGCTCCTTTTTTAAGAATAAATTCTGTCAGTGGTAAATAACTCGAACCTTTAATAGGTGTATATTCATTAATGCATATTTCAGCATGCAGAATTCTCAGTAATGACCAACCACTGTCTTTTTCCTGTAACTCTTGTGTCTAAGTATTTATTTCATCAGTCATATCCATGTATGTTGGAGAGAGTTCTGAATTTGATAGCGCTATTTCCATTTTTGTATTGAAAGATTTAATACTTAGTTGTATCTTATCTTCGGAGTTAAGCTTAATAAACTCGCCAAAAAGTTCTAGATTGTACTTGATGCGTGTTAGTTTTTTTAAATGCGTTTCTAACTTCACCAAAATAGCATCCTTTGCTTCTAACAAAAATTCAGAGGGACTCAAATTGACCTCCTTCTTATTTTCATATATGAGCGTCTCAATTCTGCCTTTAAAACAGCTCTTCACAACACGAAAGTTGTCTGAATGTAATTCAGCAACAAGCCTTTTATGTTCAAAGCGACGTTCGTGTTTACTCCAGTCACCTACCACTTCAACCTTGCAAAGATCACAATTTTGTTTGGTCTTTGGTTTGTCTGCTGCACCTTTTCCACTGAAAAGTCCATCGATGAGCTTTAAATGTAGAGAATCCTTAGCGTGTTCATCCCACCGACATAAAATCACATTTTTTTCACATAGTACACAATACTTTGTAGCTGGACCAGCTTCCTCATCACTATCCATTTTATTAAATAGTTCACGAACTAACAAGTCATGGTAATCAGTTTTATCATGATCACAACATTGCCCTACAGCAACTTTTTTTTCACATAAGTTGCAAAAGTTTTTCTGAACCGCAGAAACTATTTTATTTCTCCAGGTAGTCATATGAATGTTCATATGTCTTTTTAAATTAAAGTTTTTTGCAAAAGATTTTCCACACACTTCACACAAATATGACTTCATGTTCTTTAGTTTTTATTTAATATATTGAAAACAACAAAATTGACACGGAGCACTCGATTGTACACGCCGAAATATTCTTTAAGAATGAGAATACTGCGAGGATATCAACTTGGTTTTAATATATTTCCGCTTAAGGAGAAGGCAATATATATATATAAAGGATTTCTATTATGACTCCGAATCATCCCCACAAGTGGAAATTCAAACAAGTTCAAACACCTTTTCAAGAAAATCCCACGCACATAAAAAACTAGTAAGAGCATAGATGTACATTCACAGGTAATAAAGGATTTCCATTATGACTCAGAATCATCCCCTCAAGTGGAAATTCGAACAAGTTCAAACACGTTTTCAAGAAAATCCCACGCACCTAAAAAACTATTAAGAGAATACAAATATTTCTTCTAGACTTAATGACCTAGATACTCGGAAAACCTTTCTTTTTAATGGCTACTATGCAATAGTAGTCTTACTACTTTAAATGTATCTCCCCTCCACGACCATATATTTTCTTTTTTACTACCGTATCTATATTGTATTCACATTATGATATTTTTTCTAATTTCATCTGGAATTTATTACCATCTTAAAAATCTTTTTCTTTACTTATACCTAGATACAACTCCTTTACTTATACCTAGTTACAACTCCTATAAACTCGTAATGCCTTTTGTTCCACAAATAGTGCAAGGTGCATCCACCATATCATCCCTCAAAAATCCTAAAAAATATTACTGCACATCACTAGCAACAAAAAACAGTCACAAAAATTGAATTCAACCAGAAAACTCCAATTTATAACCAGAAAAAATCATTCAAAAGGGCTCTATTCCTCAAGTCCGATATTTATACTACTGTATAATTGTTGTAAAATACACACATCAAAATTTTATCATCTCTATCTCTATAACAAAACAGGAAAATTTACAGTCTCGACAACAGTACATTTGAAAATAGATCCTATAGATGCACTTCATCTACCTGTTTTCTAAGCACTCTCACAACATTCTACCTACCTAAACAGATCCCTTTTCTACGCACACGACATTCAATGAAAACTATTGAAAGGCGTATTTTATATCCGACAGCAACACCATTGGTAGATCGCAAGTAAAGTCTTACTAATTAGTAACCAAACAAAACTGAAGCCGAAAAGATCTTTAAAATGGACTCTGGACTAATATTAAAAAACATTCGTGATTTTTTAAAATTGAAAGGCCATTCAATATTAGAAGAACACTACGAAGAGTTTTTAAATTGTATTTCTTTGCTTGAAAAATTTGAAAATACAACCTACATTGAAACAATTCATGGACATCACTACTCTAATTGTTGCTGGTCATCCAACCATTGTAAACAAGGACCAGACACTTGTGCCTGTTACATTATAGAAAAACATTTAGTTAGAATTAAGAAACTGATGTTATTTTTATTATTGCAATAAAAAATTAAAAAAACATATTAGTCTTCATTTTTTATTAAGCTGAATTCACTCTTTGTAAATATGAGCAAGCGAAAGGTTGTTGAAGAGTTGCATAAGACTATACGTAGAAATTTTAAACATCGTCATGTTATTATCAAGGGGTATGATGATTTATGACAAGCTGATTTGGTTGAAATGATACCTTATAGCGAACATAACAAAGGTTTCAATTATTTAATGACAGTCATTGATGCCTTTTCCAAATTTGCGTGGTTCATACCAACCCCTTTTCTACGCACACGACATTCAAAATGAAAACTATCACCTACAAATTTCATACACTTCTAATTCAAAGAAAATTTCATCCACCTTTTTTATTTTTTTGCTACTATAAGACCATAGGCTCTGCTCCCTCCTCAAGGAGCAATTTTGATGCTCGGAGCTAAATGTTTGTACTGGTGCTCCTCAAGGAGCAATTTTGATGCTCGGAGCTAAATTTTTGTACTGGTGCTCCTGGAATTATTCCTCAAGTCCGATATTTATACTACTATGGAGAATCAGACTCTTTGTTTAAATGTTCGAAGGAGATATCTAAATCATGAAATTCGATGTTAAGTGATTTGTTGTTTTTCGATTGAGAATTTGGTTCAGTTAAGCTATTTCGAATAGGTAATGCACGATTTATCTCTTCGAATAACCTAGATATGGCAATACGAGTGGCGGTAGATTCTTTTATTAACACAGAGCTAATGAATCGTTGATAATTTTGTCGTAGGTGGCTGTATTATCAATGCCAATTGATTTAATTGTTACAGTTTGAGTGTTAATAGCTGTTTCCATACTAGGCAAACTGTCTTGTATTGTATTTAATTATTGCATACATGTAGATAATTCTTGTGTGGGGTTTATTGCAGTTATAGTGCTTTTTATCTTCGTAAATTGAGTGCTCAGATGGTTTGGTATCAAGTTTGTGTTATCAACGCATTCAGAAAATTTGCCTGCGCCTGTTTTGATAAATTTTCAATACTTGAAAGTTGACTTTTAAATATGAAGTTGTGATTTTCTAGATTTCTTGTGGTCGTTTCGTTATTTTCGGCTATAAGCTCATTTGTTGTACAAGAGCTATTACGAATCTGTTTTTTTCGTTTCTGCAATGGCATCCGATAATTTTTCTACTCTTTCGTTATTATATTTGAGTGCAAGCATAATGTGTGAGAGCGATATGGTTCTGCACTCTATACAATAAAAGCTAAATTGTACTAAATATTCCGACAAATAAACCTTAGCGCTTCTGCTTAAGCCAGTACGAATCGGGTGAAAAACTTTACCACAAATACCTTTACATACGAACCAATCAGTTGTTTTTTCCTTAAGAGTGCAGTCAACGTTTCCGCAATTTAATAGTCTATCCATTTTAGATGAGTAATTTATTTTTAAAATTGATATTTTTCTTTTTCCTTTTTTTTCTTTTTATATCTTGATATTTGGAAATTTTTGGTTTTAAGTGTCCATTTTTAAGCTTGTTGTGAGGTTTGATGAAAAAAAAAAGCTTTTATGTTCTTGTCTACACTAGGTTGGATTGCGTAGCGTAATGTGACGTAATGTGTTGAAAGCTTTTGTATTCGATCTCAATAAATATCAGATGATGTTGTTATTGTTTTTGTTGGTGAAAAAAATAAATTGAAAACAAATTGATTTGTATCATTGTATATACATTTCTATAGTATTTTCATGCTGAACAATCACCGCTGGCCGTCTTAAGTAACTTGTGAATAACACAACAGTCGTAAACATATGTACATGATTTTTGTTTTGTTTTATAATATTTAACTATATGTCTGTAAGGCACATTGCCTTTTAAATGCAACAGATGTTGCACGACACTAGTTAGAAGGAATAGAAAGATAGGAAAGAATTGTTTTGGTACAATGGATAGAGAGCTAGTTGATTTTTATTTTTCATTGCATAACCTCATGGGCGACGTCCAGCATAAGCTGGGAGGTATGCTGAAAAGAAAAAAATGCTTTGTAACAGAGTGAGGATTGAACCTGCACCCTCTGGGTTAACAAGCAAGCACTTATTTTTTTTTTTTTTGCAATTTTAATTCAATTTTTATTTTTAATTCAACTTATAACTACTTAAATGCTAGACAAAAACCTTAAAAACTAGCTTACAGAATAACTTAACTAACTTACTGGCCCCATACGGGCGCTCTAAATTATACTATAACTATATATTAAAAATGCCTTTGGGCGTAAAAAATAACTTAAATTAAAATTCAAAATTACTTAAAACTAAACGAGAAAATTTTTAAAAACTCGTTTTCCAAGACATTTTATTTTATTTTATATAAAAACTTAAAACTACTTAAGCAAGCACTTAATCCATTGTACCATTGCCGCCCACGTTTTACGACTTTTGTCAAGGAAATATGGATTTTAGAGCCAATAAAATACATTAAATATTGTTAATTCGTTTTGTTGACGACTATTGTTAGGGTAACAGAATAGACACTTAGTAAATGTAAGAACCTCCAGATGTGCGGTTCACAACTTTCTTTAGATGGCGCTGCTCCATGATTGTACCATTGAAATTTATATACAATGTTTGTATGTAGTAATGATAGAAGCTCCAAAGGCAGAACATATTCTAAAAATGCACTCACAGATTACAGATGATTTTAATTTTTCAAAAATAAAGCTCGTGGTGATTGTTAAGGCGATTTAATCTTGATGTAGTAAGATACGATTCTTCGTTTTTTATTCTTTGAAGAGTCCTCTCAGCAATTTGATGAAATGCAGCCAAAATAGAAAAATAAAATGCAATTTTTCCACTTGCAGTATCAAAAGGTTTTGCTTTGATTTTGCAGAACGTACACAAAATAGCTGACAATGAAAGAGAAAGATCGATCAGAAGTCTCTGTAGGCACAAATTCACTCAGCTACATATAAATCAGTTTAATATGATGTAATTATTGAGTTTTTATTTATTTTAAATAACTGGTTCAAAACAATTTAAAAAACACACGCGTGATGACGATAGATGAACAAAAATTATTCAATCGTGTAAGACACACCGTTGTATTTGAAAAGAATTTTAAAAATTATCATTAATAAAAACAAATTGCAGAGGTTAAAAAAGACAGGCAGATGATGTTTTTAGGCAGATGACACCTCTTTCTTATCTGTTGGCGAAACAGATTGGTTTTTTTTGTGTATATGTACATATTTTTTTTTACATTGACCCACCCCACCCACTTGAGATAGATGGGAGCAGCACCCAGCATAGAACAAGCTGTTGTGTGGTTGCATTATTTACATACCTACATATCGTTCTCTTATCTCTTTTCTCATATTGTGATTTCGTTTTGACGTTTATCATAAACGAACTTAAATTGCACGGTGCCGGTGCGCATTTGTTTAGACATTTTATTAATTAATTTGTTTTGTTTGCTTATTTAATTTGTTTGGATTCGTTTAAATTATATAAGTACGCGGTTTTAAAGTTTCTAATCGTAAAGTTAAAATAAAAAATTCGCGATACAAATTTTGTAACATCTGGTTAAATTTAACCTTTTGCTGGTAACCATAGAAACACATACCAAATATTTGTTTAACAACTGTAATAAACAATGGTTGCAAATAACCAGAGTTGAAAAAACTTGGCCTAAGTGCGTCAGAAGTTTTCCAGACAGCCACCTTAACCAAACCTATCCTAACCATCATTTATGCAACAAAAATCATTTTGTTTTCAGTTTATGATTTAAAATTAATATGAGCAACGAATTTTATAAAAAAAAGTAGTATTTTGTTTTACAGTTTTGAAAAATCACACTTCAAAGTTTTATTTTACCTTTTTTTTCGCAATTTTTGAGTTAAAAGCCCGTTTTTTCAAAGACTATGCATAGGTTTCACTTGATTTAAAAAACATCTAATAGAAAAAGGTATTGGCTTTAAAAAAAGATATAAAACTTAGTTGTAAATATTACCGTTATTTTTTAATATTTGTTTTAAATTTTTAGCACTGTTTTTATAAAATTGCCCCTCCCGCCCAAACGGAGGAAGATAGACCCCCCCCACCCATAGTAAAAAATGCTTGTATTGAACTGTTCTACAAAAAACCGTTATCAATTCTTGGCGCCAAAGATATCGTACTCGTGACAAATGTTGAATTTTTCGCTGAACAAGATTACAAAATATATCAAATTAATTGTGCATAACACAAAAAATATTTTTTTTATTTAATTCTTCTAATTGTTGCAAACAAAAATTAAGAACAGAAAATACAGTTAACTTATATCCAAAATCAAACTATCATTTGAACTCACCTGAGCAAAAGAAACGAAAAATAATTGTCGATGGGTTAAATTTAATCCCGGCAATGTTTGATAATCAGCTTCTTTTTCATTATTAGAATTCAAGTATGCTTTAAACGCTGCTTTCAGACCACCATTATCAGCTATATTTTCTCCTAGAATAATTGAAATAAAATTGTTTTAAGAACAAGGAAACGACATGTGAAACATTATGCGTACGAAAAAACAGTTTATGTACTCACCTACAGTTTGTTTTCCATTCAGATTCATTCCAATAACTTCAAAGTCTCCGTACTGCTTTATAATGCAGTCTGTTTGGTCGACAAACCTTTCGATGCTCTTTGGCTCCCACCATTTGTTTAAATTTCCAAATTTATCATACTCCCTACCCTGGTCGTCAAATGCGTGTGTTAACTCATGTCCCATAACCACCCCCATAGCACCGTAGTTCAAACTTTTCGGATTGTTCACATCATAAAAAGGCTTCTGTAAAATTCCGGCGGGGAATACTATTTGATTCTTTGTCGGAGTGTAGTAGGCATTTACTGTCGATGGGGTCATTCCCCAAGTGCTCTTATTTACGGGAGTATCTAATTTCTCAAGATTCTTTTTCAAATTGAATTGATTTATTCGCAAATTATTATTAAAGTATTCCTTGGCGTCTAGTTCTAGGTCCTTATATTTATTATCCAACTGTGTTTTGTTAAGGATGTATTCAGGAAAACCTATCATATCGGTTATTGCATCAGCTTTTTCTTCGGCCAATTTTCTGGTCCTTACATCCATCCAAGGAATGTTCCGCAAGTTTTCTTTGAACGCGTCACGAACTTCGTATATCATTTTTTCGGCCTGTGGCTTGGCATCACCTTGAAAAGTTTGCCTGACGAAAATTGAACCTACAGCGAATCCGATAACGTTGGTGGTATCACTGACACAATAACGCCAGGTTTCTTCGGTTCCATCGGAGCCTAGTAATGCCTTGCGGACACCTTTGTAGGCATCACGAAAGGGTTTTGACAGGCAGGTGGTTAAGGTTCGGACTGCTTGCCAGACAAGGTAGTTATTAAGAGCGCTGTATGTTAAAATATTAAGGATGTCAAGGTGCTATGATCAATCAATACTTTCAATTTGAAAGTCTACAAAGTTTCAATCAGCAAAAGTAGTATATGATATAGTTCCTATAATGTATCAACTAAATACCAAATATCACGAGGTTTTGGACCAATCTTGTAGACTTATCAAAAATTGAATTATAAGTTCACCGAATCACAAACATAAATTTATGCAGTAACAAATAATTAAAATAAATAATGATACAAATTCAATAATACAAAAATTAATTTAATTTTTTTTTTTTTTATAAAAATATTCAACCAAGTACAAGACTTAGAACCATTTTATTTTAAGTGAACTTTTAATTTTTTTAATAAATGTTCATATTAGTATATATAGAATTTGTATCATGATTAATTTTATTTCTTTGTTATAGCCTTCACCACGAGGCAAAACAAACACCACCTTCAGTTGAAAATAATTGCAACCGTGATCTTACTGGTGTATTCCACATTAGCTTTTTGTCAAAAAAGATATGTAGGCTGAGATAGAAAAACCTTTAAATTGCAAACGCAATGTTTTCTTGGACTATTGGCCGCCAAATGCTTTAATTTTGAATAATAATTTAGAAAAATCCACTTAAATTAAAACGATCTAACTGAATGTATGCGTAAGAAATTATTTATGTTCTGGTATCATTTTTGTATGCATTTAATTTTTCAAGAAAAAATCAAGTTAAAATACTTTGGGTTTTTTTAATATTTTTTTTTTAATATTTCATGAAAACTTCAGATATTTATTTTATAAATATTGTTAACACTTACAGATTCATGTGAATTGTTTTAAAGTCATGAACCACCGTAAATTGCTGCTGATTCGAGTTCATATATTGTTAATAAACAAAAACTGCGGTATCGCTTCAATAAAAAACAATATTTATTTTGTTTATTGACACTGACTATGGAAATGAGCAAGGGTCGGGGCCACGGAGGCGTCTTTGGTGCTTGTTAGTAGGGCAACGGCATGCTTGCGTCAGCTCGGCTCTGCTCGTCGGATAGGTAGGGTTCTTGCCCTCTAAACAATCCCCTCTCGCTCAAATTCCATGAAATATCAGGCCTTTACTAAAACTAGAAGAAATAGGAAGCTACTTTACTTGGGGACTCGGACAGACGTTAAACTGAAGAGAAAGCCAAGAAAAATTAAGAAGACTATAGAAAGAAACACACACGCACCTCCAAAACCTATGCCACTACCAAGGTGAAAGAACGGGATATAAAGACTGATAAACCAAAGGATTGCTAGATAGCTTACTCCCCATAACTACTCTAATTTACTCTTAAATAGCCTACCAGTAGAATATACTTACGGTTCCCCTTACTTCTAACTATATCTAAACTCTAAACTAATGCTACTCTCAATTCTTCAAGTTTCTGCCACATCTCATTATCTCACCAAGATAATGGTTCGCCAGAGTCTGAGAAGTCTACCTGATGTTATTGGCAGTGGCTTGGCCAACCCACCCGTATGTCAGGGATATTTCCATCGCTGTATTCCATGGCCATCGTTGTGGAAAACAGCCCCTATAGAACCCCCCAGCTATGATCTTGGTAAGTTAGGTCAAGTCATGTCTCATAGTACAGTCATGGAAGGCCTGCAAAATTTACAATGAAATACATAAATATTCAATTCAGTTTTTGCTCCCTTGTTCTCAGGGTTAAATCTAAAATTAAATTTCCTTTAGTTCAACTAATTCAATAAAAAAAATTTAAGTATCTGTATGACTAAATTTTATATGTAATTTATAGATAATTTGTAATTATGTATTTAGTTGCATCTAAAAATTGATGATCCAGATATATATATAATTAAATTCAAAACAAATTTTGAAGCACTACTCAAAAATGATCGTTATTCCTTTTATGTCAAGAAAAGTAATTTTCTTAATTTACTTTAGATATTGTTGCAGGTAGATTTATCAATTTGCCAATATACTTTTCTTAGATTTTATGACTTACAGTTCTTTATGTTAATATTCCGGTATCGTCGTCCCGCGTAGTCCTGCCGGCAGCACGTTCAGGAAGGGGAATTTTGATGTGATGTTGTGATTACCCTTTATTTTTTTTCTTTGCTATAAGGCACTTACGATTTCACTTTCGATTTATAAGAAATTAATGGATTTAAATTCGTAAGGGTTCAATTTTGAACTCAAGATAATTATTTAAATGTTCGTATAACAATTGAATTTACTTCAAGGAAACTTAAATTCAGAAGGAATCCAAAAGAAAATTAATAAAAAAAATGTCTAAAATTAATTAATCACCAAAACTAGCTTAAAAAGTAAAGAAATATAAAAAAAAATCTGTCTATCCACTTTCACTTTAAGCTCCAATTATCATCAGAATTTCACTTTTGGATGGCTTTAACTTCAGATTGCGGTATAGAGGACTTTCTTTTGTTGCCAGATAACACATCACGTTTTCCGGTTACGATTTCTCTTCAATTATTCCTTGTGGCGATCAGTAATTTGCTTAAATCCTCCTTGTTCTAAAAGCAGAGGCACTTAATGGGTCTTTACCACAATTAAGTATCTGAATAGGGATAAAGTCACATTAGCACTAGAAATCTATTTGTCATTGAGCACTACCTACCTCTGCACTTGACTTTGCTTTCACAAAAAGAAATCTGGTCAATCTTTTCCACTCTGGGGCTTTGCGTTTTTCCGTATGTAGGTATTCTATCTCTTCCTATTCAGAGTAAAATATCTTTAACTAATTTGATTAATCACTTCCTTATATGTATAACTCACTATAGAAATTGTAGGTTTATTTTTATTAGTTCACCTAATATGATTTATAACACGTCGTTATATGTTTAACTAATTTCGCGTGTGCACTATTAATTATTATAGTTTCGCTTATTCGCTTCTTTATTTGAACTTATGCTTAGCAAAAATTGTCGCACAAAACTTAATTTACTTAGTTCATTTATTTTTCTTTTGTCTCACTCAAGAAATACCTCAAAAATAATTTTGTAAATCGCCACAGTTAACTGCTTACTTTCGATTTCACTGACTATCTGAATTTTCTTCACTTGTTTAACCTTTTTGTCCTCTCAGTTAGTCTGTCTCTTTGTTCTGGCTAACTGCAAAGATCCCACTATCCCATCTAGCAGTACTAGTAGGGAAACTTCGTAGCAGTGCTACGCTTGTTTTATTTTATCATTTAATTTTTATATATTTAGGTGGAAATTGTAATCAAACTAGTTTTATTTTACAAAACAAATCCACTCTACATGGCATTGAGTTACTTGCATATGAATATGTCGTCGTTTTATTTAAATTTTAAAAGCGAAGTTAGTACACATATTTAACACTAAAAGATGATGTCGTATTTTTGCCGCTTTTTGCTGGAACAATATTTTTTGGTTGTTCTCATGAAAATTTCAACCGACTGGCGGTCCATATCTAGTACGTCAATGCAACAAACCTACTTCCAGTCCACACTATTCAACATCTATCTCAGCCCTTCATTCTGACAGAGATAGATACATACTACAAAGCAAAAATCAAATGTCAAACTAAAAAAAAATTATAATTCCATTAAACATCAACCAGCATGGCAGCCGGCGACTTGAGGTATGTTTCTCGTGTTTATTTTTCTTTCGTTTTCATTAATTTTTCCATTTAATTCTTTTTTCTTATTATTTTTCAGAAGTTTACATTTAACTTACAATGAAACAAGAGAAAATTCGAAGCCAAATACTGCAACGATTCACAAGTCAGTAAAATTGTCGTCGGTGTACTGCCAAAAAAAAAACAAACAAAATTACCACAAAAATGTGTCAAGAACTGCAGATGTTGTAGGTAATAAAATTATTATTAATTCCTTATATTTATTTGAATCTTTTTCTTCTTTTACCTATCCCAGAAACCCCGAACACCACCGAAGAAAAAAATTCACCAGCCCCTTCATCATCCACCCATAATGTTGCGCACGTTCAGTGCATTAAAAGTTTACTCCCTTGAGGTATTAATTAGACCTCCACGAACATCATTTTATTTCAATGATCCTGGTATTTGTATGTATAAAAATGTAACTTTCATTCAACACGAGTAACAATTATTCTCTTGATGTACATACATAGGTGTCGGTGATCATCAATGTTTCGAATTCAACCTAACACCAGTCTTTCATTATTCGGAATCGGGTTTAAATCATTCCCACAGCTAACATGAGATCATCGGTACCAGCCCGTTAATACATCATGACAGCAGCTCAAGTGTCTTATGTTTGCCGATGCAGGAGATTTTCCAGTGCATCCCCTATTCGCTTCGTATACTGGATATCCAAGTAAGAGTGTTTATTTTAACATAGGACTGCTGCTGATTTACAAGAAAATGTTTATGTACATATATAAAACCTCTATCTATAAGATTTTTGACTTGATACTTTCAAATATAATGATAAAAGGAATATTTTAAGTGATTTAAATTTAAATTATAATGACTATTATTACTTTATAAAGTCATCAGGTCGTTTTCGTGTGTGATAAGTAAGTTGTTTCGACCAGTCTCGGTTAACTTCCATATTATATCACGGGTAGTTTCGAATCGTTAAAAGAACGTTTTGTGTTTGTTTACGGATACATATACATACATATATCCAAACTAAATAAATGGATTTCAGATTAAAAGTTTTTTGAATTCTCAATTCGTCTTCGAGTTTCACAGTTAGTTGTTATACCATTTGTTGTGTCAGTACATAATGTACTTCGATGTATATTAATATGTCCGAGATAAGTGCGAAATGAAACAAGCAGAGCAGCGGTTCAACTTAGACTAAATGTTTATTATATAAATACTTAAAACTAAAAGCTTAAACAAACTATGTCTTATATACTAACTATAAACTAACCTACACCTGACCACTTTACTTAGTAATAAAGTAATATAATATATAACACTTTTCCTTTCTTTAAAATAATTCATTATATGGTATTCATCATAGTATTTTACAAACTATATATATATTCATAATGTAATGGCTATTGACTAATTCAATAATTTTTTTTTTGTTTTTCCATTTGATGAATTTTATGAAGACAATTAATGCTTTTCCTCTCTTTTTTTTCAAAATGTTTACTTAATAATTACTTTGATAAAATGAAGGTCGCTTTCGTTTTCTTTTTGACCTACGGACAGTTGTTTTTGGATTGGAAAGCTTTTCCTCCTCATCACAACTAAGGTACTCGTCATCAGACGAAAGTAATAAAGGAGTTTCAGAATCGTTGATTTTTGAATTCTCATTTTAATTATAAATATAGTATGCTACTGGCTTTTCAAATCTAACTTTCTTACTAGTTATTTTACGAAGTTGTGTTCCATGACAAACAATTTTTCTATTATCAAATACAATTAAATATCTGACTTTTCCAATCTTTTCTTTAACAATTGCTGGACTTTTAAATTTGTTGTTTTGTACATATCTTACATACCAGACTTTATCTCCTACTTTAAAATACTGTTCAGAAGAAGCTCTACAATGTTTACTGAGATTCTGTTTAGCTTTACTTTTGTTGTTATTTTCGAAAAGACCTTTTTTAATTCTCTGATCTTCCTGCAAATTTTCAACATTTTTAGTACCTTTAAGCATGTTTATTGGTGTATTTATTGGTTGTTTAAAAATCATTTGACATGGCGTTAATTTAGTAACAGTAGAAGGCGTGTTGCGATACTTAAAAAGAAAATCGTCAACTTTATGTTGCAAACTTAATTGTTTGGTTCTTTTATCTAGCAAATACTTTTTCAGTACATTTTTCACAGTCTGCACTGCCCTCTCTGCCAACCCATTGCTCTCAGGATGGTATGGAGGAGATTTAAGGACTTTAACATTATTAGCATGGCAAAAATCAATAAAAAAATTTGAGTTATAAGGCGGACCATTATCGCTTACTAGCTCAATCGGAAGGCCAAAAGTTGCGAAATTTGTTCGCAGTACATTAACTAGAGTGTCTGCTCTAGTGTTCGGCATTATGCGCACGTCGATCCATTTTGAATACGAATCAACAAGTACAAGAAAATTTGTCTGTTGCAAATAAAAAAAATCTAAATGGATTCTTTGATAAAAACAAGTTGTAGCTGGCCATGAAGAAAGCTTAACTTTACTGGGTTTGTTTGATGCAAAATCGCATACTTCGCACTCACTTACAAACTTTTCTATATCGCTATCGATACCTATCCACCAAACCGCAGATCTAGCCAAGGATTTCATTCGGACAATGCCTACATGGCCCGAATGTAAAACATCTAAAACTTGACTACGCTTAGACTCTGGAATAATTATTCTATTGCCGTAATATAGACAACCGTCTTCAACAGATAAAACCGATTGTTTTTGAAAGATCTTTTTGAGTTCTGAACTCCGAACTGGACTTTTCCATGTACCATGCTTCACGCTGTGGTAAACTTCACTTAAAATAACATCATCTTTGATACCTTTTGATACATCTTCTTTTGAAAGATTTACTGCATTTTCTACAGAAAAAAAATTTATACTGTTATCTTCTACATTAGTTTTTGATTCTATAGGTAATCGACTAAGACCGTCAGCATTACCGATACTGGTACCCTTCTTGTAAACGACTTTATAATTATACATAGAAAGTTCTATGGCCCAACGTTGCAGCCTCTGGGCGGCTACGGGCGATGATCCCTTTTTATCGCCTAAAATCTCTCTTAAAGGCTGATGATCTGTAAATAACGTAAATTCTAAGCCATATATATATTTATGGAACTTACGTACCGCAAACATGATGGCTAAGGCTTCTTTATGAAGCTGAGAATAGCCCTTCTCAGCTGCTGATAGAGTACTTGAAACAAATAGCACTGGTTTTTCTTCACCATCAACAAAATGCGATAATACGGCACCAACACCATATCCACTGGCATCACAAGTAACAATAATAGGTTTCGAAGGGTCGTAGTGAACGAGTAAACTGTCTTTAACTAACCACTCCTTGCTTTCGTTAAATATAGTGTCGCATTCTTTTGACCAAACGAAAGAAATTTCCTTTCGAAGCAACTTGTAAAAGCAACTTAACTTTGCTGAAAGGTTAGGTATAAACTTTGAGTAATGGTTTAACAAACCTAGATAGGAGCGAAGTTGTGATAAATCTTTTGGAGCGGGCGCATTTATAATTGCTTCCACTTTTCTACAATTTGGTTGAATTCCTTTAGCAGAGATTGTATGACCCAAATACTCCACCTCGGGTTGAAAGAACTTACACTTCTGAAATTTAACTTTGACACCATAATATACTAAACGTTCCAAAACAGCAAATAAATTTGCCTTACACTCCTCCAAAGAAGAACCTCCTATTAGAATATCATCTAAATAGCACTTTGTTTTGGACAATCCTTTTAAAATTTGGTCCATAACTTGTTGAAAAATGCTAGGGGCTGAACTCACACCAAATGGTAACCTCGTATACTGAAATAAACCCTTTGAGGTATTTACTGTCAAATACTTTTGAGAATTTTCTGCAACCGCAAGTTCAGTATACGAGGTTACCATTTGGTGTGAGTTCAGCCCCTAGCATTTTTTAACAAGTTATTGACCAAATTTTAAAAGGATTGTCCGAAACAAAGTGCTATTTAGATGATATTCTAATAGGAGGTTCTTCTTTGGAGGAGTGTAAGGCAAATTTATTTGCTGTTTTGGAACGTTTAGTATATTATGGTGTCAAAGTTAAATTTCAGAAGTGTAAGTTCTTTCAACCCGAGGTGGAGTATTTGGGTCATACAATCTCTGCTAAAGGAATTCAACCAAATTGTAGAAAAGTGGAAGCAATTATAAATGCGCCCGCTCCAAAAGATTTATCACAGCTTCGCTCCTATCTAGGTTTGTTAAACCATTACTCAAAGTTTATACCTAACCTTTCAGCAAAGTTAAGTTGCTTTTACAAGTTGCTTCGAAAGGAAATTTCTTTCGTTTGGTCAAAAGAATGCGACACTATATTTAACGAAAGCAAGGAGTGGTTAGTTAAAGACAGTTTACTCGTTCACTACGACCCTTCGAAACCTATTATTGTTACTTGTGATGCCAGTGGATATGGTGTTGGTGCCGTATTATCGCATTTTGTTGATGGTGAAGAAAAACCAGTGCTATTTGTTTCAAGTACTCTATCAGCAGCTGAGAAGGGCTATTCTCAGCTTCATAAAGAAGCCTTAGCCATCATGTTTGCGGTACGTAAGTTCCATAAATATATATATGGCTTAGAATTTACGTTATTTACAGATCATCAGCCTTTAAGAGAGATTTTAGGCGATAAAAAGGGATCATCGCCCGTAGCCGCCCAGAGGCTGCAACGTTGGGCCATAGAACTTTCTATGTATAATTACAAAGTCGTTTACAAGAAGGGTACCAGTATCGGTAATGCTGACGGTCTTAGTCGATTACCTATAGAATCAAAAACTAATGTAGAAGATAACAGTATAAATTTTTTTTTTTCTGTAGAAAATGCAGTAAATCTTTCAAAAGAAGATGTATCAAAAGGTATCAAAGATGATGTTATTTTAAGTGAAGTTTACCACAGCGTGAAGCATGGTACATGGAAAAGTCCAGTTCGGAGTTCAGAACTCAAAAAGATCTTTCAAAAACAATCGGTTTTATCTGTTGAAGACGTTTGTCTATATTACTTCAATAGAATAATTATTCCAGAGTCTAAGCTGAACTGCTGCTCTGCTTGTTTCATTTCGCACTTATCTCGGACATATTAATTTGGATATAACAAATAAAGAGATGCTCACAATAAATCCATCGGCAACTAACTGGATTGGCAGGTCTAAGTACCGTAGTCAAGCAAATTCACAACAACAGCATCATAGGCGATCAAATCGAACGTTTCAACATCAAAATCGAAGTAGCATAGAACGACACCATCAGGTAAAAGAAAGAGTACAGTGTTTTAATTGTGGTATGACAGGCCACTTCGCAAATAATTGTTATAAACGACGGACCGAGAGGAGCAGACAACGAGGAAGAACCAAGAGCAGAAGTAGGGTAAATCAAATCGATAATGTCAGTGAAGATATATTATGTTCAAAGTATTCTAGTAATTTAGATTTAAAAACAATTTACAGCATTTCCATAAATAAATCTGATCCTTTATATAGAATTTTGCATATTAATAATTAAAATATCAAAATGGAAATTGATTCGGGAGCAGCTCAAACTGTGTTTTCGCATTTAGATTACCTCAAATATTTCTCTGATGTTCCTTTGCTAAAAAATTAAAGTTATTGGTGCTTTGCATGTAAATGTATCGCATGCTGATAAATCTAATGATGTGAATTTTAAACTTCAAATTTTGGTTATCGAAACTAGTAAACAATTCACTCCCTTAATGGGAAGAAATTGGATTGATATTTTGTACAGTGGATGGCGATTAAATTTTTCAATTAATAGTATAAGCGACATTAGTGAGCCTGTTGAGTTATGGACAAGGGAAATCTGTCAAAAATATAGCGGTGTCTTTAATACAGATTATACTCTTCCAATTAAACATTTAAGTGCCGATATTATTATTAAACCGAATACTAGTCCTATTTTTTACAAAGCCTATACGGTTCCCTATGGCTTGCGAGAGGTCGTTGAAAAAGAAATCGATCGATTGTGCCAAAATAAGATTCTAAAATCAGTAAATTATTCTTCTTATGCCTCACCTGTCGTTGTAGTGCCAAAAACAGATGGCAGCATCCGTTTATGTATGGACTGCAAAGTAACAATCAACCGAGTGATTGAAGTTAATAAATATCCGTTACCAAGAATCGATGACCTTTTAACAGTAATTCATTCTTGTAGTTGTTTTTGTGTGCTGGACCTTGCAGGTGCTTATCAGCAACTTGCGGTTGCAGAAAATTCTCATTTTTATATATTAATGACTATGAGTTTGATAAATTGTAGGGATATCTTGACATACCTACTTTATGGTTGTTTTTCACAAGCGTGTATATTTACTAATTCACCAAACTCAGCGGAACGTAAGTATGTATCTATATTGATGTGCATGGTTGATAGATATACTTATGGGTCTGACCATTATTCTGCTTCGCGTACCTATGTATATCGAGTTTTTTGCATGGGTTTATAGTTAAAAATAATAATAATATTTTAACTATGTGTCTGTAAGGCACATTACCTTTTTAAATGCAACAGGTGTTGCACGACACTAGTTAGAAGGAATAGAAAGATATGAAAGGATTGTTTTGGTACAATGGATAGAGACCTATAGTTGATTTTTATTTTTCATTGTATAAGAATGTAATTTTTGTATATGTATGTTACGTATGTTAGGTAGCTAACGTAACGCATTTTCATCGATTAGGTCTGTAGGGTTTGTGAATGTTGTTGTTTATCTCGTTTTGTTTTGACTTAAGTCGTAGGTGATTAACATCTATTGAGGATGGGACTATTAGCTGAGTAGGTATCTTTAGGATTCGATTTAAGTGTGAATGGATTGCAGGGGTTGTTGTTTCTGTATGATATATGATTCAAGTATTTTTTTTTTCTATATTCTTTTTATTATTTTTTTCATGATCTTCTATGATAAAAGGGCCACCACTTTTCGTGTGGTTACATACTGTCACGCTACAGTATCGACGAAAGTGACCGAGTGGTCGGGAAGACACTTGCGTTGTAAAAAAATAGTGGGAGTGTGTCGGATTACACTTTTATTCATATCGATTCCTACTTAGGTATATACTTATTTAAAGGGTTCTACCGAACGTGTGGCAAGAGCCCCGCCCTGAAATCTCCTGCCTCTACATTTGAGCTTGGCATTTTTTGTAAATATCAAAAGAACTACCGACTATGATTTCTTTATTTTTTTCTCATTGAACATTTACTGGACATCATTTTAGAAAATATCACAGGTGCATTAAAAGATTACTCTCACAAAAAAGATCAGTCTCTTGTAGCTTCTCTCTTTTTTATCACAGATACAAACAAAAATTAAATCAACTTCTTTACAATATTGCACAAAAATGAGATAAATAAATGAATAAACTCTACATACGTATATTGCACTACCCTTAATAAACAAATAAATAAAAACTCTATTGATCTATATTGCACTTTCTTTAATAAATAAATAAATAAAAACTCAATGTTAATAAATAGTATAAACCAACGAACGACAGTGATACATATATATCACAGATGTTGCAGACAGTTTGACACCAGCAGAATTCGTCAAGTTTATTGTGCTTTCGGTCTATTTTGGAACCGTTGGTATAGTTTAGTTGTTCAAGTGTGGAGATCCTTTGCATGAAAGGCTCCAACTTTCTTTCCTTGAAGATTCCCTACTTCATAAAAGGAATTTCCTACTGTTTTCAGGATTATTAATTTAAGAAATTTTGATCATAATTTTGCGTTATGATGGTCACTTAAACTACTTTGCTTGAAATTTCTGCGGAATACTAATTGTCCTACTTGATATTTTATGTCTCTACTTCTTAGGTTATATTGTTTTGCCGTTTTTTGGAGGGATAGTTTTAAATTTTCAAATATTTTGTGTCTTATGCGCTCTAATTTGTCGTTTTTGTTTAGGATTTCAATGCTAGGGTCTTTTAATGCATTTAGTTTACGAAGTAGTTCGTATGTGCCACCATGTTGAACCATTTGGTTTCCGAAAACAGCATAGTACGGTTCAAAGGTTGTCGAGTCATGTATGACACTTCTTAGCGAAAATGCTACGTTACTTGCATGTGTATCCCAGGCACGCTGATCTCTACTAAGGTAGGACCTGATTTTGGTTAGTACCGACCGATTCACTCGTTCTGAAGCATTTGCTTGGGGTGAATAAAATGCAGCACGGACTTGCTTCACCCCATATCGCTTAAGGAAGCTGGAAAACAGTTCTGAAACAAACTGTTTTCCGTTGTCAGAATGAATAAATTCTGTAACGAAAACATGAAACACATTTTCTTCTAGATAACGTACTACTTCTGCTGATGTCGCCTTTCTGATTGGTTTTGAGAACAAAAACATGCTAAATTGATCTAGACAAATAAACATATGAGTATTACCATTTTTCGTACGTGGATAGGGGCCTAAAAAGTCGAGGTATAGTCTTTGGAAAGGCTGCTCCGTAATAATTTGTTGACCCATTTGAGGCATCGAAATTACGTTCAGAGGTTTGTTGCACTTGCAAGCTTCACAGGAACTTATATGTTCCCGTACGTCAGTGGTCATATTTGGCCAAAAGTACCTCTGACGTAATTTCGATAAAGTCTTATGAATTCCTCCATGACCTGCTGCCGGTGAATCATGAGCCGCTTCCAACAATTTCCTATGCAACTCCTTCGGAACCCATAGTTTCTATGTTTTGTCTTCCTGTTGTTCGTCACCAGTCCGTATTTCTGTCCGTTTATACATACATAAACCTCTGAAACACATACATCAGGGAGCCGGTCTTTACTTTCGGTTACCGTTTTCTTCAGCTCTTCATATTCTTGCTAGCAAAAATATGAAAAACTGAAGTCAACTTCAAACATTTTACCCTCGGGATTGAGCTCGTCCATATAGATGCGTGAGAGAGTATCAGGGACAACATTGAGAACCGTTTATATATATTAAAGCTGAAGCCCTATATATTAAAGCTGAAGCCCTGTAACTTGAAACTCCATCTGGCCAAACGTCCAGACAAGTCTTTTTGGGTCATCAACCATTTCAGGCTAGCATGATCCGTTATAATCGTGAAGGGGAGTCCTTCAATGTAAGTCTGGGTTCGTTAGAATTGGTGCTGTCACTAGTGTCGTTTTTAGTTCTTCGAATGCTTGTAAATATTACTTCACTGCTCATAGAAAAGGTTTTTCCCTTTTTCAGGCAGTCCGTAATTGGGGCTGATATAGACCCAAAATTTGGGATAAAACGTCTATACCATCCCGTAATGCAAAGACATACTCTATCAAACGGGAGGGTATGACTTTGTCCATCAGCTTGCACATTCTCTGAGCGGCATTGCATAACCCAAATGGCCTAACCGTGAATTGATACAATGGATGCCCAGGGACTGTGAAAGCTGTTTTCTCTCTTGATCTGAGCTCCAGAGGAATCTGCCAAAATGCATCCTTCAAATCGATGCTGGAAATGAACCGCGTATCTTGTAGTCGACTCGAAATGCCTTCAATGTGTGGAAGTGGGTACGCGAATTTCGTTGCTGCGTTCACCTTACGTGAATCCAAGCAAAGCCTGTTCTTGCCTGGCTTTTGCACCAGCACAACTGGAGAGCTATAAATTATAAGGAGAATTATAAAACATTAAAATAAATACGGGGTTTCCAAGAGGTAATGGGCAGGTTAAAAGAATTAATAGATCTATTATTCCTATTTTGACAAAATATTTCTGAAGAGCTTTTGGAGCTATTCAACGAAGAAGGAGACTTAATGCGTGAATAAGCGAGGAAACAAATTGAGTCTATACAGTGTGAAAATGAGCGTGGTTTTAATAAGAAAAGGAAAGCTGCCCGAAAATATGAAGTTGGAGATCTCGTAGCCGTACGCAGAACACTGTTTGGTAATTTAACCAAAATTCATAGAACATTTCTTGGTCCCTATAGGGTGTCAAACATTAGCCTACATGATCGTTATGAAGTGGAGAAAGTTGATGAATCAGAGGGGCCTAGAAAAACCAGCAGCAGTGCTGATAATATGAAACTATGGAATCCATGCGCTGATTCTTCTAGTGAGGACCAAGTTAATGAAAATGTTGTTGTTTTACCAGACTCAACATGGAGAAAAAATGCAGATGAGATACTTACGTGAGATGGCTTTTAACCTGAGATGAATTTTACAAACCTAAGATGATTTTACCAATAAGCTGAGATAACCATTGAATGATGACATAGTTACCTGAGATGACATACCAACCTGAGATGACTTCTAACCCAATATGACTTTCATAGCTTTGATGAATTTTTTACCTGTGATGAGTATTTGGTAACTCGTACCTTCCTACTTTTCTGGAAGTTAACGAAGAAACTGGTGAACCGATTAACTTCCCATATTACAAATATTGGCCAGCATCGATTATGGAAGACGATGTACCAACGAGAGAACAGGACGGCGCGGTGCACAGTGGTTTCAAAGTGGAAAAAACCAAAATGTGAAAGTATTTGCACAACGAATTCAGATTCATAATACCGTTAACCTAAAGTGTCTTTCCTGGATTTGCGGAATTTAAATGATTTTTTCAGTAGTTTTCACTTGTATTTCCTTGCATGAGGACCGATTTTAGTTAAAAGAGTTTTATTTTATTAACACTATATTAAGCTTCAATATAACAAGAATCGTTTGTTAAAAATCTCTACCAATAATAAACATATGGTTTTAAAATAGAGCTTCTTCATGAATAAGTCATATTTATTATTTAGTGAACTTTACAAAATGAGCTAAGTGTTGCTAAATGTTGACTCTTACATTTTTTGAGAGCCTATTATATGGACTGCTTATCATGGTAA
Organism: Baccha elongata; assembly: GCA_951217065.1. Classification (NCBI taxonomy): domain Eukaryota; kingdom Metazoa; phylum Arthropoda; class Insecta; order Diptera; family Syrphidae; genus Baccha; species Baccha elongata. The sequence goes on from CATNUY010000365.1 coordinate 179,695, forward strand.
AACAAAAGGTCACTTTTAGTCACTTTTCTCGTAAGCTTTTGAATACAAGGGGTGTGTTGCTGAAACAGCCCCAAAAATTGAGATCTGCTTTACCATTTTTAATTTGACATCAATTTTGATTGAATAAGTTGTTCACATTATAATTGATCTTCGTTGCAGTTTTGTTTGAATTTAGTTTGAGTAAAATTTCAAGATAAAAGCCTCACCATTGGCAAAAAATCACTTAAATAAAATTTTATCAAATTCGATCGTATTTTTTTGGGACAAAAATGCATTTATCGTTAAAGCTTATATGGTAGGTACCGTTATTTTAAGACCTAAGATCAAAAAAAAAAAGGCCGGCCATATAGTTACGTCTCAGACGTCACCCAAAAGCCTAAACCCGTTATTCCCCAAACTCCCCTTCGCCTAACGGCACTCAGAATAATGCATAACTGTTTCCCACGCCATTCTTGCTTACCTTGCAATCGGAAACACCCCTTGTTCCCTCCACCAATAAAAAACCTATGTACACAGCTTCATCATATTTCATTGAACCCAGACGAAATATGAATATTTCATAAACAACAAAAAATTATGCAAACGTAATGCATTTAAGCATTTAACCTGAAGTATAATTCAAAGTAAAGATTGTATTGAGAATTAGTTCATTTTTAACTCTCTAACTGTGAGGTGCAGCCCAGCTTAAGACAGCGGCCTCCTTTTAGAATCTTATAATATAATAAATGTATAATATAATAAATAATATAATAAATAAAATAATATAATAAATAAAATATAAAAAAAAAAGAAAAAGAAACAGTAAAAGTTTTTTTTATCACGGAACCGCAGGCTACATACGTGATTGGCGCAGTCGATAGTTTTCGAGTACGCGAGTTTTTTCGATAAAGAAATTAAGAAACGCGTTAAGTTTTAACTTCTTAACTCGGAAGAACCAAAAGTGCATGTGTTACTATCCGAACAAGGATAAGCTAAGAACCAAGTGTGTAACATTCGGAAAGTACGAAAAAGTACAACTCCCGGCAAAAAAAAAAAATCTAAAAACACATTCGTGAAGTGCATTAAGAGTGCGCGTATCAGTTTCAAAAATTAGCCGACAACACAACTTCGATTTACAAAGAGCCAACAGAATGGCCCAAGTGAATATAGAACAGTGCCTAGAAGCACTAACACAAATTGTAGTGAACAATAACAACGGAAACAATTTTCGTGCGCAAATAGTAAAAGAAATTCGATACTTAAGTGTTTTCACGGGTGATTCTGGAACACTTCCTTCGTTCGCCAGTTCAGTGAATAAAATTCTCGCAAACGATACGCAAGCTGAAAAACCAACCGTGTACGAGATAATTTATGACACAAAAATACAAGGACCAGCAAAAAACATATTATATGCAGAACCCCCATCAGACTGGAATCAATGCCTGGAGAAACTCAGAAGGCACTTACGCCCCACAAAAGACGAACTAACGATTACGAAAAACATCGGAGCACTTAGAGTAAGTTCAATTTTAGAATTAGATATAAAACTAAAAGGTCTCATAGAAGAAATAGCAGAAATCGCAGTGTTTAGTGAAAATAGCGCATCTATACTCGTTATATTCAATAGTATGCTTATCCAGAAAGCTAAAGAATTGGCAGCCGGCGCTTTAGCCCATGCGTTAGCTGATAGATACAGAATAGGTGAAGTAAGGGATATAATCAATAAATTCATAGGGCAAGATCAGGGCAATTTGAAATACATTAGATCAAGTCCATCCAGAAACTTTAATCATAACAATAGCAATTCAGGTAGAAATAGTTATAACCCTGGTACAAGAAACAACTATAATCCTTTTAATCAAAGTAATACCTCGGGACAACACAGAAACTTTAGTTCTGGCCAGTTCCGAAACAATAGCTATAACAATAATAACTATAATCCTAGTAACAATAACAACTCATTCAATCAAGGACAGCACAGAAATACATATTCTGGCCAGTCCCGAAACCATAGTAATAACCGCAACAATAACAATAACTCAGGAAACCAGAGAAATTATCCTGAATCGATGGATACATTGTCGGCTTCCTACCAAAGGGAGATTCACTCGCTAAACAACATCCCGGATTTTCAGGGAGAAGGCCTTCAGGCCGACTTCCCTATTTAGTGATTAACACCAAAAATAACAAATTTAAACTAAGAATACTGATTGATACCGGATCAGAAACCAGTATTCTTAATCCAGGGTTGTGCCACCCGAAATGGCGCACAAAACTAGGGCCAAGGGGTTCCACCAAATCGAAATCGCGGAAGAGGACATAAAAAAACAGCAATCTCAACCGATAGTGGCCACTATGAATTTGTTCGTATGCCATTCGGATTGAAGAATGCACCCGCGACCTTCCAAAGACTCATGAACTTAGTTCTATCAGAGTTCATTGGAAAAATTTGCTTGGTATATCTTGATGATATTATTGTTTTCTCGACATCCTTGGAGGAACATATAGTATCATTGAAGAAAATATTTAAACGTTTAAAAGAAGTAAACCTTAAAATACAGTTGAATAAAACTGAATTCATGAAAAAAGAAACTGAATTTTTGGGGCATGTCGTCACCACAGAGGGCATTAAACCTAATCCTAATAAAATTTCTGCAATACTAAATTATAAATTACCCACAACAACCAAACAAATTAAATCTTTTCTAGGTATCACCGGGTATTACAGAAAATTTATAAAGGATTATGGCAAGGTAGCCAAACCTATGACAACCTTTCTTAAAAAAGGGGCCAAAATAAATATAAATAACTCCGAATACATAGAAAGCTTTGAAAATTTGAAAACTCTTCTTGTATCTGATCCAATCCTAAAATACCCCGATTTTACAAAAAAATTTATTCTCACAACGGACGCATCTAATTTTGCGATTGGCGCCGTTCTTTCACAGGATAACCACCCAGTGTGTTTCGCTAGCCGTACACTTAACGAACACGAAACCGGTTATTCAACGATAGAAAAAGAACTTTTGGCTATAGTATGGTCAACCCAATATTTTAGACCGTACCTCTACGGACGAAAATTTACAGTTAGAACTGACCATCGACCCCTAGTTTGGCTAAGTTCACTAAAAGAACCGAATTCCAAACTGCAAAGATGGAAGATTAAACTGGAAGAATATAATTTCGACATTGAGTATGTCAAAGGAAAAGACAATCAAGTCGCTGACGGGCTCTCAAGAGTAGAAGTCTACCATGACGAAATTATCGCAAATTCAATTCATACTTCCGATGACACTCCTGCAGAAAATTTAGACGAACAATCTATGATAGCTACTATCCACAGTGCAAATGAAGATAGTAGTAGTCATATTCCGATCGTAGAAACACCCATTAATATATACAAAACCCAAATAATATTAAACAATACGGAAAACACAAGTAACCACAGAATTTATAAACCTTTTACAAAAAATAGAATTGTTATTGAAATAAAAAACTTTAATGAAAAACTGATTTTAGACCTAATGAAAAAATTCATTCCTCCCAAAGGAATTGTTGGTATCTTTTCAAGAGATGACCACCTTTTTGCACAATTCCAGGAAGTATACTTAAAATATTTTAGTAACAACAAATTGCTAAAATTTATAAAATGCACTAAATTTTTGGGAGACCTTGAAGATACAGAAAAAGAATTATTAGTTATATAAAAATCGCATAATTCTTTAAACCATAGAGGTATCAATGAAACGTATGCAGAAATCAAAGATGTTTACTATTGTCCCAATCTAAAAGAAAAAATTCAGAAATATATAAACAATTGCCAAGTTTGTAATGAATCAAAGTACGAACGAAAACCTTACAAAATCCCCTTAAAATTAACCGAAACGCCCACCAAACCAAACCAGATTATACATATCGATATTTGGTACGCTAACATCAATTTGATGTACGTTACGATGATAGACAAGTTTTCAAAATTTGTAACAGTTCATGAAATTAACATAGAACCTGGCCAAAATTACTAAATACTTTGAAATATAGATTTGCAAATAATGGTATCCCGGAAAGAATAATAACCGATGGCGAAACAGGATTCTCATCAATTGTTATTAAAGAGTACCTCAAAGAAAATAATGTCGATTTACATATAACGACACCTTACCATAAAACTGGAAACTCGGATATCGAAAGATTCCATTCGACTCTGAACGAGCACATACGTACATTTGAGGCTGATAAGTAAAACAACGATACTTTACGTAATAAAGTCCTTAAAGCCGTTACAATTTACAATAAAACCATTAACTCCACAACAAAAAAAAGACCTATAGAATTCACAAACGGAACAATAACAAATCAGGAATACCCTAAAATTATAGAGACTATCAACAGCAATAAAGAACGATACATAAATAAAAACAACAAAAATAAAACTGACATAGACCTTACAGAAAATAATCATTCCTATTTAAAAACTAGAACCCATAACAAACTTAAGCCAACTCATATAAAATCTAATCCCACAGTCTTAGACCGAGACCATGTTATAAATGAAAGAGGACAAAAATATTATAAAACTCAACTTAAGCGAAATTATAAATTTGAACAAACCTCCTAATTTGTATTTTTCAGGCAACACTTATTATTTTTCTGGCAATTCCAATGACAGCAACAACAGGACAGAGACTTTACGTACAAAATTTAAACACAGGAAACGGATTTATAACAATCAAAGAACAAAATTTAAATATTATTGAAAATTATACAAAAATATTACACAACATTAACTTAACCACATGGACAGAAAACCTCGACATTTTAGAACACAATATAAATGAATTGAATGAAAATAATGAATTCCCAACTGTAGAACACAATTTTAATAGTTTAGTTTCAGAAATAGAAAATACCTTAGGACATCACCATCATAAGTCAAGAAGAGGGTTATTTGACAAAGTGGGAAAGGGATTAAAATATTTAGCTGGTACTATGGACCACGAAGATGAACAGGAAATAAAACAAAGTTTAGAAATTAACGAAAGAAACAACAAGAACCTTATTGACGGACTAAACGACCAAATAAAGATAAACAATAACTTTAACGAAATAACGAACAACATTACTAAACAAATTAATAAACAACAACGTGACATTAGGAAACAATTTGAGAATTTAGGCAATGCTATAAATGAAGACCGTATTAGAATAAAAAAGATGCAACATGCATTCCAGGTTAATTATGACATAGAGCTTCTAAGGGATCAAGTAAAGAAAGTTAAAGAAAATGTAATGCTAAGCCAGCTAGGAATTCTAAGCACAGATCTTTTAACTCCAAAAGAAATTCAAAAGTTTAATATCACACTCAATAAAATACCAAACATAAAAAGTTCTGCTATAATTCATGAGGACCAAATAATATTTATCTTACTTGTACCAAATTATTCCGAAGAAATTTTTTATAAAATAATTGTTGAACCCATTCCAAACAAAAATAATCTAGAAATTGTAATACCAAGTAATCACTTTGTTACAAATGGAAATTTAATGTTTTATAATACGGAGAATGGATTAAAGCTAAAAGACTTAAAAATTGCAAACGATACTTGTTTATCAAATCTATTGAAAAAAAACGCTGAATGTGAATTTAAAGAAAATAAAAACATAGAAATTAAGCAAATGACAAATAATATTGTAATAACAAAAAATATAGCACAAACAGAAATATTACACAATTGTCATAATTATAAGGTAAATATAGTTGGAAATAATATTATAAGATTTGAAAATTGTAAAATTATAATAAATAATGTTAAATATGAAAATTTTATTTACTATGACAATTTCATTATACCAAATTATAAAAATCTAACAATTAAAAGAATTGTAATGAATTATGCTTCAGAGGACCTTCACCTTAAACAATTCGAAAATCGTAAAGCTATAGAAGAAATACAAAGAAAAAATATCACCCACTTTTCTATGAACATTGGAACATTCCTTATAACTTTTATTATTATTTTAATTATTTTAAACTGCACTTTTAAAAATAAAACAAATATTAAATTAAATATAAAGAGTAACGATTCTCCGGAACAGAATCTTAAGGGGGGAGGAGTAACGTCTCAGACGTCACCCAAAAGCCTAAACCCGTTATTCCCCAAACTCCCCTTCGCCTAACGGCACTCAGAATAATGCATAACTGTTTCCCACGCCATTCTTGCTTACCTTGCAATCGGAAACACCCCTTGTTCCCTCCACCAATAAAAAACCTATGTACACAGCTTCATCATATTTCATTGAACCCAGACGAAATATGAATATTTCATAAACAACATAAAATTATGCAAACGTAATGCATTTAAGCATTTAACCTGAAGTATAATTCAAAGTAAAGATTGTATTGAGAATTAGTTCATTTTTAACTCTCTAACTGTGAGGTGCAGCCCAGCTTAAGACAGCGGCCTCCTTTTAGAATCTTATAATATAATAAATGTATAATATAATAAATAATATAATAAATAAAATAATATAATAAATAAAATATAAAAAAAAAAGAAAAAGAAACAGTAAACGTTTTTTTTATCACAGAACCGCAGGCTACATACGTGATTATATAACTCAAAAAATACTCTTTACCAAATTTTAAGAAAATTGGCCCTACCGTTAAAGCTATAGTTGTCGATACCAACACATAGATAGTGAAAGAAAGAGAAAGATAGTGTAGAAATCCAAAATTGAAAAGATAGAAAAGTGACTCTACGTTAAATTATATTACGTTAATAGAAAAAAAAAAAAAAAAAAACACAAATCTTAGGATCTTAATATCACCCAAGGGAAAGGCATGAAAAGTGCTCAAAAAAAGATAAATCTAAACTAACTAACCTATCTATCAAAATAAATAATTATCCCATCACCAAAATAAAAAAAAGAAATAATAAAAAAAATATAACTCCCACCACCAATTAATAAAAAAAATTGAAACTTCCACCACCATTGATATTCAAAAATTTAAACCATAAAGTATCAAACAAAATAAAAAAATAAGTATTTACTTTTGTATTTATCTTGAATATAACAAAAAAAATAAACTACAGCCTAAAATTAACGCACTCTTCTTTTCATCTCACTTAGATGATATGCCACTGAACTTCGACCGCTCGTCTGATGGTATTGACGAAGGTCAGGCCGCCCACCCAAGTATCTTGAGATACTTCCTATTTAGCTTATTCCATGGCCATCTACTAGGAATAAGCCTCTGAAGTGACCTGCCAGTCACTAAAAGAAAAAAGGTCAGTAGAGAAAATGTCAGTCGGTCACGTCCTTATAAAACCTTTTTTGCCACTGGACGGCTTTGCCAAGCTTCCACACACCTTTAGCTTCGAAATTAGTACACCATATCTATTTTGATTTTTAACTCATATAAACAATTTTATTATTTAAAAAGTTCATTTAAAATCGAGCTCTCCTGCTCGTTCTTTTTAGAAAAAAAAAAACTTCAAATAATCCTGATTAATAAAAAAAATTAAAAATATAAATAAAAAAAATTTTCTAGTTATTCAAATCTAGATAAAAGAAAATTATTGAAATAAACGAAAGGATTGTTCTGACCTTAATATAGGTACCTAATATAATTTAGGATTTTTAAGCTTAAAAAAATGACTTACAGTTTTCCTTGTCCCTCGATGTCCTGCCGGCAGCACGTCGAAGAATAGGCACAGTATGTAAGTAATGCCTTACTCTTTAAATTTTTAAAAATTATTTCACTTTATATTAAAATCAGACACTACCTTACTATAATATCTCAATTCTCTTTTAAGAATATCAATAAAAAAAATTTAAAACTCAAAAATAAAATTAAAAATCCAAAAAAAACGTTCTGGAGAACTTAATCTTTCACAACAAAAGAGAATTCAATTAGGTACTTAAATTAAAAAAAAAATCTTTAAATTTAAACTTCACTAAATTTCTCTTGGTATAATTCCATTTCTGCTTTCTTTGGCTGGTCAGTGGAGCTCCTAAGTAGGTACTGCCAATCGAATTTGGTCTTTGTTACAATTGTTTTATATATATATACATATATTCATATATATATAAGCAATTTGCAAAAACCTTATGGTTATTGTACCAGGCCGTTTGGTTTTGTTCACCTCGAACAAAGAAAAGACTCCAAAATGGATGCCCCACTGGCAAGGGTGAAGTTTTTAAAAATCTCACTAATTTGAACCCAAACCTAATTTAAATTCATCATTAATTATATTTTTCTGCCAAACATTTGAATTAAACTACATACCTCTGCTTAAAAATCTGCTTTAAATTCTATATATGGTAACCTATATACTATAGGTTTTGTGTGCCAAAGTCTTCCACAATTGTTTCCTTTCTTCCTGTAGAACTTTAATGGCGAACCCAAAAAAAAAATATAGGTATTTCAATAATTTCCACTTATTACAAATTTAAACTGAATAGTATTACCTCTTTGATAATTTACTTTGAATTGAATTATAATTATTCCAACAATGGAACAAAATTTTTAAAATAAATTGTCGCGAAATTGGATGTTGAAATTTGATTTTCAATTTAAATTATAATTCAAACTTTCAGCGGCTAAATCCTTTACTATCACTATTTGATATAAATGATACAATGATCATAAAATCACTTATTGCGGTCCCTGGTCTTTGTTATCATTATTTACTAAAGTAAATAATTACCTCTACACTCGAGTGAGATGGTCCATTATTCTTCTTCAAATAAAAGGAATTGCTAGTGTGGGTGTTATCTCCCGTCCTTATCTTGGAAATCTACCCCCCTTGAACACTGAGCTTACTATAACCTCACTCACACATCTACATTCCTATCAACCTTTAATTTATCATATCCTAACTCTTATTCAAACAATTAACGTCTAACATAAATACCCCTACAATTTCTTAACATTTCTTACTTCCTCATAGCTATTTCCGCTGAAACAAAATATCTTTTAATTCAACATTTCATTTTAGAAATAATTTCCCTTACATAATGTCGGTAACATTTCAATAGCCATAAATTTCGAAAATCGAAACATTAATACTTGAGCCGATGGTTCCTTTATCCCTTTCTAATAAAAGGAGAAAGAACCATAAGCGCATATGCAAAGGAAAAGGCAAACTAGATTATATAAAAACATAATTCGAACTGTCAAAAAAACCAAAACAAAACTCGTGCAAAGCAGCGGAAAAACACGTCTGGCAAAAAAAATTTAAGTATTTAATAAAATTACTAATTATAGATGTATCTACCGCTCCAATTATTGCTATCAGTTGTTCTCTCTACTGTAAGTAACAACTGGAAACAATAAAAGGATAGATACCTATAATAATCAACCCAGAATATTGATCTTCAAAATTTCATTTGCTCCAGCCTTTGAAATTTCAAAGAACAACATTCAAGATTCATGACATTTCATCTAGATTTCATTTTATCTTTTTTTCTTCCTTCTTTTAGGAATCCTTAAAGAAAATCCCGATCTTCAGCTGATGTATAGAAGTGGAAGTCCTGTGATCCCACTCGAGATCACATCACCAACATCATCTATAATCAAGGACACCAAATAATAAAAAAATTGTGCAGTTAATAAGGTAAACAAAAATTGTAAAATTGTGAGTTATTATTTCGTTGTGTGCTGTGAATGTTCTCCGAGTTGCATTTGGTTTTTTTGTAATCGAAATTCATCTTGATAGTTGGCCACGTAACAGGCTCGCTGGAAGTGACTGAGTGGTCGCGAGGCCACTTACAGCGTAAAAATAAGAGGTCAACCAATTTAAGTGCTTTCAATTAAAAGAAAAAGGTCTCGTTAGCGTGTGGTTGAGCCCACTTCACCTGAGATCTCATGCTATGGTTAGTTTGCCAGTTTTTCATAACAGTTTCTTTTTTTTTTTTTTTTCTATTGCACATTATGTTATGTTTATCTTAAAACTTAAAGAATTACTTGTTTTCGTTTGTTATTTCACCATCGCTTTGACCTTATCTATGAGTATTCTTTCATGGATATGAGGTTTTTCAGGAAATGCCTGGATTGATAAAACCTGATTTTTTTTTTTTTTTTTTTTATTTTTTTTAAACATAACACCCTAGCTAGCTCAGTCGGTAGAGCAGGAGAGCTCGATTTTAAATGAACTTTTTAAATAATAAAATTGTTTATATGAGTTAAAAATCAAAATAGATATGGTGTACTAATTTCGAAGCTAAAGGTGTGTGGAGGCTTGGCAAAGCCGTCCAGTGGCGAAAATGGTTTTATAAGGACGTGAACGACTGACATTTTCTCTACTGACCTTTTTTCTTTTAGTGACTGGCAGGTCACTTCAGGGGCTTATTCCTAGTAGATGGCCATGGAATAAGCTAAATAGGAAGTATCTCAAGATACTTGGGTGGGCGGCCTGACCTTCGTCAATACCATCAGACGAGCGGTCGAAGTTCAGTGGAATATCATCTAAGGGAGATGAAAAGAAGAGTGCGTTAATTTTAGGCTGTAGTTTATTTTTTTTGTTATATTCAAGATAAATACAAAAGTAAATACTTATTTTTTTATTTTGTTTGATACTTTATGGTTTAAATTTTTGAATATCAATGGTGGTGGAAGTTTCAATTTTTTTTATTAATTGGTGGTGGGAGTTATATTTTTTTTCATTATTTCTTTTTTTTATTTTGTTGATGGGATAATTATTTATTTTGATAGATAGGTTAGTTAGTTTAGATTTAATTTTTTTTTGAGCACTTTTCATGCCTTTCCCTTGGGTGATATTAAGATCCTAAGATTTGTGTTTTTTTTTTCTATTAACGTAATATAATTTAACGTAGAGTCACTTTTCTATCTTTTCAATTTTGGCTTTCTACACTATCTTTCTATCTATTATCTTCCTGGCACGATATTTTTTTTGTTTGTGGAGCAGGAGGTATTTGTAGAAGTAGCAAGAACCTACCCTATTTGCGTCGAGCCTAGCCGTGCGATGACAAGCGTGCCACCGCTACTACTACAATACCGAAGTACGTCCTCTGGGATTCCTAGCTCGCAACAATGGCGCCCAACGTGGGGCCCGGTAAAATTTAAAGTGACAAAAACTGGTCTTAACATCTCAGTTCCATTCCTTATTCCTAATCCACTTCCTGCTAATTTTTGATTTCTCAGGTGTTTATTTCATTGTCCTGAGAGAGAGTAGGGCAGCCATGGTCCATCAGACATCGGCACTCTCTCTTAGTATCTTGAAGAAACAGATCTTCGGACGTCATCGTCGATTTAATCATGAGTAACGATCCAAAATAGTAGATGGACGGTCTTCTTCCTTACTTACTTTCTTTTTATAAAAATGTGGGAATATGGGCTGAATGCATTCATCGAATAGCTCTTCACTGTAAGAAGAGCAGTGGCCGGCGAATTCGATGATGAAAATGCAGTAAGCTTGGGTTTTATATGGGAGTAAGCAGGACCACTGAATTTCGATGACGACAGCACATATTCGCAAATAATGCTATGTGATTGCTGTATTATCTCGTCATCGAGATTAGCGGGTACTGATTGGCCGAAACCATAGGGGACGACAATAAAGAAGATGCTTTCCAAACATGGTGAAAGTTTGGAAGGACACTTCTTGAGTGGCTATCAACCGTAGAGGTTTACTTTTTAAAAAAAAAATAGAAAAGAAAAATTGTTGAATTTTGGAAATTTTAATGTAGAGTAGAGTAGAAAAATAAAGTTTTTTAATTTTGAAAGTGTGTTGAATTCAGGCAGACAGGTAGAAAGCGAAGGAAAAATTGGCAGATAAGTATATCTAAGTGGTATATCTTAGTTAGTTGTGTGACAATTTACGTGAAAAATCTTTTATTTTTTTTTGTAATAAAATAATCAAACTCGGTAAATTTCTGTTTCGAACTTATCCTGGAGTTGCAGGACTCGCGATCTGTTTCTATTATTATTTTAAATTGTTCGGGGCTAAGTGATAACGATCCATTTTCATTGTTTGAATAGGTACCTACCTATTTTTTTTATTGTTCACTTTAATTCAAAAAGATTCCAGGTTTTATTCCTCGAAAGGTTTCCTGGCAAATTTTAAGAACATTAAAATCCCTATCTGGGAAGTTAAAATATTTTTATTGTCTTTCTTTTTTTTATTTGGCTTTTCACCGTCGTTTCCGTTTCGATGGTTTGAAATTTCCTTTTTCAAAAAAATTTCTGGCGCCCTTTCCCCTTTTTGTATTTCCGTGTATACGTACCTGCATTTGCATACGTATACCAGATAAGTACAAATAGGTACCTATATTTTTTTAAATATTTTCTTTATCATTGATTTTTTTTTTATCATACATAAATTAATTCGATATCGCGAACCACGACCCAGCTGAGCTAGCCAAGAACAGCATCGTCAATTGCTGTGTTACAATTCACTTTTAATTCGCCCGTCGTGTTATCAAATATAAAGAAAACCAATTTTGTCATCTCGTCGTGTAATATTTTTTTGTGTTGTCGCTTTAGTCTCATCTTCGTCGTTACATATTGCCGGTCGCGATTACACATTATTAAATCGTTCTTACTAAAACAATAATTCTCGTGTTTTGATTATTTGATAAATAAATCAAATAATAATAATTAATAAATCGTTCGGGAAATTAAAAGTGTAACAATTGGCGCCCAACGTGGGGCTTCGTATAGCCAAGGAAAAATCCCTTACTCCCTTGCGACGGTGAAAGTGTTTTTTTATTATTGATATATCTTTGCTATAGCTTTGTTTCACAAAAGAAACAAAGTTATAATTTTGATTGTGCGTGGGAAAATTGTATTCGTTTTTCTTGTCCCCTTAAACTTTCAATTTTACTTTCTGGTGTGTTTTTTTTTTCAGTTTATTGATGCGTTGGTAGATTGCATAAATGAAAATAAATTTATTCGATTAACAGTGCTGTACATAAAATTGGTACCTACCTACATATTTTATAAAAAGAAGCAGTGATTGTTGTGTGAAACAAAATTACACAAAACCAACAAATTGAGTGAGTTAGTTCTAATTTTTTTTTGTATATGATTGTAAATTTAATTTTTTAATAATTTCGTACCTATTGAAATACATTTACCGACAAACATATATACTTTTTTAATACGGTGTTTTTTTTTTTCTCATCTGCAGTTTTATTTGAATCTGTTAATTTTGTTCGGTGCGCTATATTTGTCTCCTTCTGAGAGAAACGGTCTCCATTTTTTTTATTGTTTACTTTTTTTTATGGTTGAAATAAATTTTGTTTTCTAGAAATTTTTTTATTGATCGATAGTAGTTTTAATTTTTAACAAATTTAATACAAAATTAAGGTACAACAAATACAAATTTAGTACAAAATATAAATTAACTATAACTTATATTCGGTGTGTCGTTTTTTTTATTTACGATCGTTTTCAATTTAATTAATTTTGAGTTGAGTAAAGTTCTCATTATCGGGCATTATTATTTTGCATGTTAATACATATAAACATTTGTTTACCTTGCAAATCGTGATTAAGTGGCATTTGATATACCTACATTTTAAATTCATAATTTTGGTGTGACCATTTGTAGGGTTACCAAGATTTTTTTTAATTTTTAATTTTTTTTCTCAATTACATTTAATTTAATTTTAATTGAATTTTTTATAATATTTTTGATTTATTTTTTTTATTATCTGTTTGGATAATTAATTTTTTTTAACAAGCAACTTTAATTTTTTTTACTTGATTTTGCTTTTTATTTTTTTTCATTCTTTTCATTGTGTTTTGACTTGTTTTTTTACTTGAATTTGGATGTTGGATGTTAGTTTTTTTCAATTTGGTTTTTTTTTTTTTTTTTCCTTCTTTTTTTTAATTCTGAAGTTTTATTTTATTTTTTTTTTGGTTTTGATTTGTTTTGGGTTTTTAAATTTTGATTGTAATTTAATTGATGTGAATTTAATTGTACTTTGAAGTTTGCATTTCATTGAAATTTCGTCTTAAACATTTATTTTAATTTTACTTATTTTGATTTTGGATTTGGAATAAAGAATTTGAATATAGAGAATATTTTCATAGTTTTTTTCATTGGCTTTTTTTCATTATGGATGTCAATAGATTGTCAAAGGAAGAACTCACTTATGAGTTACGGGCCCGTGGGTTAAAGGAGGGTGCCAAAGTCGACGAAATGAGGATGAAGCTCAGAGCTTCGCGCACACTTGAGCGCACGGGGTCGATATCCACCGATAACCTTCACTACCCTTTCTCATTCGAGGAGGATGCGGTTGCCGTTAAGGCTAAGATGTTAGAAATTAGGGATCTTTTAAAAACCCCGTTGAAAAACCCAAAATCCGCAGAATTTTTGAAAGTTTTGACAAAAATTGAATGGTCTTTAGGTAGAATAAATAGGGCCAAAGCTGAATCAACAGAGGAGGTCAACGAAGCAGCCGATATCAAGGGGGAGTTATTGTTGCTGATGGCAACTTTAACTGAAGGGGATGAGGAAATACCCCCAGAAAAAGACGAAAACAACAAGTCGACAACAGCTTCGGTTACGTTACCGCCTGCACACGTTAACCAACCAGCGAGCTCAGGTATTCAACTGCCGGATGAACCCTGCGACCGAAATTCTGAGCGAATCGAAAAATGGAACGTTAAATTTTCAGGCGAACGATGCGGTTCTTCAGTGAACTCTTTTATTGAAAGAATTGAGGAGCTAAGGGAATCGCGTGGAGTTTCTGAGGGAAGACTTTTTAAATCAGGGGTTGATATTTTTACTGGGAAGGCACTTCTCTGGTTAAGGGCGGTCAGGGACTCTATCTCAACATGGAAAGAATTGGTTAGGGAGTTGAAGTTGGAGTTTTTGCCCTCCAACTATGATAATCTTTTGTTGGATGAGGTTAGGCGTCGTACCCAGGGTAAAGATGAGACGATGGGTATGTACATCGCTCTCATGCAGACCCTATTCAAAAGATTCTCTGAGCCGTTGAGTGAGAATAGAAAATTATCTATTCTCATGAAAAACATAGCTCCTTTCTACCAAACACAATTGGGCTTGGCTGATATTAAATCAGTCAATGAACTGGTTGCGTTGGGCAGAAAGTTAGAGACAATTATGTCTAATGTCGAGTCTTTTGTTCCTCCTTCTATTAGTCGCAACAGGCAGACATTGGAGCCTGATGTTGCTTATGTTGCTTCCATCGAGGAAGCAACAGTTCCCGCGAATAGAAACCCACCACCTAATCGAACCATACGTTGCTTTAACTGCAACAGGGAAGGCCATTTTTCTAACACCTGTTCTGCTCCTAGGCGTTGTTTTGGATGTGGGGCGGCTGGTACAACCCGCCGTCAATGTCGTCGTTGTTCGGAAAATGGGCAACGGACTCTTGGGCCAGCAGGGCAAGAGCACCGTCGTTTTTAGAGAGGTCGCCTGCTGACGACCAGCTGGTAGATAAAATACAACTAGGTTTCACATTAGCTTCAAGTGGAGAGGATAGACGTCCGTATTTAGGGGTTAATATATGTATATGGGATTAGGTATTTAGGGTTATTAGATTCAGGGGCTTCGCGAACGATAGTTTGTAGAGATGCTTGGAGAATTTTAAAAGATTTAGGGCTACAGATAGAAAAGTCAAATGTAAGGCAGGTTAGTTTAGCAGATGGTGCGGGTGTAGGGGTCTAAGGGGTAATAAATTTACTAATAGTAGTGGAGAACAAATCAGTTTTGATAGAGTGTTTGGTTATTCCCACCCTACCACATGCGATGATACTCGGTGCAGACTTTTGGGCACTAACGGGAATCGTCCCGGATCTTCGGTCTCGCATGTGGAGTTTTTCGAGATAGGATATGGTGGCTTCGATTGAAACAACTTCTATTACAGAAGAATCCGAACTTAGCGATGAGGAAAAAACCAAACTCAATAACTTATTTGAAAACTTGTTTAGAGACATGCCGGATGGGCTTGGGATCACTTCTATGGTAGAACATATTATTAGAACGTCGTCAGAACCCAGAAAACAAAGATACTATCCTGTTTCACCGGCAATGCAGGTACACATTGACAAATCCCTTCAGGAAATGTTAGACGAAAACGTTATTGAGAAATCAAACAGCCCTTGGGCCTCCCCTATAGTTTTAATAAAGAAAAAGGATAGTACTTTTAGGTTCTGTGTCGACTACAGGTAGCTTAACGCTGTAACAGACAGGGATGCTTATCCACTTCCGATCATATCAGCCATTTTAGACAAGCTTAGGAACGCGAAATTTTTGACGTCACTTGACATAAAATCCGCGTATTGGCAGATTCCAATGTCGGAGGAATCTCGTAAATTTACTGTTTTCACAGTACCGGGTAGGGGTCTTTTTCAATTTAAACGTATGCCATTCGGCTTACACAATGTTCCTGCAACTTGGCAAAGATTCATTGACAGCGTTTTAGGGCCTGAGTTGGAGCCGTTCGTTTTTGTTTATCTGGACGATATTATTATCGTTACAGATACTTTCGAAAAACATCTCGAAATTCTGAACGAGGTTTTAAAAAGATTGCCTGAGGCAGGTTTAAAAGTAGGTCGGGAGAAGTGCAACTTTTGCAGACCATCCCTTAATTTTTTAGGTTATGTAGTAGATCGGAATGGGTTACATGTGGATCCAGAAAAGGTAGATAGTATGGTTAGAATTCCTGCACCTAAAAATGTAAAAGAAGTGAGAAGTTTTGTAGGGACAGTTTCGTGGTACAGACGCTTCGTACCAAATTTCGCTATGTTAGTTAGTCCATTAACAGATTTGATGAAAAAGAGCAAAAAGTTCGTCTGGTCACAAGAATGTGAAGACAGTTTTAGAAAAGCTAAGGAATGCTTAATAACGGCTCCTATTTTGACATGTCCGGATTTCAGTATTCCATTTGTGGTCCAAACTGACGCGTCCGATTACGGCATCCGTGCCGTGTTATCTCAAACATTTCCAGAGGGGGAAAAAGTAATTTGTTACTTGAGTAGGTCTTTGAATAGATCTGAAAGGAACTATTAAACTACTGAAAAAGAATGTTTAGCAGTTTTGTGGGCAATTGAGAAGTTGCGACCGTACATTGAAGGTGTTCACTTCACGGTCGTAACTGATCACTACTCATTAATTTGGTTGAGTAACCTCAAAGACCCACAAGGTAGACTAGCGCGCTGTGCAGTACGGCTACAGCAATTCGACTATATTTTAATTCACCGAAGGGGAAAAGAACATGTCGTACCCGACATGTTATCTCGGGGAGTCCCAGTAGTGGCTGGTATTTTGGATGAGGATATAGACCCTTGGGTGGCTGAAATGATTTCGGCAGTTGAATTAAACCCGTTAGCTTATCCGTCGTGGAGAGTAGATAGTGAAAAACTTTTTAAATTTGTCAAATCCAAACATATAGTAGTTCATGAAAGTAACGAAGAATGGAAGTTAGTTGTAGGTAGAAAAGATAGATTAGCTATTCTTAGAGAGTGTCATGACAGTCCATTGGCTGGACACATGGGGGTTAGAAAAACATTTGCTAGAGTAGCTGCCAAATATTATTGGCCAAAAATGAGATCAGATGTAGCTAAATATGTTAGAAAATGTAGTACGTGTCAACAAGTGAAGCCAGTTAACGACAAGCCAGCCGGTCTTATGACTGAGAGAATAGGTGTTTCTTCTCCGTGGGAGATGATTAGTGTGGATTTAGTAGGTCCATTACCCAAGTCCAGTAGGGGTTTCATATATATCCTCACAGTAGTAGATTATTTAACCAAATGTCCATTATCATTTGCATTAAGATCTGCCACTGCAAAGGCAGTGTGGAAAGAGTTAGAAGACAACATTTTTCTGTTGTTTGGTGTTCCAAAAGTTGTCATTTGCGACAACGGACCCCAATTTAGGAGTAGGGAACTAAAGGCCCTCTGTGATGGATATTCGTCGAAGATTAGATTTACTCCACACTATCATCTTCAGGCTAATCCTGCGGAGATAATCAATCAAATTATTAAGACAACATTAAGGGCCTATGTATCTGAGAATCACAGAGTTTGGGATTCTCAGCTTGCAAAAGTAGCTTGTGCCATCCGCACTTCGCAGCATGAAGTTTTAGGAGTTAGTCCTTATTATGCTAATTTTGGTAGAGAGATGTCCACTAGTGGGCAAGATGTAGTACAGCTTAGTGATGAGATTGTAGATAGAACTAGTCGTTTAGATTCAGGCAGCGATGTAGGAGATAGATTTAGAAAACTAAGAATAGAAATCGCTGCCAAAATTCAGGCAGCATCCAAAAAAATCTTCGGAAGCCTACAACCTCAGGAGGAGAGATGTTCAATATCTTCCAAATGACGTATCTTCCAAATGACTTGGCGGAGAAATTTTGTCCTCTCAGACGCTGCAAATTATTATGCGGCAAAGTTGGCACCAAAGTTTGTGGGCCCTTTTAAAGTAAGAAAAAGATTGTCCCCCTGGACATATGTCCTTGAAGATGAAAATGGTAAAGATCGTGGCACTTGGCACACTAAAGATCTAAAACCGTTCACTTCATTGACCGAAAATGATTGAGTCTAAAAAGTTCCTTTTAGAGTAAAGTTGAGTTATATGATTAAATTTTGTTTATTTTTCTTTTGTAATTTTAAAATTTTAATTTTGATTTTTTTTTGTTTTGCTTGAAAGACTGCCATATTTGACCTGATGGGATCCATTACTTTGTTTGTGCTGTTTTACCAGATCGAGCCGTAGGAAATGACTTATATTTTTTTTTATAAAAAAAAGTAAGACATTTCCAAGGAGGAAAGGGTGGGATTTGTCACGGTAAAATTTACCGTGACAAAAACTGGTCTTAACATCTCAGTTCCATTCCTTATTCCTAATCCACTTCCTGCTAATTTTTGATTTCTCAGGTGTTTATTTCATTGTACTGAGAAAGAATAGGGCAGCCATGGTCCATCAGACATCGGCACTCTCTCTTAGTATCTTGAAGAAACAGATCTTCGGACGTCATCGTCGATTTAATCATGAGTAACGATCCAAAATAGTAGATGGACGATCTACTTCCATAATAGAAGCAACGCGAGCGAAGTTACTCGTTAAAACTATAACCATTGCCAGAGATGCAGTACTCTGATGAAAATAACCTCGGGCGACATTTGGTCTCCGTAAGCTGATGTTACTCGTTAGAGAATGGCCGAGAGCCCGACATATAGTTAATAATATATATTGTATAAAATGGAACGTTATCTTGCTAGCCCCAATCTCCCAAATCTGAACAGAAGTCCACCGAAGTAGTTAAAATCACAAATAGGAGATATAAACTGCCATATTTTCCTTCGAATGGTTTTATATTGTCTGCCTTGAATTTTTTTTGTTGTTTTATTTTTTTTGCATTGTATTAGTTTTGAGGGGAAAAATGATTGTAGGCCGACATTAGATTTTTCAGCTTTCAATTATTTTTCTTTTTATAAAAATGTGGGAATATGGGCTGAATGCATTCATCGAATAGCTCTTCACTGTAAGAAGATCAGTGGCCGGAGAATTCGATGATGAATATGCAGTAAGCTTGGGTTTTATATGGGAGTAAGCAGGACCACTGAATTTCGATGACGACAGCACATATTCGCAAATAATGCTATGTGATTGCTGTATTATCTCGTCATAGAAATTAGCGGGTACTGATTGGCCGAAACCATAGGGGACGACAATAAAGAAGATGCTTTCCAAACATGGTGAAAGTTTGGAAGGACACTTCTTGAGTGGCTATCAACCGTAGAGGTTTACTTTAAAAAAAAAATAGAAAAGAAAAATTGTTGAATTTTGGAAATTTTAATGTAGAGTAGAGTAGAAAAATAAAGTGTTTTAATTTTGAAAGTGTGTTGAATTCAGGCAGACAGGTAAAAAGCGAAGGAAAAATTGGCAGATAAGTATATCTTAGTGGTATATCTTAGTTAGTTGTGTGACAATTTACGTGAAAAATCTTTTATTTTTTTTTTGTAGTAAAATACTCAAACTCGGTAGATTTCTGTTTCGAACTTATCCTGGAATTGCAGGACTCGCGATCTGTTTCTATTATTATTTTAAATTGTTCGGGGCTAAGTGATAACGATCCATTTTCATTGTTTGAATAGGTACCTACCTATTTTTTTTTTGTTCACTTTAATTCAAAAAGATTCCAGGTTTTATTCCTCGAAAGGTTTCCTGGGCAAATTTTAAGAGCATTAAAATCCCTATCTGGGAAGTTAAAATATTTTCATTGTCTTTCTTTTTTTATGTGGCTTTTCACCGTCGTTTCCGTTTCGAAGGTTTGAAATTTTCTTTTTCAAAAAAAATTTCTGGCGCCCTTTCCCCTTTTTGTATTTCCGTGTATACGTACCTGCATTTGCATACGTATACCAGGTAAGTACAAATAGGTACCTATATTTTTTTTAATATTTTCTTTATCATTGATTTTTTTTTATCATACATAAATTAATTCGATATCGCGAACCACGACCCAGCTGAGCTAGCCAAGAACAGCATCGTCAATTGCTGTGTTACAATTCCCTTTTAATTCGCCCGTCGTGTTATCAAATATAAAGAAAACCAATTTTGTCATCTCGTCGTGTAATATTTTTTTGTGTTGTCGCTTTAGTCTCATCTTCGTCGTTACATATTGCCGGTCGCGATTACACATTATTAAATCGTTCTTACTTAAACAATAATTCTCGTGTTTTGATTATTTGATAAATAAATCAAATAATAATAATTAATAAATCGTTCGGGAAATTAAAAGTGTAACAAGTCAGACAGAATTTCCGGATCCACTTTTTTCGTCTTCTCTATCATCGTAATGTCATGTTTGATTATTATCTCAAAACTTGATTTATAGATCGTAAGTAAAAAGTGTTTCAACACAAATTGTTGGTAAGTAAGAATGCGTAATTCTTCAGTTAGATACCAAATTTGATGAGAACTTGATCTACTGAACTCACATACCAAATTTCAAGAAGTTCGGTCAACCCGTTTAGTTTTTATAAAAAATTTTCCATTTCGTCCATAGAGAGAAAACACTGTGCGGCGGCGGTCTCTTTGATTGCCAACCACCGATCCAGCAACATCTTCGAACTACCTACTTTGCTTTTTATTATACTTCCTTACACTTGTTTTTCTTAAAAATCTTGAAGTTATATTAATTTTCATTGTAGGTAGCTAGGTAGGTATGGCGGCTATTCTGCTAGAACAAAACCCAATAAGCGCTTGGTGCGCCGTTTTGATACCATAAACTCATGAGACCTATAATTTTGTGGAGGTTGGGATAACGTTTTGATGACTGTGGTGTTTTAAGGTATGGAATTGTGTTGCTTGGGAGATGATCCCTTTATTACCAACTTCCGTAGGAAAACAAAAGATCGTCGGGTACCTCAGACAATTGAATTGACCCATACTCCCCACCAGGCCTTATGCCAGGCTGTTAGCTCCAATATGTCTGTCTTCGCTAAAAACCTAAACAGGCAGAGTGCTGAATGGCTTAGGGTAGAACCAGTTTCCCCGTGAGATCTATTCGATTTAGGGAAAGACATGATTTCCGCAGTAGACATAACCCGCCTACACGGCTAAAGAAATGGTTCTTGCGGGAATCATGTAGCTTACTTGATCCGTTTTTCGGCCCATGGAAAAGGTGAGATATTGGTACGGTAATTTATGTTATAAGGTTTGTTTTAATTGGGTGTAAGTCCCATAGTTACCAACTTCCATATGGAAAGCAAAGAAATCCTCGGATACCTCACCCAAGGGAAGTGGCCCATTCCCCCCACCAGGCCTTATGCCAAGCTGTAAGCTCCGATATGTCTGTCTCCGCCAAAAACCTAAACAGATAGGGTGCTGGATGGCTTAGGGAAGGACCAGATTTCCGTGAGATCAGTTCGATTTAGGGAAAAACATGATACCCGCAGTAGATTTAGCCTACCTACACGGCTAAAGAAAAGGTTCCTGCAGAAATCATGTAGTTCTCTTGATCTGTTTTGTCTACCCATACAAGAGGTGAGATATTGACACGGTTTGTTACGTTTTATAGCAATTTAGTTGTCTTTAAAAAGCCAATCAGATTACCTATGCTCACAACTGAAAATTCGGTTAGGTTGTCAATAAAGTACTGACCGAAGAATTGGCATCTTGGATTAGCCAAGGCAGGGCAGCAGCAGAGATAGTTGGTCACTGTTTCCTTTTCCCTTTCATCTCAACAGCTACGACAATGAGTATTGTGCGGAATACCTATTCTTGCTGCATGCTCTCCTATTGGTCAGTGACCAGGGATAACTGCAATTATTCTTGCTATGTCAGGCCGAATCCTACATAAGAGTTCATTTGTGCGGGACTTGTTATCTTTCTTGAGGTGGCACAGCTAGTCAGACCATTCCATCTACGATTGGATGCAGATAGATCATGATACATGAAACTGCCCTTCATAGCCCCTAGCGGAATACTAACTGCTTCGGCAAGTGAGCTGTGAAGCCCGATCCTTGCCTGGCAAGCTCGTCAGCCCTTTTATTTCCTTGAAAACCACTGTGGCCTGGGACCCAGATCAAAGTGACTTTCAGTCTTTCATAAAAGCCTGCGATCTCGTCTAGACAATTTTCATTGTGCTTATATCTAAATTTAATTATATTTTAATTAATAAATTATGATAAAAAAATGCATTAACTCTAAGGTACATTTGACTAAATTGGCACGCAATTATGAGTACTCATTAAAATTTGGATACATACGTGTATTTTTTTTAAGACTAAAACAAACTTTACCCCTGAAGAAGCCAGAAAATAACCAGAGAAACGTCGGGAAAAGAAATGTATAAGTTGTTTTATTAATTGCATTATTTTTCAATGATCATTAAACCCAATATTCATCACAAAATTATATTATGTTCATATATGATCAAATACTTCTGCATTCCTTCTCTTCATCGCTTCCGTATCGTAGCTCAGGATATCCATTATTAAAAATAAAAACACAAGTATTTTTATAGTGGAAAACCAAAGTAAAACCACTTATTAAACTTTTATCAGCACAGATCTTTCGCATCTTAACTTCATCACGTATAAGCTCGAACCTAACTTTATCACATCTAAGCCTGAACCAAACATAACTTTCAGTCTTTCGTACATTATTCATTCGTTGAGTTTTTACTAATAAATTGAAATCATGGAATTATATTGAGTGTGTCTGTCCTACAATAAGTGTAATAGCATTCTATCTCAATACTTCGAACGCATGAGTAAAAGCTCATGGCGTCCGATACAGTGCCGGCGAAAACCTACGGTTTTCCACCCTGATTGGTTGCCGTCTGGATCACCAGTCACCACATTCCTCACAAGTCCATCCTTGTTAGGTATCAGTTTCATGATTCGTCCAATCGTCCAAGCTGATGGAGGAAAATTTTCGCTCTTTATTAGACATAATTGCCCTTCTTTCAGTGCATGTTGTTCTTTCCGCCATTTCTTTCTTTCGTACAAAGTCGATAAATATTCTTCTTTCAATCTTTCCAAATCTGCCCCTGCGGGCCATAAATCTTTCGAAACAAGCGATAAATGTAACTTATGTAAGGTTTGAAACCAAATCGATGTGATCCGCTCTTGTCTTTAAGCAAACACCTGCGCAATCGACGTCTGTGTATAGAAACGCCTTTTCAACTGTCACTCTTTCTATTGGCAAGTCAGCCATTAATTGTCCTTCGCATCGATTATTATAACGAACACAAACAACGCACTTGTGTAGAAAATTTCTTAGCTCTTATAGTCTAGTATTGGCTTTAATGATTCAATTTCACTGTTATCAGGTCTTTCCGCATGTTGGTTATTTCTTTCCCATAGTATCTTTCTTGTTCTCTCTGTATTAGGTAGTCTAATGCTTTCGCTTTTTCTTTCGTAGTCGGTTGTTTAATTCCTTTCTTTTGGATACTCTCAACTTCTTTCGAATTCTTTTCATGTCTTTCGTGTCTTTCGGTCTTACGTCTTTCCGTTTTATCATCTTTCCTTTAAGGATGTTAATGAAACGAAGCACATTACCAATTATGTTTAATGCTTCCTCCAATGAATATGTGAACTCAATGAGTTCTACTTTGTCTTTCGAGTCTTTCACGTATATTGATAGTGGTTCTGTAAACTTTGTTATTGCCAACACTTTTATGTCATCCCTCCCCCATTCTGAAACATTTGGCACAAACTTTTCAGATGGCCATCGAAACCGGGTTGTGTAAGCCATTCAAGACCATGTAACCATAATTTATTGTCGATTAGCACGGATGGCTTGATACCTCTGCTGAATTAACCTGCAGGGTTTTCTTTCGTGCCTACATGTCTCCATCTTTGTTTGTATCGATGAAACTCGATGTGCTACAAATGTCTTAAGATTGCATGGTAGTTTGTTTATCCAGTGAAGGGAACTAGCAAGTTTGTCCAGAGATTATACACTATTCTTTCGTATTCCATCGTTTGAATTACACTGACAACAAGTGGGCCCTTGTCTTTGCCGTTAATAAACTTGATAAAATCTTTCCGTAGGCACTCTCAGTTCTGATATATATCACTGCTCCGTACGCATCTGAAAAGCCTTGTATTTCTTTCCGTACATGCCCATATGTACCTATCCATCTGTCTATTCTCATACCTTCAAGATATTTTATTTCTTTCCAAAAATCTATTAATTTTTCCTCTATTTTTCGGTAAATTTTCATCCCAGTCAGTGTTCAAACGCCATATGTCTTGAAAACATTTGGATCATATAGCTGTGCAACGCATCTTAGTATTCTTTCTCTTCGTCACTTTTCTATCGGTTATTAGTCAGGCTCTCTTCAACTTATCGCTGTCACCAGTGTGTTTTCCTAATCTCGGCGTGTCTTGCTGGACACGCCGGTGTTGTCCGCTCGGGACAATTCCTTCATGGGACATAGCAAACTGTTATGCTTCATTTTGCCATTGCATCGAGTACATAGCCCTTGATAGCACTCACTCGGCGTGTGACCCAGTCTCAAACAATTGCCGCAAAGTCGATGTTCTCGCACATAATCTTATCTTGCTCTCAAATTAAGTGATTGGAAGTCAGGACAATTCCAAATCAGGTGATTCAAAGATCGGCGTGAGTTGCACCAGGCTCGTTCTGGTTTCTTTTTATTTATTTATTTAATTATTTATTTATTTATTTATGATATAGGTAATGTTGTACAATTGTAAGCTTATAATTGTTTTTTGAGTAAGAGTACAAAATTTTTAATTTACGTAATAGCAATTTCATATATTGGCGGCAATGGTACAATGAATTAAGTGCTTGCTTGTAAGGGTAGCTTTAAGTTTTATAAAAAATTAAAAAACAAATGATATAGAAAATGAGTTTTTTTTTAATAATTTTCTCGTTAGTTTTAAGTTATCATGAATTCTAATTATAAGTTATTTTCCGTCGAAAGGCATTTTTAAATATAGTCATAGTTTAATTTAGAGCGCCCGCATGGGGCCAGTTAGTTAGTTAAGTTAATATGTAAGCTAGTTGTTTAAGATTTTTTGTCTAGCATTAAGATAGATATAAGGAAATGAAAAAATAAAAAATGAATTAAAAATGAAAATGAATGAAATAAGTGCTTGCTTGTTAACCCAGAGGGTGCAGGTTCAAACCTCACTCTGTTACAAAACATTTTTTTCTTTTCAGCATACCTCCCAGCTTATGCTGGACGTCGCCCATGAGGTTATGCAATGAAAAATAAAAAAAATCAACTAGCTCTTTATCCATGGTACCAAAAACAATTCTTTCCTATCTTTCTATTCCTTCTAACTAGTGTCGTGCAACATCTGTTGCATTTAAAAGGCAATGTGCCTTACAGACACATAGTTAAATATTATTATTATTATTATTATATATATATATATATATATATATATATATATATATATATATAAAATAATAATCAATATATAAAAAAAAAACATTTTAAGGGATAGTTATAGTATAATAGATATAGAAACAAGGAACAGAGAAAAGGATAAAGGATAACAGTCAACAAAACCTTGAAGAAGAAAAAAAAATGTAAAGACAATATTGATTCCTTAAAAAAAAAACAAAATCAGTGAAACCGCGTTATTGCTCCCTGGAAAAATGAATAAACAATATAGATTCAAAGCATCTCGTTGTTTGTTCTCTCTTCAATGTTAATGGCAGAAGATTCCACAGTTTAATAGCATAAACGAAAAATTGTCGACTGCTTATTAGACATTTGTGTCTTGGTGTTATTAGTTGCAAAGATCTTTGAGAGTTGGCATGTCTTATTATGTTTGAAAGATAGTCCGGACCATTTTTGTTAATAATTTTGCATAGTTCAACTAAAGTTCTATATTTCAGAAATGAATTCAATGTGCAGCCTAAAATTTGCCTAGCTGAATTGGATACATGGTCACGATAACTCAGATTAAAAACATATCTAGCGCAGCTATTAAATGCAACATTAAGTTTTCTGGAAATCGCAATCTAGATTAGAGAAGAGCTCACAACCGTACAAGATGATTGGAAGAACAAATGGTTTAATAAGTTGCATTTTCGCTTCAACGGGCAGATACGATTTTGTGGGACTAAGACCTCAAAGAATTCCATATATTTTTGATACAATTTTATTGGCGTGGTCAGTCCAATTAAGATTCGAATTAAGAACAACACCTAGATTTTTGAATTTGGTTACATATTCGATGTTTTAAAATTTGACGACAATTGGTGGCACGGTTGTTATATCTAACCTTTTCCGGTATAACGGCATAGCTCTAGTTTTAAGTGGATTTAGATCGAGTTTATTTTCCATAGACCACTGGAAGATAGCTTGAAGGTCATTGTTCAGTTCAATTGCAGCACATGAGATACTGGATTTTGAGAAAGAAGTATAAATTTGCACATTATATGCGTAGATATGGTGTTTGCATTTATTTGTCTTCAATTAAATGTCATTGATGAAAAGCATAAAAAGCAGTGGACCCAAAATTGAGCCTTGAGGGACCCCTACACGAGCTTTAAGGCTGGTTGATCATCATGCTAGATCAACATCATGCACGATTGATTGTTTTTGTGATCCGAAAATTCTGTGGGAAACGATCCTTAGAATTTTTTTTTCTATTTTTTTCATAGTATATTTGAATTTTTTTTTAAAATCATTAATTTAAAACCAACAGTCAGTCCAGTTTAAGAATCTCTGAATTTACTATTTCTGGTTCCTGCATGCTTTCCTACTCAAATTATAGGAAACTTAATCATGAGATGATGGAGATGAGTGTCAAAGAGAAAGTCTTTTCTCTTTTCTCTCTCTGCAGAGAGAGCAAAAAAAAAGATCACAGATGAGAGATTTAATATCTGCACATTCGATTGTTTACACTTTGAATCGGTAAACCAGATCGGAGACCCGATAAGATCGAAATTTAATACTACTACATTTAAACTTTTCCATCATGGAAGCGTTTCCGATATTAATTTCTGAGCCAATTTTTGACTTAAAGTACCAAATTTGATCACATCTATTTTTGAAAAATTCTAATTTAAATTTTAAGATCAAATATGGTTTTTTTCAGTCGAAGGTTTGGTCAGAAATCCCTTCTTCCGGAATCGTTTGGGATGCCATTTCCGTCTTTAGCTCGATGTCGAAACGGAAAACATTTTCGTCGGTTGGCTCGGACGGTATAAAAAGTCTGGTCAGACAAGAAGTCGCTCTCTTCAGTTTGATACATTCACGGTGACTACAACTTAGCGGTTTTGCGCGACCCTGTCGCGGAAAAAAAAGAGATTTTTTTGCGACAATTTAGTGATCTTCATTTTAAAGAATTGACTTGGAAAAAAACCATACGAAAGTAAAACGCGATTTTAAACCCAAAAAAAAAAGAGTAATTTGCCAAATAAATCGGAAATAATATACAAAAAAAAAAGTTTTCTCTCCACGTGCAACACCAAAAACTACTAACTAAATTTAACGTGTATAAAAAAAAGGAATAAAAAAGATTAATTAAATATTTATGCGAGTGCCTTTATTCCCCCCCCCATGAAATTTAAAATTAAAAACGGTATAAGGTGCCTTTTTAATGGTCCAAAAAAACCGCGTGCTAAATATATGTAGGTCCATATAATGCACAAAAAGTTCAAAATAATTAATAAAAAAGCAAAAACGAGCGTACATAACATCCCTCACTTCAATTGACCTGTAAAAAAAGATAAAACCATGTAAATATATATATCTATACGAAAAGAAATCCACGCCAAGTGAACAGCAAAAACTACAAAAAAAATAAACATTGTAGCACCCATGCTCCTGAATAACTTATATACTTATGAATTACTTACTTGAACTTATTATTTAATGAATTAACTTATCAATCCACTTATACTATATAAACATTTCTCATATTACCTATTTTTGTTCCTATGTTCAAATTACCTATTTTTGTTCCTATATTCAAATCATAAGCAACACATTTTATTATACCATATACAATTGAAAAGTGTAAATTAAAACCAAAGCAAACACATATTTGTGAACACAAAAAAATATTGTAATGTGCCACAGAAAAATCCTATAAAAGGCCGAACGAAATGTAAGAATAACACAGTCGATTGAATAAAGCTAAAGAGTTAGCATACAATATTAATTGGAGTGACTTTTTATTCTTTATTATTATTCGATTGTTCCTCTCGTCATCGTAGCTCATCGTCACTTTAGTAGACAGGCTGAACAACTCGTTTGGTCGCCTGGCTCTAATTTTTTGCTTTCGGCTTTGACCTTTCGCTTCGCCGACGTACATCAGTAGTGGTAGACAGACTGAACAAGTATTTGCTCGTCTGGCTCCATACATACGCATCACCAACGCTCATCAGTGGTAGACAGGTTGAACAAATGTTTTGGTCACCTGGCTCCACACAAGCACACACACTCTTCGCTCCGCTAATCACTGCACGTCGTACTTATTCGTCCACCCCCCCTCTAGCTACCGAGCTACATATGGCGCCCAACTTTGTGGTACTGTAAATTTGAACATCTGTTGGACAAACACAGTAGAACCCGTATAAGTACAAAACAAGATTAAGAGGCCCGAAAATTTGTTTTTCATTGTTTTGGCCAAGTACAGAGACGTCTACATAAAGAGTATAAATCGGACGTGCCACAGCCCATCCCTCTTAAGTGCATCACAAAAAAAATTTTTTTTTCTCATTTGTTTTTTTTTTTTAATGGTTGTTTGGAGAACACCATAAACATTTCAAGAATATAAATCGGACGTGCCACAGCCCATCCCGCTTAAGTGCATCACAAAAAAAAAAATTTTTTTCTCCCGTTTTTTTTTATGGTTGTTTAGAGAACACCATAAACACTGAAAGTAGTAAGAACCACGCATTGTGCAACCCGCTTAAATACTCACCCGTTTTTATTCTCACCCGTTCGTTAACGAGGTCATATGAGAAAGAGTGAACGGTTAATGACAAGGCCAAGGGTATCATACCAAGAAAACAATTCTTCTTCTGAATCTGACTTCAGCTTTGAGTTTGAATCACCAGAATCCGACTTTGAATCGACAATAATCGAAAACGATTCAAACAAAGCACCAATCCCTCCAGAGTTATCTTTCATAATGACTACACCAATCGCCCTGTCCGAAGAACAGCTCACACGTTTGGTAGCGGCCATTGGCGTAAAAGAAAGCCATGGTACGTTTAGCCTAGTATGGCGAACGCAACAAATCAAAATAAGATGAATTTCTAGCGACAATAACGGTCTACAAAAATGCAGAGAGTGTTTCTGACAAAAATGCACTCATTGGTCTCCCGCTCTTGTTGGAAGGCTTTGCATCAAACTGGTGGCAAGGAGTAAAAAGTGAAGCAAAAACCTTTGATGACGCTATAATGCTATTACGCTCATCATTTGCACCACCCAAACCAGCATGGAGAGTATATGTGGAACTGTTCGAAGAAAAACAAAAGTACAACGAATCCACCGACGAATTTGTTTGCAAGAAGAGGACTCTATTTTCTCAACTGACAGACGATATTTCGGAAGACATTATGCTAAACATGGTGTATGGACAGCTTCTCAGGGTTATAAGAGAAAAAATCAATAGAAAATCAGTACAGACATTCCAAGAACTTTTAAAAGAAGCTCGAGAAGTCGAGATGACAATAAAAGAAGCCAAATCTTTAAATAAACCGGTTGAGGACTCAACGAAAAAACGTTGCACATACTGCAGGAAAAAAGGTCATCTAGAGAGCCAATGTTTTAAAAAAGCTAACAACCAAAGTGAAGCGACTAAGCCAAGCCTAAATTGTTATGGGTGAGGAGCAGCAGGATATTACAGATCTAATTGTCCCACTTGTAGCAATAAACATGCACAGAGCCCAGCCATGCTAGATTTCAACCTGATTGAATCAACAGTGATTGGAAGAAACGTTCCAACTATTGACATCAACATAAACGGCATTAAAGATGAAGCTTACATTGACACGGCAGCTAGAACGAGCGTCGCAGGATCAAGTTTATAATACATCCTGTTAAAAAAGGAATGCGTATTCCAAAAAGTATATGCAGAAGTTACCTTAGCAGACGGAATTTCAAGAAAACAAATTGTTCACTGCACGGTAGCAGATATAATTATTAATAAACGATTACGTAAATACGTTTAATAGCATTACCAGAAGCCAAAGGGAATCGAACTTTACTCGGCATAGACTTTCTGGAACAATGCGGGTTAGTATTGAACAATGCTCAGAGAGCTTACCATTTTGTTGATGACCCAGCAAAAATTTACGATTTTAAGCTGAAGTGTTTCGCAACAAAACCACCAATAGAGCCAGCAGATAAAATAAACGTTATGCCTTCAAAATCAAAAAAAAACCAAGATACCACACAGCGTTGGAAAAGGATAAAAAGCTCAAAGAAGTCTCAGCATATCTTGCTTGGGTTGAAAGCCACGAGACCTTAAGCCCTATTGGAAATACCCCAAAGCGATATAGACGAAAATACTGACAACTGGTTCACACTTAACTCGTTTGATGTCAAACTACGTTCAGAAGAAGGTTACGGAATAAAACCGTCAGAAAAATTACAACTTGAAACTCTGCTCAAAGACGAGGATGATTTATTTGGTGAAATAAGAACTCCTATACCCTACGTTGAACATAAAATCAACACCGGGACACATAAACCGATTTCAAACGCCCCTTATAGAATTTCTCCTGCTAGAAAACTACAGCTTAAAACCGAAATTGATGATATGTTGCAAAAAGGCATTATTGAAGAGAAGGAATCACCTTGGGCTTTTCCAGTTGTAATGGTTCCCAAGAGTGACGGCAGCATACGAGTATGTATAGATTACCGAAAGCTGAACGCTATCACCATCCCGGATCGTTATCCTCTGCCACGAATTGATGACCTTCTCCATGCAGCTAAAAGCACACCATTTATGTCCACATTGGATCTTCGTTCTGGATACTGGCAGATACAGGTAGCAAAAGAAGATCAACCGAAAACTGCTTTCATTACTCCTTTTGGAAGTTATGTTTTCAATCGGATGCCGTTTGGATTGCGAAATGCACCAACAACATTTCAACGTTTGATCGGCAAGTTTCGAAATGGGTTACCTCAAATCCTGATACTCCTCTACCTTGACGATATAATTATCTGCTCGGAAAACATTACAAATCACCTGAAAGACCTACAAAGAGTTTTTGAACGTTTAAAAAATTTGGTTTTCGTCTTAACCGTGAGAAATGCAAATTTTGCTGCTCAGAAATTAAATATTTGGGTCATGTACTGACACCAAATGGCTTAAAAGTTGACCCCGCAAAAACGGATACAATTCTTCTACGATCGGCACCCAAAAACCAAAAACAAGTGTTGTCCTTTTTGCAAACCTGCTCCTGGTATAGAAGGTTTATACCTAATTTTGCAGACATATCGAAGCCATTGTCCAATTTAACAAAAAAAAAAAACCGTTTGGAAGTGGGGAGATGAAGAACAGTATTCTTTTGAGAAACTTAAAAAACTTTTAACTTCTGCTTCCATTCTACAACAAGTGAAAGAAGGAATACCTTTCATATTAAAAACCGATGCGAGCAGTTATGCTATCGGAGCTGTTCTACTCCAGGGGGAGAACGCATTAAAACATCCGGTTGAATATGCAAGCCGTTTACTCTTACCTGCAGAACGCAACTACTCAACCACTGAACGAGAAGCACTCGCTGTTGTATGGGCGGTTGAAAAGTTCCGAGGATACATCGAAGGCTCTGAAGTAAAAATATTAACCGATCACCAGCCCTTGAAATGGTTGATGACATTAAAATCTCCTACCGGAAGACTTGCCAGATGGGCACTTCAACGACAGCCATATAACATTGACATAGGTTATAATCCTGGAAAAAACAACGCCGTTGCCGACACTCTTTCCCGACCACCATGTCCTGACGAAGAACACAAACAAGAAAACTGTGTAATCTGTTCAATAGAAGTAGACATGCCAAGACGAGGATCAAAAGAGATAAGAGACGAACAACTAAATGATCCAGATTTAAAAATAATAATCGACTCCTTTGAAAATAACGATGACAATTTACTTCGTTGGACTAATCGTGGTTATATTTTGAATGATGGAGTCTTATATCGTTATTGTGCAGAAGAGGATACCGAAAATGGTCAACTGGTTGTCCCTAAAACAATGAAAGCAATGATGTTGAAAAAATACCATGATGACTCGACAGCTGGACACTATGGTGTTGAAAAGACATTATCGCGTATTTCTAGCCGTTACTATTGGCCTGGAATGCGGGCTGACATAACTAATCATGTCAAAGTTTGTATCGAGTGTCAACGATACAAAGCTACAAATTTAAAACCAGCCGGTTTGCTACAGACAACTCCAAGCAGTCAGAGATTCGAAGTCATAGCAGTAGATCTTTTTGGACCACTACCTACAAGTACTACTGGCCATCAATGGATTTTGATTGTAGAAGATGTATGCAGCCGTTGGGTGGAACTATTTCCATTAAAAGAAGGTACTGCCGAAAATTGTGCCCTGACCTTATTAAATGAAGTGTTTTTGCGATATGGTGTCCCACGACGACTCCATAGCGATAACGGAACACAATTTATTTCTGCTCTTATGCAGAAACTCACATTTTGCTTGGGGATAAAACAATCTTTTACTCCTGTTTATCACCCAGAAGCAAATCCTGTTGAAAGGAAGAACCGAGATCTCAAAACCCAGCTATCGATTTTAGTTGGAAACCAACACACATCTTGGAATCTCAAACTTCCCGCTATTCGTTTTGCGATGAACACTGCAAAATGCGAAAGCACCGGGTTTTCATCAGCATTTCTGACTTTTGGTCGTGAGCTACGAACTCCAGATGATGTCAATCACGACTTGAAGGCCATTATCCAATCAGAAAATTTTATACCACAAATGACTCCGCATTTACTGAAAATGGTTGACACATTGAAAGAAGCAAAAGAAACATCCGAGAAGTCCAAAGATAAAAACAAATTTTATGCAGACAAGAAACGAAGACTCCACGACAAATTCGAGATTGGCGATAAAGTTCTCGTTAAGACGCACCCTATCAGTAACGCATCGAAAGGCTTTACATCCAAGTTGGCCCCAAAAAGAGACGGACCATATATAATTTCAGCAATGAAAGGCTCTACGTCATTTATAATTGCCAAAGAAGATGAACCATCGGTACCATTGGGTACATACCACGCTTCGATGCTGACACGATATTCTGGTGGTTCAGGTGAACTACCTACTCCTAATCCAATTATTTCTTTCAGAAAACGAGGCAGACCTGCTAAGAAGACAAATCCTAGCCCAAAAGTTAAGAGAAGGATGACTTCACATAGTTCTGACCCTGCACCTGATCCTGCCACATTCTCGAGACGATCCATGAGGCAGAGGGGGAGATTGTAGCACCCATGCTCCTGAATAACTTATATACTTATGAATTACTTACTTGAACTTATTATTTAATGAATTAACTTATCAATCCACTTATACTATATAAACATTTCTCATATTACCTATTTTTGTTCCTATATTCAAATCATAAGCAACACATTTTATTATACCATATACAATTGAAAAGTGTAAATTAAAACCAAAGCAAACACATATTTGTGAACACAAAAAAATCGTATAAAAGGCCGAACGAAATGTAAGAATAACACAGTCGATTGAATAAAGCTAAAGAGTTAGCATACAATATTAATTGGAGTGACTTTTTATTCTTTATTATTATTCGATTGTTTCTCTCGTCATCGTAGCTCATCGTCACTTTAGTAGACAGGCTGAACAACTAGTTTGGTCGCCTGGCTCTAATTTTTTGCTTTCGTCTTTGACCTTTCGCTTCGCAGACGTACATCAGTAGTGGTAGACAGACTGAACAAGTATTTGGTCGTCTGGCTCCATACATACGCATCACCAACGCTCATCAATGGTAGACAGGTTGAACAAATGTTTTGGTCACCTGGCTCCACACAAGCACACACACTCTTCGCTCCGCTAATCACTGCACGTCGTACTTATTCGTCCACCCCCCCTCTAGCTACCGAGCTACAACATCCATATATCAGGTGCGTGTGTCTTCCCAAGTAAAACCAAAATAAGACCCATAAACGTGTATCCCACATTTCTCTAAAAATCAAAAAAACATAATACCCATTTGTGATAAATTCTAAAATGTATAAAAAAAAAGAAAAAAAAAAAATAACTAAACGTGCGCACAAATACACCAATAGACCGCTTATATTTCAAAATAAGACCTACAAAAAATATATTTAAAAAAAAAAAAGTCCATGCGAAGTTAAAATAAAATAATTCAAATACAGTCCGTCCGAAAACCCTGTAAAAAAAAGATACTCGGTAGGGAATCAGCATCCAAACACCTAGTGAAGATCTCTTATACCGACCCTAGACGACACTCTCTATCCAGACACTTGTCTTCATCGAGACCATCAATGATCCAGCTTTATAAGATTTTCCTTATTATATTAGTTTTTCCATTTAATATTTTTCTATTTTTGGTTCTTAATTTAGATCTACCAATTTTTTTCTCTTACGCTCTAATCCAAATTATAATAGTTAAAGTGCTTTAAATTTTTAAATATCAACATAAAGTTGTGCAACAGAAAAAAAATTAAGTTACAATAATCGATACAATCTAAAGTCAGATAAGTAAGTGAATCTTTTTATTTTGTCTGCATCATTTAAATATTTAAATCTATTGAGCTGTAAATGAAATTCAAGTGACATATTAAGCTTTGGAGCGGTGCACCACATCAAAGATCTCCGAGTACCTGTTCTGGTAAGTTTTATTGTATAGATGTAGTTGAAAGATAAGAAATATTTTTTTTTAAATAGTTAAATGATCATTCGTAAATTAAATATCACTGAAAGAAAAATAAATGAATTAATGTTGAAAAAAAAGTAATGAAAAAAAGAGACATAATATGCGGCGAATTCAAGATACTAGTTTTTTTTTTTCTTTTCGCCTGCCTTAGCAAATCAATAAAATATGTAAACATTAATTAAAAGAGTGTGTACACAAAAAAAAAAGCATTTTGATTTGAGACAATAAGATGAAAACTTTGTTGTTGCTGGTTTGTCATGATCTTTTATTGAAGTAAAATTTTTATTTTTTTTCCAATATATCAACCTATTATTTCTATTTCTTTTAATTTTATCTATATCTGAAATATTCTTTTTATTTAAATATCCTTTTGTTAAGCATTAAATAAATTAAGAGTTTCAGAAATTATAAAGTTGTATGACTGTTGGTTTTTTTTATAGAGAATTGATTTTCTTAGATTTAAAAGAAAGAGAATTCTGTTCCAATAATTGATTTTTTTTTTTGTGAGGATTTAGATCTAGGTTACTTTATGTTAGATTTAAGTGATACCTTTCAATAAAATGGAAAACTTGTTGTGAAATAAATCAATCCGTTTCGCCTCTTTATTGATTCCATTCTCGTTCTCACATATTTTTGGGAAGTTATTTATCTTGGATTTTCAGATCGCCGAAATAGTTTGGTAACTATGGACTGTTGCTAAAAGGAAACATATCGTGGGTGGATGTGAACCTAGGTAAGCAAACGATCGCATAAGATGACTTGGTGAAGAAGCTTATCTTCAAAAGGGTATGTCCGACTAGGAGTGAAGATGATGATATTTATTTTAAGATGAAAATTACGATTTTGGTTTAATTATCATGATTCCGCGTTGAGATTTCGAACTTTTTTATGATAAGTATTTTTGCGGTCTAGTTTTGTTTTGATTTTTTTTTTTGGAAAATTTGTACTAGGGGCTTATTATTTGAAATTGAGGACGTAATAGCCACGGTAGTGTCCTTTATGGATATGTGGGTGGGAAACTACCTCAAAGGGGACATTTCACCTCGCTCCTCCTCACTTGAATAACTTTGCAACACTTTCCCAAAATCAGGACAAATTTTGGTGCTCTGTTTTTATGAACCCGTTCCTTTGTTTTTATTTTCTAATATATTCTCCGGCATGTATGACGTAACAAACGTCCAGCGCTTCGATAGCAATGACCCCCCTCCCACCGACGAGATAGGACGTGCTATATGCTAGCATGCCGCGCTTTCGTGGCCTGGACACCCTTTTCTTCTTGCTGCCAGGATCTGCCTCTATAGTTCCTGTAAGCTTGGGGTTGTAATGGTGGTAAAGGGAAGAGAAGGTTATGGGGTTTTTCGATAGGTTATTCAACTATGTGCTGCTGTTCTATTTACTGTGGGTTTTAGCACCTCTGTGTTGTAGGAGATTTATATGACCAAACTATTGATGAATCCTGCCGATAACAGCTGCGGTTCCGTTACAGGTGGCGCCCAACGTTGGGCCCGAAAGTCCTGAATTACATCCTTTAGGAAGTTGAAGTCCTTAAACTTTTTTTGTTTTTTTCCAAAAAAAAAAATAAAAATTAATAAAAAAAATTTTTTTTTGATAAAACCATATTCTTATGAGTTTTTTTGTTGGCATACGATAAACATATAATTTAGTTTTTTTTTATGGAACAAGAAGTAGAAAATTGTTTGTCCAGTTAATGAATTTGAAAATTTTCTTTGTTAAGTCTGTTGCGCAATTCTATACTTCACGAATCCAATAAAAATCTTGTGGTCGAAAATTTTGAGTCCGTATTTTCTAGCTCAGTTGGAATTATAGTAGCTCATCGTTATACAATACCATTATTTCATTATTTCTTGGAAATAGTCAATGATCGTCCGAAAATATAAGCTCTTGAAGCTAAGTGTTTTGTCCGTTGCGAATTGACGTGTTTTCAAACAAAAATAATAATACAGTCTTATATAAATGTTTTCGTTCGCATGCAAACAACTTAAATAAGGACAAAACTTCAACTTCATCAATTTTTTTTAGTGAGTATATTTAATATATACATATATTCCTGTATATATAAACAAAAAAAAAACAAAAAAAAAACAAAAAAAAATAAACATCATCTTAAGAACCAGATCGTTACCAGTCACATCCACCAGACAAATCTATGAAAATTGAGACATATACAATAAAAAAAATTTTAGTTATTACACTTACAATTAGATGACAACAATTTGGAATTTTGTTATCTTTACAAATTTAGGAGTTTGTGATAATAGTAGTTGTTAATTTTTTGTTTTATTACTTTTCACATTAGTTTTGGATTTCCGTAGGAGAATTTCTTAAAATTTTTTTTTAAACGATAACACAATCAGAACTTCTTTAAATAACAGCCTCCCACTGAATACTTTCAGAAATTCTTATGGCAAACTTTTCAGCTTCCATAAATGGGGCTTGAAGTATGATAATATTAACATGACTGTCGACGAGTTTTGCTTCAGGTTAGAAAGACTTAAAGTTTATTATGGTGCTTCATGGGAAGAAATCGTTCTGAACTTTCATCAGTTCGTAAGCGGTCAAGTCGAAAACTGGTTCTGGGGTTTTCTCAAAACAAATTCTCGGGTTGACTGGCCCGCACTTCGTTTTGCTCTGATAGAACAATTTCGCTCCTTGGAGTCCGACATCGAGATTTCCCGTCAGATGTACGATCGAAAACAAGGCCATAACGAAAGTTTTGACGATTTTTACATGGCTATCCAAAAAATTAACACCCGACTTCTCTGCCCAAAGCCCAATGCAGAGATTATGACAGTCCTGAAACAAAATGTCCATAGACGTATGGGAGAACTTTTATTGACGTATCGAGCGCAAAATCTGAATGAAATGATTTATGTTTGTCGTAACATTGAGAAGTACATTAAAGAGCAAGATAAACTTAGAGTCAAAGTTCTAACAATGCAGCCCTTTCAACGTAATGTTAATGAAATAACCCCATACGAAGAGTCTACTACTCTAGTAACAGAAACTATAGATGCCATTCGAATCCAAAAAGATACCAGCGGTTACACTTGTTGGAACTGCAAAAGAATAGGTCATGGTTTCATGGAATGCCCTGACCAGCAAAGGTCTCTGTTTTGCTATCGTTGCGGAAAAGAAGACACCACCTCACCGAATTGTCCCAAGTGCTAGGGAAACCTACGGAAGAGCAATCTATCCACTGGAATGAGTTGCTCTCAGAACCGGAAACCGGCCACCCAATAATTAATTTACACCCAAAATCCGAAATCGATTTTTCCCCAAAAGATACTTTCCAACCGATTCAAATTCTAGAAAAGCCAATACTCACCTCAGATAAAATAGATCCTATTATGCCTGCTCTGAAATTAAAAACTATCCAAAGCCACAAATCTTTACATGAACGTCTCATTGAATATCACGCAGCTAGAGATAGAATTTTTGGCAAACCTAACTCTCATATCTCTGCTAGAATTTTAAGAGTTCGGGATCGAAAAAAGAAAAGAAAGGAACCTATGAGAAGTATTGAAGCCTCTACATTGTGTTGTTCGCCTGATCCTCGCCTGTATGCAGAAGTTAAAATAAGCGACAAAATTATGCTTGGACTATTAGATAGTGGCCCCAGCATAAGTTGCTTAGGTGTAGGTGGAGAAGATTTTCTCAGGACACACAATATTCCTTTTACTAGATTTTCCTCTAAAGTTCGAACAGCAGATGGCAATAGTCAACCAATTATAGGCACGTTTGTAGCTTAAATAACTTACAATAACGAAACAAAGAATTTAGAGATGTTTGTCGTCCCAAACTTAGAACAGAAATTGTATCTCGGGATCGATTTTTGGAAAACCTTTGGTATTGCACCTCATTTGATTTCTGAAATCGTTCCACCAATCTCGTCTTCAAATAGTGTTTCAACGGAGATGCGTGAGCTCTCAGAAGATGAATCCAGAAAACTTAAAGCAGTCATTAGCGTGTTCCCATCTTTTGCTATTCTTGGCTTAGAAAAAACCACGCTGAAGGAACATGAAATTGACACTGCGGATGCGGAACCAATCAAACAACGACACTATCCTGTTTCCCCGGCGGTACAAAAGCTTTTATATGAGGAACTGGATCGTTTACTTGCCATGGATGTAATCGAAGAAAGTAATAGTCCATAGAGCTCTCCAGTAGTCTTGGTACGCAAACCTGGTAAAAACCGGATGTGCCTCGACTACCGGAAAGTTAATGAGAAGACGAAAAAGAGTGCGTACCCTTTGACTCATTTACAAGCTGTGTTAAGTCGTATTTCAGATACACACTATATCTCTTGTGTGGATCTGAAAGACGCCTTTCTGCAGATACCACTGGAGAAAATATCAAGGGAAAAGACGGCGTTTACAATTCCCGGCAGACCCTTATACCAATTTAAGGTAAGGCCCTTTGGCCTTTGCAATGCACCCCAACGTCTTTGCAAGTTGATGGACAAAGTTGTACCCCATGAACTAAGAGAAAATGTTTTTGTTTACCTGGATGATGTTCTGATAGTAACTCGTACCTTCGAAGAGCATATTCATTTCCTAAACATTGTTGCCGATAGATTAAAACAAGCTGGTTTAACCATAAATGTGGAAAAATCTAAATTTTGTTTCAAAGAACTAAAATATTTAGGTTATGTTTTAGATGATGGTTGTTTGAAGACAGATCCGGCTAAGGTATCAGCTATACGAGATTTTCCAATTCCGCAAAACCAAAGACAAGTACGAAGATTTCTGGGCATGTCAGGATGGTATCGTAGGTTTGTTCGTAATTATTCTACTTTAGCTACCCCTATCACTAACACGCTGAAGAAAGATAAAAAGTTTGTATTTGATAATGACGCGTTAGATTCTTTTAATAAAATCAAAGATATGCTTAAAGCTTCAAGGTTATAACTCTGATATAGTTCATCGGAAAGGATCACAACACGGTCTGCCGGACGCTCTGTCTAGAGTATATGCGGCTGATGCCTTATCAAATAATTATCCTTCTGATGTGCTGCACGTTGATCTAACAGATCCCAGTTTTAAATCTGCGGAATATTTTCAGATCATTGACAACATCGAAAAACAAAATGAACTGCTGCCAGATCTTCAAGTCTCGGAAAATTTCGTGTATAAGAAGATCAATCACAGCACAGGGAATCCTTTAGAGGAGGACCAAAATTGGAAGCTTTGGATTCCAGCGCAGTTGACTCATCGTCTGATAACTTTGGCACACGAACCACCCAGGGCTTCGCATTGCGGGTTAGGCAAAACACTATATAGACTTCGGCAACAGTTCTATTGGCCTAAAATGGCCACACAAGTGAAATCTTATGTTGCAAGTTGCGAAACGTGCAAAACTTCAAAAGCGTCAAATCAAATACTACGCCAACCTATGTTTAAACCTTTTCTTGTGGAACGACCGTTCTAACATATTTTAGATTTTTTGGAACCATATCCTCGGTCCCAAAACGGTAATGTGTTCATAATTATTGCACTTGATCAGCTCACAAAATTTGTTGTCCTTCAAGCGTTACGAAAAGCAACCTCAGAAACTGCGATTAAGTTTATAGAAGAAGAAATTTTATGCATGTTTGGGGTTCCAGAGACCATATTGTCGGACAATGGATAGCAATTCACCAGTTCCTCCTTCGCGAAACTTTTGTCATCATATGGTATAAAGCATATCAGAACCGGGGCTTATGCTCCTCAATCGAATGCCAGCGAGAGGGTTAATCGCTCCATTCTGGCTGCTGTACGATCCTACGTGGGGAAAGACCAAAGAAACTGGGACGTCCAACTACCATTAATAGCTTGCGCCCTTAGAACTGGCTTACATTCAGCTATCGGTATTTCGCCGTACGAGGCCTTGTTTGGGGAAAAGATGATTGAACATGGTTCCGATTTTGAATTACTGCGAAAACTTGGCTGTGTAAACAGTTCGGAAATCAATATCATTCCCAAGGCTTCTAAAATGAACATTATCCACTCTGCATTAAAGAAATCTCTAAATAAAGCTCATGCCACTTATAAAAATAGATATAATTTAAGATGTAAAGATATAACGTATAACATAGGAGATGTGGTTTATAAAATACATATATACAATTGTTTTGTTCGTCCGCATCTGGAATACGCATCGCAGGTATGGACTCCGTTCTATGATGTTCATAGATCTAGGATAGAGGCAGTTCAGCATAATTTTGTTCGTTTTGCCTTAAAAGGTCTTCCCTGGACAGA
Organism: Baccha elongata; assembly: GCA_951217065.1. Lineage (NCBI taxonomy): Eukaryota > Metazoa > Arthropoda > Insecta > Diptera > Syrphidae > Baccha > Baccha elongata. Next base: position 221,273 of record CATNUY010000365.1, read on the forward strand.
TCCTTATAACCTTCCACCTTATGAACACCGAATTCAGCTTCTACACATTCAGTCCTTGTTACAGAGGCGTGTAAATAACGATATAGTTTTTATCCACCAACTTCTTTCGGGCGCATTAGATGCACCTGATCTACTTACTTGTGTTTTACTCAATTATCGTGGGGGTGCTCACCATCTGCGTAGCCTTGAGCTTCTACATTGTCCACACCATCGGACTAATTATGGTATAAATGAGCCGCTTACCCGCATGTGCAGGCTTTTCAATTTAAATTGTGAAATGATTGATTTTAATGACAATAAAATAAATTTTAAGAACGTACTTAAAACCAGTGCTCCACGCTTTTAGTTCATGTTTTATGTATTTTGTATTGTTAAATTATATGTTTTATTGTATTATAGTGCTTGTGTTATTGTTGTCATTTGTTTTACATTACTAACAACTAACACCAGCACTAAGTGATGAGCCAGTGGAACACATATAATGTGTTGGCAAATCTTTGTTCATAAGCTGAAGCTTGCTCTAAGCTCCTTATGAACAGGATCTGATAGTGTATAAAAGGAATTTTGTGCTAAGCGACGCAGCCAAATTGTTGAATGCCAAATTGTGTCCTAAATTTATCAAGGCAAGAATTAAAAGAATTGTTGGAAATAGTCTTTACGAATTGGAAGACGATTGTGTGAAGTTGTTAGGTATTATAACGTTGTGTCGTTATATTTTATTAAATAACTTTATGAAGATGTTTTATGATTTTAAAATCATTTATTAAAATTCAATTTCTTAAATCTAAAATTATAAAGTTAATATCTTCAAAACAAAACGGCAGAGTGATGCTTTGTGCGTTTGAACTAGAAGCGTCGACTGTACGACTTATCAAATGATCTGATCTTTCTACAGTTCTTTTTCTTTTATTTTTTTCTCTATAAGCTTAGCATATTACAAGTTAATTATCATCAATTCATCATCATGATACGCAATAAAACTGTACGTCTCTGATGATCATAATTTTATAATCCCTTCTTTACATAGAAATGATTGTGCACGAGTAAGTAGTTAATGCAATGCTCAATTTCAATTGAGTGTGAACAGTCTGTATTGCAAGTAAGGTTTAGAATTTTATTTTATAGTGTGAACCACTACATCACCCTCCTTCAAGTGAGCTCCTTCGAAGAAATGCGGAATGTAGTTTTATTGGGGTTTTCATTTTGTTGTGATTCATTTAGACCGGAGCACAATATGTTATAAGCTGGTTTTAGTCTATCGATCGAAATTGTAAATTTTTTTCCGTTTTTATCTATCACAAAATATTTCCTCATGCGTCGTATGACTCTAAAGGGGCCTTCATATGGAAGGCTGAGACCAGTTTTTACTTTATCGACTCTTATAAAAACTGCGTCACAGTCATCTAAACTTTTGGGTATGAAAATATTTTCTCGGTTATGACGTGTGTCAATTGGTATCAGATTTCTCATTGTTTCGCGAAGTTGATTAATTAGGGTATCTGGACTGACTTGCTGTGAATTGTTTTCTACGAAGATTTCGCCTGGCAAACGAAGGTTTTGACCATAGACCATTTCTGCGGGAGAGCATTGAAGATCTTCTTTGATTGCTGTGCGAATACCAAGAAGCACTATGGGAAGCTCAGTACTCCAATTGATAGAGTTGCCTCTGGCTTTAAGGGATGCTTTTAATTGGCGATGAAATCGTTCGACCATTCCGTTTGCTTGTGGATGGTATGATGTGGTGCGAATTCTTTGTGCACCTAACAATCTGGTTAGTTCGTTAAACAGTTTTGATTTGAACTGACTGCCTTGGTCTGTTGTGATTTGTGAAGGAGTTCCAAATCTAGAGACAAAATTTTCAACAAATGTTTTCGCTACCGTCACTGCTGTTATGTCTTTTAAAAGATATGCTTCGGGCCATCTCATGAATCTATCTACAGCTGTTAAAATATAGGAATAGCCGTTGGATTCAGGGAGTGGGCCAACTAAGTCAAGGTGTATGTGCTCAAAACGACCTGAGGGGATGTTGAATCTCCCGAAACCTGACTTGGTGTGCCTATAAACTTTTGCCTTTTGACAAGCCATACATGATTTCGCCCATAGCGTTACGTTTTTATTCATTTCAGGCCAGAAATATCGTTCGGAAACCAACTTTTTACTAGCCCGTATACTAGGGTGTGATAGGTTGTGAAGCTTATCGAATATTTGATGGCGCAGCGGGTGAGGTACATAAGGTCGGTTCTTTTTTGTTGAAGTTTCGCATATGATTTTGAAATCCGGGAATATAAACTCGTCGAGGATGAATTTAGAGAGATCTTTCTTATCACCTTTTAACATTTTCGACAGTTCCTCATCTAGGCTTTGCATTTTGGCTATGGTTTTAAGATCTAGAGAGTATTTTTCATTTTCTGATATGTCGAATTCATGCAAGCGTGAGAGGGTATCTGCAACTATGTTATCCTTTCCTTTAATGTACTGTATGTCTGTAGTGAATTGAGATATAAAGTCAAGGTGGCGTGTTTGTCGGGGACTTTTCTCTGTTTTCGATGCTATAGCGTGCGTGAGTGGTTTGTGGTCAGTAAAAATAGTGAAATCTCGACCTTCAACGAAATATCTAAAATGCTTTATCGCGAGAAATATTGCGAGAAGTTCTCGGTCGAAAGCAGAGTACTTCCTTTCTGACTTGGACATTTTCTTTGAGAAAAATGCAAGTGGTTCCCACATTTCGTCAGTCTTTTGTTGTTAGACCGCTCCTACGGCTATGTTTGAAGCATCAGTAGAAATGGCATATTTACCGTCCGGTTTTGGATGTACTAACAGAGTTGCATTGGATAGCGTATTTTTAACATTATTAAATGCATCATTCAAATGATCAGGCCAATCGAATGAAGCAGGTTTGGCCTTGGGCTTTTTATTCAATATGACCAGGTATTCGTGCATTGGTGCTAGCATTTCCGCTAATTTTGGCATGAACCGATGATAATAATTTATCATGCCGATAAAGCGTTGCAATTGCTTTATGGAAGCTGGTTGCGGAAAGTTAAGAATCGCGTTTACTCTTTCTTTTGAGGGGGTTATGCCATCAGCGCTGATTTCATGACCGAGAAATTCTAATTTTGTTGCACCAAATATGCATTTTGATGTGTTTATTGTAACTCCGTGTTCTGAAAGTCTTTCAAAAAGCAATTCAAGATGGATTGTGCTCATCTTCATTTTTGCTTGCGACTAAAATGTCATCAATATATGAGAACACGAAATCGAGATCTGAGCCGATTTTAGCAATGAGCTGCTGGAATGTTTGAGCTGCATTTCTTAAGCCGAAAGGCATTCTGCAAAACTCATATAAGCCAAACGGAGTTGTAATGGCTGTTTTGTGTATATCTTCGGGTGCTACAGGGATCAAGTGATATGCTCTTATGATATCGGTAGTCACCGCAAGGTCTCCATTCAATGTTGTTTTTCTTCTTCACCATATGGAGAGGTGACGAAGCGGGTGAATCAGAGGTTTGGCAAAGACCTATATTTATCATGTGTTCAAATTCGGTTTTTGCAGCGGCGTGTCGTGAAGGGTGTAGTCGGCGTGGACGGGAGTATGGAAGTGGGCCAGTTGTTACTATGTGGTGCACTATGCAGTGTTTAACTGGTGCAAAATAGTTTGGGGGCTCCACTAAAGAAGGGTATTTTGCAAGAATTTGTCCCCATTTGTTCTCTACCGTAAAATGTAATGGAGTGGGAACATTGAATGTGCTTATTTCAGCTTTGCATTGCAAATTTGTTTTTGGATCTATTAATCTTTTGTTTTGAAGATCAACGAGAAGACCAAATTTGTTTAAAAAATCAGCCCCTATTATGGGACGGCTCACCGAAGCTTGAATGAAACTGTGAATGAAATCACGCCTGAGTCCGATGTTTAATTTGAGAAGCTTGGTACCAAAAGTATTGATTGTTGTCCCGTTGGCGGCTGATAGTAAAATATTTGTATTTTGACGTGTATCTGAAAATAGTTTTTGATTGTATGGTATAACCGATAAATCTGCACCCGTATCTATTAAGAATGTTAAATTGTTTATTCTATCTCGAATAAATAGACGGCGATTTATTATATTCCCACTGTTTGCCGCAACAACAGTGGGTGAATTTAGTTTGGGAAGTTAGAGGTTGATGCGCTCAAGTTGTTGTGGCTATTGGTTTTTACTGACGGTTTAACGTAACTGCAGAGTTTAGTACATTTTCGAGCTCGTGAGCCATAGCGTCTATGAAACCAACAAACTGAAATATATTGAGAATCTTTGAACCTCGTCCTACTTGTGTTGCCTGGAGTTCGGTTTCTCTGAGAGCTTCGCGATGGAGGACGAGACCGAAAGTTTAGTGATTCTATCATCGATTCTAATTTGTCCAAACGATATTCTATTCCGATCGATTTATTTTTTGGGGTGATCGGAGCGTGAGCACCGGAAACATTGTAAACACTAGCATGTTGCGAATTCGAAGCTTCGAAAATTTTATCTGCTAGTGTTGTTAGTTCGTCAAGAGGCTTATCTCCTACTGAAAGCAGGGTTATATTAATTAACTGAGGCAAACGACGCATCCAGAGGTTTTTAATAATGTCATCGTTAAAAGAACTACCGGCAAGTTGTTTCATGGACCTAAATACTTCAGAAGGTTTTCGATCACCTAGATCTGCCTTCTCCACAAGAGCTTCTAACCTTTTTATTTCTGAAACTGAATGTCTTTTTACTAATGCTTTCTTTAGACTTTCATATTTTTCCGAGGCTGGAGGGTTCGTCAAAATATCTATAACTGAATCACAAGTATCTATTGGAAGAGCGGCTACGGTGAGGCAATATTTTGTTTCTTGGTTTGTAATCTTGAAAACTGTAAATTGTGCTTCAGCCTGAATGAACCACGTTAGTGGGTTTGCGTTCCAGAAGGGAGGCAAACGTACGCGCATTGAATCAATGTGTGAACCTTCGGGGAGATCACGTGGTGGATTTGCTTCGGATTTTTGGGATGTCCCGTTACCCTCACTACCATTCCCCATGTCGAGCACAAAATCTTTATATTTAAACAATGTATATGGATTTATGTATTCAAAGTTTCTATTTAATATTTTATATATGGAAATTAAAACGTTTTTTTTTATATATATATTCCGAAAAAGAACCGCAGATTGAAGTCTTAAATTTATATAATTAAAACTTATTTGAAACGCGTGAGCACAAGATAACACTCTTACCTTACAACTTCAAATTAATATTTATGATGATTTGCTGCATACGATTTGGATGCTGAGGGTTCTTCTCTTCGTTAGATACTTCTATACTGATTGGATACTTCTTCTGGTTGAATATTGTATGGTGTTTTAAATGGTTACTCATACGAGGCTGGATTTTGGAGTCTCAATACTGCTATTGCTAATTATATTTAGGTTTGTGTGCTTTTTATTGTTGATTGATTCGGTGCTCTAGAAGTCTGTTATTGCCAAGAGTGATTGAGATTACTGAAATCACTGGCTTTTGTTCAATAGGACTTCTTGGCGTGTGTTCTAGTTCAGGCACGTGATTTCGTATTTTGGTTTTTGGATTGCGTTTTATTTGTTCGCTTAACTCGGGGTCACCAATTATAACGTTGTGTCGTTATATTTTATTAAATAACTTTATGAAGATGTTTTATGATTTTAAAATCATTTATTAAAATTCAATTTCTTAAATCTAAAATTATAAAGTTAATATCTTCAAAACGAAACGGCAGAGTGATGCTTTGTGCGTTTGAACTAGAAGCGTCGACTGTACGACTTATCAAAAGATCTGATCTTTCTACAGTTCTTTTTCTTTTATTTTTTTCTCTATAAGCTTAGCATACTACAAGTTAATTATCATCAATTCGTCATCATGATACGCAATAAAACTGTACGTCTCTGATGATCATAATTTTATAATCCCTTCTTTACATAGGAATGATTGTGCACGAGTAAGTAGTTAATGCAATACTCAATTTCAATTGAGTGTGAACAGTCTGTATTGCAAGTAAGGTTTAGAATTTTATTTTATAGTGTGAACCACTACAGTATCTTTCATTCCAAAGACATGAAGAAGTAGTTTGAACTAACCAACCGGCTAGCTCTAGTCTGTACATGAGACGATGTTCTCGGGCGTGGGTCGAATCCTAATAAGGATCTATCCAATAGAATTTCATTCGTTTCTTTTTTTTTTAACATTTCATTCGCTAAGCTCAAAATGTTAAAGCTTTGTGGGAAACGATCCTTAGAATTTTTTTTTCTATTTTTTTCATAGTATATTTGAATTTTCTTTTTAAATCATTAATTTAAAACCAACAGTCAGAACAGTTTTAGAATCTCTGAATTTACTATTTCTGGTTCCTGCATGCTTTCCTACTCAAATTATAGGAAACTTAATCATGAGATGATGGAGATGAGTGTCAAAGAGAAAGTCTTTTCTCTGCAGAGAGAGAAAAAAAAAAGATCCCAGATGAGAGATTTAATATCTGCACATTCGATTGTTTACACTTCGAATCGGTAAACCAGATCGGAGACCCGATAAGATCGAAATTGGATACTACTACATTTAAACTTTTCCATCATGGAAGCGTTTCCGATATTAATTTCTGAGAAAATTTTTGACTTAAAGTACCATATTTGATCACATCTATTTTTGAAAAATTCTAATTTAAATTTTAAGATCAAATATGGTATTTTTCAGTCGAAGGTTTGGTCAGAAATCCCTTCTTCCGGAATCGTTTGGGATGCCTATTCCGTCTTTAGCTCGATGTCGAAACGGAAAACATTTTCGTCGGTTGGCTCGGACGGTATAAAAAGTCTGGTCAGACAAGAAGTCGCTCTCTTCAGTTTGATACATTCACGGTGACTACAACTTGGCGGTTTTGCGCGACCCTTTCGCGGAAAAAAAAAGAGATTTTTTTGCGACAATCTAGTGATCTTCATTTTAAAGAATTGACTTGGAAAAAAACCATACGAAAGTAAAACGCGATTTTAAACTCAAAAAAAAAAAGAATAATTTGCCAAATAAATCGGAAATAATATACAAAAAAAAAAGTTTTCTCTCCGTGTGCCACACCAAAAACTACTAACTAAATTTAACGTGTATAAAAAAAAAGGAATAAAAAAGTTTAATTAAATATTTATGCGAGTGCCTATATTCCCCCCCATGAAATTTAAAATGAAAAACGGTATAAGGTGCCTTTGTAATGGTCTAAAAAAACCGCGTGCTAAATATATGTAGGTCCATATCATGAATAAAAAGTTCAAAATAATTAATAAAACAAGCAAAAACGAGCGTACATAACATCCCTCACTTCAATTGACCTGTAAAAAAAAGATAAAACCATGTAAATATATATATCTATACGAAAAGAAATCCACGCCAAGTGAACAGCAAAAACTACAAAAAAATAAACATCCATATATCAGGTGCGTGTGTCTTCCCAAGTAAAACCAAAATAAGACCCATAAACGTGTATCCCACATTTCTCTAAAAATCAAAAAAACATAATACCCATTTGTGATAAATTCTAAAATGTATAAAAAAAAAGAAAAAAAAAAATAACTAAACGTGCGCACAAATACACCAATAGACCGCTTATATTTCAAAATAAGACCTACAAAAAATATATGTTAAAAAAAAAAGTCCATGCGAAGTTAAAATAAAATAATTCAAATACAGTCCGTCCGAAAACCCTGTAAAAAAAAGATACTCGGTAGAAAATCAGCATCCAAACACCTAGTGAAGATCTCTTATACAGACCTTAGACGACACTCTCTATACAGACACTCGTCTTCATCGAGACCATCAATGATCCAGCTTTATAAGATTTTCCTTATTATTTTAGTTTTTCCATTTAATATTTTTCTATTTTTGGTTCTTAATTTAGATCTACCAATTTTTTTCTCTTACGCTCTAATCCAAATTATAATAGTTAAAGTGCTTTAAATTTTTAAATATCAACATAAAGTTGTGCAACAGAAAAAAAATTAAGTTACAATAATCGATACAATCTAAAGTCAGATAAGTAAGTGAATCTTTTTATTTTGTCTGCATCATTTAAATATTTAAATCTATTGAGCTGTAAATGAAATTCAAGTGACATATTAAGCTTTGGAGCGGTGCACCACATCAAAGATCTCCGAGTACCTGTTCTGGTAAGTTTTATTGTATAGATGTAGTTGAAAGATAAGAAATATTTTTTTTTTAAAAGTTAAATGATCATTCGTAAATTAAATATCACTGAAAGAAAAATAAATGAATTAATGTTGAAAAAAAGTAATGAAAAAAAGAGACATAATATGCGGCGAATTCAAGATACTAGTTTTTTTTTATCTTTTCGCCTGCCTTAGCAAATCAATAAAATATGTAAACATTAATTAAAAGAGTGTGTACACAAAAAAAAAAGCATTTTGATTTGAGACAATAAGATGAAAACTTTGTTGTTGCTGGTTTGTCATGATCTTTTATTGAAGTAAAATTTTTATTTTTTTTCCAATATATCAACCTATTATTTCTATTTCTTTTAATTTTATCTATATCTGAAATATTCTTTTTATTTAAATATCCTTTTGTTAAGCATTAAATAAATTAAGAGTTTCAGAAATTATAAAGTTGTATGACTGTTGGTTTTTTTTATAGAGAATTGATTTTCTTAGATTTAAAAGAAAGAGAATTCTGTTCCAATAATTGATTTTTTTTTTTGTGAGGATTTAGATCTAGGTTACTTTATGTTAGATTTAAGTGATACCTTTCAATAAAATGGAAAACTTGTTGTGAAATAAATCAATCCGTTTCGCCTCTTTATTGATTCCATTCTCGTTCTCACATATTTTTGGGAAGTTATTTATCTTGGATTTTCAGATCGCCGAAATAGTTTGGTAACTATGGACTGTTGCTAAAAGGAAACATATCGTGGGTGGATGTGAACCTAGGTAAGCAAACGATCGCATAAGATGACTTGGTGAAGAAGCTTATCTTCAAAAGGGTATGTCCGACTAGGAGTGAAGATGATGATATTTATTTTAAGATGAAAATTACGATTTTGGTTTAATTATCATGATTCCGCGTTGAGATTTCGAACTTTTTTATGATAAGTATTTTTGCGGTCTAGTTTTGTTTTGATTTTTTTTTTGGAAAATTTGTACTAGGGGCTATTATTTGAGATTGAGGACGTAATAGCCACGGTAGTGTCCTTTATGGATATGTGGGTGGGAAACTACCTCAAAGGGGACATTTCACCTCGCTCCTCCTCACTTGAATAACTTTGCAACACTTTCCCTAAATAAGGACAAATTTTGGGGCTCTATTTTTATGAACCTGTTCCTTCGTTTTTACTTTCTAATATATTCTCCGGCATGTATGACGTAACAAACGTCCAGCGCTTCGATAGCAATGACCCCCCACCACCGACGAGCTAGGACGTGCTATATGCTAGCATGCCGCGCTTTCGTGGCCTAGACACCCTTTTCTTCTTGCTGCCAGGATCAGCCTCTATAGTTCCTGTAAGCTTGGGGTTGTAATGGTGGTAAAGGGAAGAGAAGGTTATGGGGTTTTTCGATAGGTTGTTCAACTATGTGCTGCTGTTCTATTTACTGTGGGTTTTAGCACCTCTGTGTTGTAGGAGATTTATATGACCAAGCTATTGATGAATCCTGCCGATAACAGCTGCGGTTCCGTTACAATTCTTAGAATTATCAATTGTATGAAATTTATTTTTATAATGAGTAGTTTTATTCTTCCGGATAATTGAGATGACTGCATTTCTTGTCTTTTTGAACTCATTATAAATAAAAGAACATTTATATCTCCTACATCTATGATAGAGAAGATCCCGTTTAGACATAAGTGCTTCAACCTGTGGTGTAAACCAAGGAATGTTATAAGGTTCACTTTGTTTTATTTTCACGGGAATGGGTTTTTCGTAAAGAAACTTGAGAATTGTATTTAGAACTTCTATTTGGTTGTTTACAACTGAGGAACTGAATATTGGTGACCAGTTTAAATTTATACAGTCGTTGAATAAGGATGTTAAACAATGGTTGAACATTGTCGAACTTTATGTAAGGCTTGAAACTCTTTATCATCAAATAAGTCAGCAATAAGAACAATCCTATCATGATGAGAAAAAGCAGGAGCATTAAGCTGATTGTAGTGCTTTATAAGATCTCTATGCAATACAAGACACACATCTTGCAATGATGGTCTACAATTTGGCGTATAATGAGTGGGACATGAAAAGTCAAAACCGAGAGAACCCATGGAATCAATGAATGTTTTATTCTTATTATCCGTAATATCTAAGTTTAAATCACCACATAAAATGATTTTATTATAAAGAATACCTAATTCCTCCAAAATATTGTACACAATCAGTTGCGAAACTATCGACGGTGCCATTTACAAGGTTCCTAATAAAACTTTATTATGTTTGTGTAGTAGTTCAATAAATACAAATTCGTAATTATCATTTTGAGAAGATTGTTTAAGAATTCGATATTTAAATTTATTTCGTATGTGTATGAAAACACCTCCACCTTGTCTTAAACTACGATCAGCGCGTATGAGCTTAAACCCTTTCAAATCAAATAAACCACTACTCATCAGGCTTGAGCCAAGTTTCAATGATGCAAATTAAATCAATACAACTATTTTCAAATATACCTCGCAATTCATCAATTTTAGGACTAAGGTTTGTGCATTTAGGTGGCATATGCGAACTCCTTTTTTATATTTGCAAATTAAATTTAACACAGTCTGGGATTTTTCAATGCAATTTTTCCATGAAAAAAATACAAATAAAAAGCGCAAACGTTAAATAAACAAAACACCAAAAAGACCGAGAACAAGAAACCAGCTTACTTGATGTTGAAAATTTTAAGTAGTTGCACATAACATTCATTATTATGCGTTCAGAGAAATCGACAAGATAACGGGCAGAAAATTTTTCGGTACTGATATTCGCAAGCATGCGCTCAGTAAAGATGGTAACACTTTAGAAAACATAGACCAAAAACTTGGAGCATTTAAAAATTTCTATTCGGAATTATATTTGGAAAATATACCAACGTACGATATGACACTCACAAATGAAGTAACGTCCAAGATCATTGAATTCCGTCGAACAGAAATGATACATCCATTAACAACATTTTCTTTTTCTAACTCTTCAATTGATCAAAATGACTCGCCATTCACATCCTTAAGTGAAGTTTCCTGTTTGAGAAGCAGTCTAAATAATAAAAAGTCGGCTGAGGTTGACAAAATTTCCAACTTTGTTTTAAAAAAATGCCCCCTGTCCCTTGACGTAGCACTGACATCGACATTTAACCATTGCATAAACATTGGATACTTTCCAAAATTGTGGAAAATAGCCAAAATCATCCCGTTAGCGAAAAGCAAAAACGCAAAAGATGTAAAAGATTTCCGCCCAGTGTCTTTACTTTCAAATATTGGCAAACTTTTTGAAAGAGTTTTAGTTGAACACATTAATAAAATATGCAACGATTTAAATGTTATCCCCAGTAATCAATTTGGATTTAAAAAAAACCGCTCCACGGAACATGCTTTGTTGGTTTTACATAACAAAATAACACAAAACTTAAGAAACAAAAAAGTTACTCTATGCCTTGATATAGATCTAGAAAAAGCATTTGATAGTATTTGGCACAAAGGTTTAATATTCAAACTTATTAATTTAGGCTTTCCAAACTGGCTTACTAGAATCATTGATAGTTTCTTAGAAGACAGGTTTTCATCTGTTCACATTGGGCAAGATTTTTCAGAACAAATTGCAGTTCTTTCAGGAATAGCTCAAGGATCGATATTGGGTCCAACATTATTTAACATTTTCCTTCACGATTTTCCTTTAAACGATTTTGCAAATCAAGACCCTTGTGCCTTACTGTACGCAGACGACACCATTATCCTGGCAAATGACAAAAAGCCGAGCGTTGCCTTAGGTAAAATTCAAGAAAAAATTCCAATCCTAGAAAAGTACTACAAAAGATGGGGTTTAAAAATTAACCCCGGAAAATGCTATCTCACTTGCTTTAGAAATGCTAGCGGAAAGGGTTACTACAAAGCTGTGAAAGAAAGCAAATCTTTAGCCTTACAAATCGATGGACATAGCGTCCCACTCATATCTGAGCCAAAATTTTTGGGTATAAACTTTCACAATAGATTCGTCTTTAATAAACATGCTAGAAAATCTCTGAATAAGGCAAAAATGGTAACATCTAATTTGAAACCGTTGTTGTCATCTAAACATATGCCTGGAAACACAAAAATTTTAATGTACAAAACTCTTATAAGACCCATATTAACTTATGGGTTTGGAATATGGTTCTCGATTTCCCCAACCGTTGCCAAGGAGTTGGAAAACTTTGAGAGAAAAATTTTAAGATTCTGTAGCGGCAAGAAAACAGAACAAAAAATGGTTTTCAAACAAAGTTTTGTATGAACATACTAAAGTAATACCTTTGATGGTGTATCAGACTAGCCTTTTAGAAAGAAGACTTAAAAGCTGCAGCTCCCATTCGAATCCACTAGTTAAAGCCGTGTTTGAGTCTAATAGCAATGAGAGTGTAAATGACAACTATTATCTTTCCCCAGTTAACCTTCTTCATAGCACATCACTTATTCATTTAAGACCAGATGCAATTAGAGACTTAATTGTGCCTTTTTATGATAAGGCACTACCCGGTAATCTGAGAGGATGAATTCAAACTGACCTAAAGTACATAATTATATTTTATATAGACCGACGTTGAAAGTATTTGTTTTTTTTTTGTTCATATATATAAGTATATAATACAATAAGGAGATAAAGAAAAGCAACGTTTATGTACTTATTTCAGTTAGGTAGGTGTAAATATTTCATACATCCCTTTTCATTATTCTTTTTGAGACTCCTTAAAGGATTTTCCATTTATTTTTTTAAGTTAGATGTAAGTTTTATGTATACAAAAAAAAAAAAAAAAAAAAAAAAAAAAAAAAAAAAAAAAAAAAAAAAATAGTTTAAGGGCTCAACACAGAAGCCAATACTGATTTGTAAGCCGGTAGCAAGCATACTCTTAAATAACAAAAGAGATCCAATTAACTTTAAAATTAAGTGTATTACCAATATGTATTACCTACTTTATATATATATATAACCAGCCAGACATACTTTTAATAGTCGGCTACTTTATTTAAACGTAAGACTGAACAAATGTATTTATTATGAATTGTCTAAATAAAATGAATTGAATTGAATTCATTATTATGTACATCTTTAAATTTGCGAAAGCTTTTTTTGACTGTAGCGATAAAAAAGAGGGGGTGGGAAGAAGAGGATAAGAGGGATTGTTAAGTATATAAGGAATATTAATAATTTTTGTGTTTCTTTTAATTTTCTTATGCGATAACTGTTGTGTTGTTTGTGTACTTTTCCAAGTCTTCATAACAGGTTATTAAGAAAGGCTGACATTTAATTGATTTTCGCACATGAATTTGTCAATTAAGGGAATGCGGTGTAAAGATCTTCTTTGCCGTTTTGAAATCCAGCGCGGTTCTCAGCAGACTATAGTTGTTTTTTGTGAGACTCTCATTTAGGTTAATCTTGTTATCAGAGTCAAATCCAACATCTCGAAGTTTAAGTCCATAGTGAGTTTCCTTGTAACGTGAACGACACATTTTGAGAATATTGTTTTGTCGTGTGAATCAAAAATTTAATGATGATTGTGCCGTCATACGATTCATTTTCCCTGCTGTTGCCAGACGTTTTTACACGGAAAATCTTTTTCAGAGGTGGAGCAGATGTATTTAAGGCAGTGCACAAATTATTGAAAATATCTGTGAGATTTTCATTTTGTTCGGCAGGTACACCCACAAGCACAGCATCTGAATTGGATTGCTCTCTTTCAAGAAAATTTATGCGCCGTTAAAGATTTGTGCAGTGTTTTTTTAAATCGTTTAATTGAACAATCAATCCAGGATTGAATTGAATTAACCTTAGTGAACACGCGTTCTTCTATAATTTGTAACTCCAGGAACTTGGCGTTGAAATCATCAAATTGTCTTTGACAGCCCATGTCGATTCTGGGCCACAGGTTGTCTATTTCAGTTGATTCAGATTCCTTTGATATGTTGGTGAGTGAGCAACGTGGAGTGTCTTTATGACCCGTTTTGCCGCGCAAATTGTATGCCGTTTTATTTAAATTTAGATAAGATCGAAAGATTAGTACCAATAAATTTACGGCAAAAACTGTGATCAGAAAGGAGTTGAAAAGTTTAATTTTCTTAATTTTAAGGCGGTTTACTTAGGGAAATTAAAAAGACAAGACTAAGAGCACCGATAAACACGTCTATTCACTTTGACACATGTGACATAAAAACTCTTTCGCTGTGTCTTTCAAGATGCTTTCTTTCCGGCGCATCGTCTTTCCGTGGCATTAGCTGGGTTTTAAATCCAGTGTAGCCACTTTTCTTTCCACGTGCCATTTGTGAAGTAAATGGTTGTTCCCTTCTTAGGTTATCTCTGGCATTCTGTAATGCCGTGGCTCTCCTGTCCAAAAATACGCACATCTCTTTAGCGGTGGGTTGCTCTGATGTTCGTGCTTCTTCCCACTTGCATGCCGTCTCAGCGTCTAATCTCTAATGCAGCATGTGCACTATAATCATATCCCAGTATTGTGTTGGGACACCTTGCGCACATAACTGCCTGAGGGTCTCGTGCGTCTGATCGGAAATCCTTTGTAGATCTTGCGATCTTGGCAAGCCCTGCAGCATGGATAACTTGAACAATTGCCGCAATAATTCTCTGCAGGTAGCATACTGCTTATGGTGAATTTCATTGGGCCTTTCCCAAGCCTCGCAGTAGTTCTGCTGAGTTAATTGCCATTCCCCCAACGGGCGCGCAGCCTTGCCATTTAGTGATGCCTTCAGATACGCAAACTAGTATGCTGGCACTATCCTGTCGTTGTCATGGATGGCAATGACATAACGATCACGGAATCCTTGCCATCATGGGCTGCGTACGGCATGTTCACTTGGACTGCAATCGGCTGTTCCTGTCTTTCCATTAACACTGATTGAAGCTTTTTAATCGTCTTTCCGAGTTTGGCGGCTGCGTCCAAATAGACGGTTTCTGCCGTTGCCACTTTTCTTACCAGGTCCGTTAGTATTAGATGGTCCTTCGTTTGGGACAAGTTATTCTGCCCGTCTTTCACTCTAGCCCAAGCCTAGTCTTTCCTTATCAGGGCCAGTTCAAGCGTACAGTTGGCGAACTCCTCTGACTCAAAACAGTTCTTCTTCCTTTTGATGAAATTAACCTCTGAATCAAACAAGTGAGTGGCATTATCATTTTCGTCTTAAGTAAAGAGAATGATATTTTAGATGAGGATTATGTTAAAATTTGAACTTTCCTCTAACCGAGAAAAATCAAATAACGAAAATGGGCGATCTGCTTAAAGATCTTAACCTAGACACGTACTTAAGGAAAATACATATACCTACAAAAAATATACCTAGTTGCCGTGTGTTATTGATGTATTGTCATAATTGTCTTGTCAATTTTATGTATATATATCCGAGATGATTTCTATGGATATTAATCTTTCCTGAGAATTGATGTTCTCATTCCTTCCGTTTAATTGTGTTTTGCTCTTTCGCTTTTAATTTGTAAACAAAATTTTGCTTCTTTCACAGAAATTATTTTAGCTTTTAAATGAACTTTCGGCATACTATAAAAATGTTTATTTTGAAATATGTTTCCTTGTCTTTCGATTTTGATATTTTCTACATTGCGGCTTTCTTAAAATATTCGTTTCATTCGTCCAAATTGGTTTTGACTAAAAAAAAATTATAAAAAATAAAAAATTATACTTTCCGAACAGGCTACTACTGCAACCGCCACACACACACAAAGGGATTTCAGCTTTTTGTTCTCTCGATGTGCCACGTGGTGTGGCGCGCTGTCTTTCTCATCTCTCGCTCATCTTTCGGTATTCTTTCATTCTCATGTGAAAGTCACTTTTTCTGCCGCGACAGTCAAACTGAAAAAAGGGTAAATTTGTCTTAAACTCGTTTTGTCAACACAGCTGCAGGCTGCTGCTGTTGCTGGCTCAATACTCGCAAATGTGTATGTACGTATGTACATGATTGGAAATTATGTATTTGCTGCTAGGCAAATAAATTCTTTTCGTTTGTTCGTTTTATGGTCTTGTGTGTGTCTGTCCTTTTCTTTCTCTTTTTATTTTATTTTCTTTCCGTGTTATTTTTCTGTCGCCTCACAGCGCGACGATTCTTTCTCTGGTCATAAAAAAACATGAATATACAAATTCTTACCGTCTTTCCGCTCATGCCTACGTGATTTTGCACGTCGCATATTTCTTTCTCTGTGTGGGGTGTCTGCGTGAATTTTCACGTAGCAAATTCTTCCTTACCTTGCACAATATTACTAACATATCTTTCACAAAATAAACCAAGCACTGAATTTATTCGAAATTTCCAAGGAAAACAATTTTCGATGGATAATTTGAAAAAAACTTGTTTATTTCGTATATATTTCGCACGATTTTCATGGGGTGTAAAGGAGAAGAAATAAACCCGTATCTTCCGCACAACTTTCTCATGAGCATTTATTTGTAGGAAAAAATGCACAAAACCGATTCTTTCATATAACTTTCACATGCAGTCATTGTTTGTTGGGGAAACACAATTCTATCGCATTTCTTTCGAGGGTTATTTTTTTTTATAACGGGAAAACACAAAAAAACGAATCTTTCGAATAACTATCGAATGCAAGTTATCATCATGCATCCTCATATAAGATGCCACCCAAAAGTGCTAACATTTCAACTATATTTATTATCCAAATCAACATAGCACAATCCAAAGATAAAGAATGCGACATCCAAACACCCACTCATCGATTCACCATCGATTGCACCACGATTTATTGGAATATTATATTACAGCTTCCATCCATCCAACTATTCGTCGATTCAGCATTTCCTGTGTTGGCGATCAATGCATCAATTAGGTTAATTATCTTTAAGTTGAATTTTGTAATGTTTAGTTAAAATATAGACCTGAACCCGAAAGGAACAAATTGTGTTTCGAATAAATAAAAAATCTTTTAAGTCTTTTTTAAAAAGACAATTAATAAAAGAGAATATTAATTGGCGCCCAACGTGGGGCAGGTTTGAAAAAAGTTTTAACAAGAGTTTTATCTAAAAGCGGGTTCAAAAAAAAAAAAAAAGGTGCGTTTAAAAAAAAAAGGTTTTAACAAAAGTTATATCCCAGTGTTTTAAAAAAAAAAAAAAGAAGCCGTGTTTGAAAAAAAATAAAGATATAAAAAAGGGTAATTACATAAATATATCTAAAAGCAGTGTTTAAAAAAAAAAAAAAACAAGCAGTGCGAATAAAAAGAAGCCATATCTAAAGAAAAATAGAAAAAAAAGGTGAAAGTGACTCTGAAGAACTAAAAAAAAAAAAAAAACAAAACAAGTTTAAAACAAAAAATTTTTAAATAAAAATTTTCTAAATGTCCC
Organism: Baccha elongata; assembly: GCA_951217065.1. NCBI lineage: Eukaryota > Metazoa > Arthropoda > Insecta > Diptera > Syrphidae > Baccha > Baccha elongata. The sequence continues at coordinate 238,827 of CATNUY010000365.1, forward strand.
AAACAAGGCAAATGCTACGTGCCTTAAACTATCTCCAACAACTCGAAGAACAAAGATCAGTGTCGGAATTAAATATTAAGGAAATAAAAAATCGCACGAACAAAAAAATAAAAAATGGTGAAATAATAGACTCTAATAGAACTAGTGAAAACAACCAAGTGCAAATAAGCACTAGAGTTAATATGAACTTGAACAATTAAAAAAAAAATATATATATATAAAAACTATAAAAATAAACAAAATAATAAAGAAGCAAAAGCAGATTGAAGCAGAAGCAGAAATTATTTTAAGTAAGAAAAAAAAACATATGATTTAAATAAAAAAACATTATAAATGTAATGAAATAATTTTTTTTATTATTTATTATTATAAGTGTTCAAATAACAGTGAAATTTTTACTTTTGAATAAAACTGGAAGATTTAATTGATGAATTTAGTAAAATGGCTACGAGTAGAGATGAAGAAGTTATTTCTCGTATAGTAGCTTCAAGTACAGCTTCTCTTAAAGAAGAAATCGATAAATTAAAAAAACAACTCTCTGTTTTGACAGTTAATTGCAATGTCACAGAACATGAACAAGAAACTATAGACGAATCTATAGCTTGTGTCGAATCACTCGATGTTATCAAATCATTACCCGAATTTACAGGTGATGAAAATACATATGTTAGCTGGAGAGAAGCTGCTAACAATTCGATGACTCTTTATAAAAGAGGTAGTCGAAGGTATTTTGCGGCACTTACAATTTTAAGAAATAAAATAATTAGAAGTGCAAATGATACACTTACGAACCACGGAACGGTTCTAAATTTTGATGCAATTTTGAGTCGTCTCGATTTTGCATATGCAGATAAACGTCCAATCCATATGATTGAACAAGAATTAAGCATATTGAGGCAGGGTTCCTCATCATTAATTGATTATTATAACATAGTCAATAAAAAATTAACTCTTTTAGTTAACAAAACAATAATGACACATGGTCAAGATAGTTTGACCAAAGAGCTCAACGAAGCTCACCGTAAAAATGCCTTACGTGTTTTTATTACAGGGCTTAACGCTCCACTTAGTAATATTTTATTTTCATTAAGTCCCAACGACTTACCTAGCGCTCTTGCAAAGGCTCAAGAACTAGAATCAAATAATCAAAGGGCTCAATTTGCCCTTCAATTTAACAAAAACAATACTAATGGGCCACAGGTAAATAATTCAAACAATAATCTTAGATTTCCGAAAAGATCTGTTTTGGAACCAAACCCAAACCATTATCGTCAACAACAACCGCAATCTTCACCAATGGTACTCGGTAGTTCAAATATGAAAATGCCTAATCATAGGCCAAATTTTAACAACAATATGAGATCATATAACAATAATATGGGATTTAGACCCAATCCATTCAGGCAAAATCAAAATAACTATAATAATAATTTTCAAAGAAATCCATATGTAGATAAAAGACCACATAGTGCACAAAACAGTGCCCAACCCCCTGTAAAAAATCAAAGAATAAATAATATAAATAAAGATGCTTTTTTAGACGATCGCCGTGTCAATTACCCTTTATCACCCGAAAGCACCCATCAGGTAAGCAACTAAAAATTTTAATTGACACGGGAGCAACTAGTTGTTATTGTAGACCGAACGTTCTACAAGATAGAAAAGAATTAGCAATAAAAAAAAGAGTTCGTACAGTTAATGGGCATTCAATTATAACTCATTATTATGTTGCATATATATTTGATAGAGATGTTGTATTTTATGAAATTGAGAATTTAGAAAGTGATCTATTAATATTTTACTGAATGAAGCTTCCATAAAATTAGATTTCAAGGATGGATTCCTTATCTATAATAATAAAAGGGAACACATATTTTTTTCAGAAAATAAAAATGACGTCAGACAAGAGGTAAAAAGTTATGAATTAAATAATACAACAGAATCAAAAGATTATAATGATAAAATAGAAAGTAGTGAAAACGTAGAAGCATTAAAGAAATATATGATAACGAAGATTGGAAAAATACATTCTGATATTAATTTGAACTCATTATTCCGAACGGATGTAAAGGCAGAAATAAGGACTACAGTCGAAACTCCTATATGGAGCAGACAATACCCGTACCCACTGTCAGTAAACACATTTGTTAATAATGAAATTAGAGATTTATTAAAAGCAGGTATTATTAGACAAAGTAAAAGTCCGTACAATTCACCGATTTGGGTTGTACCAAAAAAAGGTACCAATGATTATGGTACTCAAAAATTAAGAATGGTAATAGACTACAAAAAACTTAATGAAAAAACGATAGCAGACAGATATCCTATACCAGAGAGTAGTGTTATATTATCAAATTTAGGGAAGTCAGAATATTTCTCTACTATAGATTTAGAATCAGGCTTTCATCAAATACAGATGAAAGAATCGGATATTGAAAGAACCGTTAATTAGCGTAAATAACGGAAAATATGAATTTTTAAGAATGCCTTTTGGTTTAAAAAACGCTCCAAGTATATTTCAAAGAGCAATGGATGATATATTACGTGAAGATATCGGAAAAACATGTCATGTTTATATGGATGACATAATAGTCTATTCTAAAAATATAAATGAACATACTGTTCATCTTAATGAAATAATAAACATATTGAAGAAAGCTAACATGAAAATATCCTTAGAAAAATCGAAGTTTTACAAAAAAGAAACAGAATTTTTAGGTTACATAGTTGCTTATAATACAATTAAAACAGACCCTTTAAAAATAGAAACTATAAATAATTTCCCATTACCAAATACGCTAAGACAATTAAGAAGCTTCTTGGGTATGACTGGTTACTATCGGAAGTTTGTAAAAAATTACGCTTCAGTAACAAAGCCTTTAACTAAATACTTAGCCGGAGAAAACGGCAGAATATCCAAAAACTTATCCAAAAAGGCAAAAATAACACTTGATGACGAAGCTATTTTACCTTGTAGAACTTTAAAAAATCTTTTAATAAACCAAATAGAATTAGTTCAACCAGATTTTAGTAAAACATTTATATTGACAACTGACGCTTCTAATAATGCTATAGCAGGTGTCTTAACTCAAGAGGGAAAACCCATTACATTTATTTCTAAAACGTTGAACAAAACAGAACAAAATTACGCCACCAACGAAAAAGAACTATACGCTATTGTGTGGTCTTTAAAAAATTTAAGAAATTACCTTTACGGAGTTTCTGATCTTGAGATCCATACGGATCACCAACCGCTTACATTTGCAGTATCGGTACGAAACCCAAACGCCAAAATGAAACGTTGGCATGCATTTATTGAGGAGTTTGCTCCTAAAATAATATACAAACCAGGGACTACAAATGTAGTTGCTGATGCTTTGTCCAGACAATATTTAAACCACATTTCTATTTAAACCACTCTTCTAGTACTGCTACACAGCACTCCGCCGAGAGCAGCGACAATATAGAAATTAAAGAAACAACAAAACCCCTAAATCAGTTTAAACAACAAATCCTCTTAAGTCAGGGATTATTTACTGCTCATGAACAAATAAACAATTTTAATAAAACAAGGCATTTAATTGAATACGATACACCAGACAATTTGATAATAATCTTGAAACAATACTTACGACCCGGAACTATTGCAATTCATTGCACACCGGAAGACCTTTACAATATTAAACAAAAATTAAAAGAAACTTTCAATAATAAATTTCTTTATACAAAGAACTTTCCCATTGACATTACGAACGAAGAAGACCAACAAATTATAATAGAACAAACACACGTTAGAGCACACCGTAGCTACCAAGAAAATTTAAAACAAATTTATACAGCATATTATTGGCCACGTATGACCAAACAATTTAAAGAATTCGTTAGAAATTGTGAAATTTGTAACCGTAATAAATATGAAAGACATACTTTCAGATCTCCAATTGGCGAGGCTCCAATTGCTAAGAAAGAGGGGGAGCAATTATACTTAGACATTTTTTTCGCCCAAAAATTAAAATTCCTTACTTGCATAGATTCATATTCCAAGTTTTTAGTTATTAAGCTAATAGACGACAGAACAAAGCTAGACGAAAAAGTGTTAGAACTTTTACAAAGCTTCCCAGAAGCCAAAAACCTATGTGTCGATAACGAACCTGGTTTTTCAACACCCCAATTTAAAACATTGATGCAAAGACTAAGCATACAAACATTTTACTGTGACCCAAAACACAGCACTTCAAACGGACAAGTTGAAAGAGTACACTCCACACTGATAGAAATAGCTAGATGTTTAAAAGAAGAATTTCATTTAATTAGTGATTTAGAATCTATTTTTAGAGCCGTACAGCAGTACAATAAAACAATTCACTCAGTAACTAACAAAAGACCTTTCGAAGTCTTATTCAATAAATTAGAATATGAAGATTTAAGACCAAAACTTTTACAAGCTCAAGAAAAAATGTTAAAAAGAAACAAACCTAATATACAGATAAAAACATATAAGCAAAACGAAATAATATATGAAAAAATTGTAGGAGTTAGAAATAAACTTCAACCTAGATATAGAAAACAAAAAGTAAAAGAAGACTTAGGTAACAAAGTACGAATTTATAAAAACGATCGAATCGTTCACAAAGATAACATTAAAATTTAATCTATTTCAGGAAGATGACTTTTCAAGTAACAGTTGTTACAATAATACTAGCAACACTAGTACATAATGGACGATTTCAACGACTTGACGTTCAATACTTAAACGACGGACAAGGATTCACTATTATAAAAAGTGAAGAACTTCAAATTATTGATCACTATAGAAAAATTTTATATTCAATAGACTTAAATTCATGGAAGGACAATTTAGAATTGATAAAAAATAACATAGCAAACTTTAGTTTTTGCAACCATTACAAATCCATGTTACATAATTTCAATACATTAGAAGAAGAAATAAATAGTCTTCTACCTCACCACACAAGAGAAAAAAGAGGGTTATTCAATATCATAGGAAAAGGACTAAAATTTATAGCAGGGACAATGAACGCCGACGATGAAATAGAAATTAGACAACAATTAGATGTAAATGAAAAAAATAATAAAAATGTTATAAATAGCCTAAATGACCAAGTAAGAATAAACGACCAGTTTAACACTGCAATGCGAGCAGTTACAGAGCACATTAACAATCAACAAAAACAAATTAACGTTCAGTTAACCAACCTCCTTGGAAGAACATCTAGGGATTTAACCATAGAACATATGCAACATATCTTTCAAATTCAGTATGACATTCAATTACTTAGAGAGCAAGTCAGAAAAGTAAAAGAAAATTTAATGATGTGTAGATTAGGTGTACTGGGAAGGGATATTTTGACCCCCCACGAATTTAAAACATATAATATAACCCTTAAAGATTTAATGTTTATCCAAAGCTCCGCCATTTTACATGACAACAAAATTATGTTTATTATAATGATACCATACTTTTGCAATCAAACCTTCCACAAAATGATACTTGAACCAGTACCAAATAAAAATAAATTACAATTAGACACACCTTATAGAAAATTAATATTAAGTAACGATACATGGTATAAATATATACCGAAAATAAAATTATACTAAAAAAGCATTTAAGAATAATAAATGATGATTGTATTGAAAAATTACTAAAAGAAAATCCAATATGTAACTTCATACTTAATGAAGCAGTCGAAATAAAACAGCTAACAAATAATATTGTTATAACAAAAAATGTTCCGAAAACAAATTTAATACATAATTGTAACACATACGAAGTAATGTTATATGGAAACACCATAATAAACTTCGAAAATTGTAAAATTGAAATCAATAACAATGTTTATGAAAATATAATTGTAAATGAAAACTTTATCCTTCCGATTTTTAAAGATGTAAAAATTAAAAACATAACTGTAAGCATAAATTTGCCCGAACTTAATTTTAAAAATATTGAGAACAGAAAAATTCTTGAAGAAATCAAATCTACAAATTTTGTAACCAATAGCATAACATTCAGCACGATTGCAATAATCATAATCGCATTAGTCATAATGTTTACTTTTTTCTTTTTGAAATCAAGACCCATAAGGCATATCATAAATGATGAAATATTCATAGATAGAATAAACAAAAATATTCAACGACTCTCAGAGGAAACTCAAGATGCGGGACGCATCATTTAAGAAGGAGGAGAGTTATCATCATGCATCCTCATATAAGATGCCACCCAAAAGTGCTAACATTTCAACTATATTTACTATCCAAATCAACATAGCACAATCCAAAGATAAAGAATGCGACATCCAAACACCCACTCATCGATTCACCATCGATTGCACCACGATTTATTGGAATATTATATTACAGCTTCCATCCATCCAACTATTCGTCGATTCAGCATTTCCTGTGTTGGCGATCAATGCATCAATTAGGTTAATTATCTTTAAGTTGAATTTTGTAATGTTTAGTTAAAATATAGACCTGAACCCGAAAGGAACAAATTGTGTTTCGAATAAATAAAAAATCTTTTAAGTCTTTTTTAAAAAGACAATTAATAAAAGAGAATATTAATTTGCACACAAACCCGAATCTTTCGACAAACTTTAGCGCTGGTACGATCCGGTCTCGACATGGACCAAATGTATCGTAGCTCAGGATAACCATTATTATAAATAAAAAGACAAGTATTTTTATAGTGGAAAACCAAAGTAAAAACCACTTATTAAACTTTTATTAGCACAGATCTTTCGCGTCTTAAATCTTCGTAAGGACGAAATCGTCAAGAGAAAATCCACAAAAAAGAAGAGAATCAATAATAAAATCCGCAAGCGATTTTATTGTTTGTTTCACTACTTGCACTGCTTAAGCTAAGTGTATACGATTGGTAGATCTTACAGTATTGTCAGATCTGTCAGTAAAAAACATGCTTACAATGTCTAACAACCGTGTAATCTTACAATTAGCTAATTGTCAGAAAATGTGTCTGACAATAAATTGTAAGATCATTGTCTGACAATTAATTGTAAGGTTTCTGACAATCGTGTGTACGCTACCTGACAATCGTGTACTCTTACAATTAATTGTCAGAAAATTTATCTGACAAATAATTGTAAGACGATAAATTGTAAGATGTTTGACAACCGTGTACACACATAGTTTATTGTCAGACCTACCAATATTTTTCTTATATGACTTTTCTGACAATTAAAAAAATTGTCACTTTTTTCAACATCTGCCAATTTTTTCTTTGTAAAACAATTTGCAGTTAATTTGAAAGTTGGTTTGTGGTTTATGAGGTGAGTATTCTTTAAAATATATTTTTTCTAGCATCCAACCTCTTGACGACGGGTCACCCAATCCTTTGTCCATACCGATCGACATTTTTTTGTTTTCACTTCATCTTCATCACTACGTAAGCAGTCAAAACAGTCGCGATATTTATTTTATTTTGCAAATTAATTTTATAATAATAATATTGTTTTTAGAATTATTTTGTTTTACTTTTTCACAGCTGAAAATATTTTGGCAGAGCTGACAATTATTCATTGTGTGTACACGATTGGTAGTAGATCTACCAATCTCTTACAATTTATTGGTAGATATCCAGCCAATTGTACTACAATAAATTGTCAGCCAAATTCTGACAATAAATTGTAAGAGATTGGTAGATTTTTTTACCAACCGTGTACACTAACAATTAATTGTTAGCTCATTGGTAGATAATTGTCAGACATTGTCAGGTCTTACAATATTGTAAGATCTACCAATCGTGTACACTAAGCTTTAGTTGTTGTCAAATTAAATAACGAATACTGCCGATCACTTGATTGAGGCCACTTTTTTGCGACGGTTTTTCGCCATTGATGAAATTGTTTGGACTTGAAATATTTATTACGAGTGGGTACGTAAGATAAAACTATAAAATTTAAAGCAAAACTCGGAAAATCCATCGGAATTTTCAAATTTTAGTTAATAAACTGTAGAATAAGGGTATACAGAGATTGGTCACTTGATTGAGGCCACATGAAAAATTAAAAAGAACAAGGGAAAAAAATAAACAAGATGAACAACCACTGTTTGTAAATGAATGGACTGTGTGAATGTTTTAAGAATGTTTGTATGAATAAAAAAATTGATTGACTGTTCAATATAAAGAGGATGAGTTTTATTAATATTCAGTGTGTAATGTTTATAGCATATACTTGAAATATTTATTACGAGTGGGTACGTTAATATTTTTCGAAGACAAAACTATAAAATTTAAAGCAAAACTCGGAAAATCCATCGGAATTTTCAAATTTCAGTTAATAAACTGTAGAATAAGGGTATACAGAGATTGGTCACTTGATTGAGGCCACATGAAAAATTAAAAAGAAAAAGGGAAAAAAACAAACAAGAGGAACAACCACTGTTTGTAAATGAATGAACTGTGTGAATGTTTTAAGAATGTTTGTATGAATAAAAAAATTGATTGACTGTTCAATATAAAGTGGATGAGTTTTATTAATATTCAGTGTGTAATGTTTATAGCATATATTTAAAGTGATTTTATTTGGTTTGATACAGTAGTTTCCCTGATGAGATCTGCTTGCGAGTTAAATTCAAAGTGATCGATCATTACAAAATATTTTATTGGCGAAGCTGATTTGCGGCGCCACGAAAGTAAGCACAAAAGAAGATGGAAAACTAGACTGACAAAAACTTAACTGTGTTGATAAGATATTTATGTTTTTACAGTAGACTTTAAATTGATGAAGATTTACTTTAACTGCACAATTTATGTTGAAAATAAAGTTGGGTATTATATAACAATGTCTTGCAATTTTAAGCAAATTGTATAAATGGATAAGTATAAATGATTTGATTGAAAGTATCTTAATTTTGATTGATATAAATGCAAATGTGAATGATTTTTTATTGAAGTGCATGATATGAATAATTGATAATTGATTGATAAAAACTTCAAATTGATGAATCCTGAACATCCCGGCCCCCCTTGAACGAGTTTCAGGACATTGGTAATAGTGTCAGCTTGGTAACTGGACGAACATAGGTTCCATTAGTAGTCTTTACAGATGCAACTCAAACTCGACCATCAGTTCCTTGAGTAGTTGTTTCAATTTTACCGAGGAGCCACTTTGTTGGCAGAAGACTTGGCTCCTTAATAACAACAAGGTCTCCTGGTTTTAGGTTTGGAGTATACTGCTTCCATTTTGGACGTTCCAGAAGACTGGTAATGTACTCTGCATGCCAACGCTTCCAAAAACCTTGTACCATGTTTTGCAAATGGTTCCAGTGTGAGAGTCGATTTAAAGGTGTGTTTAATGTGGATGGTTCTGGAACAGCAGTCAATGGTTCACCTATAAGAAAATGAGTTTTGATTTTGCAGGTAATTGTTTTTTGTTGATTAGGGAATGTATTTCTTCACTGAATGATATTTCTTGGACCGATTTAAGGATATAAATTCTTGAGATTCGTATTTCTTTTAATGTAAGGTACGAGTAACAGCGTTTCCTTTTATCTTCGTTCTTGAGTTGGCTATTAGATATGAACCGAAGAACGAAAGCCAATACTCTCTGCATACGATACCAACACGAGAATTTTGATTTTAAGTTTTGAAATAGGTTGAATTCACACGAAGTAAGAAACATACGAAGCGCAATTGGTCTTTGTTCGATTATAGATTCGTTTGCTACCGAATTTAGAATTTAGATTTTGGCCATTTGTTTTCTTCAAACGAGATCCATGATGGACCGGTCCCCCACAGATGATGGTTTGACAGATTAGATGGAAGAAATGTGCCGCCAGCAATGTCTTGGAGTAGTTTCAAGTATAGCGGCCGTTCTATTGGCAACAAACGTTGTCCAGCGACGAGGAGGTTACGACAGCCAGTGCAAGACAATTTCAGAGTCACACCAAGTGACGGTTTTTGTAATTTTTTTAGAAATCGAAGATTGTATTAGATTTAGCAGGCGGGTTAAAAGAAAAGCTCCACATAATTCCAACCGTGGAATCGACACCGGTTTCAATGGAGCAACCTTTGTCTTGGCTGCTATTTTGTTGACGTTATATTTTCCTTCAGCAATTTTACAGCGATTGTAGACAACCGCAGCATACGCAAGTGAAGATGCATTCGAGAATCCGTGAAGCTCGACTTCTTCTAACGACGAAAACAAATTTCTTTGAACACGAACTTGCTTGAAGTACGGAAGTTCTTGTCTGTACTTAACCCATCGGTCAGCTAGCTCTGAAGGAAGTGTGTCGTCCCATTTAAGTTTTAAGTCCGATGACCACAGTTCCTGAAAGAGTATTTTAAAGAGTATGACAGATGGAGCTAATAATCCTAGTGGGTCGAATATCCGAGAAACTTCTGGCAACAGTAAGCGTCTTGTCAAAGAAATGGTTTTTTTTTTTTTTTTTTTATAATGCACACGCGCTCAAGGGGTTTGTTATAGCCCTTTTAATGATAATTCACAGCGCGAGCGATAGGAATTTAGGGAGGAAGGGAAAGGAGGTGTCGATGAACGTTGATCTTGAATGTCTGTAGATCAAAATGGCAAGGAAAAATTGTGCCAGACAATTCATTCCACATTCGTGTTGTACCGCTAAAGAAAGAATCCCTATATTTCACGGTACGACCGAAATTGGGCTCAAGTGTAAACTGGTGAGCGTTCCTAGCAAGACGAGTGTTACGGGAGAAATGTTTAAGGGGTGGAACGCAGCTGGCTACATCAAGTGAACATTTTTTGTAAGAGAACCTGTAAAATAAAGAAAGACATGAAACATTTCGACGATGTTCGAGTGATGGAAATGTTTCCTTAATGTTTCTCTCTCCTATCAATTTTAACGCCTTTTTCTGAATTCTGTCGAGCAGGTGAAGAAAAGTTTGAGAAGCATCTGCCCAGAGATGGGAGTTATACTCAAGTTTAGGGCGTATAAACGCCTTGTAAATTGTAGTCAGATCAGAAGGGGTGAAAAACTTCTTGCATCTATTAAGAAAGCCTAAGCATCTTGCAGCATTCTTAGCAATCTCAAGTATATGATCATTCTAACGAAGGTTGTCACTGATACACATACCGAGCACTGAAAGCTTTTCGGCCTCCTCGATGCAAGTACCATTCATGGATAATGGCATAGGGGGTATGTTTATCTTTAACGACAAAAGACAGCATTGAGTTTTCGACGCATTAAACTCCACACGATTTCTAATACCCCAATTAACAATGCTGTTAAAATCGGAGTTTAATGAGCTTATCATACGGTGTCGTTGTAATAACACGTCCGAAGGCGAAGGCCGTGAATTATCAAACGAATATGAAAAGCTGAGGGTTGAGTCGTCAGCAAAACAATTTAATGGATTAGAAGTCACAGACAAGAGATCATTTATAAAAATGAGAAAGAGAGTCGGAGACAGAACGGAGCCCTGGGGCACACCAGCATTTATTTTGTGGAGATCAGACTTGAAACCGTTTAATACAACTCGTATTGAGCGGTCCAGAAGATAGCTTCTAATCCAGTGAATAAGAGTATCATCGATACCAAATGCACGCATTTTCATGCCAAACTCTATCAAATGCCTTTGAAATATCAAGCGCAATAATCTTGCTTTCGCCAAAGCGATGCACAGATTTGTTCCACTGTTCTGTGAGATATGCCATCAGATCACCAGTGGAACGATTGCTGCGAAAGCCGTATTGACGGTCATTTAAAAGCTCCCGATCTTCGAGATATTTCTTGAGCTGACGATTTATCAGCGTTTCCATGACCTTGGAAAGAAGGGACGTAAGTGCAATTGTTCGGTAGGAGGAGGAATCACCTTTTTTAGGGACGGGCTGGACAAATGCTGTTTTCCATCTACTAGGAAAGATTCCTGAACGATAGGAGCTATGAAAAAGCTTACGCAATCGTTTTGCCAGCGATGAAGAACACCTCTTCAGAAGTATAGGGGGTATACCATCAGGGCCAGCGGATTTGTGTATATCAAGATCTTGAAGAACTCTTGCTACTGTACGAGTACGGAAAAATACCTGTCCCAAAGAAAAATTAACGTTCTCAAGTACAGGAGGGGCATCGTTGCTTGCAGGCAACGTAGAACTTGCAGCAAAATGAGCTGCGAGCATATTCGCCTTCTCTGAAGAGCTGACAATTGGATTGTTGTCGACGAAGAGCGTTGGAACTAATGATGACGTTGAGTTCTTGACGTTTTTTACAAATGACCAGATGTTTTTACTGCCTTTGGGACATTGCAGAATTTTTTGCCGTAACTTCTGGTCATATAAAAATTTCGTTTTGTGTATAACGGAGTTGCACGAGTTCCTAACTTGTTTGTGTTTCTTCCGATTTTCCTCAGATGGGTTGGCTTTATAGGATCGGAAGCTTACTTCTTTCAACCTGATAGTTTCTTTACACTCTTCGGTAAACCAAGACTTTTCTTTTGGTTTGATACATTTTGTTCTGTTAGGGACAAAAGTTCTCATTCCAAGAAAAATCACTTCTGTAATCATTTCAGCACTGGCATCAATGTCATTATCGAGGAAGCATAATGACCAGTTAAAGTTGCGAAAGAAAATATTCAGACCGTCCCAGTTGGCTTTCTCGTATTGCCAAACGGTCCTAGTGGGAATTTTTTCTTTAACTGGATGGTTGGAGATCGAGAAATTAGCTGAAATGACACAATGGTCCGAGGTGCCAAATGGAGAAGTTACTTTAATAGTATATTTATCAGGGTGGGAAGTAAGGAACAAGTCAAGAGTATGGGCGGAATGCCCATCAACATCCGGTATACGGGTAGGCTCATCGATAAGCTGGGTAAGATGGTTATACTCAGCAAAGATCTCGGTATACCTTCCTTCGAGTGTTGTCTGGCTAGAATAGCGGAGCCAACTTGAATTGTGTACATCGAAGTCGCCCGTAATCACGACTTCAGTGTGAGGACAATGGGAAACAATTCGGGAAATTGAATCTGACAGAACATCTAACTCATCACAAGTAGACATGCTGTCAAGATTTGGACTCCTGTAAAGAAAACAGTAATGAATGATATGCTTGCGGACAGTGAATTTGAGCCACAGGAAATTAAAGTTCGTATTAGAACAATGCCCATATTGGGGAAGGCTCTGGCAAGCAATATCATTCCTAACATAAACGACAAGACCATGGTGGGAAAAAAGTAATGGCACTAAGTTATATCCAACCAAACAAAATTCTGATAAATCAGTATTCTGTCCAACCTGGGTTTCACTTAATGCCAAAACAGCTGGCCTGTATTGCACAGTATGGGCGTACACAGAAAAGAAATTCTTCCTTAGCCCACGAATATTTGAATAGACGACACAAAAATCACTTACCATTCTGAAAAACTAAACACAAAAAATTCAACTTTGACGTACCTAAGTTCAACCGTGCAGTCTAGGCCCATATCAAATCAATGATAAACAAACTGTCCTAGGTGTTATGCCCCTAAGACAATTTGCACACAAATTAATATATATAGGTATAAACAACACAATAGAACTATTCGACAAATGCTACTTACCCATCCACCGCAAACCACTTGCGATAATCCTCACAAGAGGCTTGCAGTGAGCTCGGGTGGAGAGGATGGGTGGTGTCGGATGCTGTGCTGCGACTACGATTTGGTCTATTTTTTTTTTTTTTTTTTGTATATATATTTGGGGGACACACGCGCACAGAGCTAGCAACGCGACCGCTCACGACGAGTACTTGATCGACACTATTTGAATAATTATTTGACCTGTGAAAGGAATAGTCATCACTTGAAGGGTTCCAATCCATAGCAAACAGTTTTGTAAAAGATTTTGAACGTTCCGTTTCAAAGATGGAATACTCACATTCGTCTTGTGAAAGTGAGGCGAGAAGAGGCCAACAGTTTGAGCTCCTTTCGCATCTGAAGTTTTGCCATTAAAATAGTACTAACTAATTCAGACCGTAATTCCATGAGTTCTTTAGATGAAACATCTGTTAAATCAACTTCAACAGATGATGAAAACTTAGTTTCAACTGAAATAATAAATCAAAAAATTTCTAGTTCTTCTAAGAGCAAGAAAAGAGGCCGTGAGGGTTCATCGTCATCGAAAAACCCTTACCCTGCTCCTAAACGTACGAACCTTAGGAGCAATAATAATAAAACAGTTGAAAACGCTTCAGTTCCTGTCCAGGATATGAACATCAACCGCCATCATTTTAAATGCTGACTAAGATCAACCAATAGCTTCCGTTGATACGCCCATCCAAACAGTTGAGATTGAAAATCCTACCATTAGTTCTCTTTCCGTGATAACCTCTGTAGCACCGAAAAAAATTGAAGCAGTACCTAGGCCAAAATTAATATTTGTGTCCCGACTGGACCCCAACCTTCAATCCAGTGATATACTCCAACATCTGGTGGACATCAAATGTATCTCTTCTTCTTCATGCATTAAATGCACTAAAATCAGTATCCTCTTTCAAAATAACAGCTCCCCCATCATTATTTGATGCTCTTTGTAAAAGCAAGTATTGGCCTACCGATACTCTTGTTAAGGAAATTTTGGTGCGTTCTAAACAAAGAGTTAATCGAAAATCTTCGGAAATCCCTGCTTCAAAAAACTAAATAGGTTATCCCTCTTCTACCAGAACGTTAGAGGGATTCGCAGCAAAACTGCTGAAATTTTCAAAAAATCTCAGGCATTTCCGCATGATATCATTGTTCTTACTGAAACATGGCTCAATGACACCTTTTTAGACAGGGAAATTTTTGACGAAGAGTTCAATGTTTTCAGAAGAGATCGTCATGTAGATAAGCCCAAAGAAGTTGGTGGTGGTGTTTTGATTGCTGTTCGTAATCATCTCACATCTTATCTTGTCTCATTCCCTTTTAATGTATCAATTGAACTTATTTGCCTTAGAATTTCAATTGAATCCAAAGATTTTTACATTCTGAATGTTTATATTCCTCCTAAAAGTCCAGCAGCAATATATTCTGAGGTCTCCTTAGCTTTGGATCATGTAATTGTTACAGCTGGCTTTAATAGTAATATTCTACTGGTGGGTGACTTCAATTTGCCTAACGTTAATTGGATCCCCTCAGAAGACGAGTCCTATTTTGAAGCATCCTCTACTTCCTCTCAACAGGAGCTTCTTCTTTTGGATAATATTATTTGTACTGACTTAGAGCAAGTAAGCTGTATTAAAAACTTAAAAAATCAAATTCTCGATTAAGTCTTTTCATCTGACGCTGCTAGTGTTGTTGTGGTAGAATCTGCCACAGCCTTATCAAATATAGACAGCTACCATCCTCATCTTGATATATTTTTGGATTTGAGCTGCCATTTGCTCAATAACACTCAGTCTCATGACTGTTCATATTCTCTTGATTTTCGTAAAGCTAATTTTCAATTACTTTATGATGAATTAAGTTCCTCTGGTATTTCAGATATTTCTTTAACTAATATTGACGTTGCAGTTACTGAATTTTATACTATTTTCAATAACTGCTTAGCAAAATCTGTTCCTACTAAACTGTCTAAAACTTCCCAAGTTTCACATCCATGGTTTACAAAGGAGCTCACATCTCTTCGTAACAAAAGAAATAAGGCTTGGAAAACTTATATCAAAAGTCTTTCTAGTTTGGATCATAATGTGTATATTTTGCTTTTTGAGCAGTTTAATAACCTTTCTAAAAGTTTATACTCTGACTACTTAAAGGAAATGGAGGCTTCATTGAAACTTGATCCAAAGAAGTTTAGGAATTTTGTAAATTCAAAAAAGAAGTCTGACGGATATCCAATAAACTTTGTTTATAATGATTCTTCGTTAACGAGCTCTTCTGATATCTGTAATGCATTTTCAAAAAAATTTAGTAACTCTTGTATTGACACTCGTGTTGATATTGATGTCGAGTTCTTTGAATATTTGCGTGACTGTCCTCAAGTTACTTTTAACAACGTTCCGATGGAACATGACAAAATTTTACATTTTCTTTCATTGCTAAAAGATGCTGAATTATAGCTTTTCCTTTTCAACTTCTTTTCGAACTATCCATTAAGTCGGGGAAATTTCCCAGTGTATGGAAAAAATCATTTATTACACCCGTTTTTAAAAAGGGTAGTAAGTCTGACATAAAGAACTACAGACCGATTGCCAAACTCTCTTGTCTTCCAAAGCTATTTGAGCAAGTGGTTTGTAATAGTATGACGTTTTTCTGCAAAAATATTATCTGTAATCAACAACATGGATTTATGCAGAGGCGGTCAACGGTAACGAACCTTCTTACGTTTTTACACAAGTGCTCCAATGCTTTGGAAAACGGACAGGAACTAGATTGCATTTATACCGACTTTTCAAAAGCTTTTGACCAACTTTCCCACGACATTATAATTTTTAAACTTAAGGCCTTTGGATTTTCTGCTGGATTTATTGATTGGATATATTCTTATCTTCGAAATAGATCCTACCAGGTGAAATTGAGAAAAACATTTTCAAACCCTTTTACTGCCAACTCTGGAGTACCACAAGGAAGTCATTTAGGTCCCATTCTTTTTATTCTTGCTATTAATGATGTAACATCATGCATTCGCAATAGTGAAGTTCTGGTTTTTGCTGACGATATGAAGATTTTTAAATCTATATGCTCAAGCGGTGATCGTGTGCATCTGCAAGCCGAAATTGATAGCTTTTGTATTTGGTGCAGCAAGAATGGATTAAACCTTAACCCAGCGAAATGTCAAACTATGACTTTTTCAAAGAAACGAGTACCAATCATATTTGACTATAATATTTCACAACATACATTGTGCCGTGTTGTTAGTTTTAAAGATCTTGGAATCGTCTTCAATCCAAGTCTAGATTTCACAGAGCACATCAACTCTCTTGTTAAAAAGGCTAACTCAATGTTAGGATTTGTAAAAAGATGGTCCAAAGAGTTTCAAGACCCTTATGTTACCCTATCTTTATACAATTGTTTTGTTCGTCCGCATCTGGAATACGCATCGCAGGTATGGACTCCGTTCTATGATGTTCATAGATCTAGGATAGAGGCAGTTCAGCATAATTTTGTTCGTTTTGCTTTAAAAGGTCTTCCCTGGACAGATCCTTATAACCTTCCACCTTATGAACACCGAATTCAGCTTCTTCACATTCAGTCCTTGTTACAGAGGCGTGTAAATAACGATATAGTTTTTATCCACCAACTTCTTTCGGGCGCATTAGATGCACCTGCTCTACTTACTTGTGTTGGACTCAATTATCGTGCGGGTGCTCACCATCTGCGTAGCCTTGAGCTCCTACATTGTCCACACCATCAGACTAATTACGGTATGAATGAGCCGCTTACCCGCATGTGCAGGCTTTTCAATTTAAATTCTAAACAAATAATTGTAAGACGATAAATTGTAAGATGTTCGACAACCGTGTACAAACACAATTTATTGTTAGATAATATTTTTATTATATGACGTTTCTGACAATTAAAAAAATTGTCACTTTTTTCAACATCTGCCAATTTTTTCTTTGTAAAACAATTTGCAGTTAATTTGAAAGTTGGTTTGTGGTTTATGAGGTGTGTATTCTTTAAAATTTATTTTTTCTAGCATCCATCCTCTTGACGACGGGTCACCCAATCCTTTGTCCATACCGATCGACATTTTTTTGTTTTCACTTCATCTTCATCACTACGTAAGCAGTCAAAACAGTCGCGAGATTTATTTTATTTTGCAAATTAATTTTATAATAATAATATTGTTTTTAGAATTATTTTGTTTTACTTTTTCACAGCTGAAAATATTTTGGCACAGCTGAAAATATTTTGATTCATTGTGTGTACACGATTGGTAGTAGATCTACCAATCTCTTACAATTTATTGGTAGATATCCAGCCAATTGTACTACAATAAATTGTCAGCCAAATTCTGACAATAAATTGTAAGAGATTGGTAGATTTTTTACCAACCGTGTACACTAACAATTAATTGTTAGCTCATTGGTAGATAATTGTCAGACATTGTCAGGTACTACAATATTGTAAGATCTACCAATCGTGTACACTAAGCTTTAGTTGTTGTCAAATTAAATAACGAATACTGCCGATCACTTGATTGAGGCCACTTTTTTGCGACGGTTTTTCGCCATTGATGAAATTGTTTGGACTTGAAATATTTATCACGAGTGGGTACGTAAATATTTTTCGAGGACAAAACTATAAAATTTAAAGCAAAACTCGGAAAATCCATCGAAATTTTCAAATTTCAGTTAATAAACTGTAGAATAAGGGTATACAGAGATTGGTCACTTGATTGAGGCCACATGAAAAATTAAAAAGAACAAGGGAAAAAAATAAACAAGAGGAACAACCACTGTTTGTAAATGAATGGACTGTGTGAATGTTTTAAGAATGTTTGTATGAATAAAAAAATTGATTGACTGTTCAATATAATGTGGATGAGTTTTATTAATATTCAGTGTGTAATGTTTATAGCATATACTTGAAATATTTATTACGAGTGGGTACGTTAATATTTTTCGAAGACAAAACTATAAAATTTAAAGCAAAACTCGGAAAATCCATCGGAATTTTCAAATTTCAGTTAATAAACTGTAGAATAAGGGTATACAGAGATTGGTCACTTGATTGAGGCCACATGAAAAATTAAAAAGAACAAGGGAAAAAAACAAACAAGATGAACAACCACTGTTTGTAAATGAATGGACTGTGTGAATGTTTTAAGAAAGTTTGTATGAATAAAAAAATTGATTGACTGTTCAATATAAAGTGGATGAGTTTTATTAATATTCAGTGTGTAATGTTTATAGCATATACTTGAAATATTTATTACGAGTGGGTACGTTAATATTTTTCGAAGACAAAACTATAAAATTTAAAGCAAAACTCGGAAAATCCATCGGAATTTTCAAATTTCAGTTAATAAACTGTAGAATAAGGGTATACAGAGATTGGTCACTTGATTGAGGCCACATGAAAAATTAAAAAGAACAAGGGAAAAAAACAAACAAGAGGAACAACCACTGTTTGTAAATGAATGAACTGTGTGAATGTTTTAAGAATGTTTGTATGAATAAAAAAATTGATTGACTGTTCAATATAAAGTGGATGAGTTTTAATAATATTCAGTGTGTAATGTTTATAGCATATATTTAAAGTGATTTTATTTGGTTTGATACAGTAGTTTCCCTGATGAGATCTGCTTGCGAGTTAAATTCAAAGTGATCGATCATTACAAAATATTTTATTGGCGAAGCTGATTTGCGGCGCCACGAAAGTGAGCACAAAAGAAGATGGATAACTAGACTGACAAAAACTTAACTGTGTTGATAAGATATTTATGTTTTTACAGTAGACTTTAAATTGATGAAGATTTACTTTAACTGCACAATTTATGTTGAAAATAAAGTAGGGTATTATATAACAATGTCTTGCAATTTTAAGCAAATTGTATAAATGGATAAGTATAAATGATTTGATTGAAAGTATCTTAATTTTGATTGATATAAATGCAAATGTGAATGATTTTTTATTGAAGTGCATGATATGAATAATTGATAATTGATTGATAAAAACTTCAAATTGATGAATCCTGAACATTCCGGCCCCCCTTGAACGAGTTTCAGGACATTGGTAATAGTGTCAGCTTGGTAACTGGACGAACATAGGTTCCATTAGTAGTCTTTACAGATGCAACTCAAACTCGACCATCAGTTCCTTGAGTAGTTGTTTCAATTTTACCGAGGAGCCACTTTGTTGGCAGAAGACTTGGCTCCTTAATAACAACAAGGTCTCCTGGTTTTAGGTTTGGAGTATACTGCTTCCATTTTGGACGTTCCAGAAGACTGGTAATGTACTCTGCATGCCAACGCTTCCAAAAACCTTGTACCATGTTTTGCAAATGGTTCCAGTGTGAGAGTCGATTTAAAGGTGTGTTTAATGTGGATGGTTCTGGAACAGCAGTCAATGGTTCACCTATAAGAAAATGAGTTTTGATTTTGCAGGTAATTGTTTTTTGTTGATTAGGGAATGTATTTCTTCACTGAATGATATTTCTTGGACCGATTTAAGGATATAAATTCTTGAGATTCGTATTTCTTTTAATGTAAGGTACGAGTAACAGCGTTTCCTTTTATCTTCGTTGGCTATTAGATATGAACCGAAGAACGAAAGCCAATACTCTCTGCATACGATACCAACACGAGAATTTTGATATTAAGTTTTGAAATAGGTTAAATTCACACGAAGTAAGAAACATACGACGCGCAATTGGTCTTTGTTCGATTATAGCTTCGTTTGCTACCGAATTTAGAGTCACAAATTTAGATTTTGTCTTGGCTGCAATTTTGTTGATGTTATATTTTCCTTGAGCAATTTTACAGCGAGTGTAGACAACCGCAGCATACGCAAGTGAAGATGCATTCAAGAATCCGTGAAGCTCGACTTCTTCTAACGACGAAAACAAATTTCTTTGAACACGAACTTGCTTGAAGTACGGAAATTCTTGTCTGTACTTAACCCATCGGTCAGCTAGCTCTGAAGGAAGTGTGTCGTCCCATTTAAGTTTTAAGTCCGATTACCACAGTTCCTGAAAGAGTATTTTAAAGAGTATGACAGATGGTGCTAATAATCCTAGTGGGTTGAATATCCGAGAAACTTCTAGCAACAGTAAGCGCCTTGTCAAAGAAATGGTTGAATAATTATTTGACATGTGAAAGGAATAGTCATCACTTGAAGGGTTCCAATGCATACCAAACAGTTTTATAAAAGATTTTGAACGTTCCGTATTAAAGATGGAATACTCACATTCGTCTTGTGAAAGTGAGGCGAGAAGAGGCCAACAGTTTGAGCTCCTTTCGCAGCTGAAGTTTTGCCATTAAAATAGTACTAACTAATTCAGACTGTAATTCCATGAGTTCTTTAGATGAAACATCTGTTAAATCAACTTCAACAGATGATGAAAACTTAGTTTCAACTGAAATAATAAATCTAAAAATTTCTAGTTCTTCTAAGAGCAAGAAAAGAGGCCGTGAGGGTTCATCGTCATCGAAAAACCCTTACCCTGCTCCTAAACGTACGAACCTTAGGAGCAATAATAATAAAACAGTTGAAAACGCTTCAGTTCCTGTCCAGGATATGAACATTTCACCCGCCATCATTTTAAATGCTGACTTAGATCAACCAATAGCTTCCGTTGATACGCCCATCCAAACAGTTGAGATTGAAAGTCCTACCATTTGTTCTCTTTCCGTGATAACCTCTGTAGCACCGAAAAAAATTGAAGCAGTACCTAGGCCAAAATTAATATTTGTGTCCCGACTGGACCCCAACCTTCAATCCAGTGATATACTCCAACATCTGGTGGACATCAAATGTATCTCTTCTTCTTCATGCATTAAATGCACTAAAATCAGTATCCTCTTTCAAAATAACAGCTTCCCCATCATTATTTGATGCTCTTTGTAAAAGCAAGTATTGGCCTACCGATACTCTTGTTGAGGAATTTTTGGTGCGTTCTAAACAAAAAGTTAAGTTTCACATTTTTAGACAGGGAAATTTTTGACGAAGAGTTCAATTAAATAAAATAAAATCAGAAATAAAATCACTGATTCTATGAACAACACCGTGAAGTCTTATTACATTAGCATAATAATCTCAAGTCAACCGCCTTATTAATTAATTAATTAATCATAATTGTGTTATTTGTTTTTTAGTCAATAAAAATACTTGCTGAAGATGGCATGTAAAATGCCGAAATGCATTCGAAGTTGACGTTTGTTTTATTTATTTGTTTTTTTACTTCACCTTATTAAACATAAATTAACAACGTCAATAAATACAGTGGAGTCAATAAGGCGGTTGACTTGAGATTATTATGCTAATGAAGAGTTCAATGTTTTCAGAAGAGATCGTCATGTAGATAAGCCCAAAGAAATTGGTAGTTGTGTTTTGATTGCTGTTCGTAATCATCTCACATCTAATCTTGTCTCATTCCCTTTTAATGTATCAATTTAACTTATTTGCCCTAGAATTTCAATTGAATCCAAAGATTTTTACATTCTGAATGTTTATATTCCTCCTAAAAGTCCAGCAGCAATTTATTCTGAGGTCTCCTTAGCTTTGGATCATGTAATTGTTACAGCTGGCTTTAATAGTAATATTCTACTGGTGGGTGACTTCAATTTGCCTAACGTTAATTGGATCCCCTCAGAAGACGAGTCCTATTTTGAAGCATCCTCTACTTCCTCTCAACAGGAGCTTCTTCTTTTGGATAATATTATTTGTACTGACTTAGAGCAAGTAAGCTGTATTAAAAACTAAAAAAATCAAATTCTCGATTAAGTCTTTTCATCTGACGCTGCTAGTGTTGTTGTGGTAGAATCTGCCACAGCCTTATCAAATATAGACAGCTACCATCCTCATCTTGATATATTTTTGGATTTGAGCTGCCATTTGCTCAATAACACTCAGTCTCATGACTGTTCATATTCTCTTGATTTTCGTAAAGCTAATTTTCAATTACTTTATGATGAATTAAGTTCCTCTGGTATTTCAGATATTTCTTTAACTAATATTGACGTTGCAGTTACTGAATTTTATACTATTTTCAATAACTGCTTAGCAAAATCTGTTCCTACTAAACTGTCTAAAACTTCCCAAGTTTCACATCCATGGTTTACAAAGGAGCTCACATCTCTTCGTAACAAAAGAAATAAGGCTTGGAAAACTTATATCAAAAGTCTTTCTAGTTTGGATCATAATATGTATATTTCGCTTTTTGAGCAGTTTAATAACCTTTCTAAAAGTTTATACTCTGACTACTTAAAGGAAATGTAGGTTTCATTGAAACTTGATCCAAAAAAGTTTAGGAATTTTGTAAATTCAAAAAAGAAGTCTGACGGATATCCAATAAACTTTGTTTATAATGATTCTTCGTTAACGAGCTCTTCTGATATCTGTAATGCATTTTCAAAAAAATTTAGTAACTCTTTTATTGACACTCGTGTTGATATTGATGTCGAGTTCTTTGAATATTTGCGTGACTGTCCTCAAGTTACTTTTAACAACGTTCCGATGGAACATGACAAAATTTTACATTTTCTTTCATTGCTAAAAGATGACTACTCTCCAGGCCCAGATGGCATTCCTCCAATTATACTAAAAAAATGTAGCTGAATTATAGCTTTTCCTTTTCAACTTCTTTTCGAGCTATCCATTAAGTCGGGGAAATTTCCCAGTGTATGGAAAAAATCATTTATTACACCCGTTTTTAAAAAGGGTAGTAACTCTGACATAAAGAACTACAGACCGATTGCCAAACTCTCTTGTATTCCAAAGCTATTTGAGCAAGTGGTTTGTAATAGTATGACGTTTTTCTGCAAAAATATTATCTGTAATCAACAACATGGATTTATGCAGAGGCGGTCAACGGTAACGAACCTTCTAACGTTTTTACACAAGTGCTCTAATGCTTTGGAAAACGGACAGGAACTAGATTGCATTTATACCCACTTTTCAAAAGCTTTTGACCAAATTTCCCACGACATTATAATTTTTAAACTTAAGGCCTTTTAATTTTCTGCTGGATTTATTGATTGGATATATTCTTATCTTCGAAATAGATCCTACCAGGTGAAATTCAGAAAAACATTTTCAAACCCTTTTACTGCCAACTCTGGAGTATCACAAGGAAGTCATTTAGGTCCCATTCTTTTTATTCTTGCTATTAATGATGTAACATCATGCATTCGCAATAGTGAAATTCTGGTTTTCGCTGACGATATGAAGATTTTTAAATCTATATGCTCAAGCGGTGATCGTGTGAATCTGCAAGCCGACATTGATAGCTTTTGTATTTGGTGCAGCAAGAATGGATTAAACCTTAACCCAGCGAAATGTCAAACTATGACTTTTTCAAAGAAACGAGTACCAATCATATTTGACTATAATATTTCACAACATACATTGTGCCGTGTTGTTAGTTTTAAAGATCTTGGAATCGTCTTCAATCCAAGTCTAGATTTCACAGAGCACATCAACTCTCTTGTTAAAAAGGCTAACTCAATGTTAGGATTTGTAAAAAGATGGTCCAAAGAGTTTCAAGACCCTTATGTTACCCTATCTTTATACAATTGTTTTGTTCGTCCGCATCTGGAATACGCATCGCAGGTATGGACTCCGTTCTATGATGTTCATAGATCTAGGATAGAGGCAGTTCAGCATAATTTTGTTCGTTTTGCTTTAAAAGGTCTTCCCTGGACAGATCCTTATAACCTTCCACCTTATGAACACCGAATTCAGCTTCTTCACATTCAGTCCTTGTTACAGAGGCGTGTAAATAACGATATAGTTTTTATCCACCAACTTCTTTCGGGCGCATTAGATGCACCTGCTCTACTTACTTGTGTTGGACTCAATTATCGTGCGGGTGCTCACCATCTGCGTAGCCTTGAGCTCCTACATTGTCCACACCATCAGACTAATTACGGTATGAATGAGCCGCTTACCCGCATGTGCAGGCTTTTCAATTTAAATTCTAAACAAATAATTGTAAGACGATAAATTGTAAGATGTTCGACAACCGTGTACAAACACAATTTATTGTTAGATAATATTTTTATTATATGACGTTTCTGACAATTAAAAAAATTGTCACTTTTTTCAACATCTGCCAATTTTTTCTTTGTAAAACAATTTGCAGTTAATTTGAAAGTTGGTTTGTGGTTTATGAGGTGTGTATTCTTTAAAATTTATTTTTTCTAGCATCCATCCTCTTGACGACGGGTCACCCAATCCTCTATCTATACCGATCGACATTTTTTTGTTTTCACTTCATCTTCATCACTACGTAAGCAGCCAAAACAGTCGCGAGATTTATTTTATTTTGCAAATTAATTTTATAATAATAATATTGTTTTTAGAATTATTTTGTTTTACTTTTTCACAGCTGAAAATATTTTGGCAGAGCTGACAATTATTCATTGTGTGTACACGATTGGTAGTAGATCTACCAATCTCTTACAATTTATTGGTAGATATCCAGCCAATTGTACTACAATAAATTGTCAGCCAAATTCTGACAATAAATTGTAAGAGATTGGTAGATTTTTTACCAACCGTGTACACTAACAATTAATTGTTAGCTCATTGGTAGATAATTGTCAGACATTGTCAGGTACTACAATATTGTAAGATCTACCAATCGTGTACACTAAGCTTTAGTTGTTGTCAAATTAAATAACGAATACTGCCGATCACTTGATTGAGGCCACTTTTTTGCGACGGTTTTTCGCCATTGATGAAATTGTTTGGACTTGAAATATTTATTACGAGTGGGTACGTAAATATTTTTCGAAGACAAAACTATAAAATTTAAAGCAAAACTCGGAAAATCCATCGGAATTTTCAAATTTCAGTTAATAAACTGTAGAATAAGGGTATACAGAGATTGGTCACTTGATTGAGGCCACATGAAAAATTAAAAAGAACAAGGGAAAAAAATAAACAAGATAAACAACCACTGTTTGTAAATGAATGGACTGTGTGAATGTTTTAAGAATGTTTGTATGAATAAAAAAATTGATTGACTGTTCAATATAAAGTGGATGAGTTTTATTAATATTCAGTGTGTAATGTTTATAGCATATACTTGAAATATTTATTACGAGTGGGTACGTTAATATTTTTCGAAGACAAAACTATAAAATTTAAAGCAAAACTCGGAAAATCCATCGGAATTTTCAAATTTCAGTTAATAAACTGAAGAATAAGGGTATACAGAGATTGGTCACTTGATTGAGGCCACATGAAAAATTAAAAAGAACAAGGGAAAAAAACAAACAAGATGAACAACCACTGTTTGTAAATGAATGGACTGTGTGAATGTTTTAAGAAAGTTTGTATGAATAAAAAAATTGATTGACTGTTCAATATAAAGTGGATAAGTTTTATTAATATTCAGTGTGTAATGTTTATAGCATATACTTGAAATATTTATTACGAGTGGGTACGTTAATATTTTTCGAAGACAAAACTATAAAATTTAAAGCAAAACTCGGAAAATCCATCGGAATTTTCAAATTTCAGTTAATAAACTGTAGAATAAGGGTATACAGAGATTGGTCACTTGATTGAGGCCACATGAAAAATTAAAAAGAACAAGGGAAAAAAACAAACAAGAGGAACAACCACTGTTTGTAAATGAATGAACTGTGTGAATGTTTTAAGAATGTTTGTATGAATAAAAAAATTGATTGACTGTTCAATATAAAGTGGATGAGTTTTAATAATATTTAGTGTGTAATGTTTATAGCATATATTTAAAGTGATTTTATTTGGTTTGATACAGTAGTTTCCCTGATGAGATCTGCTTGCGAGTTAAATTCAAAGTGATCGATCATTACAAAATATTTTATTGGCGAAGCTGATTTGCGGCGCCACGAAAGTGAGCACAAAAGAAGATGGATAACTAGACTGACAAAAACTTAACTGTGTTGATAAGAAATTTATGTTTTTACAGTAGACTTTAAATTGATGAAGATTTACTTTAACTGCACAATTTATGTAGTAGTTGTTTCAATTTTACCGAGGAGCCACTTTGTTGGCAGAAGACTTGGCTCCTTAATAGCAACAAGGTCTCCTGGTTTTAGGTTTGGAGTATACTGCTTCCATTTTGGACGTTCCAGAAGACTGGTAATGTACTCTGCATGCCAACGCTTCCAAAAACCTTGTACCATGTTTTGCAAATGGTTCCAGTGTGAGAGTCGATTTAAAGGTGTGTTTAATGTGGATGGTTCTGGAACAGCAGTCAATGGTTCACCTATAAGAAAATGAGTTTTGATTTTGCAGGTAATTGTTTTTTGTTGATTAGGGAATGTATTTCTTCACTGAATGATATTTCTTGGACCGATTTAAGGATATAAATTCTTGAGATTCGTATTTCTTTTAATGTAAGGTACGAGTAACAGCGTTTCCTTTTATCTTCGTTGGCTATTAGATATGAACCGAAGAACGAAAGCCAATACTCTCTGCATACGATACCAACACGAGAATTTTGATATTAAGTTTTGAAATAGGTTAAATTCACACGAAGTTAGAAACATACGACGCGCAATTGGTCTTTGTTCGATTATAGCTTCGTTTGCTACCGAATTTAGAGTCACAAATTTAGATTTTGTCTTGGCTGCAATTTTGTTGATGTTATATTTTCCTTCAGCAATTTTACAGCGAGTGTAGACAACCGCAGCATACGCAAGTGAAGATGCATTCGAGAATCCGTGAAGCTCGACTTCTTCTAACGACGAAAACAAATTTCTTTGAACACGAACTTGCTTGAAGTACGGAAGTTCTTGTCTGTACTTAATTAAGTTTTAAGTCCGATGACCACAGTTCCTGAAAGAGTATTTTAAAGAGTATGACAGATGGTGCTAATAATCCTAGTGGGTTGAATATCCGAGAAACTTTTAGCAACAGTAAGCGTCTTGTCAAAGAAATGGTTGAATAATTATTTGACATGTGAAAGGAATAGTCATCACTTGAAGGGTTCCAATGCATACCAAACAGTTTTATAAAAGATTTTGAACGTTCCGTATTAAAGATGGAATACTCACATTCGTCTTGTGAAAGTGAGGCGAGAAGAGGCCAACAGTTTGAGCTCCTTTCGCAGCTGAAGTTTTGCCATTAAAATAGTACTAACTAATTCAGACTGTAATTCCATGAGTTCTTTAGATGAAACATCTGTTAAATCAACTTCAACAGATGATGAAAACTTAGTTTCAACTGAAATAATAAATCTAAAAATTTCTAGTTCTTCTAAGAGCAAGAAAAGAGGACGTGAGGGTTCATCGTCATCGAAAAACCCTTACCCTGCTCCTAAACGTACGAACCTTAGGAGCCATAATAATAAAACAGTTGAAAACGCTTCAGTTCCTGTCCAGGATATGAACATTTCACCCGCCATCATTTTAAATGCTGACTTAGATCAACCAATAGCTTCCGTTGATACGCCCATCCAAACAGTTGAGATTGAAAATCCTACCATTAGTTCTCTTTCCGTGATAACCTCTGTAGCACCGAAAAAAATTGAAGCAGTACCTAGGCCAAAATTAATATTTGTGTCCCGACTGGACCCCAACCTTCAATCCAGTGATATACTCCAACATCTGGTGGACATCAAATGTATCTCTTCTTCTTCATGCATTAAATGCACTAAAATCAGTATCCTCTTTCAAAATAACAGCTTCCCCATCATTATTTGATGCTCTTTGTAAAAGCAAGTATTGGCCTACCGATACTCTTGTTGAGGAATTTTTGGTGCGTTCTAAACAAAGAGTTAATCTTCGGAAATCCCTGCTTCAAAAAATCTCAGGCATTTCCGCATGATATCATTGTTCTTACTGAAACATGGCTCAATGACACCTTTTTAGACAGGGAAATTTTTGACGAAGAGTTCAATTAAATAAAATAAAATCAGAAATAAAATCACTGATTCTATGAACAACACCGTGAAGTCTTATTACATTAGCATAATAATCTCAAGTCAACCGCCTTATTAATTAATTAATTAATCATAATTGTGTTATTTGTTTTTTAGTCAATAAAAATACTTGCTGAAGATGGCATGTAAAATGCCGAAATGCATTCGAAGTTGACGTTTGTTTTATTTATTTGTTTTTTACTTCACCTTATTAAACATAAATTAACAACGTCAATAAATACAGTGGAGTCAATAAGGCGGTTGACTTGAGATTATTATGCTAATGAAGAGTTCAATGTTTTCAGAAGAGATCGTCATGTAGATAAGCCCAAAGAAATTGGTGGTGGTGTTTTGATTGCTGTTCGTAATCATCTCACATCTAATCTTGTCTCATTCCCTTTTAATGTATCAATTTAACTTATTTGCCCTAGAATTTCAATTGAATCCAAAGATTTTTACATTCTGAATGTTTATATTCCTCCTAAAAGTCCAGCAGCAATTTATTCTGAGGTCTCCTTAGCTTTGGATCATGTAATTGTTACAGCTGGCTTTAATAGTAATATTCTACTGGTGGGTGACTTCAATTTGCCTAACGTTAATTGGATCCCCTCAGAAGACGAGTCCTATTTTGAAGCATCCTCTACTTCCTCTCAACAGGAGCTTCTTCTTTTGGATAATATTATTTGTACTGACTTAGAGCAAGTAAGCTGTATTAAAAACTTAAAAAATCAAATTCTCGATTAAGTCTTTTCATCTGACGCTGCTAGTGTTGTTGTGGTAGAATCTGCCACAGCCTTATCAAATATAGACAGCTACCATCCTCATCTTGATATATTTTTGGATTTGAGCTGCCATTTGCTCAATAACACTCAGTCTCATGACTGTTCATATTCTCTTGATTTTCGTAAAGCTAATTTTCAATTACTTTATGATGAATTAAGTTCCTCTGGTATTTCAGATATTTCTTTAACTAATATTGACGTTGCAGTTACTGAATTTTATACTATTTTCAATAACTGCTTAGCAAAATCTGTTCCTACTAAACTGTCTAAAACTTCCCAAGTTTCACATCCATGGTTTACAAAGGAGCTCACATCTCTTCGTAACAAAAGAAATAAGGCTTGGAAAACTTATATCAAAAGTCTTTCTAGTTTGGATCATAATGTGTATATTTCGCTTTTTGAGCAGTTTAATAACCTTTCTAAAAGTTTATACTCTGACTACTTAAAGGAAATGTAGGTTTCATTGAAACTTGATCCAAAGAAGTTTAGGAATTTTGTAAATTCAAAAAAGAAGTCTGACGGATATCCAATAAACTTTGTTTATAATGATTCTTCGTTAACGAGCTCTTCTGATATCTGTAATGCATTTTCAAAAAAATTTAGTAACTCTTTTATTGACACTCGTGTTGATATTGATGTCGAGTTCTTTGAATATTTGCGTGACTGTCCTCAAGTTACTTTTAACAACGTTCCGATGGAACATGACAAAATTTTACATTTTCTTTCATTGCTAAAAGATGACTACTCTCCAGGCCCAGATGGCATTCCTCCAATTATACTAAAAAAATGTAGCTGAATTATAGCTTTTCCTTTTCAACAAACAAAGAGTTAATCTTCGGAAATCCCTGCTTCAAAAAATCTCAGGCATTTCCGCATGATATCATTGTTCTTACTGAAACATGGCTCAATGACACCTTTTTAGACAGGGAAATTTTTGACGAAGAGTTCAATTAAATAAAATAAAATCAGAAATAAAATCACTGATTCTATGAACAACACCGTGAAGTCTTATTACATTAGCATAATAATCTCAAGTCAACCGCCTTATTAATTAATTAATTAATCATAATTGTGTTATTTGTTTTTTAGTCAATAAAAATACTTGCTGAAGATGGCATGTAAAATGCCGAAATGCATTCGAAGTTGACGTTTGTTTTATTTATTTGTTTTTTACTTCACCTTATTAAACATAAATTAACAACGTCAATAAATACAGTGGAGTCAATAAGGCGGTTGACTTGAGATTATTATGCTAATGAAGAGTTCAATGTTTTCAGAAGAGATCGTCATGTAGATAAGCCCAAAGAAATTGGTGGTGGTGTTTTGATTGCTGTTCGTAATCATCTCACATCTAATCTTGTCTCATTCCCTTTTAATGTATCAATTTAACTTATTTGCCCTAGAATTTCAATTGAATCCAAAGATTTTTACATTCTGAATGTTTATATTCCTCCTAAAAGTCCAGCAGCAATTTATTCTGAGGTCTCCTTAGCTTTGGATCATGTAATTGTTACAGCTGGCTTTAATAGTAATATTCTACTGGTGGGTGACTTCAATTTGCCTAACGTTAATTGGATCCCCTCAGAAGACGAGTCCTATTTTGAAGCATCCTCTACTTCCTCTCAACAGGAGCTTCTTCTTTTGGATAATATTATTTGTACTGACTTAGAGCAAGTAAGCTGTATTAAAAACTTAAAAAATCAAATTCTCGATTAAGTCTTTTCATCTGACGCTGCTAGTGTTGTTGTGGTAGAATCTGCCACAGCCTTATCAAATATAGACAGCTACCATCCTCATCTTGATATATTTTTGGATTTGAGCTGCCATTTGCTCAATAACACTCAGTCTCATGACTGTTCATATTCTCTTGATTTTCGTAAAGCTAATTTTCAATTACTTTATGATGAATTAAGTTCCTCTGGTATTTCAGATATTTCTTTAACTAATATTGACGTTGCAGTTACTGAATTTTATACTATTTTCAATAACTGCTTAGCAAAATCTGTTCCTACTAAACTGTCTAAAACTTCCCAAGTTTCACATCCATGGTTTACAAAGGAGCTCACATCTCTTCGTAACAAAAGAAATAAGGCTTGGAAAACTTATATCAAAAGTCTTTCTAGTTTGGATCATAATGTGTATATTTCGCTTTTTGAGCAGTTTAATAACCTTTCTAAAAGTTTATACTCTGACTACTTAAAGGAAATGTAGGTTTCATTGAAACTTGATCCAAAGAAGTTTAGGAATTTTGTAAATTCAAAAAAGAAGTCTGACGGATATCCAATAAACTTTGTTTATAATGATTCTTCGTTAACGAGCTCTTCTGATATCTGTAATGCATTTTCAAAAAAATTTAGTAACTCTTTTATTGACACTCGTGTTGATATTGATGTCGAGTTCTTTGAATATTTGCGTGACTGTCCTCAAGTTACTTTTAACAACGTTCCGATGGAACATGACAAAATTTTACATTTTCTTTCATTGCTAAAAGATGACTACTCTCCAGGCCCAGATGGCATTCCTCCAATTATACTAAAAAAATGTAGCTGAATTATAGCTTTTCCTTTTCAACTTCTTTTCGAGCTATCCATTAAGTCGGGGAAATTTCCCAGTGTATGGAAAAAATCATTTATTACACCCGTTTTTAAAAAGGGTAGTAACTCTGACATAAAAAACTACAGACCGATTGCCAAACTCTCTTGTATTCCAAAGCTATTTGAGCAAGTGGTTTGTAATAGTATGACGTTTTTCTGCAAAAATATTATCTGTAATCAACAATGGATTTATGCAGAGGCGGTCAACGGTAACGAACCTTCTAACGTTTTTACACAAGTGCTCTAATGCTTTGGAAAACGGACAGGAACTAGATTGCATTTATACCCACTTTTCAAAAGCTTTTGACCAAATTTCCCACGACATTATAATTTTTAAACTTAAGGCCTTTTAATTTTCTGCTGGATTTATTGATTGGATATATTCTTATCTTCGAAATAGATCCTACCAGGTGAAATTCAGAAAAACATTTTCAAACCCTTTTACTGCCAACTCTGGAGTATCACAAGGAAGTCATTTAGGTCCCATTCTTTTTATTCTTGCTATTAATGATGTAACATCATGCATTCGCAATAGTGAAATTCTGGTTTTTGCTGACGATATGAAGATTTTTAAATCTATATGCTCAAGCGGTGATCGTGTGAATCTGCAAGCCGACATTGATAGCTTTTGTATTTGGTGCAGCAAGAATGGATTAAACCTTAACCCAGCGAAATGTCAAACTATGACTTTTTCAAAGAAACGAGTACCAATCATATTTGACTATAATATTTCACAACATACATTGTGCCGTGTTGTTAGTTTTAAAGATCTTGGAATCGTCTTCAATCCAGGTCTAGATTTCACAGAGCACATCAACTCTCTTGTTAAAAAGGCTAACTCAATGTTAGGATTTGTAAAAAGATGGTCCACAGAGTTTCAAGACCCTTATGTTACCCTATCTTTATACAATTGTTTTGTTCGTCCGCATCTGGAATACGCATCGCAGGTATGGACTCCGTTCTATGATGTTCATAGATCTAGGATAGAGGCAGTTCAGCATAATTTTGTTCGTTTTGCTTTAAAAGGTCTTCCCTGGACAGATCCTTATAACCTTCCACCTTATGAACACCGAATTCAGCTTCTTCACATTCAGTCCTTGTTACAGAGGCGTGTAAATAACGATATAGTTTTTATCCACCAACTTCTTTCGGGCGCATTAGATGCACCTGCTCTACTTACTTGTGTTGGACTCAATTATCGTGCGGGTGCTCACCATCTGCGTAGCCTTGAGCTCCTACATTGTCCACACCATCAGACTAATTACGGTATGAATGAGCCGCTTACCCGCATGTGCAGGCTTTTCAATTTAAATTCTAAACAAATAATTGTAAGACGATAAATTGTAAGATGTTTGACAACCGTGTACAAACACAATTTATTGTTAGATAATATTTTTATTATATGACGTTTCTGACAATTAAAAAAATTGTCACTTTTTTCAACATCTGCCAATTTTTTCTTTGTAAAACAATTTGCAGTTAATTTGAAAGTTGGTTTGTGGTTTATGAGGTGTGTATTCTTTAAAATTTATTTTTTCTAGCATCCATCCTCTTGACGACGGGTCACCCAATCCTCTGTCTATACCGATCGACATTTTTTTGTTTTCACTTCATCTTCATCACTACGTAAGCAGTCAAAACAGTCGCGAGATTTATTTTATTTTGCAAATTAATTTTATAATAATAATATTGTTTTTAGAATTATTTTGTTTTACTTTTTCACAGCTGAAAATATTTTGGCAGAGCTGACAATTATTCATTGTGTGTACACGATTGGTAGTAGATCTACCAATCTCTTACAATTTATTGGTAGATATCCAGCCAATTGTACTACAATAAATTGTCAGCCAAATTCTGACAATAAATTGTAAGAGATTGGTAGATTTTTTACTAACCGTGTACACTAACAATTAATTGTTAGCTCATTGGTAGATAATTGTCAGACATTGTCAGGTCTTACAATATTGTAAGATCTACCAATCGTGTACACTAAGCTTTAGTTGTTGTCAAATTAAATAACGAATACTGCCGATCACTTGATTGAGGCCACTTTTTTGCGACGGTTTTTCGCCATTGATGAAATTGTTTGGACTTGAAATATTTATTACGAGTGGGTACGTAAATATTTTTCGAAGACAAAACTATAAAATTTAAAGCAAAACTCGGAAAATCCATCGGAATTTTCAAATTTCAGTTAATAAACTGTAGAATAAGGGTATACAGAGATTGGTCACTTGATTGAGGCCACATGAAAAATTAAAAAGAACAAGGGAAAAAAATAAACAAGATAAACAACCACTGTTTGTAAATGAATGGACTGTGTGAATGTTTTAAGAATGTTTGTATGAATAAAAAAATTGATTGACTGTTCAATATAAAGTGGATGAGTTTTATTAATATTCAGTGTGTAATGTTTATAGCATATACTTGAAATATTTATTACGAGTGGGTACGTTAATATTTTTCGAAGACAAAACTATAAAATTTAAAGCAAAACTCGGAAAATCCATCGGAATTTTCAAATTTCAGTTAATAAACTGTAGAATAAGGGTATACAGAGATTGGTCACTTGATTGAGGCCACATGAAAAATTAAAAAGAAAAAGGGAAAAAAACAAACAAGAGGAACAACCACTGTTTGTAAATGAATGAACTGTGTGAATGTTTTAAGAATGTTTGTATGAATAAAAAAATTGATTGACTGTTCAATATAAAGTGGATGAGTTTTAATAATATTCAGTGTGTAATGTTTATAGCATATATTTAAAGTGATTTTATTTGGTTTGATACAGTAGTTTCCCTGATGAGATCTGCTTGCGAGTTAAATTCAAAGTGATCGATCATTACAAAATATTTTATTGGCGAAGCTGATTTGCGGCGCCACGAAAGTGAGCACAAAAGAAGATGGATAACTAGACTGACAAAAACTTAACTGTGTTGATAAGAAATTTATGTTTTTACAGTAGACTTTAAATTGATGAAGATTTACTTTAACTGCACAATTTATGTTGAAAATAAAGTAGGGTATTATATAACAATGTCTTGCAATTTTAAGCAAATTGTATAAATGGATAAGTATAAATGATTTGATTGAAAGTATCTTAATTTTGATTGATATAAATGCAAATGTGAATGATTTTTTATTGAAGTGCATGATATGAATAATTGATAATTGATTGATAAAAACTTCAAATTGATGAATCCTGAACATCCCGGCCCCCCTTGAACGAGTTTCAGGACATTGGTAATAGTGTCAGCTTGGTAACTGGACGAACATAGGTTCCATTAGTACACTTTACAGATGCAACTCAAACTCGACCATCAGTTCCTTGAGTAGTTGTTTCAATTTTACCGAGGAGCCACTTTGTTGGCAGAAGACTTAGCTCCTTAATAACAACAAGGTCTCCTGGTTTTAGGTTTGGAGTATACTGCTTCCATTTTGGACGTTCCAGAAGACTGGTAATGTACTCTGCATGCCAACGCTTCCAAAAACCTTGTACCATGTTTTGCAAATGGTTCCAGTGTGAGAGTCGATTTAAAGGTGTGTTTAATGTGGATGGTTCTGGAACAGCAGTCAATGGTTCACCTATAAGAAAATGAGTTTTGATTTTGCAGGTAATTGTTTTTTGTTGATTAGGGAATGTATTTCTTCACTGAATGATATTTCTTGGAACGATTTAAGGATATAAATTCTTGAGATTCGTATTTCTTTTAATGTAAGGTACGAGTAACAGCGTTTCCTTTTATCTTCGTTGGCTATTAGATATGAACCGAAGAACGAAAGCCAATACTCTCTGCATACGATACCAACACGAGAATTTTGATATTAAGTTTTGAAATAGGTTTAATTCACACAAAGTAAGAAACATACGACGCGCATATGGTCTTTGTTTGATTATAGCTTCGTTTGCTACCGAATTTAGAGTCACAAATTTAGATTTTGTCTTGGCTGCAATTTTGTTGATGTTATATTTTCCTTCAGCAATTTTACAGCGAGTGTAGATAACCGCAGCATACGCAAGTGAAGATGCATTCGAGAATCCGTGAAGCTCGACTTCTTCTAACGACGAAAACAAATTTCTTTGAACACGAACTTGCTTGAAGTACGTAAGTTCTTGTCTGTACTTAATTAAGTTTTAAGTCCGATGACCACAGTTCCTGAAAGAGTATTTTCAAGAGTATGACAGATGGTGCTAATAATCCTAGTGGGTTGAATATCCGAGAAACTTCTAGCAACAGTAAGCGTCTTGTCAAAGAAATGGTTGAATAATTATTTGACATGTGAAAGGAATAGTCATCACTTGAAGGGTTCCAATGCATACCAAACAGTTTTATAAAAGATTTTGAACGTTCTGTATTAAAGATGGAATACTCACATTCGTCTTGTGAAAGTGAGGCGAGAAGAGGCCAGTTTGAGCTCCTTTCGCAGCTGAAGTTTTGCCATTAAAATAGTACTAACTAATTCAGACTGTAATTCCATGAGTTCTTTAGATGAAACATCTGTTAAATAAACTTCAACAGATGATGAAAACTTAGTTTCAACTGAAATAATAAATCTAAAAATTTCTAGTTCTTCTAAGAGCAAGAAAAGAGGCCGTGAGGGTTCATCGTCATCGAAAAACCCTTACCCTGCTCCTAAACGTACGAACCTTAGGAGCAATAATAATAAAACAGTTGAAAACGCTTCAGTTCCTGTCCAGGATATGAACATTTCATCCGCCATCATTTTAAATGCTGACTTAGATCAACCAATAGCTTCCGTTGATACGCCCATCCAAACAGTTGAGATTGAAAATCCTACCATTAGTTCTCTTTTCGTGATAACCTCTGTAGCACCGAAAAAAATTGAAGCAGTACCTAGGCCAAAATTAATATTTGTGTCCCGACTGGACCCCAACCTTCAATCCAGTGATATACTCCAACATCTGGTGGACATCAAATGTATCTCTTCTTCTTCATGCATTAAATGCACTAAAATCAGTATCCTCTTTCAAAATAACAGCTTCCCCATCATTATTTGATGCTCTTTGTAAAAGCAAGTATTGGCCTACCGATACTCTTGTTGAGGAATTTTTGGTGCGTTCTAAACAAAGAGTTAATCTTCGGAAATCCCTGCTTCAAAAACCTAAATAGGTTATCCCTCTTCTACCAGAACGTTAGAGGGATTCGCAGCAAAACTGCTGAAATTTTCAAAAAATCTCAGGCATTTCCGCATGATATCATTGTTCTTACTGAAACATGGCTCAATGACACCTTTTTAGACAGGGAAATTTTTGACGAAGAGTTCAATGTTTTCAGAAGAGATCGTCATGTAGATAAGCCCAAAGAAATTGGTGGTGGTGTTTTAATTGCTGTTCGTAATCATCTCACATCTAATCTTGTCTCATTCCCTTTTAATGTATCAATTTAACTTATTTGCCCGAGAATTAAAATTGAATCCAAAGATTTTTACATTCTGAATGTTTATATTCCTCCTAAAAGTCCAGCAGCAATTTATTCTGAGGTCTCCTTAGCTTTGGATCATGTAATTGTTACAGCTGGCTTTAATAGTAATATTCTACTGGTGGGTGACTTCAATTTGCCTAACGTTAATTGGATCCCCTCAGAAGACGAGTCCTATTTTGAAGCATCATCTACTTCCTCTCAACAGGAGCTTCTTCTTTTGGATAATATTATTTGTACTAACTTAGAGCAAGTAAGCTGTATTAAAAACTTAAAAAATCAAATTCTCGATTAAGTCTTTTCATCTGACGCTGCTAGTGTTGTTGTGGTAGAATCTGCCACAGCCTTATCAAATATAGACAGCTACCATCCTCCCCTTGATATATTTTTGGATTTGAGCTGCCATTTGCTCAATAACACTCAGTCTCATGACTGTTCATATTCTCTTGATTTTCGTAAAGCTAATTTTCAATTACTTTATGATGAATTAAGTTCCTCTGGTATTTCAGATATTTCTTTAACTAATATTGACGTTGCAGTTACTGAATTTTATACTATTTTCAATAACTGCTTAGCAAAATCTGTTCCTACTAAACTGTCTAAAACTTCCCAAGTTTCACATCCATGGTTTACAAAGGAGCTCACATCTCTTCGTAACAAAAGAAATAAGGCTTGGAAAACTTATATCAAAAGTCTTTCTAGTTTGGATCATAATGTGTATATTTCGCTTTTTGAGCAGTTTAATATCCTTTCTAAAAGTTTATACTCTGACTACTTAAAGGAAATGGAGGTTTCATTGAAACTTGATCCAAAGAAGTTTAGGAATTTTGTAAATTCAAAAAAGAAGTCTGACGGATATCCAATACACTTTGTTTATAATGATTCTTCGTTAACGAGCTCTTCTGATATCTGTAATGCATTTTCAAAAAAATTTAGTAAATCTTTTATTGACACTCGTGTTGATATTGATGTCGAGTTCTTTGAATATTTGCGTGACTGTCCTCAAGTTACTTTTAACAACGTTCCGATGGAACATGACAAAATTTTACATTTTCTTTCATTGCTAAAAGATGACTACTCTCCAGGCCCAGATGGCATTCCTCCAATTATACTAAAAAAATGTAGCTGAATTATAGCTTTTCCTTTTCAACTTCTTTTCGAGCTATCCATTAAGTCGGGGAAATTTTCCAGTGTATGGAAAAAATCATTTATTACACCCGTTTTTAAAAAGGGTAGTAATTCTGACATACAGAACTACAGACCGATTGCCAAACTCTCTCGTATTCCAAAGCTATTTGAGCAAGTGGTTTGTAATAGTATGACGTTTTTCTGCAAAAATATTATCTGTAATCAACAACATGGATTTATTCAGAGGCGATCAACGGTAACGAACCTTCTAACGTTTTTACACAAGTGCTCTAATGCTTTGGAAAACGGACAGGAACTAGATTGCATTTATACCGACTTTTCAAAAGCTTTTGACCAACTTTCCCACGACATTATAATTTTTAAACTTAAGGCCTTTTAATTTTCTGCTGGATTTATTGATTGGATATATTCTTATCTTCGAAATAGATCCTACCAGGTGAAATTCAGAAAAACATTTTCAAACCCTTTTACTGCCAACTCTGGAGTATCACTAGGAAGTCATTTAGGTCCCATTCTTTTTATTCTTGCTATTAATGATGTAACATCATGCATTCGCAATAGTGAAATTCTGGTTTTTGCTGACGATATGAAGATTTTTAAATCTATATGCTCAAGCGGTGATCGTGTGAATCTGCAAGCCGACATTGATAGCTTTTGTATTTGGTGCAGCAAGAATGGATTAAACCTTAACCCAGCGAAATGTCAAACTATGACTTTTTCAAAGAAACGAGTACCAATCATATTTGACTATAATATTTCACAACATACATTGTGCCGTGTTGTTAGTTTTAAAGATCTTGGAATCGTCTTCAATCCAAGTCTAGATTTCACAGAGCACATCAACTCTCTTGTTAAAAAGGCTAACTCAATGTTAGGATTTGTAAAAAGATGGTCCAAAGAGTTTCAAGACCCTTATGTTACCCTATCTTTATACAATTGTTTTGTTCGTCCGTATCTGGAATACGCATCGCAGGTATGGACTCCATTCTATGATGTTCATCGATCTAGGATAGAGGCAGTTCAGCATAATTTTGTTCGTTTTGCTTTAAAAGGTCTTCCCTGGACATATCTTTATAACCTTCCACCTTATGAACACCGAATTCAGCTTCTTCACATTCAGTCCTTGTTACAGAGGCGTGTAAATAACGATATAGTTTTTATCCACCAACTTCTTTCGGGCGCATTAGATGCACCTGCTCTTCTTACTTGTGTTGGACTCAATTATCGTGGGGGTGCTCACCATCTGCATAGCCTTGAGCTCCTACATTGTCCACACCATCGGACTAATTACGGTATGAATTACCCGCATGTACAGGTTTTTCAATTTAAATTCTAAAATTATTGATTTTAATGACAATAAAATAAATCTTAAAAATGTACTTAAAACCAGTGCTCCACGCTTTTAGTTCATGTTTTATGTATTTTGTATTGTTAAATTATATGTTTTATTGTATTATAGTGCTTGTGTTATTGTAGTGATTTGTTTTACATTACTAACAACTAACACCAGCACTAAGTGATGAGCCAGTGGAACACATATAATGTGTTGGCAAATCTTTGTTCATAAGCTGAAGCTTGCTCTAAGCTCCTTATGAACAGGATCTGATAGTGTACAAAAAAAAAAAAAAAAAAAAAAATTCCTCCTGTCATAACGTCATCGACGTAAACATCTTCCATGAGAACTCGGCCTGCGGTTGGGTATTCTGATTCATAATCCTCAGCCAGCTTCTTCAAGACTCTAACAGACAAAAAAGGAGCAGATGCTGTGCCGTACGTTACGGTACACAAACGGTAGTGTTCAATGTTATTCGAAGGATTTCTACGCCAAACAATACGTTGGTAGTCAATATGCGATATGTCCACCCAGATTTGTCGGAACATCTTGACAACGTCCGCGGTGAAAACGTATTGGTGCTGTCGAAAACGTAGACAAACACCTATCAGATCTCGTTGAATTGGTGGGCCTACCAATAAGGTACTGTTTAAAGATTTTCCAGTTGCATCTCTGGCCGACCCATCAAAAACAACACGCAATTTCGTTGATGAGCTGTCTGGTTTTAGAACTGCGTTGTGGGGAAGATAAAAGCACCTGCTGTTTGGAGTGTCTACTTCTGCACGAGGAATTCGTGTCATGTGACCTTAGTAAATATATTCCAGCATGAAGTTTGAATACATCTCACGCAATTTAGAATCTCTAGAAAAGCGACGTTCCATTGCAAAGAGACGCAAAATAGCTGAGGACAGGGTAATTTCAAATGATGGATTTGGTATTTTAAACGGAAGTTGAACTTGATATTTCCCATCTGAAGAACGAGAAAACGTTTGTCGAAAATATTCTTCGGCTGGAGGAACTTCCTCAAGTTCCCAAAAACATTGTAACAATGAATCTATATCGACAGAAGAGTGATAGGTAGTGAAATGATTCGGTGTTTCCTTTTCAAAAAATTGTCCGGTTATGACCCAACCGAACGAGGTGTTTTGACCGACTGGACACCCGTCAGCACCACGGATTTGTCCACCCTTGATAATGCTCCAAAGCTTATCAGCACCAAGAAGCACATCAACAGGAGCAGCGACGTTGAAGTTCGGATCTGCGAGTTCAAGATTCAAAATATAAGACCATCACGAGACGTCAATTGAATTCGATGGTAAGTTTGAAGTTAACTTAGGTAAGATAAAGGCTTCGACGAATACACGAGTTGAGTTAAAACGAGAAGAAAGATTAAACGAAATGCGTCCCTTTGTATAACTTCTGCCGTAGACGATAAACCAAGGATAGGGATTCTTGCATGTGATCGTTGGTATCCAAGTCTCTGAGCGAAAGATTCAGCGACGAAAGATGATTGCGACCCAGAATCAAGAAGTCGTTAAATTTTCCTTGAATGTCTTGAATTTTAGCTACAATGGTTGGCAGAAGTGTTTTCTTTTGAGAGCTTGATTCAAGCGAATGGTTATTCACGACAGAACGAGTATGTGTAGCGAGATTTGAAGACGAAGATTGTGGTTGGTTCGAAGAGAACGGCAAAGATTATTCATTTTTTGAAGGTTAAATCTTCAGAGTGCACAAGCAAATGATGGCGTGCTCGGCACACCCAACAGCGGAATGAAGAACGACATTTATGAGATGAGTGTCCAGCACGAAGACAGTTAAAACAAAGAGAGTTAGATTTTGTGAAGTTTCGACGTGAATCAATGTCTAACGCGACGAATTTGGAACACTATGGCAAGATGTGATCACTTTGACACATTGGGCATTTCGATTGTGATTTTTAATCTGAAGGCTCAGCAACATGTGATCGAATGTTATTTGATTGTCTAATGCGCGATGTGACCGAACGACTATTTAACGACTGACACGATTCAAGAGCCTCACATCCTGTCTCTAAGAATTATATAAGTTCCAGTATTGTACAGTCTACACGAGAACCGATATGTTCTGCCTATGCTTGTTTCGAATTAGGATTAAGTTTGTTTAATAGTAAAAAAAATTAGCCATGGGTCACGGCCCGATTTGTCCAAAGCACTAAGCCCACGCACGACTTCATCGGCACCGTTAGAGATTTTTCGAAGAGTTTGCACGTTGCAAACACTGATAGAGGAAAGCGATGAGAAGGTTTCGATAAATGACTGTACTATCAGTTGACTACGATCATACCGCCTTTCTAAGCGATCCCATGCTTCTATGTAGTTTGCCTCGGAAATTGGCACGAGTACGATAAATTTGGCGCCAAGAATTGATAACTGTTTTTTGTAGAACAGATCAATACAAGCATTTTTTACTATGGGTGGGGGGGTCTATCTCCCTCCGTTTGGGCGGGAGGGGCAATTTTATAAAAACAGTGCTAAACATTTAAAACAAATATTAAAAGAGAACGGTAATACTTACAACTAAGTTTTATATCTTTTTTTAAAGAGACTACTTTTTTCTATTAGATGTTTTTTAAATCAAGTGAAACCTATGCATAGTCTTTGAAAAAACGGACTTTAAACTCAAAAATTGCGAAAAAAAAGGTAAAAAAAAACTTTGAAGTGTGATTTTTCAAAACTGTAAAACAAAATACTACTTTTTTTTATAAAATTCGTTGCTCATATTAATTTTAAATCATAAACTGAAAACAAAATGATTTTATGTTTTCTGGTTTTTGAGAAAATGGAAAATTACTAAATGTGAATTCGGGATCTCAAACATGGGCACGAGTACGATAACTTTGGCGCCAAGAATTGATAACTGTTTTTTGTAGAACAGATCAATACAAGCATTTTTTACGATGGGTGGGGGGGTCTATCTCCCTCCGTTTGGGCGGGAGGGGCAATTTTATAAAAACAGTGCTTAAAATTTAAAACAAATATTAAAAGGTAACGGTAATACTTACAACTAAGTTATATATCTTTTTTTAAAGCGAATACTTTTTTCTATTAGATGTTTTTTAAATCAAGTGAAACCTATGCATAGTCTTTGAAAAAACGGACTTTAAACTCAAAAATTGCGAAAAAAAAGGTAAAAAAAAACTTTGAAGTGTGATTTTTCAAAACTGTAAAACAAAATACTACTTTTTTTTATATAATTCGTTGCTCATATTAATTTTAAATCATAAACTGAAAACAAAAAGATTTTATGTTTTCTGGTTTTTAAGAAAATGGAAAATTACTAAAGCGTATAAACAGTGAGGTATGTAAGGGGGGGCATGCTGCCCCCCTGCAACCCCCCTGCTTGGACACACTATAGGATTTGGGGTGGGTGCTAGGTCAAGTGGGTGCGAGGTTGGGTGTATGCAAAGTTTCTGTTGCATTTAAAGATACCCAAGCATCATTACAAAAACGAACCTACGTACAACATTCACCGTATACCAACAAAAAAAAGAAAACTCTTATAAGAAAGTAGTTTTAGTAATTTTCCATTTTCTCAAAAACCAGAAAACATAAAATCATTTTGTTTTCAGTTTATGATTTAAAATTAATATGGGCAACGAATTTTATAAAAAAAAAATAGTATTTTATTTTACAGTTTTGAAAAATCACACTTCAAAGTTTTTTTTTACCTATTTTTTTTGCATTTTTTGAGTTTAAAGTCCGTTTTTTCAAAGACTATGCAAAGGTTTCAATTGATTTAAAAATCATCTAATAGAAAAAAGTATTGACTTTAAAAAAAGATATAAAACTTAGTTGTAAGTATTACCGTTATTATTTAATATTTGTTTTAAATGTTTAGCACTGTTTTAATAAAATTGCCCCTCCCGCCCAAACGGAGGGAGATAGACCCCCCCCACCCATAGTAAAAAATGCTTGTATTGAACTGTTCTACAAAAAACCATTATCAATTCTTGGCGCCAAAGTTATCGTACTCTCCCCCGGAAATTGGAACGTGTTTTATATAACTTGCAGCATCACCACGAAGGTACGACTATAAGTAGTGAAACTTGTGAGTTGCTGTAAGATTTTTCTTATTATCAACCAAACTAAGGAATCCGAAAGAATGGCCAGTCCTTATAATTTCCACTAAATGGTGGCACAATAATCGATGGTAACTGAGTTGTAAGCTCGCTGCTTGTTGAGAGAGAATTTAATTTTTCTAGAAATGACCCAACTGCCTGCGACTGTTCAAGAATTTCATTATGCAGGGCAGAAAAATCAGACCACGCAACTTCCAATTT
This sequence comes from Baccha elongata, assembly GCA_951217065.1. NCBI lineage: Eukaryota > Metazoa > Arthropoda > Insecta > Diptera > Syrphidae > Baccha > Baccha elongata. Next base: position 282,937 of record CATNUY010000365.1, read on the forward strand.
CTTCAACCGAACTTCCAGCATTTCAACCGATGTAGAATCTTCGATTGTTTCAACGAATGCTGCCGCGTTAAACGACCTTTGGCATTCCCACATTTAATTTTTAAGGCACTTGACATTGCACCAGGTGGAGTTATGTATATAAATACAAAGGTTTTATTTTAATAATTTTATGTACGTTCGGTGCCGAAAAGGACGAAAAACAACTGTTAGACACGATATGAGTTATTGTCTTGTCAAACTATAAACGATTTTGTAATGGAAGAAATCTTTATTTAAAATAATTCCACGCTTTTTTTTAAGTGTGTACGACCTAGGTACATTAATTAACATACAGGTATAGCTTTTAATAAACTCAATTAAATTAATCACTACACTGTCGCTATTTTCTTATAATAGGTATATGTTCTTTTTTAAATTCGGGCGTCAGAGGACCACAATAATTGTAAATTAATGGACTGTATGAATGTTTTAAGAATGTTTGTATGAATAAAAAAATAAATTGACTGTAAAATATAAAGTGTATGAGTTTTATCAATATTCAGTGAGTAATGTGTATAGCATATATGTAAAGTGATTTTATTTGGTTTGATACAATAGTTACCCTGATGTGATCTGCATCTCGAGTTAAATTCAAAGTGATCGATCATTACAAAATATTTTATTGGCGAAGCTAATTTGCGGCGCCACGAAAGTTAGCACAAAAGAAAATGGAAAACTAAACTGACAAAAACTTAACTGTGTTGATCAGAAATGTATGCATTCACAGTAGACTTTAAATTTAAATTTACTTTAACTGCACAATTTATGTTGAAAATAAAGTAGGGTATTATATAACAATGTTTGGCAATTTTAAGCAAATTGTATAAATGGATAAGTATAAATGATTTGATTGAAAGTATATTAATTTTGATTGATATAAATGCAAATTTGAATGATTTTCGATTGAAGTACATGATATGAATAATTGATAATTAATTGATAAAAACTTCAAATTGATGAATCTTGAACAACCACGTTTGCATTATTTGGTTTTTAGAAATTATTTTACTATTGTTGAACTTCGGCGATTCGGATTGAGTTCCCAAATAAAAATCCTTGCATCAAATCAATTGCAAAACAATGGGATTTTATTTACTATAAAAAATTATTCTATTAATAACAAAATTCATGAATTATATAAAGTTTGACTTACATAGGTATTTACACCAAATAAAAAAAGATAAGTTTCCCCTTAGTTAACCTGAACCTTTAACTTTTGTGGTTAGGTAATCTTCAAACAAAGGTGACAAAAAAAAAAAGAATAAATTATTTGACATATTTTTTTTCTTTAAATATGTGCTGCCACCAGACGGGCAATGCGAAAAAATGCATAATTAATTTTTAAAGATGAACTGGAACTATATATGACAATTTTACTTTACAAATCTGTCGAGATGACATCCCGGGCCCCATCTGAAGCTGTGTCCGAAGACTCAATATCTAAAACAGCGATCCTTCCAACTGACCTCTTTGGCAAAACAGTTCCATTTTCAACACACACGTCCGCTACTCTTACAACTCCGTCTAGTCCAGGATAAACGTGCCACTTCGAACGCCTTGTTATTTCTGGCAGGTATTTGGTGTACCACCGCCCCGTGAATTCTTTCATAAGATGTTGTGCTCTTCTGCTATATAATCTGCTCCATTTATCACTATCAGAAAAAACTCCTGGTGCGGTGATGTCTCTGTCACTGTCGCCGAAAAAAATTAAGTTAGGGGTGAGCGGCATAGGATCTTCGGGATGGGTGAGTGGTCGTCTGTTGATCTGGGTCTGTGCTTCAAACAGAGCATTTACGAGGACGTCTTCTCGGGGTGTCACTCCTCTGAGTATAAATTCTGTACTAGATTTGATTGATTTTATAAGTCTCTCCCAAGCTCCGCCCATCCAGGGAGAATAAGCTGGGATAAATTGCCAAACTATACCTTCGTACTTCGAACAGTACTCACCGAGTCCTTTCTCCATCTCCTTGCAGTCCTTTTCTAAACAGTTTCGTGTTCCAACGAAGTTGAGCCCATTACCACTATAAATGAACTTCGTGACAACTCGGTTGATGAGAAAGCGACGCAGGCCCATAATACACTGGTCCATAATTAGGTCGTTCAGAAAGCCGTCGACTCCTACGTGAGTAAACGGTCTTAAGTCAAAGGCTAGTCGACTTTCCGGGAGTTGCCCCATTAAAGGCATAGCTGGTTTCGCTTTTAGTCGCCGGCACATATAACATTTCGATTGGACACGAGCTACTGCAACACGGATGCTGATAATCCAAGCCCGCTCTCTTATGTAAATTATGGTCGTCTCCGTTCCTCTGTGAAAAAAAAATCTCAACCAGTGGATGGTTCTTGGGCAAAATTGCTGGGTTACGCGCAGCATAAGAAAGCTTTGCATTTTTGGCTCTTGAGCCTAATCGCCTTCATCATCAATGAAGGGCGATAGGTTCGACAAGTAACTAGTAGGCGCATTACTTTGCTTTCGTATCAGGCAGGACACCTCATCAGGAAATGCTTCTTGTTGTATTTTTCTAAATACCCAATCCTGAGCACGCATAATTTTTGAAGGCATTGCAAATAGTTCTCTCTCAATGGGCTGCCTTCTTAATAAATCTCTGAACCGCAAGATAAATGCCATAACTCTTATGGCGGAAAACCACCTAGCTTGAAATCTTGCCTTTAACTCATCATAAACTTTGAACGATATCGACTCTCTGTGGAAATGTACTGGAAATATAGAAAAGTCAACACCGCTTACCTTGTTCGTGGGACTACCAACATTAAACCAACTTGATTATCTAATATCGACGTCTTTTGGAATTTCTCTTAACCTGGTTCCGTCGTCGGCAACTTTATCGGATGACCTCACATAAAACCATTGAGTTGCATTCGATACGTCTAAAATCTCGCCGATGCGAACTGCAACAAGGCTGTTAAACTTGAAACTCGAGGAACAAATCCAGGACAGCACTGTCTTAGAGTCTGATAAGAACAAAGTGTCGTGTGGCTTGATTGAGTGTGAATTCTTGACGGTCTCCGCAATACGAGTACCAAGCACTGCAGCTTGTAACTCCAAACGAGGTACGGAGAGTTTCTTCACCGGAGCCACTTTCGACTTCGCCATAGCCAATGCCACCTCCACCACCTCACCTTTCTCAAAACGCCAATAACAAACTGCAGAAAACGCCTGCTCTGAAGCGTCAACAGACACGATCAAACTTTTACTGGAAGAGTCAGGAGACGAAGATGCATATAGGCGTGGAATTTGAATGCATTCAATTCTTCGTAGATCTCTTACAAATTCCAACCACTAGATCTTCAACTGCTCGGAAATCGGCTCGTCCCAATCCAAACCCTCACGCCATATCTCTTGTAAGATGACTCGACCTTGATAATGAAGCAGGAGATCAAACCAAGCGGATCAAAAATTCTCATGATGGTCCGTAAGACTTCACGTTTTGACATCACGACTGCTCCATCCGACATTCTTCATCATTCAACTATATATACAATTGCCTGATGCAGCCTCACATCAGGGTAAAAAAATGGCTTGGTACAATTGCAGTGATATAATGAATTTTTATTTCTTTCTTATTCTTATTTATACAAAATATTCTTACAAACTACCTACATAACTAGGGCAATAAATTTATGATTTCATAATAATTTCATAATAATTGAAATTATCAGGAAATCAAAATACTGCAAATCTGCAGTTATTGCAAATTAATAGGTTACGAGCACAGGTGCACTCGTAACCAAACAAGACCAATAAATAATAATAATAAAAGCACAAAGTGCTTATTGTGCACAAATAGTCTAGCATGACTAAAAGAACCGATGATAATGAATTTAAAGTTATTGTTGATGATGTCAACATTTTCCCTCCTCCAACTTAGGTTCCCAGTTGATTTCAAACCCATGTCCTGGTGTGCTCCTGTGGTCTGTCAACTCGATATTAGTGGAGTTCGTCTTTGCAGTTGGTCTTTTTCCATATTTGAGAATTACTGCCAACAAACAGATGATGATAATTCCAGCTGCCAGTATTGAGCACAATCCAAAGGTCCAATATTGGTGTTTTTCGATTGTCTTCCAATTACGGTCATGTAGATGGTTTAATACCTCTGTTGCCTCTCTGAAGTTTGAATTGGAAACATCCATCATATCTTTGTTGAGAGGTATGACGGTTTCATTTGTGAACAAAAGTGGGACTTGAGTGGAGAGAGATGTGTCTAAGATGGCAATCGATTTGCTGTAGTGGATCATCACCTTTGTTTCCGTGACCAGTTTTGTTTCCAACCGTATGAATTTCGATTGAATAATGCAATCTGGGGTTACGTTAATAATGCCTGTATTTTTTAGCACCACTTCTTCTCTAGTTAGTCCACAATTTACAAATACCGTAGTTTCCTCAGGAGCAACAAACATCCATATGTTTGGCGTATATAATTCTTTCCACATCGTGTTTGTTAACATTAGGGTTCTCGTTGGACATCGTTTAAATGAAATTTTCTTGTACAGTTGTTGAATAATACAATCCTTACTTTCCTCTATACTATGAAATATGGATGGCTGTAGGATGAACGTTGTGTCGTTGAGTGCTGGTGTCTTGCCTATATCTTCCAGTGGAACTTCGAAGTATCTCTGTAGATTATAATTGACGCCAAACACTGAATTTTGCAACTCCACGTCTTGAAAAGCCTGCTCATCTATTCTTTTTGGAACTGTAGTAGTTTTGATTAACTCGTAATGACTGGTGTCACTTATCATGAAATATCCTGTTTCTAAAACCTCCTCTGAAGTTGTTGACATCTCTAGTCTGTCCGTTGGATCTGGTAATATCTCTAATTCTCGGCCAAGTTTGTTCATGCTCTTAGCGATAATGTCTTCTATACTTTTATGCGACAGAAATTCAAAAAGGTGGCTGCGTTTAAGATACGCATTCAACATTTTATTATATTTTGTTTCGATTTCCTGCATGTAGCTTAGTCCAATCAAATAGGCGTTAGTCACATGAATATTTACCTTATTTTCGTCGACCATGCGAAACCACGATTCCATTTTGTTAATTTCTTCTAGGCCAGCATTCAGTTTTTTTGTAAAATTGTTGATCTTATCGTTGATCCTGCCTTCAGTTTCGTTAACAGCAACGATTGTCGATAACATAATCTTGGTATTGGAATTGCTGCTTCTTATGAGGGCCTTCTTATTGTTGTCCAAGTTCTCAATGTCGTGATACACTTCATCATTAACCCCAAATATTGAGGTAAGTACAGTTCCCAGTATTCCTCTTCTTTGTCTTCGCAATTAATTTACTTGAAGTCTATTGAAAATTGAGAGTAAGTTCCTCCATTCCTCCTCCATATGGTGACGCAATTCGCTACATTGGCTATCTTTTGTAACTGATTTTGCCCTGTTGCATAATTCAGCAAACTGATCCTTTGTTTTATTGACGTTAACTTGGTCACGTAAGATGTCTACGATTGGGAATTTAACGCTTGTTCGTAGTATGCCACGTTGAATACTCGCTGTACCGATTCCTTCTACAAATAGTCCAGCTTCCGGATGAGTGATTGTATATGTTGTAGACGCAGGCATGACAGAAGCCAATAATTACAGCATTACTAGTGATGTAGCAACGCTGGATGATTTCTTTTTATCTCTTAGTTTTCTTCTGGGTCTGTTGGTTATTTCATTTTGTTGTACTGTGTTGGTGTCAGGTTTGATGATATTTTCGTCATTTGGAAGCAAGCATACCTTTGATATTGGTCGCTTATATGTACCTTTCTCTGTTTTCACAGTTACTACTCTTATAAGTCCATCATTTCCGCTGTGTACTTCTGTGATTTTTCCAAGAGGCCATTTTGTTGGTGTCAGCAGCTCAGTTTTTAATAATACCAGTTGGCCGATTTCCAAATTCTTTGCTGGGTGCTTCCATTTGTGCCGTTGTTGCATTTTGTTTATATACTCTGTGTACCAACGCTTGCACACATCTCTTTTGATCTTTTGGATTAAACTCCATCTTTTTACACTACTTTGGGCCAGGTCCAAAATGATGTCATCTTGTGGTGCTAGTAGTGGTGATCCAATGATGACGTGACCTGGAGTTAATGCATCAAGATCTTCAACATTTTCTGTTAACGGTTAAAGTGGTCTCGAGTTTAAGCATCCTTCTATCTGCACCAGTACAGTGTTCATCTCTTCGTATGTTAGTTTTTGATCCCCAATGATCCGATTCAAGTGATACTTCACCGATTTAACACCTGCTTCCCAGAGTCCGCCAAAATGTGAAGCTCCTGGTGGGATGAAATGCCAATGTATTGCGTTTTCAGCCAGCTTGGATTGTACGGAATCAATGATGTTCTTTGCTCCAACAAAATTTGTTCCATTGTCGCTGTATAGATGATGTATGGATCCTCTTCGACTAATCATCCGCCGCAACGCTGCCATGAATCCATCAGTAGTTAGATCTGACGTCAGTTCAATGTGTACTGCCTTTGTTCCTCTTCGACTAATCATCCGCCGCAACGCTGCCATGAATCCATCAGTAGTTAGATCTGACGTCAGTTCAATGTGTACTGCCTTTGTTGCCATGCACACAAACAATGCTATGTAAGCCTTGTGCGACTTAATGCCTCGCATTTGGGAGCAGCGTATGTTGATTGGGCCTGCGTAATCTATGCCACAATGTGTAAATGGTCTCGAAAACCGAGCTCTTTCTTCTGGGAGCTGTCCCATAAGTTGAGATGATTCTTTGGCTTTGAACCGGAAACATCTGATGCATTGATTTAGTATGGCCTTAACCATATTTGTTCCTCGGATGATCCAAAATTTTCTCCGAATGTGATTTAGAGTCATCTTTATTCCACCATGAAGTGTGTCGCTATGTGTCTTTTGTATGATAAGTTTTGTCAACGGATGTGCTGATGACAAAATCATAGGATGTTTTTGATTGATTGACAAATTAGCGTGTTTCAATCGACCTCCCACTCGCAATATTCCATTGGTGTCCATAAATGGGTTAAGTGATGAGATTTTGCTAAATGATTTCCAGTTCTCAGCAAAACCTTGTTGTGCGCCGCGCACTAATGCCCTTTCTGCTTCAAATAGCTCCTTTATAGTCAATTTACCAATAATGAGTGTTTGATGTCTCTTGCTTAATTGACAATTGGTTTTGAATCGAAGACAATATGCACTTATTCGTTGAAGTTTTGACAGCGATGAAAATCTAAGATATATGTCGTCTTTGTCTGAAGAGCTGCTGCAATGTGTTCCCATGCAGGCGTGAGATTTTCGGATTTCAGGTATTTCTGGAATTTCTATTAACGATTTATCAATGGGCCAGCTTTGTTTCTCCTCCTTCAGCCATTCTGGACCATGCCACCATGTACAATTTTCAGCTATAGTATCTCCAAATGCTCCTCTCGATGGAATATCCGCAGGATTCTCCTTTCCGGGTACAAACCTCCATTTGCCATCAAAATGTTCCTGTATATACGAAACCCGGTTTGCAACAAATGTGTTCCATTTCACTGGATGCTGTTTTAACCAGTTTAATACTATGGTCGAATCTGACCATGCATAAATTTGAGTGTATTTCGTATTTGTTTCATTTCTAATATATTTCATCAGCTTCGTAAGTAGTGCTGCTGCGCAAAGTTCTAGTCTTGCCAAAGAAACTTGCTTGACCGGCGCCACCTTTGTCTTGGATGTTATGAGATTAACTGAAGTTGAGCTGCCATCCATAACCTTCAGATACACCACCGCTGCATAGGCTGACTCTGATGCATCTGCAAACCCATGTAACTCCATTTGTGAACCCTCTGTTTGTTGTGTCCATCGTGGAATTCTTACCTTTTCTATGGTTGATAATCTTGTCTTGAATTCGTTCCATTCATTTTCAATTTTAATTGGAACCTTCTCATCCCATGTGATTCCAGTGAGCCATAAATTTTGTATATGAATCTTTGCTTTGATAGTGATTGGCGACAACCATCCAAACGGATCAAAGATTTTTCCGGCATCACTCAATATTGCTCGTTTGGTTCCTTTTGTGTTGAATGATTCAAAGTTGACCTTAAATTGAAATTCATCAGTAGTTGGGCACCATTTTAGTCCCAAAATTTTAAACGTTTTGTCATTGGTAAAATCGTGTTCTGGCTCCATTTCGATAAGTTCCTTTGGTAACGATTTTATAAATGCTGAATTATTTGACGTCCATTTTCGTAAGTTGAATCCACCCTGTTGAAGTAGTGGCATTAGTTCTTGTTGAAGATCTCGGCATTCTTGCAGAGAGTTTGCACCTCCTAGACAGTCATCTACATAGAATCCTTCCAGCAATAATTTGCTTGCGCGTGGATATTTATGTTTTTCATCTTCAGCTAGCTTACATAAGGTTTTAATTGCCAAATACGGAGCGGATGATGTGCCGTATGTTACGGTTTTAAGAATGTATTCCTTAATTGGATCCTTGGTACTTTCTCTCCATAAAATGCGTTGTAAATTTTGATCTTCACGATTCACTAAAATCTGACGATACATTTTTTCAATGTCAGCTGTGAAAACGATTTTATACGATCTCCATTTAAGTAGTACTGAAAACAAATCCTTTTGTAGCGTAGGGCCTGTCATCATGATGCTATTTAGTGATTCTCCAGTTGTAGTTTTTGCGGATGCGTCAAATACCACTCTAAGTTTAGTGGTGGTGCTGTCATCTTTTATTACTGCATGATGTGGAAGATAATATGTTTTTTCCGAAGAAACTGCTGATACCTCCTCCATGTGTCCAAGATTAATATATTCTCGAATGAATTTTGTGTATTCATGTCGAAGACTTTGGTTTGTTGTGAATCTTTTTTCTAGTGTAAAAAATCGTTTTAATGCCATTTTCCGTGAGTCGCCTAAGGCCATACGATCCTTTAACAATGGTAGTTTAACGATGTAACGGCCAGTTTCATCTCGTATGTGCGTCAAATTGTAGTGGTTTTCACACATTTCATCTTCTCTGGATTTAATCTTTGTAATTGGCACTTCTTCCAGTTCCCAAAACTTCTTCAAGTCTTCATCCTCGTTGCACACACTGATAAATGATGTAAGTATGTTTGGGTTTGTCTTCTTCCATGGGTTTGAAGTAGTCAGTACTGGTCCTTATAATATCCAGCCAAATCTTGTGTTCTGTGCCATTGGAGTATTCAGTGGTCCTTTAATTAGTCCTTGAATCAGGAATTGTGGGAAAACATCTGATCCAATGAGTAGTTCAATTTCTTTTGGCTGTTCGAACCATGGGTCTGCTAATTTTAAACATTGAATGTGAGTTTGTTGTTATTGGATGTGCTGGCAATCTCGATGTAATAACTGGCATTACGAGAGCTTCAACGTCTAAGTTTACTTTTTCATCGTGAATCGACTGAATGTTAAAACGGCATGCTGCGATGATTTCTGTAGTATGACCACTGATTCCCTTAATCTTTGACTCATAATTGATCATTGGAACCTTTAATTGACTGGCTAATTTCTTGGTAACGAAGCAAGTTTGAGACCCTTGATCTATTAGTGCTCTTACCAATTTAGTTTTTCCTCCAACACATATGTTGACCATAGCTGTGGCTAATAAGACCATCCTATTGCTGTGACAGGTGGTAGCGATTTTAGTGGATGTAGATGCTTCTTCTTTTGATGTTGCACCCATTGCTGAAACTTGGGGTTTCTCTCCTCGGGGGAAATGAAGTAAGGTGTTATGTTGTCGTGCGCATATTTTGCAACCTCCCTTCGCCAAACATTCTCTTGTTGTGTGTCGTTCTCCCAGGCAGTTAATGCACAGCCTTGATGTTTGCACTACATTGAGCCGGGTTTTCGGACTCATGCTTAAAAACTTGTTGCAAGTGAATAAATGATGAGCCTCACTGCATACAACACATTTTGACCTTGTGATTGTGGTCAAATGGTTTTTAGAGATTGGTGCTCGTGAACTTTGAGAATGATGTTCGCGATTGATATCACGACTGCTTTCCAAGCCCCGGAATCTGCCTTCGATGAAGTCAAAAAATTCACTTAATTTTGGAATTTCTGTTGAAGTTCCCCTTGATTGTTGATATAATTTCCGGGATTCAGGATCAAGTTTTGGGCATACTAATTGAATCACGAGTGGATCCCAAGAGTTCACGTCAACTCCTAAATTATTTATCCAGTACAAAATTTCTCTCGATGTATCCAAGATTGTTTTCAAGTCGAACGCATTTTCATTTCGCACTGATTTCAAGGTGAGCAGTTTTTGGATGTAATTGTTGACCAAAGCTGCTGGATTTTGAAATCTCTTCGTTAGCAATTCTATGGCGGTTGTATAGTTGTTTGCTGTAGGTGACAAGTGGCTTATAATCCGAGCTGCTTCTCCCTTCAGGTTGCTTTTTAAGTACTGCATCCGTTCAACGTTACTTAATGATCTGTTTTGATGAATCAGTCGATCAAATAATTCCTAAAAAGATGTCCAGTCTTCATATTTTCCTGTAAATGAAGGTATGTTTATGGTCGGAAGTTTTATTTCGCGATATGTTGAGGGTTGTGGAGTCACTGGCTCCGGGTTATGTTGAAGCTGTTCCGCTTCTTTGATTTGGATGTATGCGTGTTGATATATTTGCTCCAACTCGATGAATTCGTTGTTGGAGACGTACTCCTGATCGAAATCACTTTCTTCTAATGACGACATGATCTCGTCGTCAATCGCCACCAGCTTTCTCCAACATTCTTGAATTTGATCAAGTTTAAATGACAAATAGACTGCATTCTGATTTAAGTCTAGGTTTCTCGTTATTCGTCTGAAATTGGTTTTTATTAGGTTCAACCTTTTGAACCTTATTGAATTGTTGAGGTTTTTGCGAAGGTCATCTCCTTCTGTGATTGATGAATTCTCCTTTGGTTGCTGATTTAGGACTAGTCCTGATCCTTGGGATGTGTCTTGTATAGGGGCAATTGGTTGTGCCTTTTGTTGAATCCTTGGTGGTCCTTGTAGTAACTGCTGCGTTGTTTGTGTTTCAAGTTGTGGGATAGTTGTTTGAGATTTGTCTTTGAGTGCTTGACTTTTCTCTCTGAATGTATCCCTGATTTCAAAGTATTTGGTTTGGAATTGTTCAAAATATTTTTTGGAAAAATATTCATGCTGTGGATTATTGTTGCGCTGCTTTTCCAAAAGCCCGTTATTGCTCTGGAATTCTGTCCAATACTGCTCCAACTTCTCGAGCTTCTTTTTAAAATACTCTGCTGAGTATCTGGATTCTCCATCTTTCCGAAAGTTGGTCCAAAATCGTTGGACTTCATCGGTAATTAGAGTCTGGTTATATGCGATCTCGTCTATATCACTCATGTTGCTGATCTTCTCCTCTTCTTAGTGGACTGTATTGCTTCTGTGGTCCCTGTAGTGAACTTCGCACGATTTTTCTCAGCTGTTGCACTGGTTAGATCGTCTTTGCAGCTGTGTACTGTTGACTGGCTGCCTTAGTTGCGGAGTTGTGGGACCCAAGTTAACTTTATTTTAACTAGTAGGTGCGATCCTGCGTTGGATCGAAGGACCATGTAAATCTTACACAGACTTTTTTAACTATATATACAATTGCCTGATGCAGCCTCACATCAGGGTAAAAAAATGGCTTGGTACAATTGCAGTGATATAATGAATTTTTATTTCTTTCTTATTCTTATTTATACAAAATATTCTTACAAACTACCTACATAACTAGGGCAATAAATTTATGATTTCATAATAATTTCATAATAATTGAAATTATCAGGAAATCAAAATACTGCAAATCTGCAGTTATTGCAAATTAATAGGTTACGAGCACAGGTGCACTCGTAACCAAACAAGACCAATAAATAATAATAATAAAAGCACAAAGTGCTTATTGTGCACAAATAGTCTAGCATGACTAAAAGAACCGATGATAATGAATTTTAAGTTATTGTTGATGATGTCAACACAATTTGTAAATTAATTCATGTGAACAGGGATGCCAAGCCATTCCTAGAATTCTCGTCACATACTTTCACATTCATTCGGATCCATGCTTAAAAGATTGGCCTTAATATTTGTCTCTGGAATCTGATTTAAAAAAAAAACTCTACTATTCGATTGAAAACCGACTAGGTCGAAATTCATAGCTTTGCAAATTCTTATGGCATCATTACTTACGCTTACTGCCTCTTCAAGTGTGTCGTGACTATTGAAATAGTCATCGACATAAGTATGGTTTACCAATCCATCAACAACCTCTGGGCACTGGTTTTTGTAGAGATTGGCGTGGTGATTCTTCACAAATTGTGCACAAAAGGGGGAACACCGGGGCCCAAACATCATCACCTGCGTGAAGAAAATTGTTGGTTGACGGCTGGAATCACAACCTCTCCAAAGGAATCGCTGATTTTTTTTTTTTTTTTTTTTTTTTTACACTATCAGATCCTGTTCATAAGGAGCTTAGAGCAAGCTTCAGCTTATGAACAAAGATTTGCCAACACATTATATGTGTTCCACTGGCTCATCACTTAGTGCTGGTGTTAGTTGTTAGTAATGTAAAACAAATAACTACAATAACACAAGCACTATAATACAATAAAACATATATTTTAACAATACAAAATACATAAAACATGAACTAAAAGCGTGGAGCACTGGTTTTAAGTACATTTTTAAGATTTATTTTATTGTCATTAAAATCAATAATTTTAGAATTTAAATTGAAAAGCCTGCACATGCGGGTAAGCGGCTCATTCATACCGTAATTAGTCCGATGGTGTGGACAATGTAGGAGCTCAAGGCTACGCAGATGGTGAGCACCCCCACGATAATTGAGTCCAACACAAGTAAGTAGAGCAGGTGCATCTAATGCGCCCGAAAGAAGTTGGTGGATAAAAACTATATCGTTATTTACACGCCTCTGTAACAAGGACTGAATGTGTAGAAGCTGAATTCGGTGTTCATAAGGTGGAAGGTTATAAGGATCTGTCCAGGGAAGACCTTTTAAAGCAAAACGAACAAAATTATGCTGAACTGCCTCTATCCTAGATCTATGAACATCATAGAACGGAGTCCATACCTGCGATGCGTATTCCAGATGCGGACGAACAAAACAATTGTATAAAGATAGGGTAACATAAGGGTCTTGAAACTCTTTGGACCATCTTTTTACAAATCCTAACATTGAGTTAGCCTTTTTAACAAGAGAGTTGATGTGCTCTGTGAAATCTAGACTTGAATTGAAGACGATTCCAAGATCTTTAAAACTAACGACACGGCACAATGTATGTTGTGAAATATTATAGTCAAATATGATGGGTACTCGTTTCTTTGAAAAAGTCATAGTTTGACATTTCGCTGGGTTAAGGTTTAATCCATTCTTGCTGTTCCAAGTACAAAAGCTATCAATGTCGGCTTGCAGATTCACACGATCACCGCTTGAGCATATAGATTTAAAAATCTTCATATCGTCAGCAAAAATCAGAATTTCACTATTGCGAATACATGATGTTACATCATTAATAGCAAGAATAAAAAGAATGGGACCTAAATGACTTCCTTGTGGTACTCCAGAGTTGGCAGTAAAAGGGTTTGAAAATGTTTTTCTGAATTTCACCTGGTAGGATCTATTTCGAAGATAAGAATATATCCAATCAATAAATCCAGCAGGAAATCCAAAGGCCTTAAGTTTAAAAATTATAATGTCGTGGGAAAGTTGGTCAAAAGCTTTTGAAAAGTCGGTTTAAATGCAATCTAGTTCCTGTCCGTTTTCCAAAGCATTGGAGCACTTGTGTAAAAACGTTAGAAGGTTCGTTACCGTTGACCGCCTCTGCATAAATCCATGTTGTTGATTACAGATAATATTTTTGCAGAAAAACGTCATACTATTACAAACCACTTGCTCAAATAGCTTTGGAATACAAGAGAGTTTGGCAATCGGTCTGTAGTTCTTTATGTCAGACTTACTACCCTTTTTAAAAACGGGTGTAATAAATGATTTTTTCCATAGACTGGGAAATTTCCCCGACTTAAGGGATAGCTCGAAAAGAAGTTGAAGAGGAAAAGCTATAATGGAGCTACATTTTTTCAGTATAATTGGAGGAATGCCATCTGGGCCTGGAGAGTAGTCATCTTTAAGCAATGAAAGAAAATGTAAAATTTTGTCATGTTCCATCGGAACGTTGTTAAAAGTAACTTGAGGACAGTCACGCAAATATTCAAAGAATTCAACATCAATATCAACACGAGTGTCAATAAAAGAGTTACTAAAATTTTCTGAAAATGCATTACAGATATCAGAAGAGCTCGTTAACGAAGAATCATTATAAACAAAGTTTATTGGATATCCGTCAGACTTCTTTTTTGAATTTACAAAATTCCAAAACTTCTTTTAATCAAGTTTCAATGAAACCTCCATTTCCTTTAAGTAGTCAGAGTATAAACTTTTAGAAAGGTTATTAAACTGCTCAAAAAGCGAAATATACACATTATGATCCAAACTAGAAAGACTTTTGATATAAGTTTTCCAAGCCTTATTTCTTTTGTTACGAAGAGATGTGAGCTCCTTTGTAAACCATGGATGTGAAACTTGGGAAGTTTTAGAGAGTTTAATAGGAACAGATTTTGCTAAGCAGTTATTGAAAATAGTATAAAATTCAGTAACTGCGACGTCAATATTAGTTAAAGAAATATCTGAAATACCAGAGGAACTTAATTCATCATAAAGTAATTGAAAATTAGCTTTACGAAAATCAAGAGAATATGAACAGTCATGCGACTGAGTGTTATTGAGCAAATGGCAGCTCAAATCCAAAAATATATCAAGGGGAGGATGGTAGCTGTCTATATTAGATAAGGCTGTGGCAGGTTCTACCACAACAACACTAGCAGCGTCAGATGAAAAGACTAAATCGAGAATTCGATTTTTAAAGTTTTTAATACAGTTTACTTGCTGTAAGTCAGTACAAATAATATTATCCAAAAGAAGAAGCTCCTGTTGAGAGAAAGTAGGGGATGCTTCAAAATAAGACTCGTCTTCTGAGGGGATCCAATTAACGTTAGGCAAATTGAAGTCACCCACCAGTAAAATATTACTATTAAAGCCAGCTGTAACAATTACATGATCCAAAGCTAAGGAGACCTCAGAATAAATTGCTGCTGGACTTTTAGGAGGAATATAAACATTCTGCGGATACTGCTGATCGGCTTCACGTATTCGAATGCGATGGAACATCTCTTTGACGTCTGCATTAACAGCGAATTTTCTATATCTAAATTTGAAGAGTCCAGCATGCAGAGGAACAAGGTTATCTGGACCTTTTAGCAGTCGTGAATTTAGAGAAACGCAATCTAACTTCGCTGCAAAATCTGCTACAACTCTCGGCTTCGGCGGACACTTATTATTATTTACAAAGATAAATAGTGGACCATATTCGCTTCCAATCCTGCTTCAGCTCTTCCGCCGTCGCTATTCTACCGTAGCCCTTGATCACTAGGTCTTCCATGTATTTGGTCATCCAGTTTTTCAGGTCTGGGCTCTTCATTAAAGTTTTCTCAAAATTCACAAGTCGCCTTTCAGCCATAGCGTAACTATCTGGAAGCTTGGCTTCATTACTATCCCAAAGAAGGCCGATTTTATATTGTTCATCAACTCGACAAAGCGTCTGTTCCATAATTTCCAATGCTCGTTTATTGGACTTGCTCACAAAAACACCACTTGGTGGTTTAACTCCGAACTCTTCGGTTGAAAAGTGTCGCTTAACAAGATCGTGCAACTCTTCATCTTGCTTGGATATTCCATGGAAATATGAAATTGACGCTACTTTAGGAGAGTTTAGACAAGACACACTTGATTGCAGCCCAGTTGTTCCAAACACAACCCAACCTAGGGGTGTCTTAATAGCTCTTGGTTCATCGTCTTTTCCTGACCTCTGTCGACTGCCAGAAAGAAGTTAGCTTGGTCTTAGCCCAAAAAGATCTTTGGTTTTGCATTATCCAGTTCAATTAGTGGCAAATCTCTGAGATGAGCTAAATATTTCTGTAAAGTGCTAACGTTGACGGTCTGGGTAGGAAGTTCTAAACCATTAACAGTTTATATATCCTTCAGGGTAAATCGTTTGACCTTATTCACAGCTGAGACACTCAAAGTTGTACGCATTGACTGCTCTATTCTCGAAACACCCTTAGTCCATTGGAGCACTAGTGATTCAGGCTCACCTTTCAGATTCAAGAATTCATATACCTCTCTTCCATCATTGTAATCGAGGATCCATTATCTAAAAGGCATATGTGTCCAAATAACTGTCGTTGGTTCCATACAATGGAATCGGAACAACCTTGAACATCACTGTTGCCTTAACTCTAAGATGTGATGAGTGAATGTGTGCAGGTGGAATGAACGCAGGGGCAGATGAATTTAAAGATGATCTTGGAGTAGTCACATGCAAAAGCGGGTGGTGGTGCTTCGAACAGCCTTCAATTCCACAAAACTTCCTTTGCGAACACCTATTCCACTTGTGTATTACTGGATCTAGTCATCTGAAACAGATGGCATTGTTTTTGGCAAACGCAAACCTCTTGTCTACTTTCATCGCCTTGAAAGCGTCACATTCACTCAGCACATGTACAGCTTCCCCAAACTTGACACAAACACTTGAGTTGGATACTGACTGGTGAATTTGCATCAGGATTCTTTATTTTTCGTTTCTGTCAATCATGATACAACGACGGGCACAATCTTCCAGCCAAATCTGTGAGAACATAATTGTTATTGAGTTCTTTACCAAGATTCATGGAGTTGATATCACCAACGAAACCATTTAATGCCACTGCCCATTGGCGCAGCTTCATATCGCTTTCAGAACTTAACACCGGCAATTTGAGAAGGTTTGTAGTAAGATTGTGCACCGGTACATCAGACCTGCCATAGATTGCTCGTAATGTACTCATAATCGCATCTGCATCAGTCGAGTAATTTTAAGACGATCTACGTTCTCTCTGCTGTTGTATCTTCCCTCTTCAGTGGTAGACTTGTACACTGACTCAAAATAAGGCCACTCCTTGTGATCTTGACCCGAAAACGATGGCAACTCTTGCAATTGATTACGAGTGAGAATCGTTTGACATATCTGATTGCTGGCATGAACTTGTATCGGAACTTCAGCCTTATGAGGAGTTGAATGAGCGTGAGACGAATTTTCCAAAATTTGCTTATGCTTGAAACCAATCAGACGAACCGTTTCTAGTCTATCGTTGGCGAGTTTTGTCCACTCAACTGGCCTAGAATTATCTTGACAAGGTGACTCCTTCGTTGCTGTATGCAATTTTGATTTAAGTGCATCCATCTCAGCCTTAAGTAAATTGATTTCATTCTCTTTCTGATCCACAGTCGACTGAGCTAACTTGGCTGCCTCAATCAGAACATCTATAGCATCAGATAAATCATCAGAGTTTTTATCTTTGGCAGCAACTTGTTTGCTTTTATCCCCTTCCCTATCTTGGTTGTTGACAACATCCTCGCATTCATTTGTGTGACAGTACCACGGAGTTGCAGTATCATACAAGGTAGGATCAAATTTCGCGCAGTTGTAATGCCACCAATGAGCACAAGTTTCGCACGCAACCATTTTATCATCGTCCGGCAAATTGCAGCCTTTGGTGGCGCAGCTATGTGGAATTTCATCAGGCACCACTATTAAATAAAATTATGTTGACCTTCAGCGCTTCGGATTGAATTCCCAAATAAAAATCCTTGCATCAAATCAATTGCAAAACAATGGGATTTTATTTACTATACAAAATTATTCTATTAATTACAAAATTCATGAATTATATAAATATTAACTTACAAAGGTATTTACACCAAATAAAAAAAGATAAATTTCGCCTTAGTCAACCTGAACCTTTAACTTTTGTGGTTAGGTAATCTTCAAACAAAGGTAACAAAATAAAAAGAATAAATTATTTGACATATTTTTTTTCTTTAAATATGTTCTGCCACCAGACGGGCAATACGAAAAAATGCATAATTAATTTTTAAAGATGAACTGGAACTATATATGACAATTTTACTTTACAAATCTGGCGAGATGACAACTATGTTTATGATAAATACCAATGAGCATGTCTGCCATTTTCTTAACTAAACTCAATAAGACGGTTGAAAATGAGGAATATTGTTTCATCGAATAGGATTTTAAGTAAAATAAAAACTGGTTCAACAAAAACTTCAAAACAAAACAAATCGCAAAATAAAGTTTTCGAATAGATCTTGGCGAAATGAAAAACTGCCATACAAATTCGGGCAAAAGACACCTACCCATACCACCAACTTCGTGCAACACTACCATCATCTTATATTTAATTATTAAAAAAAGAGAGCACAAGATTGGTCCAATAGTGTCAAAAGGTATATAATTACTAATCTGCTTTATTGGAGTTCTCAATAGTTGTGTGTAATTTTGAATTGTAAACTCATAATATAAAAAAAACAAGACTTACATTCGTCCTGTTTCATTTTTTCGAAGTTGTTGCACAAGAGATGACAGATTTCTTAGAAACTTCGGCGCGTAAACTATTACTTTTTCATCTTTAGTTATTTTTTTACCAATCGTCTGAAAAGCATCAGCAAAGTGTCCTGTGAAATTTATAAATGGAGCCATTTCATCAAGATCACGCAGTGTCATTGAATGGTACATTGCTTCCTCGTTTCGGCGTTCTTCAGCTGGAGCTGTGCAAAAAAAAAATAAAAGAAAAAATATCACTCTAAATTCGAGTCATAACAAAATTGTATTTCTTGTTCGCTGTGTTACTCTACCTTAACATATACAGATTTGTACCTGTTATACTTGCAATTTTCGTTTCTATATTAAGGACATCTTCCATTTGTCGTTTCACGTCCACCTCCTTGCCACCCAAAAGGACCCCAATTTTGATCATGTATTCGAGATATGCTGTAAGAACTTTTTCATGAACGGTCGTATTTAGGTAATTCTCACGAGTCGGTAGCGCCAAACCACCCTGGTCAATTTGGATAACATGATTAGAAGAATTCCTGTCATCTTCTCCGATGGCCCATGAAAAAAAACCTCCCATGTTGTATCTGACATATACGTATAAAAGTAAAAAATATATTCTTTATACAGAATTCATATAAAATTAATTATGGTATGCGAAAGCACCTCTTTGATATGACAAGTGCTAGTTTTTAACAACTTATTCACGTTATCGTTCAGTTAATCACATGTTGTAGGGGTAATTTTATATAAAAAATATTTAAAATAGAAAACAGATTATTAAAAACTAACAAAAGCACATATGATAATATAATAGTATTATGTTAAGTTGAAATTGAATCCATTAATTATATCTTGGACTAGAGACTCGAGTAGCAGTTTGGGTTTGTTTATTTATTGTCAATCTTTTAAAATGGAGTTTGATAGGTTATAAGAAAAAATAAAAGTGGAAGATTATTTAAATTGAACTTAAAATAAATTACATAATAAATAATTTTTCTTTTTTCAAGTCGAAAATAATGAACAAGATACACTTTTCAAACCTTAATTCAACTCGGTACTCTAAGTTTTTTTTAAAGTTTTAGATTAAATTTTTTTTGCCATGTATCTAATTATAGTAAACTTGGTGATGGAAAAAAAAAAAGAAAAGTAAATGAGTCGACAGAATGAGTGAAACTCATTAAATAAACGCAAGTCTTACAGTTCATGAACGTAGCTTTTGTGAGTTATAGCCTATAGGGCTTAAGAAATCACTTTTTTTTTAAATTGATATTTGATATAACCAATCCAATTTGCACAAATGTCCAAGGCGTTTCAAGTGTATGGCAATGCGTCTGCCAGACGTTTTAAAAATTGACAAAAAATCATGCAGGTACTATAAGGGTCGATGTGAAATAACGCCAAACGTAATAAGGCCAAATTTCCTTTTTGGTCTTATTTTGTCTTCAAAAACGAAATAACGCCAATTTGCCTTTATTTGGCATTAGAATGATAGAGAAGACGAAAAAAGTAGGTCTGACAATTCTGTCTGTCTGTATTGAATCCTTCAGCCTGAATGGCTGGGCTTGTTTGCTTCAATCTTTGGAGCACTATCTTAAGGGTGATGTATACCCGAACGTATTTTTAATTGGCGTTCTAGGGCAATATATAACAATAGCGGCCATACATAGAATATTGATAAGCTTATTTTTTTCGAGAACGGCTTTAACGATTTGAACCAATTTTGACATGTGTAATGAAGCATGAGATTTCTATCAGTTAGTGGGAATGAGACTTTGAGGAAAATTAGTTTGACGGTACCTGCCATATAACGGTTTTTTTAAATTTCCACTATCTCGATAAAGGCTGAAGTGATCTTAATAAAAAGTAATACTGAAATTAAACTAGCCATCCAAAATAGGACGGCACAACATTCATATAGTGAGTGATTTCAATCATTCACTATACTTCACTTTATTTGACAAATTGCACAATTTACAAAAAAATTCACGCACAATATACTGTTTTCAATAATTTCAATTCCTCAAATTCCTATTAAAATAAACCACACTACACAATTAAAATACTTATCTGACAGAATGAAAATAAAATCATTTAAGTATGTGTAAATCTTGCTACAAATCGAGATTCATATCGAGCTCCGAAAAGTTGATCTAAAGGGAAAAAAAAGCAACTTTTTTGTCTATGGATCATGATTATTTGAGATTTTTTTTCCCTCAGATCAATCTTTTACCGAAAAAAAGCATTTTTAGTCCGAAAAAAGTCAACTTTTTATTTGAAAGGAATTCGACATAAATGTTTTTGTGCAGTTTTAAATAAATTTTGTAAAACTTTTTTTGCTTATTCAATATTTTGAAAACTTGGCGATAATAAATTCAGTTCTCAAAACATGCATACTTACTTTTTTTTTAAATGTTTTCAAAAAATTAATAAAAAACAAACGGTTTTTTTTTAACCGCACCGACGACGATTTGAATTTTTTTTTTCGTTATTTGATATTTAGCGAAGAAATTTTTGTGCATACTTTGATTTCGGTTTGAACCTTTGTTAGATAGTTATTTAGCACTTTTAATAAAATTTCATATATATTTTTTCGTTCAATTTTATAATAGTTTTTTTTTTTGCTAAGCTTGCCATAAGAGCAAGTTTGTGTGATCCAGTCGTTCCATTTATTTCTTTTTGACATAACTAAATATTTTCTGCTGCAATATGTAGAAAAATAATCTCTCATAACAAATATGATGATAAAAAAACAGATATAAGTGGTCTGTTTAAGTGCAAAAAAGCTCGAGAAACTAGATGGCGCTTTATCATATCTTCATTGACGAAATTTTCCTAGGTATGAAAATATCAGAATATAGTCATTTCCTATTTTTTACTAACCCAATTATCGTTCACGTTTGTTAAACTTATATTAAATTTAAGACCTTCCCAATGAAGATTTATACTCAACTTACTCTTTTTGCAATTTGATTTCTTCACCCGAACCACATCCCAACATTGATTCAAAACGAGCCGCATAGTTTCTACTTTAAGAAATTTTATTGAAGTTATCAAGCTGAAATTATACTTTACCCGTCATCATCTAAACCCATCTCATGCATTTACAAAAAAAAAAACCTACGGATTAAAAAGAGCAAGGAGATGGGGCGTTTTTGGCCATGAGCGTACACTAATGAGACGTTTCTTGAAAATGGGAAATCAGGTTCTTGAGATATCCGGTTTTAAAGTTCGTTCTGCTAACTTTTACCTGTTCCTTTCATATGCATATATTATGAGAACTATTAGAGGTATATATTTGTCTTTGATATCAAATAAAGGGTTAGTTTTGTACTTTTCAAACAGTACAATATACATTTGTCAAAAAAAATAAACAGCGAAAAAATGATCCAAGATAGTTCCAGAAAGTTAACGGCAAAAATGCAGGGTTTTTGAATGTCGTTATAAAAACACAATTTTTTGGAGTGTGTGAAGTATATTTTTATTCAATAATGAAAATAAGGTAAAATATGCTTAAAACTCTTCTTCGTCATGATCATCTATTAAAACACTTTCCAGAAACAGCGCAGGTGGTATTTCAATATTTCCATGATAGCGAGCATAGCCAAGGTACCACAAAATGCTCATTACATGGGCACAATATCCAACAGTTCTCATTCCAACTAGGCAACTACAGTAATGGGCTTTTATGAGATTAATTCCTTCAAAAGAATCTTTAGAACTGATGTGTCGAGATTTTATGCGACCTTTCAATAAGAAATGGTGTCTGTGGTGTCCTGTTATAATTTCTATTTGTGTTTGGGCATTCGTCTATCTGGTAGTTTTCGTTTTGCTTCAAAAGTTCGACGCAGCATGAACGTACTTGTTTTATTTGATAATTCCCCAGTGATATTTTTTTAAGCTCTTGCAAACTAAGCATAGGAAAGTTAGGTTTGGCATATTTCCATCAATATTTTGAAACACAGCTCTTCGTCGATTCAACGACAAAATCGCCTAGATGGTGGGATTGGCATCACTGTTCTTTCATAGCAAAGTTGTCTTTTAGAAGTGCTCCGAGAAAATAATTAAATTTAATAGGAAAAAGTGAAAATTTTAAAACTTTTGTGCTCTTTACTACAAAATAAGAACCAAAGCCACACAATCCAAAGATCTGATTAGTTAACCACACTAAATGAACAAAAGAGTGTTACAAGAAACTTCACCAGACCATTTTAATTGTGAGAAGCGGTTCAGCAGCAACTCCAACGATATGTCATCGGACATTATAACTGGCATCTCGATAGACACTCTAAAAGAGATTCTGGAAGAAAAGAACAGGGAACTTGCAAGAGAACTTGTCTCAAAATCTGACTTCCATCAGCTTTATTCTGAGCTGACTGGAATCAAAATAAAACAAGATGAGATTTCAGCAAAAGTTGCAGAGTTGGAAAATCGTAACAAACTTCTTGAAGAGCAAATGGACAAGCTTATGATGAAAAGCACCGAATCTAATGTTGTGGTACGCCTCCCTTCAGAAAGTGGCAGCGACCCGAATGAAAAAGCGAAATCCGTATGTGTTGGCTTGCTGGGAGAAAACGAAGAAAGTACAGCCGTTGAATCTGCCTACAGAATTAACACCCGAGACGAGCGAACAACAACAATAATCGTCAAAATGAAATCTCGAGACACAGCTATCAATGTTCTACGCAAGACACACAAACTAAGAAACACAAATATCAGCATCCGCAAAGATTTTCCTCCAAACGTTCGCCAAAGAAGGGCAAAGCTAATCCCTTTAATGAATGAGTTGCGCGAGAAACGTTCGAAGGCACAAATGAAAATAGCTTTGAGAGACGACAAGTTGCATGTGGGGGGAAAAATATTCACTTGGGATTCATCAGAGGGACTAAAATGTGGTAGAGAGAACGGTGTAAAAATAATCCACGAAATTTTTGGAGAGATACCGGCATCCTTAAAAAAATTTAATAATGAAATGCAAAATCAAAACACAAATGTACATAAAACGTCAATGTCAACGTCATCTGTATCTGACAGCCCGAAAAGTCAACCAGCACCTAAAGGCGTGAACACACCCGGAGCAACCGCTGTACCAATTTCAGGTGCGCACACAAGTAGAAGTTTACACGAGCCATCCAATTGAGAAGAATCCGTCTACCAGAACAACAATAATCTATTAAAATTGAAAATATTAAGTTATAATGTATCAGGGCTAAAAAATAAGCACTTATTTGTAGAATTTTTCAACTATATAAAAGAATTTGATATTTTTCTATTATTTGAAACACATTTATTAGATAATGAAGAAGTTAGATTTTAGAACATTTTCATGAATTATGAATTAAAATTTATACCTGCAATAAAAACGAGCTCGTACGGAAGAGGAAGCGGTGGCGAACTATATGGATTTCGTAGGCAGATAGAAGGAGCAAAGGTTAACTTTAAAAACATAGAAGAATCGTACATACTTGAACTGAAGACGGACATTAACACCTGTAACATCGTACCGATATATCTAAACTGCAATCATTGGGCGCGTGACTTCAACAAAATAAGCGACCTACTGAATACTTTAGAATCGGTGAATTTAGTACTTGTGGGAGACTTTAATGGAAGGATAGGCATGTCGCAAAATAACTTTATCAGCGAATTGGGTACAGCTTCTATATATACAAGACGGGATTCCAAAGACGAAATCTGCGATGCCAAAGGTAGTGCAATTCTGGAATTAATGGATGCATTTGATTGCCGAGCACTTAATGGAAGCTGTAAGGGAGATTCTCGTGGGGAGTACACGTTTCTTCGTGGGACAGCATGTTCTGTTATAGATTATTGCTTTGTAACTGGAAACTTCTGCTCACATCTTAAAGAATTTAAGGTAGCAACAAAGACGTATTCAGACCACATGCCTCTTGAAGTAACGTTTCAACTAGACAGAAACCCGCTCAATAGCAGCACAACACAGTTAAGCCTCTTACCGAAACTACTATGGAAAGACAGTTTTCGAAATTTGTATCAAGTAAACCTCAACAAAGAACTCGTAGCTTTGACAAACCTTAATGCGGCGCCAAATATTGAAGGCTTAACAGAAATAATGAAAAAAGCCACACCCCAAAAAATAACACCATTCAATAATGCCAACGGTAGGAGCAAGCAAAAATGGTTCGATATGGATTGTAAACGAGCTAGAGATACATCTTTTGCGTTTCTCAAACTAGTAAGAAGAAACAACACCAATACGTTCAAAACTCTTTACGCAGAAGCAAATAAACATTTCAAAAATATATGCCTTTTAAAAAAACAATCGTTCAACGAGCAAAATATTGCCCTTTTAAACAAAACAAAATGCTCAGCAGAGTTTTGGAAAGCTGTTAAACTTGTCACTGGTAGAAGAAACAATATCGCCCTATGCTTACAAGCGGAACAACTAAAAGACCACTTTGCAAACCTCCTAAACGCAACACAAATATCCCAGCCTTTTCAATATTCAGCACCTTGGATTGTTGACGAATTCTTAGATGCACCGATAACTCTAGAAGAAGTTCAAAATGTTATCGATAATTCTAAAAATAACAAAGCCCCAGGAGACGACCGTATTTCATTTGAGTTCTATAAGAACTGTACAAGGGAATTCCTATCAGCGCTTACATTAGAATTCAATCGAATTTTCGAAAATGCTGATATACCAGGAAGCTTTCTGAAATCAATTATATTTCCACTGCACAAGAAAGGTGATTGTAATAGTCCGGCAAACTATAGAGGAATATCATTTTTAAATACTTCAACCAAGCTTTTCGGTGCAGTGCTTTTTAACAGACTTATTCAGTGGGTAGATGAGAAAAAAATTATCCATGAATTTCAAGCGGGTTTTAGGAAGAACTACTCCACAATCGACCAAATATTTATGCTAACTAACATTGTCGAAATCTACAAAAAGAATCACAAAAAGCTCTACTCCTTTTTTGTAGATTTCCGAGCAGCTTTCGACTCTGTTTCAAGAGAGGCGCTCTTCTATAAGCTCTATGGGTATGGAATATCGACGAAAGTAATCAACGTTTTGCGAGCAATGTACACAAATAATATTGCTTTCGTTTGGGATGGAAACTTCTTGTCCGAAGGTTTTGAGACTGCAATGGGCGTAAAACAAGGCTGTATATTGAGTACATTACTCTTTATATTATATATAAACGACATAACGGACATTGTAAGAGGTGGTATTGAGATAGACCGGACAAGTATCCCGGCGCTTATGTTTGCAGATGACATCGTGTTTCTTGCAGATACTGTAGAATGCATGCAGCTAATGATAAATCGGCTTGATAGATACTGCAACACTTGGAATCTATCTGTTAATCTAACAAAGTCAAAAATGATGATATTTAGAAATGGTGGCGGAAGATACTGTCGAAATGAAAAGTGGACATTTCAAGACAATCCTATTGAAATTGTACGTGAATATAAGTACCTTGGAGTTCTAATCACACCTAACTTAGGCTTGAACAAACACCTTCAAAGCAAGTTATCTGAAGCTAAACGTGCGATCTGTTCAGTTTGGGGCCCATGCATAAGTAATAGACATGTAAGTCACAGTGCTAAGCAAAAGTTTTTCCAATCTACAGCTTCCACAATCCTTCTTTATGGAGCCCAAGTGTGGGGATACTGTTCATTTGAATCCGTTGAAAAGTTCCTGCGCTATTTTCTAAAACGAATATTTAAATTACCTAGTAGTACCCCTAACTACATGCTTTATTTAGAAACGGGAACGCCGCCTATGTTCTTGAACACATTAAAAATGCATTTTGATTACATGGTAAAAGTGATTGCGTTGGAGGAAGAGAGGTTACTCAAAAAAATACTAAAGCATATTATAAGAACAAAAGGAAATCTAATGCAAGAATGGGAGCGCCTTGCTTCTGAATGTGGAGTAGCCCTCAACATTACACCAGAACTGCAGTCTGACTTTCTAAGAAGACAGTTTGATAACTTACTAACAAGAACCGGCAATATGCTATATGAAAAATATGTCAATGAAGCTCAATCTTCCCAATATAGGTTGTATTATAGCAAAGTATAAACTATTTTCCAAAGTAAGCACTATTTTCAAAACAAGAGGAGAATTAGTTCACTTGAATTATATACCCCATCGACCAGAACTACCAATATTATGCAGCATTTGCAATATGAAAATAAGGGAAGACGTATTACACTTTCTTGCAATATGTCCAATTTTAAAAGTAATTCGCAAACAATTTTTCGGTTCATATGTTCTGAATGAGGATGCTGCAATCGGTATCTTAAACGGAGACCAAGGATGGGACCTTTTGTACAATTACACCGTAAACGCACTTCACTACAGAAAACGCATCATCGAAGGAGACTTCTAATGTAAATCATAGACCAAATTTTAATTAAATCAATGCCAATCTGGTAGACGGCCTTGGGCCAAACCAAAAAAAAAGACTTAGAATAATAAATTTGTTTGTAACTTTTATAATTTTTATAATGAAATAAAGTCAATATTACTATACTACTATACTACTATACTACTGGTAATGGGTATTCAATCTACCCGATTCGATTTAAAGAAGCCCATGAGCATAGTTCGTGTCTTCAAAATAGCTGACGCTATCTTAAAATCGGTTATCAGGTGAGGAGTAGTAAGACTGAAGAACTTCTGACAGAATATCTTGAAATCCCTTTTCAATCGTCCATTCACCATTTCTACAACCCATCTAAAAATATTAAACTAAAGAACTTTTTGGTCAAACTGGAATCAAAACAACAAGTTATTTCAGCACTTAGCACTCTACGTAACACCGGAATCATAATGTCGAAGGATCTTCCAGCCTCGGTTCGATAAAAAAGATACCAATTGATGTGTATTAAAAGACGGCTAAACGAATTTAACTCGCAAATCAAAGTGCTTGTTAGAGATGATAAAATGTTTTTAAATAAAAATGTTTTCCGCCGGAGCCCTATGCTTGGATTAATACACAATGACACCGATGGAGTTAAGATTTTAAGTGACATTTTCAGTGCAGATGTAGTGCAGCAGCTGGGTTCTCTTATTGAGACTGATGACACTTCAATCTCAACACCAATAATGAAAACCATGCGACACCTAGTTGTAGGGATCGAAGTACCTTAGCAAATACACCAACCAATAACATTTAATCTAAAGCATAGAGTGAACTTGCCGTCTGCAAAAATATTAACAAAAAAAAATAATGAATTTAAAACTTTTAAAATGATAAGTTATAATATATCAGGATTAAGTAATAAATCTTTATTTGTGAACTTTTTTAATTATATAAATAATAATGATTAGAGTAGAAGAAGAATGTTATCTTTATGAAAATAATTTTATTGATTTTTAGTTTATATGGATACCGGCAACAAAATTAAATACGAGAGAAAGAGCCAGTGGTGGATGCTATTTTGGGTTCAAAAAAGCTCTAACAAATATCACATGCGAATTTAAAGTAGAAGATGAAATGCACCTTTTAAAATTGAAAATAAGAGCTTCGAAGTTGACAATAATACCATTGTATATAAATTGTAACCACTGGGATCGAGATTTCAACGCACTCAGTAGTTTTATAGAACTCAACAATAGTGACGAAGTGATGGTAATT
Organism: Baccha elongata; assembly: GCA_951217065.1. Taxonomy (NCBI): domain Eukaryota; kingdom Metazoa; phylum Arthropoda; class Insecta; order Diptera; family Syrphidae; genus Baccha; species Baccha elongata. The sequence continues at coordinate 311,112 of CATNUY010000365.1, forward strand.
GGAGATCTAAACGCGAGATTCGGAAGTTATTATGGAATTGAAAACAGGTTAGCGGGAAAAGTAAGAAAATCTAACGACACTACAGTTAATGCACGAGGCACTAAATTGCTAAATCTTTGCGATGCTTTTGGATTTCGAATTTTAAATGGCGTTTCTGAGTCTGATAATTGTGGAGAGTACACCTTCATAGGTCAGCAAGGATCTTCAGTGGTTGACTACTGCCCAATAAGAGGAAATTGGATTTCTTTAATTACAGATTTTAAGGTAACAAGTATCCCATATTCCGATCATTTACCATAAGAAGTCGAATTTTTATTCAATTACGAAGGCCAAGACAATATTACGGTTTCAAAGCTGCCGCCAAAGTTAAATTGGAAAGAAGATAAAGCGCTGGAGTATCGATGCAACCTCGATCAAAATATTGGAACTAATACTCAAATTTCACTTGGCGAAATCGAAGAACTGATGAAACTTTCATGCCCGCAATCCAGCAAACATCAAGGAAAGGTGCTTAAACAATCAGAAAATTCAGCTGCGACTACTTCAAAAAAATGTATATACTAGCAAACGTTGAATTCAAGAAATTATGGAAAGAAAAAAAAACAAAATTTTTTGAAATGGAAGCCCTAAAACTAACCAACTGCAAGGACTCCCAGGAATTCTGGATGGCAATAAATAAATTAAATGGAATGGAATGGAAAATGGAGTATCACACATCCCTTCCAATTCGCAAAGCCAGCTTACTCTAATGATACTTTAGATAGTGCTTTCACTTATGATGAGGTTAACAACGTATTGAAGAAAATGAAAGACGGAAAGGCTTCAGGACCCGATAGTATTCCACTGGAGTTTCTTAAATACGGTACGGAGAAGTTCACTTTACAATTAACATCGGCTTTTAATATAATTTTGAATACGGGAATACTACCACAGAAGTTAAAAAGATGTTTTATTTTTCCAATACACAAGAAGGGTGACATTGATGATCCATCTAATTATCGAGGGATATCCTTTCTAAATGCATCCTACAAGATATTTGCAACATTATTGAATGATCGACTCACCAGTTGGATACACGACAAAAAGCTACTCGGGGAATACCGGGCAGGATTTAGAAGTGGTTACTCGGCGATCGACAAAATGTTTGTTCTTCAAAACATAGCGGCAACGTTTATAGAACAAAAAAAGAAGCTGTACGTATTTTATGTTAACTTTTAAAGCAGCCTTTGATACAGTTGAGCGGCGCGCACTATTTTTCAAGCTTTACAATTTTGGGATGTCAGGAAAGTTTGGACAGGTTCTTGAAAACATTTATGATGGAAATCTGGCAGCTGTGTGGAATGGTTCTGAAGAGTCAGAGTGGTTTGAATCAAAGATGGGGTTAAACAAGGATGCACGCTAAGTCCAAATCTGTTTGCTTTGTTCATAGAGGACCTTATTGATTTTCTGCCTGGTGGAATTGAGATTTCGAGGACGCACATCAAAGCCCTGCTATTCGCGGATGACGTCATTTAATTTGCATATTCACCTGAATCCCTACAGTTGATGATTAACCGACTGGAAGTGTACTGCCGGTTACGGAATCTGAGGGTCAATTTAAGCAAGTCAAAAGTGATGATATTCCGCAATGGTTCTGGTAGAACAGCAAGGAATGAGAAATGGCACTTTGACCGGGAACCAATTGAGATCGTGAAAGCCTACAAATATCTGGGATTTACCATAACCAGCAACCTTAATATGGAAACGCACCTAAGAGAAAAGCTGGTTAGGGCCAAAAGCGCAATAGCCGCAACATGGAAGAAATGCTTCTCAAACCAGTCAATATCACATAGTGTCAAGTATAAGGTGTTTGTCGCGGTTGCTGAATCCATTATGATGTATGCCGCTCAGGTCTGGGGAGGTGAGCAGTATGAAACAGTTGAAAAACTTCAGAGGTTCTTAATTAAAAGATGCTTTCGATTACCGAAAAACACCCCAAACTATATGATCACAATCGAGACAGGACTGTCACCACTTTCGCAGTCGTTCAGCAACCGTGGAAGAGTGCACTTCGTTGGCGACTTTCACTGTGTTCATTTTAAATAGAGACGCGAGTGATTAAAGTAGATAGTTTAACCTACCATTTTCAAGTGGCAAGTTAGCCTAGGTGGTAGAGTGGCAGACGACGGATGTGAACGGCGTGGGTTCGAGCCCCACTTTGGTCCGGGCTCTTTTTTAAATAATTTCTGGGAGAAGGTTACCAGAAATAGAGAGCAACAAGAAAAAGAGATGGGAAAACCAACGGGGACATCGAAAGATGGTCCCCCAACAACAAGGAAGGCAGTTGGAGCATCAGGTGATGTGTCATCCGACAGCCAAATAGCGGGGCCATCAGGCCAAGCAATAAAACCAACTGCAGCATTAGGGCAGTCCAAAGCCCAAAAAGCAACAACAACAACATCATTATCGGCACGTGCCGAGTCCGGAACCAGCAACATGGCAACGGCAAAAACATCAAGCCCCATAAAAGGGAAAAATCCAGGACCGGCATGTGTCGAAGAACCAGACCCTATGAAGAGAAGGCGCTACATAAGGTATAAACCAAATCTCGTGGTCAAAAAAAAAACAGCAGATGTTGTAGCAGCCCAGCAAATAGGAGGGCGCGGGCGTTCAGCCAAGTCTTCGGCTCAGGCCAAAATACAGAGGCAGCTGGATAGCTCCTCCAACGACGACGACGACAACAACAAAAGCAACGACAACAACGACCAGAACGAAGAAGGAGACGATGAAGCTGAGGCGGACGACATAAATGTCAAAGAGGCTCATGGAGCGATCACCGCCAACAACCAAAAAGACGAAAACGCCAACCTTACAGGCGAAGAAAACGGCGCTGACGCTGACGTTATCTCCTACATGTCTGTGGAAGGAGAAGGACATTACGTCAGTGGCGAGGTAGTCGAGCTGTCTGACCAAGAAGAGGACCAGCAGATTGAGGCTTTGACGGAGCAAATCTCTTCACTCATAGAGCTAGTCGAAGCGCTAAAAAAGAAGCAGGAGGCAAGACGGGAGAAGGAGCGCATAGTTGCTCTTGAGCAGCGCACCCGCCAACAAGCGCTCCAAGAGCAAGCTACGCAACAACAGCAGCCTCCTAAAGAACAACAACCACTCCCAGACCAGCAGCAGCCACAGAAGCAGCAATCAAGGAAGCAGCCACAGCAACAGCTTCATAAGCCACAACAACCGTCTCGGCAATCACAGCATCAGCCTCAGCAACAGCAAGCAAAACAACAACAACAACCACAACAACCACAACAGCAACGACAACAGACACAGAAGCAGCAACAGCAGCAGCGACAACCGCAACAGCAACAACCGCAGCAGACACAACAGCAGCAGTCACAACAACCGCAACAACAGCAGCAGCCACAAGCAAAGCGAGGTAAGGTGCCACCCATTAACACATTTAAGATGGAAATAAAAGAAACTATTCAGATATGTAGGTCGGTCGTAGGCAACAATTTTACAATCAAGCGCCTAAGCGCAGACAGGCATTCTATTCAGTGCTCATCTTTAGAGCACTACAAAAAAGTTAAAGACCTTCTGTCTCAAACTAGAACTGATTTTTATAGTTTCACCCCGAAGGAAGACAAGCTTCAAACAGTCCTCCTGAAGGGTATCGAATCCTCTACGGATCCGCAGGCGCTCTTAGCAGAGCTCCGTCAAGTGGCGAGCGACGATCTCGATTTTATCGGGGTTAGGCCGTTTACCACAGTCAAAGCCAGACGGGAGAAACGGAAGTTACCATTCTTCCTAGTTCAGCTCTCGCCCCAAAGCAAATTGAGTGGTCTAAGGAATATAACAGTCCTGGATTACCAAGTTGTACGATGGGAAAAATTAAACAAGCAGAAAGACATGCTTCAATGCATGAACTGCCAAGGGTTTGGACACGTTGCAGTTAACTGTGGTATGGACCCAGTCTGCGTTAAATGTGGAGATACCCACAAAACAGGGGAGTGTAAACTCGGGCAAGATAGGGTCACAGATATGACCCAGTTAAAATGTGCGCTCTGCCGGGCACACCGCAAACTATCAGGGATGTCCGAAGTTTCAGGAGATAAAGCAAAACAAAACCCAAAAGAAAATAGTTGAGGTGAGACGCCCTGAAGTACGCCACACAACAACTTCCGTCAATCCTGCAATTTCTTACGCCCGAATCGCGTCTGGAAAGGGAAACACGGTACAGCCTCAACCACAGGTAGCCAAACAGGTCCAAGTGCCTACGGCTCCTGTGCCAGAGGCAGATCTGATGCAGGTGTTGCTGACCATTCATGGTCAGTTAACCGACGTGCAAAAACAGATCAGGGAGCAGGCGGCTAGGGTGGATTACCTCTACTCTAATCTGCCGGCAACGCGAAATGGTTAAAGGCGCGCTGCCTGAGCGACCCTTTAAGATCCTAGCTGTGAATGTAAATTCGCTGATTAGGACCGAACGTAGAGCAAACCTCTTTCATTTGCTGCAAGACCAAAGTCCTGATGTGTTTATGGCTAGCGAAACTAAGCTAAACCAGAAACACAAACTGACTAATAAAAATTACAATATCGTAAGAAGGGATCGGCCCAACTCCTCACAAGGGGGTGGGGTCGCAATCTTCATACGAAAGGGTATTAATCATAAAGTTATATATAATAGTGAAGTGCGAAGATTCGGGTTGCTAGAAGCCTGCATCGTTTGCATTCCTCTCCAGCAGGGGAAAAGAATGTACGCAATCGCGGTGTACGCACCTGACGCACCTCAGCAAGCTAATTTTATCGCAGAGCTCGAAAAACTTTTCGAATGCTTAAGACTGAACTTGGATGAGAATTATTATCTCATGGCAGGAGACTTAAACGCCAAACATGTAGATTGGGGAAACCAAATTCAAAATTCTAGAGGGAACCATCTTTTTAATTGGATGGGTCGATACAGTGTTGAGTGTAGGATCGACCTTCTGGCTACAGATAGACCGTCATTTCTGAGAAGTGGTAGTTTTCTGGATCTTTTACTGCTTGACTCACGACTAGTTATAACTGACGCAACAAATCAACAGACAAGAAACTGTTTACGAACGATTGAATACGACAGTGATCACTGCGGACTTGCCACCGTAATACAGCTTCCGAGCGAACTTGTGGAATTGGATGAGTATGTGCCTGTGCACTCTTACAATTTCAGTAAGACGCGCTGGCCACGCTTTTCCAACGCCTTGGCAAGAGAAATACGTTCCGATGACATTTCTCCACCAAATGACAGAAACCTGACGAACCTCGAGATCGACGGGTTCCTGACTCAAATGGATACGACTATAAAACGAACAATGGACAGAACAATCCCAAAATATAAGGAACAAGACCCTACTGGTTTATACAAGAACGCGACAATCGACGCACTACACCGACAAAAAAGTGGACTGCTGTCTAGATTGAAACTTCTGTACAGACGTTTCACGGACACACGTGATCTGGAGATTAGGACATTGAAGTCGTCGATCAAAAACATTAATGTTCTGATTAAACAAAATTATAGATTGTCTATTAATTTATATTGGGATAACAGAATTCGGGCCGTTAATTCCAGCGACCCTAGTATGTTTCCCCAAATAAATAAGATATTTAGAAGAAATGATCAAAACGAACTTCCATGTCTTAAAATTCAGAGGACAATAGATAACGAAGACGTACTTACGATTGCGGGAATAGATCCGGAGGGTGCCGTTTTCGATGATAACTTTTTTATGATAGAAGATCCTCAAGAAAAGGTAGAAGCTGTAGGGGCTGCTTTCCAGCAAGTGTATAAGGTGAATGCTAGCATTCGTCCGAATCATGACCTGGAGAACAGAGCCTTACTACACAACTTCTACCTTGGAAATAACATAACGCAATGGCGATCTGAGAATACCGGTTTCACCGTGTTCAATGACGAAAATTTGGCAAACGCCACCATCGCCGAGCGAAATGGACCCAGTTCATTGTTAATTTCGAAGGTAGAACTTCAATTAATTTTTCAAACATTAAAGAAAAAGAAATCTGCGGGGGTCGATGGTATACCCAACATTGTGTTGCGACATCTCCCTGAGGAAGCCATAGACATTTATACCACACTGTTTAACAACGCATTGAATAATGCATATTATCCAGTGAGTTGGAAGACAGCTGTGGTCCATCCTCTCCCCAATAAGGGAAAGGACAGCTCCAATCCGGCAAATCTTCGGTCGATAAGTCTTCTTCCAAGTATCAGTAAGGTATTCGAAAAGATTCTCAATAGAGCTCTGTTCAAGTGGGCTGAGGACAAAAATATTATTCCAGACAATCTGTTTGGCTTTAAGGCGGGACATGACACTATTCATGCCGCGGCTAAGTTAGTTTCTGATGTTCAATGGAACAAAGCGAAAAATCAATGCACGGGTGCCGTTCTTGTTGATTTAGAGAAGGCTTTCGACACCGTATGGTTAGAGGGTCTTTATCTGAAATTAACTAGATTTGGCATAAGTAAACCACTGTTATATATGCTTCATGACATGCTCAATGGTAGAAAGTTTGTTGTCAAAAGTGGCAATGTAACTTCTACCACAACATTTGATATTAAAAACGGTCTACAGCAAGGAGCTGTGAACTCGCCGATTCTTTTTAGTATTTACACCAGCGATCTGATAGGTAGTCTCAATCATGCAATTGCGTATGCCGATGACCTTGTAGCGTACAGGACCGGTCCAATAGTTGAAGTCATCAAAAATCTCTTGCAGCGTGACTTCGACCAGATTCAGCGATATTGTGATGACTGGAAGTTAAAAATTAATTTTCAGAAATCAGAAACTATCCTGTTTAGAACCCCTTTATCTAAGGCTTCTAGGGATACAAGAAAGAACTGGAGAAATCTAGTGATCGTTGGACCAAGTGGACATCCACTGGCGAGTAAAGATGTAGTAAAGTACCTTGGTATCTGGCTAGATCAGTATCTATATTTCAATCGACATATAGATGCTGCTCTGGCCAGAGCTAGGGGAGCGTTTGCTCTGACAAGACGGTTGTTTTATAGCAGCCGCCTTGAAAACAGGGTAAAGGTGATTTGCTACATGGCCCTCATCCGGCCGATGATTGCCTATGGGTGCCCTGTGTGGTTTAACGTTGCCCCATCTCAAATGGAAAAGATTCGGGTGTTTGAGAGGCAGTGTCTTAGGACCTGTCTTGGATTACACAGAACACCAGAGCCGGAGTACAAACATTATTATGCCAACGAGGTCTTATACAACGGGGCCAATATAAACAGGATAGATAACTTTTTAATTAAGCTGATTCGGGGTCACATTGCAAGAGCGATGACCTCAGCCAATGGACTTATTTTCGGGGCTTACTACCCTAATGATGAATATAGTGAGAGCGTTCGTCTTAACGGTTTCATCCCGCCCGAGACATTCCTCTATTTAGACAGTCGGGGGCTGATACAGGATAGATTGGCAGTTCCGCTAATCTACCAAGTCGGCCGTAGAACTGTGGATCGTCGACTCTTGTATGATCGAGACGTCGGCTCTGGGAACGGAGCAGAGCGTCTGCGGTTCAGTAGAGCTGTGCCCCTTCGGGACAGAAAGGACTTGGTTAAGCAAGTAAAACAATTCTGGTGGTTGGGGGACCACTTTGAGTTTGATATTGATGGTTGACCAAAGTTGTTGCCTAGGCCGACCTACGTATTTTTAGGTATCAATAGGTATATTTAAGTAGGACAGTGGTGGCACCAAAAAAATTATAAAAACAAAAAACTGCATTGCTCTTGTGGATATGTACATTTGGCACTAATACATATGTATATATATTCATATATGCATATGTATAGGTGTGTGTGCATTTGCATAAGCTGCTGCGGGAAAAAAAAAAAAAAAAAAAAAAAAAAATTCTGCTGGTGGCTGTTCTAGTTTTAAGTTATTTTAAGTAATTTTAAGTAGTTTTAAGTTATTTACGTATATTCATTACGTATACTTTCGTTTTATTTAGGTTAATTTAGTGTTATTTAGGTAAAGGGTAGTTTTAAGTTTTATATAAAAATGTCAAAGGAAAACGAGTTTTAAAGAATTTCTCGTTTAGTTTAAAATAATATTGAATTTTAATATAAGTTAGTCTTTACGCCGAAAGGCATTTTTTTAATAAAGTTATAGTATAATTTAGAGCGCCCGCATGGGGCCAGTAAGTTAGTTAAGTTATTCTGTAAGCTAGTTTTTAAGGTTTTTGTCTAGCATTTAAGTAGTTATAAGTTAAATTGAAAATAAAAATTGAATTTAAAAAAAAAAAAAAAAAAAACTGTCACCACTTTTCAATAAAACATTTAAGTGCCATGTTGATTATATCACTAAAATTCTTTATATGCCAAATGCAAGACTTCCAAAAATTGCAAGGAAAAACCTGTGATATAAGAAGATGGAAGAGCATGTTGATTATTGTCGGAATAACTTTCGAATACTTGATGATAATGGAAGATTTTACAACGATGACCTCCTTAAACTTATTTCCAAGGTAGATGAACATTTAAGAGTTGATGCTATAAATGAGGCTACTTCTTCGGTGCATAGGTCAACATACAACCATCTCAATCACAATTTATGCGAGCTTAATTATTTCCGGAACGAAAATATGCAAGAGCTTATCTCAGCGATATTTAAAATCAGAGGGGAGCTGATAAGTCTTCACTACATTCCACATCGAAAGCATCTACCTACCTACTGTAGAATATGTAATTTAAGAGAAAGAGAAGATGTTATTCATTTCATAGGAAAGTGTCCAGTTTTAGGCGAATTTCGCAGAAATTGGTTGGGCAGCAACTTGAAGTCATCGGATGAAGTAGTGGCACACCTCAACTGTGAAGGAAATATAAATAAATTCTTCAATTATTTTCGAACTGCAATGTCCTACCGCAACCAAATTATAAACGAATCATTTTAAACTAAAACTTATATATTTATTTTTATATTTTAAATATTATAACTTTTTATCAACAAACTTCAAATAGATAAATTGTTGTTATTTTTTTAATCGTATTTCAATCGGGCAGAAGGCAAAGCCAAGCCTTAACGATTTTATATAATATTTTTTTGTAAAACAATCTGAATTAATGATAATAAATCGAATCTATCTATCTATCTATCTAGACATTGTTATACACCGCGATTTATTTGCTTGGTGTGTTGTTAGTTGGTGGTGTCCTTCTATTAGAGATTCAGGCATATGTGCTTTTTACCCATGAGATTCCAGGTGTGAACAAAAATATCTGAAGCCTCTATCAAGTATAAAGACATCATTTCTTCTAAGAAAACTGCCTCATCGCCCCGTTTTCATTTTGGAAGAGCCTGTTCATTATTGTTGAATCGGTATCAGTTGCAGCATAAAGCCCCAAAACATAATGAATTTATCCATCACAGCAGGTGATTAGAAAAGGTTTAACCAAACTCTCGAATTTATGTAAGCTGTAGGTTTCTTTTGAAATGCATAATTCGAGCTCTTCTGTATGCAAACATATGTCCCATCACAAATGACAATAGCCAGTTGAAGGTTGCCAAACAATTCGTTTGGAATTAATTTATTCCTTCTTGCATCGTCTTGAATGCTTATATGTTCCAAGCCCAAATAGCGGAGTAGAAAATGACTTAGTAGTTAACGATTACTTTCGCCCGTTCTTAATTTTCCATGAAAGCAAAAAGCTCGATGCTTAAAACGGAAGGTACGTAGGCTTGTAAGTTTGTGAACTGATTTGGATTTAATCCTACCTGTTTTATATGATGTGGACTGTAGTTGATTGTCCTTTATGTAAATTGTGTGTTTTGTTTAAATTGTAAATTTGTAATTAAAAAAAGTGTTTTTTGTTATAAATGTTAAATGTTTAATTCAATGTGTAATTTGTATATAATGTATGTTAAATAAATTGTAATGTTTGTGATACTTATTGTAAATTATGCTGCTGCTGGTTGCTTCTGCTTCTTGTTGTGGATGTCGTCAAAGTGAAAGAGAAAATTTAAAATTCTTGTTTCCAAAGCAGAAGCAACGGCAAAATAAGAAAAATAGATAATTGTTACAACAGTTGCTTTTAAACAATTTAAGAGAGAGAATTATCATAGGGTATTACATTTAATGTTTGTAAATTGCAATGAAATTAAAACTGTTATACAAGATATAGGAGTCAAATTTTGTTGTAAGATATACAAATAAGTTTAAATGAGATATTTATGATATTGTTTCAGAACATTCAGCCCCCCCTGGAAGACTCCGGTCTTTCAGTAGAAGGTAAGGGAGCAAGTTTCACTATAGGTCAGATGTAACTGCCGTTGTAAGTTTTGACAGTAACGACTCTGCATTTGCCATCATTTCCGGGGTGGTTTTCCGTCACCCGGCCAAGTATCCATTTTCATGGAGGGAGATTAGGGTCATTTAATAGGACGACATCATCGATTTGGAGATTTCGTTGCACTTTTTGCCATTTTGGTCGAGTTTGAAGTGACGTCAAGTATTCTTGGTGCCAGCGCTTCCAGAATCTTTGCATAAGTGCCTGTAAGAGAAACCAGTTACTTTTGGTTGAAACATTTTCTAGGTTAATAGCAGGTATAGGAACTGAAGAATAAGATTCTCCAATCATAAAATGGGATGGAGTTAGAGAAGTAGATTCAAAATCAGACGTTTGTAACATAGGGCGCGAATTTAAAAGACTTTCGATCTTGGTCAGTACGCTGTACATTTCTTCGTAGGTCAGCCTATGTTCACCTGTAACGAGTTTTAAATGGGTTTTCACTGATTTTACCCCAGCCTCCCATAATACTCCAAAGTGAGGTGCGGAAGGTGGGATAAATTTCCAGGCGATTTGGTCCTTTGATAGATGATCGATGATAATGTTGTTTCGTTGCTGAGTCATAACAATGTCGAATAGTTCACCAAGTTTTCTTTGAGCGCCATGAAAATTAGTTGTATTGTCGATCCATGTTTCTGATGGTTTACCGTAACGCGCCACGAACCGGTCCAGAGCTAACAGAAACGCATCTGTCGATAGGTCACTAACTAATTCAATATGGATTCCTTTAGTGACAAAGAATACGAACAACGCGATGTATGCCTTCACAAATTTAGGGTTTCAACCGCGAGCAAGGCGGAGGCTTATAGGGCCTGCGTAATCGACACCAATCTTACTTAAAGGACGTGAAAAACGAACACGCTCCACTGGTAGATCGCCCATAAGTTGATGTGTAGAAGTTTGACGTTGTCGAAAGCATTTGATACAATTGAAAACAATATTTTGTAACAGATTTCTGCAACCCAAAACATAATAGTTTTGTTTAACTAATGCGATCATTACGCCAGCGTGAAGATATTGGATGTGAATTGAATTAGCTATAAGTAAAGTAATGGGATGCGATTTACACAGATTTATCGGATGTTTTACATTGTAATTCAAATCCGAAGGCATTTATTTCGGAACCGAAAATTGAAGCTTGAGCACTTTTAATGAGTTGAGTTTTGGCTTCACGCATTTCCTGGGTACACAGATAGGGCAAGGAATTACGATTTTTCTTAAAACGCGAATTTCTAACAAAGCGATATATATAGCTCACAACACGAACTAGCTTGAACCAGTTGGAATATTTTGTAGCTAAAATTTCAAGAAGGTTTTTAACTCTCGAATTCACAACGAATACCTGTACTTTAGTACTTTTCCGTTTTTCTCGAAGGACCACTTCTAAATCTTCACTCGGAATATCTTCAATATTATAGGTAGGCCATTCTGAAGGTTCGTTTTTCAACCATGACGGTCCGTTCCACCAGATATCCGTTGATGAAAGCAGTGACGGTGAAATACCTCGTGACGCGACGTCAGCTGGATTTTCCGGAGATCTAACGTGATTCCAACGTTTGAATGGTAATGAGGTTTGAATTTCCGACGTCCGGTTTGCAACAAAGACCGACCATTTTTTCGGAGAAGTCGCCAGCCAATGAAGCACAATTGACAACTCGGTCCAGGCAAAAACTGAAATATCTTTCTCCTGTAAAGAAACTTTAATTTTATTTACAAGTCGGGTTAGTAAGAGAGCCCCACAAAGTTCAAGTTTGGCAAAGATATAACTTTTATCGGAGCGACTCTGGTCTTTGCTGCAACGATCGATATCATTACGTTCCCGTTCGGATCAACACTACGACAGTAAACGACGGCACCGTAGGCGTCCAAAGATGCATCACAAAATGCGTGTAGCTCCTTGTGGGTTTTACCAGACCACATTACCCTCGGAATTGATATTGATTCAACCAACGGAAGCTCATCACGGATTTTTGTCCATCGATAGACGAATTCTTCAGGAACATAACCATCCCAGCTTATTTTTTCTCGCCATAAATCCTGAAAGAAGATTTTGATCCAAACCACAACTGGAGCGAGAAAGCCTAATGGGTCAAAAATACGCGAAGCATCGGAATATATACGGTGTTTGGTAGACGTTGTTGGTTGCGGAAGAGACACCTTGTAGGAGAAGCAATCCTTAGAAGGACACCATCGGAGACCAAGAACCTTGATCACTCCTGATACTTCAATTTCTACTGGGAACATCTCACGTTGGTCCTTTGGCAAGAAGATTAAGAGCGGCCAACAATTTGTGGTCCATTTTGGAAATTGAATCCACCTAGCTGCAAAAGTTCCACCAGTTCAGTTCGAAGAGACATTACTTCATCTATAGAATCAGCTCCCGTGAAAACGTCGTCGACGTAGAAGTCATTCAAGAAAACATTCGCGGCTCTAGGATGCGTTTTCGCGTAATCAATCGCGAGTTGTTTCAATGTTCTTACCGATAAAAATGGAGCAGCTGATGTACCGTAGATTACAGTTAGTAACTTGTAATGCTTTAATGGTTCCTCTGGTGAAGAACGCCAAATTATTCGCTGATAGTATATATATCCCCGGGTATAACAAAACCATGACGACGACTTCGAAGGCAAATAGTGAAAATATCGTGCTGAATAGTAGGGCCAACAAGAAGAAGCTCGTTGAGAGAAGATTTTTCAGAATTTTGAGGCTTGGCTGAACCATCAAAAGCCACCCTTAATTTGGTGGTAGAACTATAAGATTTTACTACGGCGTGATGAGGAAAATAATAACTTCCCGAAGACTCTGTCACAACTTCATGCTGGAGTATTTCCACCATATATCCTAACGCGAGATACTCATTTATAAAGTCAGTGTATTGGGCTTTCAAATCAGGATTGGTTAAAAATCTGCGCTCCATAGAACGCAATCTATTAAGAGATATGCCAAAAGAGTTGCAGAGTTTTGAACTATAATTCGCTTTGAACGGCAACTCAACTATGTTACGTCAATCAGTGGCACGCTTATGGGTTGTTACGAAATTTTCCTCATCTTTTTCTTCCTCAATCGAAAAAATTGATTGCCAATTGACAATTGGGTACAAAAAGTCTTAATTTCAGGACTGCTGAACGCACGTTCTTGTTCAATGCTACCTGCTACTACCCACCCGAACATCGTAAAAATACAATTAGCAAGTGCATTTTCAGTTGGAGTGGAAGGTACCTTGATGATATCAAATACCCTATCAGCACCTATCAGGCAATCAATTGGACCGGGCTTATTGAAATTAGGATCGGCTAATTCAAGCGAAAGGTATGATTCTATATTTCGAACAGCGAGTGGGGCAGGTGGAAGCATTTAAGTTAGTTTCGAGATGACGTAGCAGTTAACTTCAATATTGGAAGTATCGTAACGAGAGAATAAGTTCATATTTACCAAACCATTCGTAACACCGGCACAAGTAGACCCAACACCCATTATAGGAATTCGCGACGGTTTTCGTAATAATCCCTAACGTTGGACGACCAGCTCTGTAAGGAAAGAGACTTGCGATAATGTATCCAATAACACGCGAATTTTATGAGGAGTTCCATATTTATCATGAACAATGACGACATCAGTTGGAAGTAGAGTAGAAAAATGACGAGATGGTTCCAATGTATTACAATTAACGTTTATAGGTTCAGATGTGCTCTTTGACGATGAAGGACCATTGGAACCAGTTAGAACTACGTTTTCAGTAGGATGAACCAACGTATTATGCCGTTTGTTGCACAATTTGCAGCGTAAGTACAAACGAAATCTGTTTGAAGGATGGCCTGGGCGAAGGCAGTAAAAACAAAGCTTATTTTCTTAAGCGAAATCCCGACGGGCTTATATAGATAGCGAAGAAAAAGATTTGCAAGAAGAAAGAAGATGATCGTCCTTGAACTTGGGACAACCTGCCTTAGCTTCCACCATATGTGACCGAACACTTTTTTGAATACTACTTGTATGTTTAGAAACCGAAATATCTGACGATTCTGTTCCGCAACTTCAAGGCAATTACACGTATTTTGTACAAAATCAAGAAACTCTTGAATCTTACACTCAGTATCAGAGCCTACCTCACGAGCCCATTCTTGTTTCGTTTCTTAATCAAGTTTTTGTAGTAAAATATAAATTATCCTTGGATCTCTGGATGTAGCTCCTAACGAATTAAGAACGCGTATAATCTCATCAGCTTGATCGAAAACTTTACGAAGAAGCGCAGCACTAGGAGATTTAACCGACACGGTAACGACAAGAAAGTCTGAATATATATTTTTTTTTTTTTTACACTATCAGATCCTGTTCATAAGGAGCTTAGAGCTAGCTTCAGCTTATGAACAAAGATTTGCCAACACATTATATGTGTTCCACTGGCTCATCACTTAGTGCTGGTGTTAGTTGTTAGTAATGTAAAACAAATGACTACAATAACACAAGCACTATAATACAATAAAACATATAATTTAACAATACAAAATACATAAAACATGAACTAAAAGCGTGGAGCACAGGTTTTCAGTACATTCTTAAGATTTATTTTATTGTCATTATAATCAATCATTTTAGAATTTAAATTGAAAAGCCTGCACATGCGGGTAAGCGGCTCATTTATACCATAATTCGTCCGATGGTGTGGACAATGTAGGAGCTCAAGGCTACGCAGATGGTGAGCACCCCCACGATAATTGAGTCCAACACAAGTAAGTAGATCAGGTGCATCTAATGCACCCGAAAGAAGTTGGTGGATAAAAACTATATCGTTATTTACACGCCTATTTAACAAGAACTGAATGTGTAGAAGCTGAATTCGGTGTTCATAAGGTGGAAGGTCATAAGGATCTGTCTAGGGAAGACCTTCTAAGGCAAAACGAAAAAAATTATGCTGAACTGCCTCTATCCTAGATCTATGAACATCATAGAACGGAGTCCATACCTGCGATGCGTATTCCAGATGCGGACGAACAAAACAATTGTATAAAGATAGGGTAACATAAGGGTCTTGAAACTCTTTGGACCATCTTTTTACAAATCCTAACATTGAGTTAGCCTTTTTAACAAGAGAGTTGATGTGCTCTGTGAAATCTAGACTTGGATTGAAGACGATTCCAAGATCTTTAAAACTAACAACACGGCACAATGTATGTTGTGAAATATTATAGTCAAATATGATTGGTACTCGTTTCTTTGAAAAAGTCATAGTTTGACATTTCGCTGGGTTAAGGTTTAATCCATTCTTGCTGCACCAAGTACAAAAGCTATCAATGTCGGCTTGCAGATTCACACGATCACCGCTTGAGCATATAGATTTAAAAATCTTCATATCGTCAGCAAAAACCAGAACTTTACTATTGCGAATGCATGATGTTACATCATTAATAGCAAGAATAAAAAGAATGGGACCTAAATGACTTCCTTGTGGTACTCCAGAGTTGGCAGTAAAAGGGTTTGAAAATGTTTTTCTGAATTTCACCTGGTAAGATCTATTTCGAAGATAAGAATATATCCAATCAATAAATCCAGCAGAAAATCCAAAGGCCTTAAGTTTAAAAATTATAATGTCGTGGGAAAGTTGGTCTAAAGCTTTTGAAAAGTCGGTATAAATGCAATCTAGTTCCTGTCCGTTTTCCAAAGCATTGGAGCACTTGTGTAAAAACGTTAGAAGGTTCGTTACCGTTGACCGCCTCTGCATAAATCCATGTTGTTGATTACAGATAATATTTTTGCAGAAAAACGTCATACTATTACAAACCACTTGCTCAAATAGCTTTGGAATACAAGAGAGTTTGGCAATCGGTCTGTAGTTCTTTATGTCAGACTTACTACCCTTTTTAAAAACGGGTGTAATAAATGATTTTTTCCATACACTGGGAAATTTCCCCGACTTAAGGGATAGCTCGAAAAAGCTACATTTTTTCAGTATAATTTTAGGAATGCCATCTGGGCCTGGAGAGTAGTCATCTTTAAGCAATGAAAGAAAATGTAAAATTTTGTTATGTTCCATCGGAACGTTGTTAAAAGTAACTTGAGGACAGTCACGCAAATATTCAAAGAACTCGACATCAATATCAACACGAGTGTCAATAAAAGAGTTACTAAATTTTTTTGAAAATGCATTACAGATATCAGAAGAGCTCGTTAACGAAGAATCATTATAAACAAAGTTTATTGGATATCCGTCAGACTTCTTTTTTGAATTTACAAAATTCCAAAACTTCTTTGGATCAAGTTTCAATGAAGCCTCCATTTCCTTTAAGTAGTCAGAGTATAAACTTTTAGATAGGTTATTAAACTGCTCAAAAAGCGAAATATACACATTATGATCCAAACTAGAAAGACTTTTAATATAAGTTTTCCAAGCCTTATTTCTTTTGTTACGAAGAGATGTGAGCTCCTTTGTAAACCATGGATGTGAAACTTGGGAAGTCTTAGACAGTATAGTAGGAACAGATTTTGCTAAGCAGTTATTGAAAATAGTATAAAATTCAGTAACTGCAACGTCAATATTAGTTAAAGAAATATCTTAAATACCAGAGGAACTTAATTCATCAAAAAGTAATTGAAAATTAGCTTTACGAAAATCAAGAGAATATGAACAGTCATGAGACTGAGTGTTATTGAGCAAATGGCAGCTCAAATCCAAAAATATATCAAGGGGAGGATGGTAGCTGTCTATATTTGATAAGGCTGTGGCAGATTCTACCACAACAACACTAGCAGCGTCAGATGAAAAGACTTAATCGAGAATTTGATTTTTTAAGTTTTTAATACAGCTTACTTGCTCTAAGTTAGTACAAATAATATTATCCAAAAGAAGAAGCTCCTGTTGAGAGGAAGTAGAGGATGCTTCAAAATAGGACTCGTCTTCTGAGGGGATCCAATTAACGTTAGGCAAATTGAAGTCACCCACCAGTAAAATATTACTATTAAAGCCAGCTGTAACAATTACATGATCCAAATCTAAGGAGACTCAGAATAAATTGCTGCTGGACTTTTAGGAGGAATATAAACATTCAGAATGTAAAAATCTTTGGATTCAATTGAAATTCTAAGGCAAATAAGTTCAATTGATACATTAAAAGGGAATGAGACAAGATAAGATGTGAGATGATTACGAACAGCAATCAAAACACCACCACCAACTTCTTTGGGCTTATCTACATGACGATCTCTTCTGAAAACATTGAACTCTTCGTCAAAAATTTCCTTGTCTAAAAAGGTGTCATTGAGCCATGTTTCAGTAAGAACAATGATATCATGCGGAAATGCCTGAGATTTTTTGAAAATTTCAGCAGTTTTGCTGCGAATCCCTCTAACATTCTGGTAGAAGAGGGATAACCTATTTAGTTTTTTGAAGCAGGGATTTTCGAAGATTTTCGATTAACTCTTTGTTTAGAACGCACCAAAAATTCATTAACAAGAGTATCGGTAGGCCAATACTTGCTATTACAAAGAGCATCAAATAATGATGGGGGAGCTGTTATTTTGAAAGAAGATACGAAGCTATCAGGTTTACTGATTTTAGTGCATTTAATGCATGAAGAAGAAGAGATACATTTGATGTCCACCAGATGTTGGAGTATATCACTGGATTGAAGGTTGGGGTCCAGTCGGGACACAAATATTAATTTTGGCCTAGGTACTGCTTCAATTTTTTTTGGTGCTACAGAGGTTATCACGGAAAGAGAACTAATGGTAGGATTTTCAATCTCAACTGTTTGAATGGGCGTATCAATGGAAGCTATTGGTTGATCTAAGTCAGCATTTAAAATGATGGCGGGTGAAATGTTCATATCCTGGACAGGAACTGAAGCGTTTTCAACTGTTTTATTATTATTGCTCCTAAGGTTCGTACGCTTAGGAGCAGGGTAAGATTTTTTCGATGACGATGAACCCTCACGGCCTCTTTTCTTGCTCTTAGAAGAACTAGAAATTTTTTGATTTATTATTTCAGTTGAAACTAAGTTTTCATCATCTGTTGAAGTTGATTTAACAGATGTTTCAGTTGCTAACGGAAACGAGTTGACATTTGAAATTATAGAATTGAAATGCACTAAGAGATCTTCAAATGTCTTCGAAATTTTCAAGACATCTGTTTTCAAAGCCGACATTTTAAAAGAAAGTTGGGAAAGAGACAGTTGCCTACAATTAGCACAATACCAAAAAGCAATTTTTGAAGAAATTATCTTTTCAATAAAAGCACTAGTTGAGCCAAGGCACTTGGCGTGGAAAGATTGACCACAAGAACCAAAGCATTCGAAAAGGGGGACTGAGTCCGAATGCTCAAGGCACTTAACAGCTGAACATTTCATAATAATAAAGAATCAAGAAACAACAAAAATTAAATAATAAAAAAAAAAGAAAGTAACAACAAATAGTCTTGTCTGGGATTCGAACCTGAAAAAAATGATCACTTGTATGAACTCAACCACGAGCAGACACGCACAACCAGCGAGCTCAATAAAAGTATGAATTTAGAGGAAAATTAATATAACAAGATAGTACTAAAAATTATTATGATATCAAAATATATGATTGAATAATAAAGTGAGCTTTATCGTAGCGCTCCTCTAGCTAATCCCACGCTTCGATATAGTTTTTGTTCGTACACATAGTATTTTTAAATAATTCAGCGGGTTGCTTACCGAGAAACGATTTTAAGTATTGAAATTTTTGAGTACCTGTGAGTGATATATTAGTGTCAATTGAAAATATCCTTAAAACCTGGCCACTCTTTATAATCACCATTAAAAGTAGGTACGATTAGCTTTGGCAATTGAACCGATTTGGTAGTTTTTTCAGTTTCGATATTCTTAAGAAATTGCTCTTGTTGCATTGTAAGCGATTCACTAATTGAAGCAATGTTTAAAGGCGGAGGGGATGGAGGTTCAACAACAGGACTTTTTTCGCGAATAGCACTAGTTATTGCAGCATGGGCATTAAGATACTTGCTTTCGTACTCCTCGTACCCTGGCTCAGGGTCAACGACAGCACGATCGGCAACAAAATCATACATTTTGTCAGAGAGATCAATTAAATCGGTCCACGCTTCCTTAAGCCTGACTAAATGAACTTCCAGAGCAGAAAGCAAAGTAGATTCATAGATGCTTTCAGAAAAGGTCAATTGCATGAAAAGCGAAGCATTTGCGTGACCGCGTTTGCCCTTAACCTTATGTAGATTAATTTTTATTAAATGTACCAAAATGTTCTTAATTTCTACAATAAGTATTTGTGCAACACAACGGAGTTAATTTACAGCTTTCTAATAAGAAGTTCAATGTTTAAATAGTTCTCAAATGCAACACGTGTTTGATATATATATATGTATATACATATAAAATATGTACAATTTAATTAATTTAATATAGATATTGATAATAAGTTTTCATCAAAAAAAGCATAGCATTAAAAAAAGGCAATAAGCATAATTAATTGGAGAGCTTAAAATAAATTAAGAATTGTCTCACAATTTTAATCACTTTGATCGACCGCACTGCACTAATTTTATTAATCCGACTACGATGGACCAATGTTTTATATGATGTGGACTGTAGTTAATTGTCTTTTATGTGAATTGTGTGTTTTGTTTAAATTGTAAATTTGTAATTAAAAAAAGTGTTTTTTGTTATAAATGTTAAATATTTAAAAAAATACTTTTTAACAAGTTAATCTGTTAAATGAACAAATTTTGTGGTCCAAATTATGCTTAAAATGTTTTCGTCTCTCCCTTATTGACCGCAAAGAAAAATAAAAATAAAAGAAAAAAGAAAAACAAAAAACAAAAAAGATGTTATTTAATTTAGTTATTTTTTATTTTTATTTTTTATTTTTATTTTCTTGATACCGAATGCATTTCGGAAGGCATTGGCCTACCATCTTCAGCGTAATACGCGTGACAACTAAAAGCATAGAGTATAGAGTACATATAAGAAAGTTAGAAAATGACATTTAGAATTTATACGTTAACATATATAATTATACAACACATACAAGTTTAAATTTATTTGGCAAGAGAAAAAAGACTCGATGATATTGGGCTTTCTTCTAAGTTCATAAGGTTGTCGTTGATGTTCATGTATATGGACTCGTATGCGTCCAGTTTTGATGGGAAAGGTACACTTTTTATTAACTTGTAGTTGTCGATTAGAGACTTCAAGTTATGTGGTTCAGTGTTAGCCAAATCAAATGCATGAGCTGCAACAGCCTTTTGGGTGTCTTTGTTGTTGAAGTACCTCTGGTGTTCGGCTATGCGACACTCAACAGCACGTTTAGTCTGGCCGATGTACTTGCTGCCGCAAGTAGGACAAGTGATTTGGTAAATACCACTCTTCTTGTTCATGGGTTTGACGTCTTTGGAAGTGCCAAGATGAGAGCTGAGTTTGTTTTTGTTGGAGTTTGTGATGGTTAAATTAGCTTTGCTAAATGTGTGTTTAAGTTGATTGCAGATTTTAGGTATAAAAGAAAGTGCGACACGACGTTCGGTGTTGATGTGGGTGTCGTTTTGTGAGAACAGAGTAGAACAGTTCTTCTTCCTAATTCTTTCCGTATGTTTTCTTATCAAACTATCGATGAGCGACTTTTTATAACCGTTGACTTGAGCTAAATGAAGAATTTGTTCATATTCCTTTTTGTAATCCGAAACGGAAAGAGGCAACCGGCACATGCGATAAATCATTGAATTAAATGATGCTATTTTGTTTTGATAAGAGCAGTAGGAATCGGGTGTAATATATCTGTCGGTGGTAGTAGATTTTCTGAAAACTTCGAATTGTATGTTATGACCAATGCGTTTAATTTTCAAATCGAGAAATGATAAAGAGTGATCAGAAGCATCTTCCAACTCATAAGTAAATTTTATGCTGTCGTGGCGACTGTTGATGAGATGTAAAACACGCTCGACATCGGATTGTTTTACAACAGCAAACGTATCGTCGACATATCGCCACCAAATTCTTGGAAAAATGTCTTCGTCTTTCATCTCTCTCTCCAATTTGCACATAAACGCTTCAGCAATATATGGTGAAAGACTATTGCCCATGCTACATCCAAAGTCGTTCAAATAATACGTGTCTCTGAACTGAAAACAATTGTATTTCATACAAGTTTCTATTGCGAATATGTATGCGTTGGTATGTTCAGTTGAAACGTTCGATTTGTGTAAATGTTCTTTGATAGCGTCAATAGCTAAATTGACCGGAACGCTGGGAAAAAGTGCAGTGACATCAAAAGAAATCATAATTTCATCCTCTGCTAATTCGATGTCTTTTACTTTCTCAACAAATTCAAATGAGTTTTCGACTGAAAAACCTTCAAACCTGCAAACTTTTTCATTTCAGACATAAGCCATTTTGCGGATTTTTCGAAAGGAGAATTCACACAAGAAACAATTTTTCTCATCTTATCGCCACTCTTATGAATTTTTGGCAAACCATACATAAGGGGTACTTGTGGATTCGATTCTCTCAAACGAAATTTGTTTACAGCGAAGACAGTATGTAAAACGTCGATGATGGATTTTGCGTCTTTAACCATTTTATTAAGCGGATAACGGCAAACCTTAAAATTATCTTCAGATATCGATTGAATCATCCTATCAAAGACTTAAGTACTCGATTCCACTTAATAGTATCTGAGTCTGGTTTGTTCCTGGAGGCAAAACTTTTTGTTTCAATAATCACTTCCGAAGCTTTTTCTCTTATTTGTTTTTTGATTGTATCGCTGTTTCAATGTCAGCGATGACGTCAATGAGTGGAAGCGAAAGGGGTTTAACTGAGAAATTCAAACCTCGATTAAGCAAACTCATTTCATCTGGACTAAAGTTTTCATTAGATAAATTTACAACTAAATCTTCTACCTCTTTTATCACAGGTTTAAGTTCTATGGATTGAACTTTGCGCTTCAATAAAATATTTAATTTCTTAGAATGTTTTATTCGTTTTTTGTGAAAAATATTTTCAGCGCGGCTAATGATTATTGATTGTTTAGCTGTAAAATCGTTGAAAAATATGTTGTTTTTTAACCGTTTGACCATTTTAAGGTGTAATTCATATAAATCTAATTGTATAGCGTCTAGATTTTTATAATGATTTTCTATTTCAGATTTTAACCAATTTAATTTTGCAACGCGGATGACTTTTTCGGTGCGTGTGTTAGATAATGCACAATATAGTTTCATAAATTGTGGAAACACATTATTTATTTTACACTGTTTGAGGAAAATTATGTCTGCTTTAATTCTTTTTGCTTTAGTTAGCAAACGCGAATAAATGTTCAAGTCTTGTTGGGAATACATTATGATTAAAAAAATACTTTTTAACAAGTTAATCTGTTAAATGAACGAATTTTGTGGTCCAAATTATGCTTAAAATGTTTTCGTCTCTCCCTTATTGACCGCAAAAAAGATTTAAGAAAAATAAAAACAAAAGAAAAAAGAAAAACAAAAAACAAAAAAGATGTTATTTAATTTAGTTATTTTTATTTTTATTTTTTATTTTTATTTTCTTGATACCGAATGCATTTCGGAAGGCATTGGCCTACCATCTTCAGCGTAATGCGCGTGACAACTAAAAGCATAGAGTATAGTGTACATATAAGAAAGTTAGAAAATGACATTTAGAATTTATACGTTAACATATATAATTATACAACACATACAAGTTTAAATTTATTTGGCAAGAGAAAAAAGACTCGATGATATTGGGCTTTCTTCTAAGTTCATAAGGTTGTCGTTGATGTTCATGTATATGGACTCGTATGCGTCCAGTTTTGATGGGAAAGGTACACTTTTTATTAACTTGTAGTTGTCGATGAGAGACTTCAAGTTATGTGGTTCAGTGTTAGCCAAATCAAATGCATGAGCTGCAACAGCCTTTTGGGTGTCTTTGTTGTTGAAGTACCTCTGGTGTTCGGCTATGCGACACTCAACAGCACGTTTAGTCTGGCCGATGTACTTGCTGCCGCAAGTAGGACAAGTGATTTGGTAAATACCACTCTTCTTGTTCATGGGTTTGACGTCTTTGGAAGTGCCAAGATGAGAGCTGAGTTTGTTTTTGTTGGAGTTTGTGATGGTTAAATAAGCTTTGCTAAATGTGTGTTTAAGTTGATTGCAGATTTTAGGTATAAAAGAAAGTGCGACACGACGTTCGGTGTTGATGTGATGTGAAAAGATGAAAGACGAAGACATTTTTCCAAGAATTTGGTGGCGATATGTCGACGATACGTTTGCTGTTGTAAAACAATCCGATGTCGAGCGTGTTTTACATCTCATCAACAGTCGCCACGACCGCATAAAATTTACTTATGAGTTGGAAGATGCTTCTGATCACTCTTTATAATTTCTCGATTTGAAAATTAAACGCATTGGTCATAACATACAATTCGAAGTTTTCAGAAAATCTACTACCACCGACAGATATATTACACCCGATTCCTACTGCTCTTATCAAAACAAAA
Organism: Baccha elongata; assembly: GCA_951217065.1. Lineage (NCBI taxonomy): Eukaryota > Metazoa > Arthropoda > Insecta > Diptera > Syrphidae > Baccha > Baccha elongata. The sequence goes on from CATNUY010000365.1 coordinate 334,924, forward strand.
TAGCATCATTTAATTCAATGATTTATCGCATGTGCCGGTTGCCTCTTTCCGTTTCGGATTACAAAAAGGAATATGAACAAATTCTTCATTTAGCTCAAGTCAACGGTTATAAAAAGTCGCTCATCGATAGTTTGATAAGAAAACATACGGAAAGAATTAGGAAGAAGAACTGTTCTACTCTGTTCTCACAAAACGACACCCACATCAACACCGAACGTCGTGTCGCACTTTCTTTTATACCTAAAATCTGCAATCAACTTAAACACACATTTAGCAAAGCTAATTTAACCATCACAAACTCCAACAAAAACAAACTCAGCTCTCATCTTGGCACTTCCAAAGACGTCAAACCCATGAACAAGAAGAGTGGTATTTACCAAATCACTTGTCCTACTTGCGGCAGCAAGTACATCGGCCAGACTAAACGTGCTGTTGAGTGTCGCATAGCCGAACACCAGAGGTACTTCAACAACAAAGACACCCAAAAGGCTGTTGCAGCTCATGCATTTGATTGGGCTAACACTGAACCACATAACTTGAAGTCTCTCATCGACAACTACAAGTTAGTAAAAAGTGTACCTTTCCCATCAAAACTGGACGCATATGAGTCCATATACATGAACATCAACGACAACCTTATGAACTTAGAAGAAAGCCCAATATCATCGAGTCTTGTTTCTCTTGCCAAATAAATTTAAACTTGTATGTGTTGTATAATTATATATGTTAACGTATAAATTCTAAATGTCATTTTCTAACTTTCTTATATGTGCTCTATACTCTATGCTTTTAGTTGTCACGCGTATTACGCTGAAGATGGTAGGCCAATGCCTTCCGAAATGCATTCGGTATCAAGAAAATAAAAATAAAAAATAAAAATAAAAAATAACTAAATTAAATAACATCTTTTTTGTTTTTTGTTTTTCTTTTTTCTTTTGTTTTTATTTTTCTTAAATCTTTTTTGCGGTCAATAAGGGAGAGACGAAAACATTTTAAGCATAATTTGGACCACAAAATTCGTTCATTTAACAGATTAACTTGTTAAAAAGTATTTTTTTAATCATAATGTATTCCCAACAAGACTTGAACATTTATTCGCGTTTGCTAACTAAAGCAAAAAGAATTAAAGCAGACATAATTTTCCTCAAACAGTGTAAAATAAATAATGTGTTTCCACAATTTATGAAACTATCTTGTGCATTATCTAACACACGCACCGAAAAAGTCATCCGCGTTGCAAAATTAAATTGGTTAAAATCTGAAATAGAAAATAATTATAAAAATCTAGACGCTATACAATTAGATTTATATGAATTACACCTTAAAATGGTCAAACGGTTAAAAAACAACATATTTTTCAACGATTTTACAGCTAAACAATCAATAATCATTAGCCGCGCTGAAAATATTTTTCACAAAAAACGAATAAAACATTCTAAGAAATTAAATATTTTATTGAAGCGCAAAGTTCAATCCATAGAACTTAAACCTGTGATAAAAGAGGTAGAAGATTTAGTTGTAAATTTATCTAATGAAAACTTTAGTCCAGATGAAATGAGTTTGCTTAATCGAGGTTTGAATTTCTCAGTTAAACCCCTTTCGCTTCCACTCATTGACGTCATCGCTGACATTGAAACAGCAATACAATACAAACCATTTGATATCAAAACACAAATAAGAGAAAAAGCTTCGGAAGTGATTATTGAAACAAAAAGTTTTGCCTCCAGGAACAAACCAGACTCAGATACTATTAAGTGGAATCGAGTACTTAAGTCTTTGAAAAATCGGAATGTATTTTACATGAAATCTGACTAAGGTAATAAAGTAGTTGTAATCAACAAAAACGATTATAATGATAGGATGATTCAATCGATATCTGAAGATAATTTTAAGGTTTGCCGTTATCCGCTTAATAAAATGGTTAAAGACGCAAAATCCATCATCGACGTTTTACATACTGTCTTCGCTGTAAACAAATTTCGTTTGAGAGAATCGAATCCACAAGTACCCCTTATGTATGGTTTGCCAAAAATTCATAAGAGTGAAAAATTGAAAAAGATGAGAAAAATTGTTTCTTGTGTGAATTCTCCTTTCGAAAAATCCGCAAAATGGCTCATGTCTGAAATGAAAAAGTTTGGCAGGTTTGAAGGTTTTTCAGTCCAGAACTCATTTGAATTTGTTGAGAAAGTAAAAGACATCGAATTAGCAGAGGATGAAATTATGATTTCTTTTGATGTCACTGCACTTTTTCCCAGCGTTCCGGTCAATTTAGCTATTGACGCTATCAAAGAACATTTACACAAATCGAACGTTTCAACTGAACATACCAACGCATACATATTCGCAATAGAAACTTGTATGAAATACAATTGTTTTCAGTTCAGAGACACGTATTATTTGAACGACTTTGGATGTAGCATGGGCAATAGTCTTTCACCATATATTGCTGAAGCGTTTATGTGCAGATTGGAGAGAGAGATGAAAGACGAAGACATTTTTCCAAGAATTTGGTGGCGATATGTCGACGATACGTTTGCTGTTGTAAAACAATCCGATGTCGAGCGTGTTTTACATCTCATCAACAGTCGCCACGACAGCATAAAATTTACTTATGAGTTGGAAGATGCTTCTGATCACTCTTTATCATTTCTCGATTTGAAAATTAAACGCATTGGTCATAACATACAATTCGAAGTTTTCAGAAAATCTACTACCACCGACAGATATATTACACCCGATTCCTACTGCTCTTATCAAAACAAAATAGCATCATTTAATTCAATGATTTATCGCATGTGCCGGTTGCCTCTTTCCGTTTCGGATTACAAAAAGGAATATGAACAAATTCTTCATTTAGCTCAAGTCAACGGTTATAAAAAGTCGCTCATCGATAGTTTGATAAGAAAACATACGGAAAGAATTAGGAAGAAGAACTGTTCTACTCTGTTCTCACAAAACGACACCCACATCAACACCGAACGTCGTGTCGCACTTTCTTTTATACCTAAAATCTGCAATCAACTTAAACACACATTTAGCAAAGCTAATTTAACCATCACAAACTCCAACAAAAACAAACTCAGCTCTCATCTTGGCACTTCCAAAGACGTCAAACCCATGAACAAGAAGAGTGGTATTTACCAAATCACTTGTCCTACTTGCGGCAGCAAGTACATCGGCCAGACTAAACGTGCTGTTGAGTGTCGCATAGCCGAACACCAGAGGTACTTCAACAACAAAGACACCCAAAAGGCTGTTGCAGCTCATGCATTTGATTTGGCTAACACTGAACCACATAACTTGAAGTCTCTCATCGACAACTACAAGTTAATAAAAAGTGTACCTTTCCCATCAAAACTGGACGCATACGAGTCCATATACATGAACATCAACGACAACCTTATGAACTTAGAAGAAAGCCCAATATCATCGAGTCTTTTTTCTCTTGCCAAATAAATTTAAACTTGTATGTGTTGTATAATTATATATGTTAACGTATAAATTCTAAATGTCATTTTCTAACTTTCTTATATGTACTCTATACTCTATGCTTTTAGTTGTCACGCGTATTACGCTGAAGATGGTAGGCCAATGCCTTCCGAAATGCATTCGGTATCAAGAAAATAAAAATAAAAAATAAAAATAAAAAATAACTAAATTAAATAACATCTTTTTGTTTTTTGTTTTTCTTTTTTCTTTTGTTTTTATTTTTCTTAAATCTTTTTTGCGGTCAATAAGGGAGAGACGAAAACATTTTAAGTTAAATGTTTAATTCAATTTGTAATTTGTATATAATGTATGTTAAATAAATTGTAATGTTTGTGATACTTATTGTAAATTATGCTGCTGCTGGTTGCTTCTGCTTCTTGTTGTTGATGTCGTCAAAGTGAACGAGAAAATTGAAAATTCTTGTGTCCAAAGCAGAAGCAACGACAAAATAAGAAAAATTGATAACTGTTACAACAGTTGCTTTTAAACAATTTAAGAGAGAGAATTATCTTAGGGTATTACATTTAATGTTGGTAAGTTGCACTGAAATTAAAACTGTTATACAAAATATAGGAGTCAAATTTTGTTGTAAGATATACAAATAATATAAATGAGATATTTATGATATTGTTTCAGAACACTACCTAATATCGACACAAATCCGGATTCATTTCACTGCCATTGTGAAAATTAAGTGGGTTTTAAACTAGGTTAGGAGCAGTTGACATCAAATCATCCTTTTGCTCTCCCGTAAAATCCCGATATTCGGTACTATTTGCTTAGTTCAACCAATCATGCGCAGATAGATGAGCGCCACATATGCGAGCGTTTTCTGGTATATATGTTTTTAAATCAAATCCTGTTTTCGAATCAATCCCGAAATACGTAACCTTTCATGGTTTTGGCAATAACTAAATATACAATGCGACTCTGTTGTAAAAACGCGTTTATAAACAGCTGAAATTACTTTCAATTGAACAGTCATCACTGCAGGAACAATTTGTTCTTATTCATGGTCAGGAAGATTGATGTCATGTCGGTTTTGGTCTTGCAATTCATGCCTACTTGCAATCCGAGTTGCTCTCAGCCAACACCGCATACATACTTAATTTAAGTTGCCATTCTGAAATACTTTTGTGTAACAAGGTATAAATCTTAAAAACATTAGATGTATTTTTTCCAACCCAAAATTGAATTTGACGTGAAAAGTGAGGCTTAAAAGAGTAACTTATAACACTGTGTTCGTATGATGGCGTTGAAAAAAATCCCACCTTTTATTCATTTATCTGATGAGGTGGAACCCATTGTAATATTATATTTCTTTGACGACAATTCTGGGAAAAGTTTTGGAATCTGATGGATCTCAACGAAGAACCACAACATAAACCTACAAAAGTATGCCCGTATTCATGCATTGGGTTATTGTTATTTGCCAAGCTAAGCTTATGTAATCTCGTGACATTCGAGATATATCGAGCTTGATTCTGAAACCTATATATTGTATTGTATGTTGTGAACTATAAAGGCATGCAAAAGATGTACAAAAATAAAGCTGTCCAAAGTATTTAAGTTTAATTTAAAATACGATAGAATCGTTTTTGAAATGACATTTTAGCTATTGCAAGTTCTTAATATTTTCCAAACATAAACTTATGAATTTCCTTTGATGTTTTATATTTTTTTTTATTTTTATCTTTAAACTAGTAGAAAACATATAACTATTTTATTTCTTATATGTAGTGCTATATTTTTTAACATGGAAAATACATAAAATATTTAATATTTTTGACCTTACCTCTTGTGGGGAACGTCAATTGTTTAAAACACTTTTCAAAGAACTTAGGAGCTCACTTATGAAAATGGAACGAATACTACGATGTAATTGTATAGAACAATTAAATTAATTTTTTTTATCGTATTCAAATCCATTTTAATTAATTAAAAAACACTTCAATTTATTATAGTATCAAAAAGCACCAAAAATTGTGTTTTACACTAGAACCGGGCTAATTGTCAATCTATCGGGAAGCTGCTAGAATATTTTTTTGATCTGATTTTTGTAAACAAGTGTAACCCAGAGTTCATCTCAAGAACTTATTCAATTTTTGTCTCCCCCTTACATAATTTGATCAAATGAAGAAGCTTCTAAACCGGTTCAAGTCTCATTCAAAAAATTAAAACAGTTCTATAACTACACTTGCGTGACCCATACGTATCGATTGCAAGCACATTTTACTTAAAAATAAACGCCATTCATTACGAACGAAAATCGATTCTTTTTAATTATGTTGTAAATTTTCATTATTTTTCCGACGTTTATTTTTTTTTTTTTATATGTTTTATAAATTGTTTAAAAGGTACAAAACCAACAATTTCATTTGATATCCAAAACAAATATAACATCTAATAGTTCTCATGATATTTGCATATAAAAGGGACATGTAAACATTAGCAGACCGAACTTTAAAGCCTGATATCTCATGACCCTGATTTCCGATTTTCAATAAACTTCACAGTTTGAATAGACTAATCTAAAGCTTCATTTTGCGACTAGTCTCATTAATGTACGCTTATGGCCCAGGTAACATATAATTTTGCCCTATCTCCTTTGATGATAATAGTAATGTAAAAACTCTGGACATACAGTGGCAAGCTAATTTGGAAACATACTATTTTTGGGTTCAAAAAACCTTACAACAAAGTCTTAATACCAGACGATCAGTTCTGTCAGTAATTGCAAAGTTGTATGACCCGATAGGGTGGTTGGCCCCTATCGTGGTTGTAGCAAAAATTCTAAAGCAACAGATCTGGAGGGGTCTTATCCCTTTATCCTAAATGGATACCTCTTTGACACCAGGTCAAATCAAAGAGTAACTACGACCTTTCTATATCATGCGGAGCTCTGATATGGCGGACTCAATTTCTCTAGCTAATCGTGGGAACAAAATTTAAATGTCAAAAAAAACGAAAAACAAAAAAAAATTTAAGAACTTCTTCATTCCGCGGGATGCTACCGCGAATGGAATTGCAGATCGCATGGAGAAAGACCTCCATGGAGACGATCCGAGACCGGTATGTAGCAAATATGCGTGGAGAAAACCTCCTACAGAAGTGCAAAACCAGGCAGAACGTCGAGACGCAGAGTCAACTGGTCAAGGGAGAATACCTTCCGGGCTGGGAAACGATGCTTATTGAAAGCAACCATCCACAGGTTCAGGGAGAATACCTCCCAAATCAGTGAAAGATGGAAAAAAGAAAAGTGAAGAGAAAACATCAACAGCTTCACAAGAAAAAGCACCTCCATCTACATCGGGCGTGGGCAAAGACCACTTCAAAGCCAGAAAAAGCCGAAAACGGAATAGCCAGCCATTACCACCACTTGGCAAGCCGGGTGCGCTTGATGACCCGTATAGAAGAGGCTTAAATGGAGCAGCCACCAGATGGTTTCTTAGATTCATTGGTGAGGGCATGACCTCCCAAGATGCCAGGAAAAGAGTGGATGAGAGGAAAACCCCAGCAAACAGTGGTCCCCAAACAAGCCAACAGGGTAACAGGAACAGTACCCATATATCTCCTCCCCAAAGGCTAGACACTAAGAAAATAAAAATGGTGGATTCACTGGCAGCGGGAACACATACCGTCCATGAATCGAGTACTCAAAGGCAGCAGACTTACGCAAGCGCGACAAAAACAGTGCGAATAGCTGTACTTCCTGAAGAATACCCTCAAGTTACATTGAGCTCAGATGACCTTACCGTACTTGAGGAAGCCATCATAGATGAAGTGTCCATCGGATATGAGCATAAGCACAAGTTTGAAAGCCTTCATTTCAGAAATGGTCTACTGGTGGTCGATTGTGCAGGTCAAGAAACTGCAGACTGGTTGAGGGATAGAGCCTCAAAACTCAAATCGTCGAAAGGCATAAAAATAACCTCATGCTATGGAGAAGACATTCCAAAGATGCACACGATTACGCTCTTCCTCCCGAGAAGCATCTGCCAAGATGACAAAAAGTCCTTAGCCCTCATTCAAGCCCAAAACGACGGACTAAATGTCCAAGCGTGGAAGGTATTGAGAAGCAAAGAGGAAGGAAAAGGGCAACTGCTTGTTATCGGGATTGACGGCCGATCGGCAGATACTATCACAAGGGAGAACCATGAACTCCACTATAAATTTGGCAAAATATATGTGTCAGGCCTCAAAAAGCCAAATGAGAACAAAATGACACAAAAGCCAACGGAGAACCAGGTACCCGTTAAAACAAGTCCCTCCACAACTTCCTCTGATGCAAACCACCCATCCAGCTCCCAAACTCAACCATCCCAACCAAAACTCCCTACCCATGACCTAACCTTACCCGCCACAATCCCCACAACTCCCACATTACCTACCATCCTAAACCAAATATCCCTATCCCTACCCACACCCCAAGAGGAAGATACTGACCGTCAAATCCTGGTCATAGAGGATGAGCCATCGAAGATGGAAATAGAGGGAGATCTAGGGGGCATGGACCTCTCTCCCGTTCCAGAGGACCTGGAAGAAATACTTCCCACGGAAGAGGAAGAAGATCATCTGCCGGTGGATGAGGGGGCAGTTGCCCCAAAAACTAACCAAGATGACTGGACGCGGGAACGGCACCAAAATAGCCCAAATAAACATCCATCACGCAAAGGCGGCTTCGGCCGTCATAGCAAGAAGGTTTGTTAAGGACGACCTAGGGCTCGTGCTGGTTCAGGAACCCTGGATAAACAGGGATCAAGTAAGGGGTCTTAATAATAAAGACTCACAGGTAATATGGGACACGAGGCAATCCTCACCCAGAGCATGCATAATAATAAGAATAAATATTAACTTTATATGTCTTTCAGAATTTATGACGCGGGATTTAGTACCGATCCAGGCCCAAATAAACATCGAGGGCAACCCCCGCACCCTAATTATAGCATCTGCCTACTTCGCTGGAGATGACGACAACATACCTCCAGTGGAAGTTAGAAAACTAGCTGAGTACTGCAGCCAAAGAAGGACACCGCTGATGATTTGCTGCGACGCGAACGCCCACCACACAACATGGGGTAGTACCGATATCAATCAAAGGGGTGAGTATCTTTTAGACTTTATTCTTGAAAAAAATTTAGATTTATTCAATGTAGGGAATACCCCAACTTTTGTAACTAGGTTTAGAGAAGAAGTCCTTGATATAACTTTTGGGTCTCCGAGCCTAAGTAGTCTAATTGAGGATTGGAGAGTATCCAATGAGCCCCCAATGTCTGACCATAAAATAATAACGTTTTCTCTTAGAGGCCTTCACACAGAGAATACCTCTGGAAGAAACCCTACGAAGACAAACTGGAATTTATTTAAAAATGTCCTGAGGAATAACTTAGAACAATTAGGTCCAGCTAAAACGACAAACTGTCACCTTGAACTAGAACATTTTGTTAGTGAATTGAACGGAGCTATTAGTGACGCGTACGAAACTAGTTGCCCTGTAAAATCCACCAAAAAACAAAAAGATGCTCCTTGGTGGAACAAAACCCTTTCAAAATTAATATTCAAGGTAAGAAAACTATTCAATGATGAAAAAAGAACTGGAAATTGGGTACATTACACTGAAGAGCTAACAAATTATAATAAAGGGATTAAAAGAGCAAAGAGAGGCAGTTTTGCAGCTTTTTGCGAGCGTATCTCATCTACACCTGCAGCATCTAGACTGTATAAAGCTTTAGCAAAAACAACAACTTTAACATCTGTAGTGCTTAGAAACCAAGATGGTAGCTTCACTGAGAATGAAGAACAGAAAGTAAATCTGCTCTTAAAAACCCATTTTTTTTTTTTTTTTTTTTTGCATTTTAATTCATTTTTTATTTTTTCATTTTCTTATATCTATCTTAATGCTAGACAAAAAATCTTAAACAACTAGCTTACATATTAACTTAACTAACTTACTGGCCCCATACGGGCGCTCTAAATTATACTATGACTATATTTAAAAAAATGCCTTTCGGCGTAAAGACTACTCTTAATTTAAAATTCAATATTACTTAAACCTAAACAAGAAAATTCTTTAAAAAACTTGTTTTTCAAGACATTATTTTATTTTATTTAAAAACTTAAAAGTACCCTCTACCTAAATAAAACTAAAATATACGTAAAATATACGTAATAATTATACCTAAATAACTTAAAACTACTTAAAATACTTAAAATAACTTAAAACTAGAACAGCCACCAGCAGCCTTTTTTTTTTTTTTTTTTTTTTTTTTTTTTGCCGATGCACATGCACACACGCCCATACATATGCATATATTAACATATATACATATGCATGCGCTCAAGCACATATCCACAAACATGCAATTTTTGAATTTTTTATATTTTTTTGGTGCCACCGTCCTGTCCTACTTAATCTACCTAGTTATACCTTAGAAATATGTAGGTCGGCCAAGGCAACAACCTCGACTAACCATCAATATCAAGGTGGTCACCCAACCACCAGTATTTTTTAGCTTGCTTATTCAAGTCCTTTTTGTCCCGAAGGGGCACAGCTCTACTGAACCGCAGACGCTCTGCTCCGTTCCTAGAGCCGACGTCTCGACCATACAGGATTCGCCGATCCACAGTTCTTCGGCCGACGTGGTAGATTAACGGAACCGCCAATCTATCCTGTATAAGCCCCCGACTGTCTAAATAGAAGAATGTCTCGGGCGGGATGAAACCGTTAAGACAAACGCTCTCACTATATTCTTCATTGGGGTAATAAGCCCCGAAAATAAGTCCATTGACTGAGGTCATCGCTCTTGCAATGTGACCCCGAATCAGCTTAATTAAAAAGTTATCTATCCTGTTTATATTGGCCCCGTTGTATAAGACCTCGTTGGCATAATAATGTTTGTACTCCGACTCTGGTGTTCTGTGTAATCCAAGACAGGTCCTAAGACACTGTCTCTCAAACACCCGAATCTTTTCCATTTGAGATGGGGCAACGTTAAACCACACAGGGCACCCATAGGCAATCATCGGCCGGATGAGGGCCATGTAGCAAATCACCTTTACCCTGTTTTCAAGGCGGCTGCTATAAAACAACCGTCTTGTTAGAGCAAACGCTCCCCTAGCTCTGGCCAGAGCAGCATCTATATGTCGATTGAAATATAGATACTGATCTAGCCAGATACCAAGGTACTTTACCACATCTTTACTCGCCAATTGATGTCCACTCGGTCCAACGATCACTAGATTTCTCCAGTTCTTTCTTGTATCCCTAGAAGCCTTAGACAAAGGGGTTCTAAACAGGATAGTTTCTGATTTCTGAAAGTTAATTTTTAACTTCCAGTCATCACAATATCGCTGAATCTTGTCGAAGTCACGCTGCAAGAGAATTCTGATGACTTCAACTTTTGGACCCGTCCTGTACGCTACAAGGTCATCGGCATACGCAATCGCATGAGTGAGACTACCTATCAGATCGCTGGTGTAAATACTAAAAAGAATCGGTGAGTTCACAGCTCCTTGCTGTAGACCGTTTTTAATATCAAAAGTTGTGGTCGAAGTTACATTGCCACTTTTGACAACAAACTTTCTACCATTGAGCATGTCATGAAGCATATACAACAGTGGTTTACTTATGCCAAATCTGGTTAACTTCAGATAAAGACCCTCTAACCATACGGTGTCGAAAGCCTTCTCTAAATCAAAAAGAACGGCACCTGTGCATTGATTTTTCGCTTTGTTCCATTGAACATCAGAAACTAACTTAGACGCGGCATGAATAGTGTCATGTCCCGCCTTAAAGCCAAACTGATTGTCTGGAATAATATTCTTGTCCTCAGCCCACTTGAACAGAGCTCTATTGAGAATCTTTTCGAATACCTTACTGATACTTGGAAGAAGACTTATCGACCGAAGATTTGCCGGATTGGAGCTGTCCTTTCCCTTTTTGGGGAGAGGATGGACCACAGCTGTCTTCCAACTCACTGGATAATATGCATTATTCAATGCGTTGTTAAACAGTGTGGTATAAATGTCTATGGCTTCCTCAGGGAGATGACGTAACACAATGTTGGGTATACCATCGACCCCCGCAGATTTCTTTTTCTTTAATGTTTGAAAAATTAACTGAAGTTCTACCTTCGAAATTAACAATGAACTGGGTCCATTTCGCTCGGCGATGGTGGCGTTTGCCAAGTTTTCGTCATTGAACCCGGTGAAACCAGTGTTCTCAGATCGCCATTGCGTTATGTTATTTCCAAGGTAGAAGTTGTGTAGTAGGGCTCTGTTCTCCAGGTCATGATTCGGACGAATGCTAGCATTCACCTTATACACTTGCTGGAAAGCAGCCCCCACAGCCTCTACCTTTTCCTGAGGATCTTCTATCATATAATAATTATCATCGAAAACGGCACCTTCCGGATCAATTCCCGCAATCGTTAGTACGTCTTCGTTATCTGTTGTCCTCTGGAGTTTAAGACATGGAAGATCGTTTTGATCATTTCTTCTAAATATCTTATTTATTTGGGGAAACAAACTAGGGTCGCTAGAATTAACAGCCCGAATTCTGTTATCCCAATATAAATTAATAGATAATCTATAGTTTTGTCTAATCAGAACGTTAATGTTTTTGATCGACGACTTCAATGTCCTAATCTCCAGATCACGTGTGTCCGTGAATCGTCTGTACAGAAGTTTCAATCTAGTCAGCAGTCCACTTTTTTGTCGGTGTAGTGCGTCGATTGTCGCGTTCTTGTATAAACCAGTAGAGTCTTGTTCCTTATATTTTGGGATTGTTTTGTCCATTGTTCGTTTTATAGTCGTATCCATTTTAGTCAGGAACCCGTCGATCTCGAGGTTCGTCAGGTTTCTGTCATTTGGTGGAGAAATGTCATCGGAACGTATTTCTCTTGTCAAGGCGTTGGAGAAGCGTGGCCAGCGCGTCTTACTGAAATTGTAAGAGTGCACAGGCACATACTCATCCAACTCCACAAGTTCGCTCGGAAGCTGTATTACGGTGGCAAGTCCGCAGTGATCACTGTCGTATTCAATCGTTCGTAAACAGTTTCTTGTCTGTTGATTTGTTGCGTCAGTTATAACTAGTCGTGAGTCAAGCAGTAAAAGATCCAGAAAACTACCACTTCTCGGAAATGACGGTCTATCTGTAGCCAGAAGGTCGATCCTACACTCAACACTGTATCGACCCATCCAATTAAAAAGATGGTTCCCTCTAGAATTTTGAATTTGGTTTCCGCAATCTACATGTTTGGCGTTTAAGTCTCCTGCCATGAGATAATAATTCTCATCCAAGTTCAGTCTTAAGCATTCGAAAAGTTTTTCGAGCTCTGCGATAAAATTAGCTTGCTGAGGTGCGTCAGGTGCGTACACCGCGATTGCGTACATTCTTTTCCCCTGCTGGAGAGGAATGCAAACGATGCAGGCTTCTAGCAACCCGAATCTTCGCACTTCACTATTATATATAACTTTATGATTAATACCCTTTCGTATGAAGATTGCGACCCCACCCCCTTGTGAGGAGTTGGGCCGATCCCTTCTTACGATATTGTAATTTTTATTAGTCAGTTTGTGTTTCTGGTTTAGCTTAGTTTCGCTAGCCATAAACACATCAGGACTTTGGTCTTGCAGCAAATGAAAGAGGTTTGCTCTACGTTCGGTCCTAATCAGCGAATTTACATTCACAGCTAGGATCTTAAAGGGTCGCTCAGGCAGCGCGCCTTTAACCATTTCGCGTTGCCGGCAGAATAGAGTAGAGGTAATCCACCCTAGCCGCCTGCTCCCTGATCTGTTTTTGCACGTCGGTTAACTGACCATGAATGGTCAGCAACACCTGCATCAGATCTGCCTCTGGCACAGGAGCCGTAGGCACTTGGACCTGTTTGGCTACCTGTGGTTGAGGCTGTACCGTTTTTCCCTTTCCAGACGCCATTTGGGCGTAGGAAATTGCGGGATTGACGGAAGTTGTTGTCTGGCGTACTTCAGGGCGTCTCACCTCAACTGTTTTCTTTTGGGCTTTGTTTTGCTTTATCTCCTGAAACTTCGGACATCCCCGATAGTTTGCGGGGTGCCCGGAGCCTCGGCAGAGCGCACATTTTAACTGGGTCATATCTGTGACCCTATCTTGCCCGAGTTTACACTCCCCTGTTTTGTAGGTATCTCCACATTTAACGCAGACTGGGTCCATACCACAGTTAACTGCAATGTGTCCAAACCCTTGGCAGTTCATGCATTGAAGCATGTCTTTCTGCTTGTTTAATTTCTTCCATCGTACAACTTGGTAATCCAGGACTGTTATATTCCTTAGACCACTCAATTTGCTTTGGGGCGAGAGTTGAACTAGGAAGAATGGTAACCTCCGTTTCTCCCGTCTGGCTTTGACTGTGGTAAACGGTCTTACCCCGATAAAATCGAGATCGTCGCTCGCCACTTGACGGAGCTCAGCTAAGAGCGCCTGCGGATCCGTAGAGGATTCGATACCCTTCAGGAGGACTGTTTGAAGCTTGTCTTCCTTTGGGGTGAAACTATAATACTCAGTTTTAGTTTGAGACAGAAGGTCTTTAACTTTTCTGTAGTGCTCTAAAGAAGAGCACTGAATAGAATGCCTGTCTGCGTTTAGCCGCTTAATTATAAAATTGTTGCCTACGACCGACCTACATATTTCAATAGTTTCTTTTATCTCCATTTTGTAAGTATTTATAGGTGGCACCTTACCTTTCTTTGCTTGTGGCTGTTGCTGTTGTTGCTGTTGTTGTTGTTGTGACTGCTGCTGTTGTCTCTGCTGCTGCTGCATCGGCTGCTGTTGGGTCTGCTGCTGTTCTGACTTCTGCGGTTGTTGCTGTTGCGTTGGTTGATGCTGCTGTTGCTGCTTCTGTGTCTGTTGTCGTTGTTGTTGTGGTTGTGGTTGTTGTTGTTGTTTTGCCTGCGGCTGCTGAGGCTGTTGCTGTTTGTGAAGCTGTTGTTGTGGCTGCTTCTTTGATTGCTGCTTATGTGGCTGCTGCTGGTCTGGGAGTGGTCGTTTTTCCTGAGGAGGCTTCTGTTGTTGCGTAGCTTCAAGTTGCTCTTGGAGCGCTTGTTGGCGGGTGCGCTGCTCAAGAGTCACTTGGCGCTCCTTCTCCCTTCTCGCTTCCTGCTTCTTTCTCAGAGATTCAACCATCTCTATGAGCGAGGAAATCTGTTGCGTCAGTGTTTCAATCTGTTCGTCCTCTTCTTCCTCCGACAGATCCACTATCTCGCCACTGACGTAGTGCCCTTCTCCTTCTACTGACATGTAGGATATGGCTTCTTCGGCATCTACGTCAGCTACGTTTTCTTCGCCTGTTACGCCGGCGATCTCGTTATCTGGCTCTGGTATCTTCGATACTTCTTCTTCAGCCTCTTTGACGATTACGACATCAGCCTCAGCCTCGTCGTCTTCTCCCTTGTTGTCGTTGTTGTTGTATTCGTCGTCATTGGAGGAGCTGTCCAGCTGCCTCTGGATTTTGGCCTGAGCCGATGACTTAGCTGATCGTTCACGCCCTTCAATTTGCTGAGCTGCATCACCGATGCGCTTCTTCACAACAAGGTTCGGCTTGTAGTTAATGTAGCGCCTCCTCTTATTTGCCTCAGTTGCTTCGGCACATGCCGGCCCTGGTGATTTGCCTTTGGTAGGGCTTGTTGTTTTGGCAGTTGCCATGCTCAAGGTTTTGGCCTCGACACGTGCCGATGGCTCTGTTAATGTCATTTTTCTTGACCTTGAAGGTCCAGCAGATGCTGCCGTATTTGTTGTTTGGCCTCTGGATGGCCCCGCTATCTGTTTATCGGCTGTTACATCGCCTGATGTTCTAGCACCTTTTGTTGTTGTTGGGGGACCATCTTTCGATGTCCCCTTTGGTTTGACCATCTGCTCTTCTTGTTGTTGCTGCTGCTTTCTTCTTCTGGAAACCTCTTGCCAGAAATAATTTAAAAAAAGGCCTTGCCCGGGGTGAGAATCGAACCCACGACCTTCCACTCTGAAATCTGCTCCTCTACCACCTAGGCTAACTTGCCACTTGGTTTTGGTAGATCTAGATCACTACTTTTAGCACTCGCGCCTCTATGTAAAATTTCCACTATGAAAGTCGCCAACGATGTGCACACTTCCACGGTTGCTGAACGAAAAACCCATTTCCCTGGCAGCATATTATCACAGAATAATAATCTAGAGAGAATACCTCTCAAGACAACCAGAGTAGACTGGAAAATGGCCACATTGATCTGTACGGGAAAAAGAATTGAATGGGCTATTAGTACCTTTCAACCTTTTAAGTCACCTGGAGTGGATGGCATTTTTCCAGCTTTACTGCAAAAAGGGAAGGAAGAATTACTTCCACATATCATTAGCATCTTTCGAAGTAGCGTTGCAATTGGGTATATACCAAGCATTTGGAGAAGAGCTAAAGTCATCTTTATTCCAAAAATTGGGAATAAAGACACAACACATCCAAAGTCATTCAGGCCTATAAGTCTAACATCTTTCCTACTGAAAACTTTGTAAAAAATAATAGATAACTTCATAAGATTTGAAGTATTAATACATATGCCTTTAAACTATCGCCAGTATGCGTATAGAGCTGGCAGATCAACCGAGACAGCACTGTACGAGCTCACAAATACCTTGCAAAAAGCGAAGGATGTAAAAGAAACAGTTTTATGTGCCTTTCAAGATATAGAAGGAGCTTTTGACAACACATCCCATGAAGCAGTTACCCTAGCCCTAACAAGGAAATGCGTTCCCACCACAATATCCAGATGGATTGGTGAAATGTTGAGCACAAGAACGGCTGAGGCATATGCTGGACAAAACATCCAGAGTATCATCACTACAAGAGGATGTCCTCAGGGAGGGGTACTTTCACCCTTGCTGTGGAGCCTAGTTGTAGATGAACTATTAGAATGTCTTACTTCACAGGGCATACGATGCATCGGCTTTGCTGATGACATTGTTATTATAGCCTATGGAAAGTTCAAAGAAGTCCTCTGTGATATAATACAGAAAGGGCTGACAATCACAAGAAAATGGTGTGTTTCAGTGGGACTAAGTATAAATCCTTCAAAAACCACGATCGTACCATTCACAAAGATAAGACTTTTACCACATATGAGAGCAATCACATTAGCTGGTGAGATAATAGAAATGAAGAGCGAGGTAAAATATCTAGGTATTACACTAGACAGTAAACTCCTCTGGAACAAACATGTAGAACAAACTGTCGGGAAAGCCACGAAAGCCCTAATGGTATGCAAGAGACTTGCAGGAAAATCATGGGGATGTAAACCAAACATCCTGAGATGGATGTACACCATAATGGTGAGACCCATCATCACCTACGGTGCGGTTGCATGGCACAAAAGGACCGAACTGCATAAGCTTGCTTGCTTATGTATCACTGAAGCCATGAGAACCTGTCCTACAGCAGCAATGGAGGTGATCCTTCATTTATCTCCACTACATATTGTCGTTGGAAGTACTGCAAAAAGTGCAATCTTGAGATTTGCAAAAGAAGGAACTGGACCAGGTAAAATCATAAGTGTCAGGGAGAAAGACTCTCTTTCTAAGTCAATATCGAAGTACAACTTCGAAAAACAATATCGTTTGGAGTTGAGTAATAAGAAAGAATGGGTAGACGAATCAATAAATTATACCTACCAAACAAATGCCATCAAGTGGTACACTGATGGATCGAGAACAGCTGAAGGGACTGGCGCAGGAATATTTGGGCCAAAAACCAAACTCTCTGTGCCGATGGGACAGTCCTGTAGTATATTTCAAGCGGAAATAAACGCCATAAGAAAGTGTGCAGAGCTAAATATCGAAAAAAAACTACCGTAAACGAAATATTGCAATTATGTCAGACAGTCAAGCTGCACTAAAAGCCATAAACTCGTACGCCATTAAATCCAAACTGGTATGGGATTGTGTAGAACAACTAAACGAGTTAGGCAAACTGAACAAAATCACCCTTTATTGGGTACCAGGCCATGAAGGTATCCAAGGTAATGAAGAGGCAGACTCTTTGGCAAAGATAGGGGCAAAAACGGCACTCATGGGGCCAGAACCCTACTGCGGTGTTGGTGAAAATGTGATTAAAAACAGAATCAAAACAGAAGAGGAGTCCAAAAGAAACATTACCTGGAACGGACTTCCTAAGCTAAGACAGGCCAAAATGCTAAAAAAGACAAAGACTGCATTGGCTTAAGTAGAAATAACCTAAGAATAATCACGGGCTTCCTCACAGGCCACTGCAAACTCAGAAGACACCTGAGTATCATCGGTATAAAAAACGATCCGATATGCAGATTCTGTAATGAACACGAGGAAACTCCAGATCATCTAATTGGAAAATGTGGGGCACTACTACAAAAAAGACTCACACATCTGGGGCGTTACCAGATAGAAGAGAGCGAACTACCCTCTCTGAAGATACTCCAATTACTAAAATTCATCAAGGCCATAGGACTTGAAGAAGAGTTGTAGTAGGAGAATTCTCATCCGGCTCTAGATGGGGGCACAATAGACCTTAAGGTCGCAGTGTATCTAACCCCACTATTAGTACATCCATTCATTCATCCTAAATGGGATAAATGTCTCGTTCCCACCACCGAACAAAGTTGGAGAATATTTGTGACGAAGCTGCCAGCAGTTTCAAGTGTTCGTAAGTAGTTTAATTAAGGGCGTCCTGGATCAGTGGCTCGGTGGTTCACAGGTGAGAACAGGTGAGAACAGGTGTGACAGGTATACAGGTGTGCACAGGTGAGATCAGGTGTGCACAGGTGAGATCAGGTAAGATCAGGTGTACAGGAGAGTGTAGGTGAACAGGTGAGAAACAGGTGTGTGTGTAGGTGCACAGGTGAGTGTAGGTGAACAGGTAGGTATAGGTAAATTCAGGTGAGCTAGGTGCAGGTGGGTGGAAGCCCAGGTAATCAGGTGACCTATATAGGTGTGGGGTGGGGTCAGTGGGTTGTGGTGGTGGTGGTTGAGGAAGGTGGCGGCTAAGTGGGCGGTGGCTCGAGAGTCTGTCGAAGGGCGGTGGCTCATGAGTTCTTAAAGGGTGGTCGTTCAAGTGTTTTCAAAGGGTGGTGGCTCATGAGTTTTCAAAGGGCGGTGGCTCATAGGTGTTCAGTGCGCGGTGGCTCATGGGTGATAGGTCTTCAAGTAGGCCGATGATCAATAGGGATTCAAGGATTTTTAATGTTAAATATGCACAGGCATACATGTATGTTAGCATTGTTGTTTTCTTATCTTGCGCTTGTGGTTTGCTCAAGATTTTATTTATCTTTATTTGTCACTCTTAACGACTTCGACTGTTTTATTATAAGTATTTGGCTATCTCAACCCAAGGGATGTTGAGGTTATTGGAAAACAAAGAAACAATGTATGCAAAAGTAGTTAGCACTCACTCCAGATGTGCAGCATGGGCGGGTCTACATGCATTTCAAAAGTGGAGGGTTTTTTTTTTGGTTTAGTCTGAATCTGCTTTTAAGATAAAATTATCCTTCATGAATATACTGCGGAAATATGCCTACATGTATGCTAGCATTCGACGATAACATTTATTTCTTTTTTGGGATGATTGTTTATCGCGTATAAGTCTGAAAGTATTATAGTCATGTCATCACAACTTTCCTTCATGACTGTACAAGAATAAACATAAATGAGGTTTGATAATAGAGGGTAAGACATTAGTGTAGGTAAATAAGCCGCAAATAATATTTAGAAGTTGAGAAACTCCTCTTAACAATAGAGAGTCAATTTACATTCAGAAACTGAAAAACGGAAATCAACCCTTGATTAGAAATAGAAGTCTACAAACATATCTAAAAAAAAACCGAAGTCAACCCTTTGTTCGAAAAAAATGCCTTTTTTTAAGCGTTTGTTTTTTTATTTATTTTTTTTTTTTATATTTTATTCTTAAACAAAAGACAGTATACATATATTTATAAATAATATCACAATTATTACATTTTTGTATCACAAAAAAAATATTTTTTTTTATAAATAAGGTATATCTTCATTTTATAGTTAGGGATCTACTCATGTATAGCACAATATTTATTATTTATTTAGAGAATATTAAGAAAGTATTTTGCAATGACCTCAAGCAAGTGTGTTTATATTATTTTCACATATGTGCCTTTTATCATCTTCGCAACTAAGACTTTTTTTATTTATTGTTTGTTGTGTATATATTTTGTGTTGCTTGGAGCGGAAATTTATCATTGTGCAATAGTAATCTTTTTTTTGTAATAAGCAGTCTCTATAATTACTTAAACTTAATTTTTTTACAGCTGAACCTTTGACACCTTTTGCTTTTTTAATAACTTCAGAATTTTGAATATTTATGCTATACATTTTCGCTCTTAGACCAATAAATTCTGTCATTATTTTCCCACAATTTTCATCTTTCATGTACCCTAATTTTTTCATATTGAGCTGGGCAATACCAAAGGGATTATTAGGAGGGTAATCAGATGTGTCAAATGTATCCTTAATATCATCTTTTATATCATTGTAAAAGTCGTCAGTGTTAATTTGGTAAACGAATGAATCGGTGTCCATATACGCCAACCGAAGGTTTTTTTCCGAAAATTTTGGTTTCATATACGCGTAATGGAAATCATGCATCTTATACTTTGAGATTTCTTAAACGGAAAACCCTAAGTATATTGGCTTGTTATATATCGTAGAGGTTCTTTTCATTGAAAAGCAGCCATGTTATCACCAAACTCTAGAATGCTGTGAAAATTTGGTTTCGCTATAAGGGCACAAGACCCTAACCTTCGTCCATTACTCGAATTGTCTGATGATGAAACAATTCGTACATCTTTTCTCTTGTCAACATTCTCCATTGTTTTCCCAAATACAGCGTTATTACATAATTTTCGTAGATCTTTTTCAAACTTATTTGTCGCTTCTGTTCTAAGTCTGTTATTAAGATCAATGTATTCTTTTAACCATGAAGATTGGTTGAATTTTATTACGCGGTGTATTTTTTTCAAAACCAACCCATTCTCAATACACTGTATTAATGTTTTATAGTGTATTGTGTAATTTTTTTTATTCCGCAAGTCTGCGATCAATTTCTTTGGTTTGTTTTTAATTGATATATTTGATGAACAGAATGGAAGATCGTTATGTTCATCATAAATATGTTGCGGATATTCTAAATCAACTTCTAAAACGTAGCCAATTTTTTTATCAGAAAGCAACCATTCTTTTATTAAAGATAAATTCCATTCAAATCCTGAATGTGGAAGGTAATCGGACATGGCCCAACCGTAAAGGTTATTTGCATCTAAGTACATTAAATATTCACTAGGTTTGCTTGCATCATATTCTGGCATATACTTATTATTTGCCTTACAGTGCCGTAAACTACATTGAGTCAATCCTTCCCTTATACCCCTACTGAAGAAATTATACATATTTATGTCTGTAAGAAGGTCCAGTTTGACATTTGTATGTTTAAGCATAGCACTCTATGAAAACCCAGGTAACGTGAAGTAATGACAGGTGTCTAGACCATATGATTTCTTTGAATCTTTGCGGAATTTTTCAAATATATCAGCTAGAATTAAAACATCTGTAACCAGGTAATGTTCAAGATATTGTGCTAAAGAAGAACATTTGAAATTATTCCAAACATTTTTATCATGATCATAATCGTCTTGGCTACACTTAGTCTCGAGCAATGAATTATGAAACGCTGAAACAGGTGGTAATTCCGTTTCGGAAAGTTTCTCTATAGAATCTATATAGTCGTAACAAAAGACACCCTTTCGAGTCATTAGTTCGAAAGATCTTTTATTGCCCCTACAAAACTTGTCCAAATTTTTTAAATCAACCTCTGCAAGGGTTTTATAAATATTATCAATGCTAGAGGGATGAAATCTATAGGAGTCTAAAAATCTTAACTCAAGATGATCCTTTTGATTATTATTTACATTATCTATTTCAATTATTTTAGAAATAGATATATAATTTTCTTTATTGAATGGGATTATTCAAATAGTAAATGTAAATTTCTTTTTACTATTTTTTTCGTTTTAACTAAACTAAAAGTTGCAACTAAATTTAATTAAGTATTAAGTCAAATTTAAAAAAAAAAAAAATCTTTCAAATTCGAATGTTTTGAACAAAAAAAAAATGTAATATCAAATAAATAATGCCACTCGGTCAGACGGCAGCAATGCCATGCTCATTATTATTCAATTATAAACTAAATGTAAAAACTTAAAACTAATTTGAAATGAATAAAAACTATCTATCTATCTATCTATCTTATTCGAATAGTCCCATCGATATTTCCCAGCTCTTTTATGGATAAATGGGCATCATAACCAGTTAAATTGTGGAAAAATATAGGTAAAAATAGTGGTACCTTAAAATTTAAATTACATGAAGAGTGTGCTGCACCTCTAAATTTCCCAGTGATGTGGCAATGGTCTCATACTTTGTCCAATCCAAGCGGCTTATTACAGATGTGGCAGCTTGTATCATTTGAATATTTTACCCTATCTTCTTCTGTTTCACTCATAGCAGTATTTTTTGTTAAATATTCGCTATGAATACGTTTAGACTCCTCAATTAATGAGTCTATAAATACTCGTGCGCAGTCGACACCTGAAATGAAAATAAATAAAACAAAAATAATGAATTAATTAATAATAAATAACTAAAACAAAAATATTAGGTAATTGTTAATTTTGTTTTATATGATTGACTTACCGATGTATTTGAAGAGTTTGTCCAGTGATGAATCGAACGAGCATTTAAAATAATATGAAACTGCTATGGGCACATGCTCTTTAATTGAAGTTGTTGCGGAATTTCTCAGGTCTGGATGGCAACTTTGAACATTCACCAGCATACACTCGAAGTCAGCATACACAGCAAAGGGAACTTCAATGGATCTTGCATAATGTTCGAACTTTGATATATTCGAACCCTCTTTAGGCAGCTCTGTTACAATACCATTACATTCTGATCTGTGTTTTTCAAACGCACTGGTATTGTTAAACGTTAATAAGCAAGCATTACATATTCTTATCGAGTGATTGCCGTGATTTACTTGCCTGCTTATCAGTTTTGATATGGATTTAATCCATATAAAATGATTACTTGCTCCTTCTTGAATTAGCAGTAAGTTTATGTGGTTGGCCTTTACACTCCTTGTAAGATAGTAAGGTCCTACAACTTTGTAGTCGCTTCCTTCATCACTTTTCGGCTCGATTCCAAACACGTTGACACTTATGGTAGGGTTCAGTTGTTCGAAGATTGTAATATCTTTCAGAATCAGCGGGAAAGTCAAATTTGTAAAAATAATTTGACTACCATTTGGCAAAATTATTACTTCATTTCTAATGTCATTGATTGGATAGCTGCTTGTTCTATTAACATTAATACTAGCAGGATGGAGAACAGAAACAAGTGCCCATTTAAAGCAGTAAACATCATTATTCTGGACATTCACACATGCTTTTTTAGTTTCTATACATTTTGGAAGTCTAATGTAGCTAGACCCTTTCAATGGCTTATATTCATTGATGTTTACTTCTAAATGTTTGATGGCAAGCAGACTCCAACCAGATTCTGAAATTTCAAATACTTCGCTTTTGGTATCAATGGTTTCCACCATGCTGGAAAATATGTCATCTACATCTCGACTTTCAATAGCTATTTCCATCGGAGACTTGAATGATTTTATGTTGATAACCGCTTGCTCTTCTCCTCCAGCCGAGGTTGAATACTTGACATATTCAGCGAAAAGTTCAATGCCGAATTTAACACTGTCTTTGCTTCTGATCGATTCTCCAACTAAATTCAGCACATTCGTTTTTGCCTCATTCAAAAAATGTTTTATATTGAGGACATCTTCCTTTTTGTTTTCCAGTAGGTAAGTTTCAACTTTACCTCCAAAGCACTGTCGGATTTTCATAAAAGGGGTCATTGATATCGTCTCCAGGTTTTTGCTTTTGTGGATTTTTGTTCTGATATGGTTTGGCCATTCAGAAACCATAACACCCATTTGACAGCCTACGCATCTGCGTTTCTTCGAACAATGCGGGATATCTTCTTCAGATTGCCGTTTGCTTGCAACATGCTGGTCACTTACACCGGGGTTCACTGTATTTTATACAGAATTGAGATGGCTGCTTCGAACATGACGAAGCAAAGCATCTTTTTGCGAAAATTTCGCTTCACATTTTGGACACTGAACTTCATGAGCAGTCGCGTTATGTGATTTCATATGTCTTTTTAAAGAACATACGTGCGAGAATTTTTTTAACATACAGTACACATAAAATTTTCCATTATATTTTGTTTTTTTTTACCGCTTTTCAAAAAAACTTTGTAAAAATTAAACAAGACTTTATTTTTTAGCAATGAGACAGGAACAAACTGTTAATATTAACTACACTTGATGCTTCTATAGCAAGAACTATACACAAATTACTGATATGTCCAATTTTATAGATACTTATAACACTTTGTAAAATGTTAGGAACACTTTTGTTATGTTTTATTATTTTAATGAAACTAGAACAAACAGTAAAAATCAACTACACTTGGTGACTCTATAGCAAGAACTATTAAAAATTACTGAGATGTCCAACGTTTTATATGAATTTATCGCGTAGTATCTACGAAAAAGGAAAAAAAAACCCTTTATGTGTATTAAAAGATATAAGGAACGACAAACCAGGAAATGATTGTGTGCTTATCTAAAACAGTAAAATCCTGTGTAGTAAACGCCTAGTTATCTGCAAACTCGAAAAAAACATGTGCGTTTGTTAAAAGATATAAGCAGCGTCAAAACGGGAAATGAACGTGTACTTATCTACACGTTTGTAGTCTGTTGTTAATAAGATTTTTAAAAAAAAAAAATTGTATAAACAAAATTTTAAATTTAATTTTTGTTTCTTTTTGACTACAAAATCGAAATAATAACACAACAAAATGGTTCTTGTTTAATAATTATTTAATTATTTATTACCGAATGCATTTCAGACAACAATTGAGCGTCCATCATCAGCGTTAGCTTGTAATACACTGAGAAGAAAAAAGTATAAAGAAAGAGAAAAAACATACAAGAAAAAACAAAGATTGTGAATATAAATTGTTAAAATAATGAGAACAACGGTGAAATGATGTTGCCTTTGTCTAAGTTCATTAAATTATTTGTTATTGCTATGTTTAATGCTTCATATGCGTCAAGTGTTTTGGGTTGAGTGTATATTTTAAAAGTCTTACATTTTCATCGATGAGGCTGAGTGTTGTTAAGATCGAATATACATATGAGATGGTAGAGCTTGGTTTAAGTCCTTGTTCTTTAGGTAACGAAGATGTTCATTGAAACGAATGTGAAGAGAGTGCCTAGTTTGACCGATATATTTTTTTTATCACAAGAAGAGCAAGTGATTTGATAAATCCCAATACGTTCAAATATTGTTTTTTGTCTTTGGTAGAACCCAGTACAAATCCAATTTTTTGTTTGTTGGTGCATGCATGTTGGCTCTTTCAAATGAGTGTTGTAATTTGTTTGTTATATTTGGTGCGAAGGTGTGGCGACATAATATTTTTGTATGTCAAGTGTGCGGTTTTAGTTAAATAAAGTTGACATGTTGTCTCTTTCGATTATGGATGAATGTTTTCGTGTAAGTTTGTCTATAAGATTTCGTTCATAGTCATTGATCTGCGAGATTTAACATGTCTTCATATTCTTGTTTTTAATTGGACACGGAAAGAGAAAGACGGCAAAGACCATTACCATAGAGTGGAAGGCAGATTTTTTGGTTTGTTGATGTTGTTTTTCGAAACACGGAAAAATCAATAAGATAATTTTTCCTTTTTATTTGTAGATCCAAAATTGGTAACGTATGTGTTTCTTCGTCCTCTTTTTCAAAAGTGAATTTTATACTCTCGTAACAACTGTTGATAATATTTAAAGTAGCATGAATTTCTGAAGATTTGATTATGGCGAAGGTTCCCAAGTCAGTTTCAAACTTTCCCTAAAGGCCTATGCTACAAACGGTGATAAACTGTTTCACATGCTACAACCAAACCCATTTGAATAAAATGTATCCCTGAATTGGAAACAATTATGTACCATACATTACTCGCTTCTGTCTTCTTCGATTTTTGGAAGGTTAAATTTAAAAAGATAATATTCTATTAAGCTTACAGCAATGTTGATAGGAACACTAGGAAACAGTGCACTCACGTCAAAAGAGATCATAATTTCATCATCTTCTATGCTGATATCTTTGATCTTGTCCACAAAATCAAAGCTGTTTTTTTACCGAAAAACCATCGAAATCCCCAAATTGTTTTAAATTTTTTACTAACCAACAAGCAATTTTTGAGAAAGGTTTGAACGTTTGATGAAAAAATTGCTTGTTGGTTAGTAAAAAATTTAAAAAAAATTGGGAATTTTGATGGTTTTTCGGTAAAAAAAAGATGATGAAATTATGATCTCTTTTGACGTGAGTGCACTGTTTCCTAGTGTTCCTATCAAAATTGTTGTAAGCTCAATAGAACATCATCTTTTAAAATTTAACCTTCCAAAAATCGAACAAGACACATATTAAAGCGATCAATGGATGCATCTTTATTTTATTCAAATGGGTTTGGTTGTTGCATGGGAAACAGTTTATCATCGTTTGTAGCAGAGGTTTATGTGTAAGTTTAAAACAGGAGGACGAAGAAACAGATACCATTTTTGGATCTACAGATAAAAAGGAAAAAATCATCATATTGAGTTTGCCGTGATTCGAAAAACAACATCAACTGATCGTTACATAACAAATGATTCGTACTGTCCTAGACAAACCAAAATGTCGGCCTTCCACTCTATGGTATATCGTCTTTGCCGTCTTCCTCTTTCCAAGTTCAATTACAAACAAGAATATGAACACATATTAAATCTTGCAGACATCGATGGCTATGAACGAAATCTTATAGACAAACTTATACGAAAACATTCATCCAGAATCGAAAGAGTCAATTTTATTTAACCAAAATCGCACACTTGACATACAAAAATATTATGTCGCCCTCACCTACGCACCAAATTAAACAAACAAATTACAACACTCATTTGAATAAGCCAACATGCATATTGTCAACACCAACAAACAAAAACTTGTTATTGCTATGTTTAATGCTTCATATGCGTCAAGTGTTTTGGGTTGAGTGTATATTTTAAAAGTCTTACATTTTCATCGATGAGGCTGAGTGTTGTTAAGATCGAATATACATATGAAATGGTAGAGCTTGGTTTAAGTCCTTGTTCTTTAGGTAACGAAGATGTTCATTGAAACGAATGTGAAGAGAGTGCCTAGTTTGACCGATATATTTTTTTTATCACAAGAAGAGCAAGTGATTTGATAAATCCCAATACGTTCAAATATTGTTTTTTTGTCTTTGGTAGAACCCAGTACAAATCCAATTTTTTGTTTGTTGGTGCATGCATGTTGGCTCTTTCAAATGAGTGTTGTAATTTGTTTGTTATATTTGGTGCGAAGGTGTGGCGACATAATATTTTTGTATGTCAAGTGTGCGGTTTTAGTTAAATAAAGTTGACATGTTGTCTCTTTCGATTATGGATGAATGTTTTCGTGTAAGTTTGTCTATAAGATTTCGTTCATAGTCATTGATCTGCGAGATTTAACATGTCTTCATATTCTTGTTTTTAATTGGACACGGAAAGAGAAAGACGGCAAAGACCATTACCATAGAGTGGAAGGCAGATTTTTTGGTTTGTTGATGTTGTTTTTCGAAACACGGAAAAATCAATAAGATAATTTTTCCTTTTTATTTGTAGATCCAAAATTGGTAACGTATGTGTTTCTTCGTCCTCTTTTTCAAAAGTGAATTTTATACTCTCGTAACAACTGTTGATAATATTTAAAGTAGCATGAATTTCTGAAGATTTGATTATGGCGAAGGTTCCCAAGTCAGTTTCAAACTTTCCCTAAAGGCCTATGCTACAAACGGTGATAAACTGTTTCACATGCTACAACCAAACCCATTTGAATAAAATGTATCCCTGAATTGGAAACAATTATGTACCATACATTACTCGCTTCTGTCTTCTTCGATTTTTGGAAGGTTAAATTTAAAAAGATAATATTCTATTAAGCTTACAGCAATGTTGATAGGAACACTAGGAAACAGTGCACTCACGTCAAAAGAGATCATAATTTCATCATCTTCTATGCT
The DNA here is from genome assembly GCA_951217065.1 of Baccha elongata. Taxonomy (NCBI): domain Eukaryota; kingdom Metazoa; phylum Arthropoda; class Insecta; order Diptera; family Syrphidae; genus Baccha; species Baccha elongata. The sequence goes on from CATNUY010000365.1 coordinate 362,660, forward strand.
GATATCTTTGATCTTGTCCACAAAATCAAAGCTGTTTTTTTACCGAAAAACCATCGAAATCCCCAAATTGTTTTAAATTTTTTACTAACCAACAAGCAATTTTTGAGAAAGGTTTGAACGTTTGATGAAAAAATTGCTTGTTGGTTAGTAAAAAATTTAAAAAAAATTGGGAATTTTGATGGTTTTTCAGTAAAAAAAAGATGATGAAATTATGATCTCTTTTGACGTGAGTGCACTGTTTCCTAGTGTTCCTATCAAAATTGTTGTAAGCTCAATAGAACATCATCTTTTAAAATTTAACCTTCCAAAAATCGAACAAGACACATATTAAAGCGATCAATGGATGCATCTTTATTTTATTCAAATGGGTTTGGTTGTTGCATGGGAAACAGTTTATCATCGTTTGTAGCAGAGGTTTATGTGTAAGTTTAAAACAGGAGGACGAAGAAACAGATACCATTTTTGGATCTACAGATAAAAAGGAAAAAATCATCATATTGAGTTTGCCGTGATTCGAAAAACAACATCAACTGATCGTTACATAACAAATGATTCGTACTGTCCTAGACAAACCAAAATGTCGGCCTTCCACTCTATGGTATATCGTCTTTGCCGTCTTCCTCTTTCCAAGTCCAATTACAAACAAGAATATGAACACATATTAAATCTTGCAGACATCGATGGCTATGAACGAAATCTTATAGACAAACTTATACGAAAACATTCATCCAGAATCGAAAGAGTCAATTTTATTTAACCAAAATCGCACACTTGACATACAAAAATATTATGTCGCCCTCACCTACGCACCAAATTAAACAAACAAATTACAACACTCATTTGAATAAGCCAACATGCATATTGTCAACACCAACAAACAAAAACTTCGATTCTACAAAAGACAAAAAAAAAAACAATATCTGAACGTAGTGGGATTTATCAAACCACTAGCTCTTCTTGTAATAAAAAATATATCGGTCAAACTAGGCGCTCTCTTCGCAATCGTTCCAATGAACATATCCGTTACCTAAAGAACAAGGACTTAAGCAAAGCTCTACCAGTTCATATTATATTCGATCTAAGCAACACTGAGCCTCATCGAATCGTTTCTTTTGATGAAAATGTAAGACTTTTAGAATATTTACTCAATCCAAAAACACTTGGCGCATATGAAGAATTAAACATAGCAAAAACAAATAATTTAATGAAATGGAGGCAACATCATTTCACCGTTGTTCTCATTATTTTAACAATTTCTATTTTCCATCTGACACTGTAAATTGTTATTGTGTTTTTCTTGTATGTTTTTTCTCTTTCTTTGTATTTTTATCTTCTCAGTGTATTACAAACTAACGCTGATGATGCACGCTCAATTGTTGTCCAAAATGCATTCGGTTATAAAAAAATTAACAGTTATTTAACAACAACCATTTTGTTGTGTTATTATTTCGATTTTTGTAGTCAAAAAGAAGCAAGAACTAAATTTAAAATTTTGTTTGTACAATTTTTGATGAAAAATCTTAGTAATGGTTTAGGGCCATCAATTTTTGTGCGGACCTACTATTTCTTTTGTGCGCACCTACTATTTCTTCATACGAGAGCTCTGTTGTCAATTTTTCGGCTTTTCCAACTTTCTTTGCTACTACATGGTAAAATCGCAACATGTATGCCGTTACACAGGGCATACATGTTGCGATTTTACCATGTAGTAGCATAGAAAGTTGGAAAAGCAGAAAAATTGACAACAGAGCTCTCGTATGAAGACACATGTAAGTTAACACAACACCTTCTGGTGTCATTCCCATTCCTTTCCCCATCACCTCTCCCTTAACCAATGGTCATTTTTGTTGACTATACAATATTAAAAATGTGTACAACTTAAATTCTAAGAAATTATTTTACCTTTGTTCACCTTTACATTTTCTTGTATTATTCAAAATTGTATAAAATATTGTCAACCTAAATTCCAAGAAAATATGTTCACCTTATTGCAATGTTGCATTCTAGGAATTCAGTTAAGAATTGGTTATGTTTACTTATAAATAAGAAATAAAGTTTAATAAAAGTTGAGTTGTAATCAGTAAGCAAACGAATGGTGTTTTATTTTTTTAATCGAATGATCCTCACTTCGATAACTGGCGCCCGAGCTATTCTGTACCAAAAATTTAAAGTATCGCGTAACATAAAAACCGCGTACACTCAAAACCTGAGCATAACCCGTGAAAACTGTGTAGTGCGTTAACATAAGAACCGCGTACACATAATAATAAAAAAATATATAATCGGAAGCAAAAGTGTAGTGCGAAACGTAAGAACCGCGTACACTGCTACGAAAAATAGTACGTTAACATAAGAACCGCAAATACGAAAAAATAAAAACTCCAAATTAAGCGTTTTGCGTTACAAAAAAACATTGTGTAGTGCGTCAACATAAGAACCGCGTACATAGTGAAACATACTCCAAATTAAGTGTAGTGCGTACCATAAGTGTAGTGCGTTACATAAGAACCGCGGACACAATAGAGACTGCTGTGTAGTGCGTAAACGTAAGAACCACCTACTCAGTAATAACAGCACAGTATAAACTTTTAAATTGCATTCAAACCGTGGACCAGCCGTTCCCTAGTAGCAGAAGCAAAGAGGAACCCCAACGATGCAGAGAATTTTGCTGTAAGATCAACATCATTATTCAACAATATTTTAAGTTTTACTTATTAAACCCATTACAATTATTATAATTTTATTTTTATAAAATAGGAACTTACTTACATTCCTAATTTCTTACTGCAAAAATTTAAAGTCAAGAAATAATTCTTATTACATATTTAATAAACGTTTTTACGTTCTCATACTATATAAGAAAAAATCATTCGAATTAAATACCTACCGTAAAATAAAAAATTTCAAATAAATTTTATAATATACAACTTAAATCAAGTAACTTAATCCTTCCTCGAACACTCCTTTTTTTATCCTCCTTTTTCAAAATGGCTACACTCGAAGAATTGTCAGAGCGAATAACGCAATTAGCCGATGCTATAAACCAGACTATAGATCAAATTAAGCTAGTGAATAGTCGATTACACCAACTGGAGAGTAGGGTAACACCACCTCCCCAAAATTCCCCTATCACCTTGTCGAATCCAAGAACTGAACAAGACCTTTTAGACATCAGAAAATTGCCCGACTGTGTTAGGGATCTTCAAATTTTTGATGGGAATGCAGTTCAATATATTTCGTGGATCCATAATGTGGAGTCCATATTAAATGATTATCAAATCGTTAAAACTAAGCCCATCTATAGAGCGATTCTACAACACATACGTCAAAAAGTAAGGGGTCCGGCCGATGCCGCCCTCATATCATATAACATATTTGACGAGGATTGGCAAACCATAAAAAAATGTTTATCACTGAATTACGCGGATAAACGGGATTCTAGAACATTAGAACATGAATTGAACACAATGACCCAAGCGAATAAAACTATCGACGAGTTTTATGCACGATTCAATCACCAGTTGTCTTTACTTATTAACAAAATTAAAACAGAAGATTATACTCCAGAAACTATAACCGCCCTGACAGAAAATTATAGAAATAGATCCTTAGATATATTCATAAGAGGTCTTAATGGAGATATTTCTAAAATGTTAATGATACAGAAACCCTTAACCCTTCCAGAGGCATATACCTCTTGTCTAGAATTTCAGAACTTAAATTTTAGAAATTTTTCGATACACAACAGAAATTCAAGTAATACTATTACTTCTCCGGTTAATCAAATGTTTCCTTCAAAACACCAAACGGAAAACAGAGTACCTCAGATAACACACAGGGAAAAGATCCAAGTGTATAATAACCAGCGTTATGGGAACTCAAGACCAACCTGGAATAGCCCACCGCCTTCTAGGACAAATAATCTAAAGCCTCCACAGCCTATGGAAGTGGACAAATCGATTCAAAGCCGTCAAATCAATTATATGAATCGACCCGAAAATAATGCAGTGCCAAAAAGATTCAATGGATCTGATAACCTTCCAAGGAAGCAGCAACGTCTCTTTGCAACAGACGTTACCACAAATCAAGACATGGAGCAAGAAAATCAAGATGAAGAACAATTAAATGAGGAATATTTCAAAGCCTCCGAAGAAGCATGGGATGAAGATGGCAACAATGACGATCTAGCTGAGCTAAATTTTACAACGGAAGCCTCTCTAGCGTACCATACTTAGAATATGTTACTAGAGATGGTGAAATCTTAAAATTCTTGATAGATACTGGAGCTAATAAAAACTTCATATCTGAAAGAATTGCTTACAATTCTAAACCAGTCATTTCCCCATTTAAAATACAATCCGCCACTGGACAGTTACAAATAACTCGTAAAATCAGTGCTCAATTTTTTAAACCTATAGGTAATAACGTTCTCTTCGATTTTTTTGTCCTACCAAACTTAACCTCTTTTGATGGTATCATTGGTGATGATGCCCTTAAAACATTGGAAGCCGTGATAGATAGGAAAAACAACATCCTTTTCTTAGCTCCAAACATCAAAATTAAACTAAAAGCAAAAGAATCTAAAGAAGTAAATAATATTCAAACAAATTCAGATCTAGACACTCACATTCAAAACCTTTTATGCAAATACAAAAAACTTTTTGGACCAATCTCAGACAGTGGTATAATAGACACTAGTGTCCGTGCAGAAATAAGAACTGCTTCATCCAAGCCCATATACACAAAATCTTACCCTTACCCAGCTAACCTAAGAGCAGAAGTCGAATCCCAAATTGCCAAGATGCTTTCTGATGGCGTTATAAGACCATCTAGAAGCCCTTTTAATTCGCCACTTTGGATTGTTCCAAAGAAACCAAATACCGCAGGCGAAAGGCAATATAGACTTGTTATTGACTTTAAACGATTGAATGCAATAACTATTCCAGATGCTTATCCTATCCCGGATATAACAAATACTCTTGCGAGTCTAGGAGAATGCAAATTCTTTACGACCCTCGATCTTACGTCCGGCTTTCATCAAATTAGAATGAAAGAAAGCGATATACCCAAAACTGCATTTTCAACGGCAAATGGCAAATATGAGTTTACTCGTCTGCCATTCGGGTTAAAAAATGCGCCCGCCATATTTCAGCGTATGATTAATGATGTCCTGAAACCTCTCATAGGCAAAATATGTTATGTGTACATTGACGATATTATCGTCTTCGGTAAAAGCAAATCCGATCATTTAAGGAATCTTGAGCAAGTTCTGCTATTCCTAGACAGCGCAAATTTGAGAGTGAACTTAGAAAAATCAAAGTTCTTAAGAACTCATGTCAATTTTTTGGGATACATCATCACTCAAGAGGGAATTCGCGCAGATCCCGAAAAAATAGCTGCAATACAAAAGATCCCACCCCCAAAAAATCTTAAAGAACTAAAAAGCTTCTTGGGTCTTGCTTCCTACTACAGGAAGTTTATCAAAGATTTTGCTAAAGTAGCAAAATCCTTGACCAATATTACAAGAGGCCAAAATGCTCAAATTAAAGCAAATCAGTCCAAAAAGGTCAAAATCCATCTTGACGATCAAGCCTTAAAAGATTTCAAAAGCCTCAAGGACATGCTTATATCTTCCGATATCCTCATATTTCCAAATTTCGAAAAATCTTTCATTTTGACAACCGACGCCTCCAATTACGCCATCGGAGCAGTCCTATCGCAAGGTGAAATTGGGAAAGATAGACCCATTACATTCATCTCTAGATCATTGAACGAAACAGAAGAAGGATACTCAACTATTGAAAATGAAATGTTAGCAATAGTGTGGTCCCTTGATAAGCTCAGAACATACCTTTACGGTGCAAAGAACATGAAAATATTTACAGACCATCAGCCACTAACATTTGCGCTGAGTAATCGCAATAATAACGCGAAGCTTAAAAGATGGAAAGCACGAATAGAAGAGTTCAACTATACTCTTGTTTATAAACCAAGAAGATCGAATGTCGTCGCAGACGCACTTTCGCGACTTCCCGTACTTAACGTATTAACGTCTTCATCCGGAACTCAACACAGTGCTGAAGAAGATAGCAGTGATCTTATACCACATTGCGAAGCACCTATTAACGTTTTTAGGAACCAACTTATCTTCTCTGAAGGCATCAATGAAATGACCTGTTACGAGGAACCGCATCAAAAATATCAAAGACATTATATTAAGCTGCACTCTTATGATAAAGAAACTCTTACAAAACTTATAATTAAATCCTAACATACTTAACGGTATCAAAATTCCAGAAAAGTACATTCCACTTTTACAAGAAATTTATAAAACAACATTTAGCCGGTATAAAATAAGAATAACACAAAGACTAGTTACAGATATAAGTACGGAAGATAATCAATTCAAAATAATAAAAGATGAGCATAAAAGAGCTCATAGGAATTATATAGAAAATAAAAATCAAATCCTTGAAAATTATAATTTTCCCCATATTACTAAACTAGCAAAAAAGTTTGCAAACTCTTGTGATATTTGTTGTTAAAACAAATATGACCGGCACCCAATTAAACCAGAATTACAAGCTACACCAATCCCATCGTATCCAACAGAAATCCTACATATGGACATAATTGAAATAAAAAAAGAGAAATTTATAACATGCGTAGACAAATTTTCTAAATTTACAAAATTTTTCCATATCGAAAATAAATCCGTGTTACACATTCGAGACAAGATTATTAAATTACTCCATTTTTTGACTGCTCCGAAAACTCTGGTAACAGACAATGAGAGTAGTTTCATAAGCCCAATCGTACTGAACTATATCGAAGGCTTAGGAATAAATGTTTATTTGACTCCACCACAAAGAAGTGAAGTCAATGGGACAGTAGAACGAGTCCACTCAACAATAATTGAAATAATAAGATGTCTCCAACAAGAATACCCAGACTTAAATATAAAAGAAATTATAATTATTGCAACAGATAGATATAACAACACTATACATTCAGTGACAAAAAGGAAACCGGTCGATATTTTCTTTGGCAGGTCTCAAAGGATCAATTATCAGAACATAATAAATTTTAAAGACATAGTAAATATTTTAAAGTTTGAAATCATAAGAAATCAGAAGAATCAGTTAAAAAATCATAACAAAAATAGATCAACACCGTGCTATGACCCTGGTGGTACAGTTTTCAAAAGAAATAAACAAATTAAGGCTAAGGACAAACCAATTTACCATAAGGAACACGTAGGACTAGATAACAAAGTAACAATAACTACAACTAACGGCAAACGCATTCACAAATCGGACCTTAAAAACTTACCTTATATTCCAGATTAATCACTATCCTTCAAGTGGAAGCAACTGTTGACATCTACGAATACCAAAGCCCACTTATTGCCATCAAACAAGGACCAGGAAGAATAATTAACGGACATTTCAAATTAATCCATCTCATCAACTTAAATAATTATGAAGAAGCATTAAACAACATCAAAATAAACATAAAACGTTTCATCCCAAACACAAGCGTTTACATTCCGCAATTGGAACTCCAAGAATCAAAGATAGAGAACCTCCTTGAACAAACTACGTTCTGCAAAAGATCTCAACTTCAAAAACTGACGATTGAAGATTGCGCGCTCACACTTTTTAATGGCGGAAAAGCCAAATGCACTATCGACTTTGAAAGCAGACCAGTAATAGAGCTCATCAACGAGAGCACACTGTTCCTCACCAATTATATTGGTTACATAACATATGGTAGAAATACTCAAAACCTTAACGGTACATTTATCATTAATTTCTATAACGAATCTATTGAAATGAATCACACAAAGTATACAAACTGGGAAAACAGGTTCTATCACATACTACCTCCTTTACTCCAAACCAATCTCACTGAAGGTGAGATTAATATCGATCTCCAATATCTGCACAAATTGCATCTAGACAATGTAAAAAAGCTATCAAATATTTCCTCGAATCCTGGTATTTTTTTAGGTTCAGATTTTGTTATTCTAACTATAATAATCATAATAAACGTCATTCTCATTTTTTATTATAAACGCAAATCCAAGAATAAGGAAACCTTGCAAATTCCTCCTCACGAACCAATTTAGCTACAAATTTCGTCATTTGACCCAATTCCAGTTGGAACTTCCTCAGTTGGTCATATTAAATTTTAATCTTCGAGACGCAGATACTTGAGAAGGGGGGAGTTAACACAACACCTTCTGGTGTCATTCCCATTCCTTTCCCCATCACCTCTCCCTTAACCAATGGTCATTTTTGTTGACTATACAATATTAAAAATGTGTACAACTTAAATTCTAAGAAATTATTTTACCTTTGTTCACCTTTACATTTTCTTGTATTATTCAAAATTGTATAAAATATTGTCAACCTAAATTCCAAGAAAATATGTTCACCTTATTGCAATGTTGCATTCTAGGAATTCAGTTAAGAATTGGTTATGTTTACTTATAAATAAGAAATAAAGTTTAATAAAAGTTGAGTTGTAATCAGTAAGCAAACGAATGGTGTTTTATTTTTTTAATCGAATGATCCTCACTTCGATAACTTGTATGCCGTTACACAGGGCATACATGTTGCGATTTTACCATGTAGTAGCAAAGAAAGTTGGAAAAGCAGAAAAATTGACAACAGAGCTCTCGTATGAAGAAATAGTAGGTGCGCACAAAAATTGATCATAATGACCCAGAAAAAGTTTTTTCATGCCGAATATCATGCATCAATTAAAGGCGAACAGGTAGCTAAGAAAAGTTTTTTTTAGTATATTTAATCCATTTTTAGACAAAAAATGTGTCATTCCTTCAAATAGAAGATTATCGTGATGCACTTTGACATACAGTGAAATTTTTTTAATTTTACCACCGGCCAACCCCCTTTTTATTCAGTTTTATGTCAAATACATATGTGCATAAACTTTCACTTCATGATGAAATTCAACTCATGATGCGCATGATTAGATCAGCTTTCAAATAATAATAAAATTCATTTTTGAATGCACAACTTGTACCCGGTACAAAAAGCATGTACAAACGCAAATAATGGGTGCCTTACCAATAGAACGAACAGTATTAATGTAGACCGTTTACGAACGTTTGACTTCGCAGGGCCGTTTCTGATAAAAACATATTACGGGCGAAAATGTCGGTTAGACAAAGGGTATGCGGAATTTTATACCCCCGGCTGACCACACATGGGTGGATTATGGGAAGCGGGAGTAAAAAGTTTTAAACAACATTTTCGGAAAATGGCACGTAATGAGAAATTCACGATTGAGGAGCTTACCACTTTGCTTACGAGAATAGAATGTAGTTTGAGCTCACGTTTACTTTTACCCATGTCTAAAAATTTCTCTGACTTCCTTATGGGTGGGCTACTAACAGGTATAGGTTGGAACAGTGAGACATTAAATTTTTCTGCTTCCCCATAATAGACACTGATATTTCGATACCAACAATATAAGTTCTTTTTCATTGTGTTACTTTTATTTCTACTCTGAACAACATAGAGTCGCTTGGTTGCTTTCAGTGAGTGAAGACCAGAAAGAAAGGACAAAACCATTTTTTACCGAAACTTGCGATTAACAAATTTTTTTCTATATGCTCTTTATCATGACTTCTTTTATCCTATAAACAAAAAATTACAAAAGTCCTGCCAGTTTTTCGTGCAATTTTTTTTTCTTGGAAATAAAAAGAACTGAACACTGAGACAGATGCAAAGAACGAACTGTGAGCCATACGAACATATGTATCTACATATATGCATAGATTTTTACATATTATTAATACAAATACAAGAAATACATTACATATATGCAAAGTAGAACTGAAAAGTAAATTTATCTAATTTCAAATTATACCAATCCTGAATGATTTAATAATCCTGAGTGATTTAATTAATTGTCAATTTGAATATGATTAGGTATTTGAAAAGTTAAGTAGTAAAGTAAACGCTAAGCAGAAAAGTTGTAAAGCGAAAAGTAGTAAAGATAATAATTGAAAAGTCTTTCTATTTTATTTAATTAAATTTAGGAAAATAAGACATAAAAAAAGAAAAATTTACTATATGGTGTCAGAAGTTGGATAACGGCTAAACTGTATCAAACCAAAAATCCAAATTTAATAATTTAAAAAAGATTATTCCAAAGATTGTGAAAAAAATAAGATCTGAAAAAAAAAAAAAAAAACGTAAAACGCCTAGTGAAAACATCATATGTACGTTTAAGTGTCTGTTCCAAACAAGATAAATTAGTGTTTAATGCCAAGTGCCATACTATACAACAAAAAAACAGTACATAAAAAGCTTTAAAAAATTGGCGCTAAAAGGGCAAATAAAGTGAAGTGTGTAAACAATTTCTAGAGCACAGTTAAATCAGGAAACAAACATGTATTAAAAATAAATCAGTCAAGTACATAAGCGGTGAGATCTTTCCATTTATATAATTGCATGACACTGATTTAATTTTTCGCATATTAAAGTTTTAAGCTTCAAATTGACCTTGCATGATACAAAATTAAAAACCATATTCTTGTTCTAAACACAAATCATAAATATAAAAGTAAAAAAAAAATATAAAGCTTTGATTGTTTATAATCTTAATATTTTGCATACGTTACGTAATGATCTCCCAAGAGAAAAGTTTTTAGTACATAAACCACAATGAACTTCTCTTACGAAGTCACTTCATTATTTTAATTTAAAAATGTATATCATTTTGCGTTCATGAGTCTGCCCGAGAATTTATCTGAGCTCACGGTAAAGGAAAAACGGAAGGGTAGGTAGCTTTTCTGTGTGCAAACTGTAATAGAGGTAATACCCCCACCTTTACATTTCCCTGTTCTAAAAATTTTAAGGGATGGGAGGATGTGCTTGACACTACATTCACCTCCAATAACGTTAACTCTATGGTGGAAAAATGGAGGGTTAAGGTCCTTTTCGGACCACAAATGGATGCTCTTCAGTCTTAACTTTAATCTTATAAAGCCACCACCCTATAGAAACCCTAAAAGAATTGACTGGCAGAAGTTCAGTCAAATTATTAAATCCAAATTAAGCACAGTTCCAAACGCTAATCTAAATTCTCTGGCCGAGCTTGAGAGGAAGGTTAAAATTATCGAAGCGGCTATGAGTGTCGCCTTCAAGATCTCGTGCCAAATAAAATTTAGTAAAAAAACCCTACCTCCATGGTGGAATGAAGATCTTGCAAATCTTAGAAGATTGACGAGAGATGTCTTGAATATATGCTACATATGTCTTAAATTATACTAGCATCAGCTAAGCAACAAACATGCAGAGAGTATTGTCATTCGATAGAAAATATCAGAGACTCAGCAAGATTGGGGAAGATCTTGTCCAAAGAGCACTCAAACTCCTCCTTCACTATGCTTGGGAAAAATTGAGGAAAAAATCCTTAGGATTACTGAATTCATTTAGAAAGTATAATATTATATCCATACAAATAGAATACCTAGAAGCAACTAAACAATATAAAAACTTATGTAAAGAAAACGTAAAACATTTGAAGAAAACCTAGCTAACAAATTAGGACAGTGCAAAGACTCTGCGGAATTCTGGAGGATCACGAGAAAACAATCTCATAGAACGCGGGCACGCGAAGAAGAATATAAAGAGCTCAGAAGAATAGAAAAACGGCTTCACAGACAGAAAAAATCAGCCTGGGAGAAGAACTTAATCTGTGAAATAGAAAAAAGCCGAGAGCGAGGTCCGCACCAGGCGCGAAAGTTCTACCAATCCGTCCGAAAAATGACGCAGTACACACCACGCTGCACATACTGCAAGGACGGAGAGGGAAATCTGATCATCGATCCACAAAGCATACTGGAGCGATGGGAAGTGTACTTTAATGAATTGCTAAATGGTCAACTCACTGCTGAAGTGGAGGCTCCACTGCTTCAAGACGAATACCCTATGTTGCCGTCACCAAGCATAGAAGAGGTTGAGAAGGCTATAGACCGGCTAAAGAAAAACAAAGCCCCGGGAGCTGATGGTATACCAGCCGAATTATTTCAACACGGTGGGCCAGCTCTACGTCAGGCAATTCATGGTACTATAGTGCACGTGTGGGTCCTTTCCCAAAAAGGGAAAGGACAGCTCCAATCCGGCAAATCTTCGGTCGATAAGTCTTCTTCCAAGTATCAGTAAGGTATTCGAAAAGATTCTCAACAGAGCTCTGTTCAAGTGGGCTGAGGACAAGAATATTATTCCAGACAATCAGTTTGGCTTTAAGGCGGGACATGACACTATTCATGCCGCGTCTAAGTTAGTTCCTGATGTTCAATGGAACAAAGCGAAAAATCAATGCACGGGTGCCGTTCTTGTTGATTTAGAGAAGGCTTTCGACACCGTATGGTTAGAGGGTCTTTATCTGAAATTAACTAGATTTGGCATAAGTAAACCACTGTTATATATGCTTCATGACATGCTCAATGGTAGAAAGTTTGTTGTCAAAAGTGGCAATGTAACTTCCGCCACTACTTTTGATATTAAAAACGGTCTACAGCAAGGAGCTGTGAACTCGCCGATTCTTTTTAGTATTTACACCAGCGATCTGATAGGTAGTCTCACTCATGCGATTGCGTATGCCGATGACCTTGTAGCGTACAGGACGGGTCCAAAAGTTGAAGTCATCAAAAATCTCTTGCAGCGTGACTTCGACCAGATTCAGCAATATTGTGATGACTGGAAGTTAAAAATTAATTTTCAGAAATCAGAAACTATCCTGTTTAGAACCCCCTTGTCTAAGGCTTCTAGGGATACAAGAAAGAACTGGAGAAATCTAGTGATCGTTGGACCAAGTGGACATCCACTGGCGAGCAAAGATGTAGTAAAGTACCTTGGTATCTGGCTAGATCAGTATCTATATTTCAATCGACATATAGATGCTGCTCTGGCCAGAGCTAGGGGAGCATTTGCTCTGACAAGACGGTTGTTTTATAGCAGCCGCCTTGAAAACAGGGTAAAGGTGATTTGCTACATGGCCCTCATCCGGCCGATGATTGCCTATGGGTGCCCTGTGTGGTTTAACGTTGCCCCATCTCAAATGGAAAAGATTCGGGTGTTTGAGAGGCAGTGTCTTAGAACCTGTCTTGGATTATACAGAACACCAGAGTCGGAGTACAAACATTATTATGCCAACGAGGTCTTATACAACGGGGCCAATATAAACAGGATAGATAACTTTTTAATTAAGCTGATTCGGGGTCACATTGCAAGAGCGATGACCTCAGCCAATGGACTTATTTTCGGGGCTTATTACCCCAACAACGAATATAGTGAGAGCGTTTGTCTTAACGGTTTCATCCCGCCCGAGACATTCCTCTATTTAGACAGTCGGGGGCTGATACAGGATAGATTGGCGGTTCCGTTAATCTACCACGTCGGCCGTAGAACTGTGGATCGGCGAATCCTGTATGGTTGGGACGTCGGCTCTGGGAACGGAGCAGAGCGTCTGCGGTTTAGTAGAGCTGTGCCCCTTCGGGACAGAAAGGACATGGATAAGCAAATTAAACAATTCTGGTGGTTGGGTGACCACCTTGATATTGATGGTTAGTCAAAATTGTTGCCTTGGCCGACCTACGTATTTTTAAGTATTAATAGGTATATTTTAGTAGAACAGTGGTGGCACCAAAAAAAATATAAAACACATTAAATGGCATTTGTTTGTGTGTATGTGCATTTGGCTGTTAAATATATATATATATAAATATATATATATTTGTAAGCATGTGCGCATATGCATTGGCTGCTACGCCACAAAAAAAAAAAAAAAAAAAAAAAAAAAAAAAAAGTGCTGCTGGTGGCTGTTCTAGTTTTAAGTTATTTTAAGTATTTTTAAGTAGTTTTAAGTTATTTAAGTTATTTACGTATATTTACGTATATTTTAGTTTTATTTAGGTTAATTTAGTTTTATTTAGGTACAGGGTAGTTTTAAGTTTTTTTATATAAAATAAAAATAAATGTCGTGAAAAACGAGTTTTTAAAAATTTTCTCGTTTAGTTTTAAGTAATTTTGAAGTTTAATTTAAGTTAGTTTTTACGCCCAAAGGGTAAGTTAGTTTTTAATATATAGTTATAGTATAATTTAGAGCGCCCGTATGGGGCCAGTAAGTTAGTTAAGTTATTCTGTAAGCTAGTTTTTAAGGTTTTTGTCTAGCATTTAAGTTAGTTATAAGTTAAATTGAAAATAAAAACATGAATTAAAAAAAAAAAAAAAAAAGTGCACGTGTGGGAGCATGAAGAAATGCCAGACGACTGGCGAAAAGGTATAATATGCCCCATACATAAGAAAGAAGATGTCACAACGTGCAGCAACTATAGAGGTATCACGTTGTTGAGTACCGCCTATAAGAAACTCTCCTCTATCCTACAAGACCGGATAACCCCATACGCTAAAACCATCATCGGACAATATCAGTGTGGTTTCATTCCAGGCAAATCAACAACTGATCAGATCTTTACCCTTAGGCAGGCGATGGAAAAATGTCTAGAATTTAACATCCCAACATACCACCTGTTTATAGACTTTAAGGCCGCCTATGATAGCATAGCCAGGGTAGAACTTTACAAAGCCATGAGAGAATTCGGCATCCCAAATAAATTGACACGACTATGTAGGTTGACCATGACCAACGTAACAAGCCAAGTAAAAATAACCGGATTACTATCCAGACCAATCAACATCTTTAATGGACTCCGACAAGGGGATGGTTTGGCCTGCCTCCTGTTCAACCTGGCGTTGGAGAAAGCAATCCGTGACTCTGGCACGGCAACAAGAGGGACCATCGTCAACAGGTCCAGCCAGATACTGGCTTACGCAGATGACATCGACATCATCGGAAGAACCGAGCAAGCTGTACACGATTCCTTCATCCAGATCGAGCAGGCGGCACAAAATCTGGGGCTGCACATTAGTGAAGGTAAAACAAAGTACATGGTGGCGTCGAATGCGAGAGGAACAGTTGGTCAAACAATCAAGGTAGCGGAGCACGAATTTGAAGTGGTGCAATCCTTTAAATACCTTGGGTCAACAGTAGCAGCCGATAACAATATAGAAGAAGAAATACGGAAGCGGCTTCTCAAATCCAACAGAGCCTTCTACAGTCTGTCAAAGCTCTTCAAATCCAGAAATCTCACCATAACTTCAAAACTACTGCTGTACAGGACGATGGTCCTGCCAGTACTCACATATGGATCCGAGACTTGGATGCTTAGCAAAAGGCACTCTGACCTTTTAGCCGCGTTCGAGAGAAAAGTCTTAAGGAGAATTGTTGGCCCCATATGTGAGGAAGGACGATTCCGGAGACGGTACAATCATGAATTGTACGCAATCTACCTTGAAGCAGATATAGTGACAAAAATTAGGCTCGGTAGACTTCGGTGGGCAGGGCACCTAGCTCGCATGAGCGAAGAGGAACCTGCTCGGAAAGTTCTTTGTGGTACATTCTATGGCAGACGACAGCGTGGTAGACCATGCTTGCGCTGGAGAGATGCATAGACCAGGACGCCCGGAGCCTTGGGGTGCGCAACTGGATGGCGTCGGCTCGAGACCGGGATAGGTGGAGAGACTTGTTGAAGGAGGCCAGGACCGGACCCCGATAGTCGAGCAGATGGTGATGATGATGACGAGAAGAATAAATGGAAACAATGAGTCTCAAGAAATGCCCCAAATTCCTTTGAATGTTTTAACTGAGCATTTACATGGACTACTTTGCTCTCCGTCCATGGTACATGAATGGAGTTATGCAAAACCATATGTGATGGTCACTTTTTTAGATGGGGAAATTTGTATCTCAGCGGTTGAAGCTGTATTGAAATCGCTTAAAGATGGCAAACCAGCAGGTGCAAATGGTATAGCTTCTGAATTTTTCAAATATTCCTCTGTGCTATTCAAACAAAAACTAACTGAAGCCTTTAACGTGGTTCTCAACTTTGGTGTTCTACCGGAATGTTTTAATGAGGCTCTCATTTGGCCAGTTCATAAAAAGGGTGACCAAAAGACCCAAAAAACTACAGAGGATTATCCATTTGAATGCAAGCTTAAACATTTTTACCTCGCTTCTCAACAGCAGACTTAGAAAGTGTATAAATGAAAATAATATCCTTAGTGACTTTCAAGCCGGATTTCGCAAGAGATATTCGACAGCTGATGTTACCACCATAAAGGTACGACATCCCTGACGGTATGAATGACAGCAACCTCAAGTCCCAAACCTGGATGGAGATTGTCATTCTGAAGGGAGAGATATTCTGGCGGGATAATAACACATTACTTTCCATATTAACATGCTCATCCAGTAACGTTCATTTTGAAGCATTATGGTATTTTTTATTATATGTATTACATTGTTAAAGATTTAAGTTTGTGTTCTTATAAATATTTGATTGATCTACGACTTATTAACTGTTTATTTACAGTACAGAACATAACAGTGGCGACGAGGATTCGTTAAATAAAATTTAAGCACCATCATGCCAGACTCAAATCAACGGCCACATCAGCCTCCTCCAAACCAGCTTCCACCACAACAACAGCAGCAATTACAGCAACAGCCCCCTATGCAACAACGTCTTCAGCAACTGCAGCCACCTGCACAACAAATTCCGCTTCAACCTAACCTCCAATTGCCACCACCGCCGCTGATTTCTCCAGATTTTATATCGTTTTTCCAAGCGATGATGACTAATCAATCTTGTAACGGAAACTAAAAAATATTACATTACATTACATTACATATTATTCTACTCCGTAGATAAATCTACGAAGTAGAGACACATATAAGCACTAGCAGCTTAGGCCATCGGCTTGAACAACACAAGAGAAATAGACTGATACATGACAGAGACATACACAACAGAAGAAAGACAGAGAACAGAGAACAGATGCCAACATCACATGGATAGCACATGAACGGTCACTCATCCAAGTACTAACCACGCGCAATGATGCTTGATTTCGCTGATCTATTGGGAAGCGATGCAATTTTTTTTTTTCAATTTTAATTCAATTTTTATTTTTAATTCAACTTATAACTACTTAAATGCTAGACAAAAACCTTAAAAACTAGCTT
Source organism: Baccha elongata (assembly GCA_951217065.1). NCBI lineage: Eukaryota > Metazoa > Arthropoda > Insecta > Diptera > Syrphidae > Baccha > Baccha elongata. Next base: position 379,787 of record CATNUY010000365.1, read on the forward strand.
ACAGAATAACTTAACTAACTTACTGGCCCCATACGGGCGCTCTAAATTATACTATAACTATATATTAAAAATGCCTTTGGGCGTAAAAACTAACTTAAATTAAAATTCAAAATTACTTAAAACTAAACGAGAAAATTTTTAAAAACTCGTTTTCCAAGACATTTTATTTTATTTTATATAAAAACTTAAAACTACCCTTTACCTAAATAAAACTAAATTAACCTAAATAAAACTAAAATATACGTAAATATACGTAATTAGCTTAAAACTACTTAAAAAATACCTAAAATAACTTAAAACTAGAACAGCCACCAGCTTTTTTTTTTTTTTTTTTTTTTTTTTTTTTTTTTTTTTTTTGCGCAGCAGCCAATGCATATGCGCACACGCCTATAAATATATATATATATATTTATATACATATATATTTAACAGAGCCAAATGCACATACACACAAACAAATGCCATTTAATGTGTTTTATATTTTTTTGGTGCCACCACTGTCCTACATAAAATAAACCTATTAATACTTAAAAATACGTAGGTCGGCCAAGGCAACAACTTTGACTAACCATCAATATCAAGGTGGTCACCCAACCACCAGTATTTTTGAACTTGCTTATAAAAGTCCCTTTTGTCCCGAAGGGGCACAGCTCTACTGAACCGCAGACGCTCTGCTCCGTTCCCAGAGCCGACGTCTCGACCATACAGGATTCGCCGATCCACAGTTATACGGCCGACGTGGTAGATTAGCGGAACCGCCAATCTATCCTGTATCAGCCCCCGACTGTCTAAATAGAGGAATGTCTCGGGCGGGATGAAACCGTTAAGACAAACGCTCTCACTATATTCTTCATTGGGGTAATAAGCCCCGAAAATAAGTCCATTGGCTGAGGTCATCGCCCTTGCAATGTGACCCCGAATCAGCTTAATTAAAAAGTTATCTATCCTGTTTATATTGGCCCCGTTGTATAAGACCTCGTTGGCATAATAATGTTTGTACTCCGACTCTGGTGTTCTGTGTAATCCAAGACAGGTTCTAAGACACTGCCTCTTAAACACCCGAATCTTTTCCATTTGAGATGGGGCAACGTTAAACCACACAGGGCACCCATAGGCAATCATCGGCCGGATGAGGGCCATGTAGCAAATCACCTTTACCCTGTTTTCAAGGCGGCTGCTATAAAACAACCGTCTTGTCAGAGCAAACGCTCCCCTAGCTCTGGCCAGAGCAGCATCTATATGTCGATTGAAATATAGATACTGATCTAGCCAGATACCAAGGTACTTTACTACATCTTTACTCGCCAGTTGATGTCCACTTGGTCCAACGATCACTAGATTTCTCCAGTTCTTTCTTGTATCCCTAGAAGCCCTAGACAAAGGGGTTCTAAACAGGATAGTTTCTGATTTCTGAAAGTTAATTTTTAACTTCCAGTCATCACAATATCGCTGTATCTTGTCGAAGTCACGCTGCAAGAGAATTCTGATGACCTCAACTTTTGGACCCGTCCTGTACGCTACAAGGTCATCGGCATACGCAATTGCATGAGTGAGACTACCTATCAGATCGCTGGTGTAAATACTAAAAAGAATCGGCGAGTTCACAGCTCCTTGCTGTAGACCGTTTTTAATATCAAAAGTTGTGGCGGAAGTTACATTGCCACTTTTGACAACAAACTTTCTACCATTGAGCATGTCATGAAGCATATACAACAGTGGTTTACTTATGCCAAATCTGGTTAATTTCAGATAAAGACCCTCTAACCATACGGTGTCGAAAGCCTTCTCTAAATCAACAAGAACGGCACCTGTGCATTGATTTTTCGCTTTGTTCCATTGAACATCAGAAACTAACTTAGACGCGGCATGAATAGTGTCATGCCCCGCCTTAAAGCCAAACTGATTGTCTGGAATAATATTCTTGTCCTCAGCCCACTTGAACAGAGCTCTATTGAGTATCTTTTCGAATACCTTACTGATACTTGGAAGAAGACTTATCGACCGAAGATTTGCCGGATTGGAGCTGTCCTTTCCCTTTTTTGGGAGAGGATGGACCACCGCTGTCTTCCAACTCACTGGATAATATGCATTATTCAATGCGTTGTTAAACAGTGTGGTATAAATGTCTATTGCTTCCTCAGGGAGATGTCGTAACACAATGTTGGGTATACCATCGACCCCCGCAGATTTCTTTTTCTTTAATGTTTGAAAAATTAACTGAAGTTCTACCTTCGAAATTAACAATGAACTGGGTCCATTTCGCTCGGCGATGGTGGCGTTTGCCAAGTTTTCGTCATTGAACCCGGTGAAACCAGTATTCTCAGATCGCCATTGCGTTATGTTATTTCCAAGGTAGAAGTTGTGCAGTAAGGCTCTGTTCTCCAGGTCATGATTCGGACGAATGCTAGCATTCACCTTATACACTTGCTGGAAAGCAGCCCCTACAGCCTCTACCTTTTCCTGAGGATCTTCTATAATATAATAATTATCATCGAAAACGGCACCTTCCGGATCAATTCCCGCAATCGTTAGTACGTCTTCGTTATCTGTTGTCCTCTGGAGTTTAAGACATGGAAGATCGTTTTGATCATTTCTTCTAAATATCTTATTTATTTGGGGAAACATACTAGGGTCGCTAGAATTAACGGCCCGAATTCTGTTATCCCAATATAAATTAATAGATAATCTATAGTTTTGTCTAATCAGAACGTTAATGTTTTTGATCGACGACTTCAATGTCCTAATCTCCAGATCACGTGTGTCCGTGAAACGTCTATAAAGAAGTTTCAATCTAGTCAGCAGTCCACTTTTTTGTCGGTGTAGTGCGTCGATTGTCGCGTTCTTGTATAAACCAGTAGGGTCTTGTTCCTTATATTTTGGGATTGTTCTGTCTATTGTTCGTTTTATAGTCGTATCCATTTGAGTCAGGAACCCGTCGATCTCGACGTTCGTCAGGTTTCTGTCATTTGGTGGAGAAATGTCATCGGAACGTATTTCTCTTGCCAATGCGTTGGAGAAGCGTGGCCAGCGCGTCTTACTGAAATTGTAAGAGTGCACAGGCACATACTCATCCAACTCCACAAGGTCGCTCGGAAGCTGTATTACGGTGGCAAGTCCGCAGTGATCACTGTCGTATTCAATTGTTCGTAAACAGTTTCTTGTCTGTTGATTTGTTGCGTCAGTTATAACAAGTCGTGTGTCAAGCAGTAAAAGATCCAGAAAACTACCACTTCTCGGAAATGACGGTCTATCTGTAGCCAGAAGGTCGATCCTACACTCAACACTGTATCGACCCATCCAATTAAAAAGATGGTTCCCTCTAGGATTTTGAATTTGGTTTCCCCAATCTACATGTTTGGCGTTTAAGTCCCCTGCCATGAGATAATAATTCTCATCCAAGTTCAGTCTTAAGCATTCGAAAAGTTTTTCGAGCTCTGCGATAAAAATAGCTGGCTGAGGTGCGTCAGGTGCGTACACCGCGATTGCGTACATTCTTTTCCCCTGCTGGAGAGGAATGCAAACGATGCAGGCTTCTAGCAACCCGAATCTTCGCACTTCACTATTATATATAACTTTATGATTAATACCCTTTCGTATGAAGATTGCGACCCCACCCCCTTGTGAGGAGTTGGGCCGATCCCTTCTTACGATATTGTAATTTTTATTAGTCAGTTTGTGTTTCTGGTTTAGCTTAGTTTCGCTAGCCATAAACACATCAGGACTTTGGTCTTGCAGCAAATGAAAGAGGTTTGCTCTTCGTTCGGTCCTAATCAGCGAATTTACATTCACAGCTAGGATCTTAAAGGGTCGCTCAGGCAGCGCGCCTTTAACCATTTCGCGTTGCCGGCAGAATAGAGTAGAGGTAATCCACCCTAGCCGCCTGCTCCCTGATCTGTTTTTGCACGTCGGTTAACTGACCATGAATGGTCAGCAACACCTGCATCAGATCTGCCTCAGGCACAGGAGCCGTAGGCACTTGGACCTGTTTGGCTACCTGTGGTTGAGGCTGTACCGTATTTCCCTTTCCAGACGCCATTTGGGCGTAAGAAATTGCGGGATTGACGGAAGATGGGAAGCGATGCTTTATCAGAGCCAAGGCCGTTGACCTAAAAAATATTCTTTCTTCCATTACATTGCAACACATTGTAAAAGATCGAAATTCTTTTTAAATCAAACGAAAGAAAACTTTGATTAAGAATTTTATTCTTTATATGAGAAGAAAAATGTAGTTGTTTATTTTTCCAATCAAATGATAAATGTTGTTGATGCGTTGTTCTGTAATGGAAAAAAAAAATAAATCCGCTAGCCTTCAACTCACTCGACTACATTCGACCTATTGCCTTGACTTTAACAAAAACCCGACAGCGCCAAGATTCCAACTATCATCCATTATCAAAATCTGCCTAAAGTCTCCACAATATTCAAATTCAACACAAACAGTCTAATAAGAAGAAATTTAGGGATAGGATCCAACAAAAAAAGAAGTGAAACCGAATGTCGCAAGAGTAGGAGGGTCCATATATCGAACCCCAATATTATCCACATATTGTTGTTTGGATCGGATATACTTGGCTCCACTCTTCTGGTAAACGATTCACCGACATACGTAGATGGAATGTATGGGATTTCTCCGGACACTAAAAAACCTCGACCTTACGTCCGATCAGGATTTTCTTTTGTGCTCCCCGATAACATTTGAGCCTTTCGATAAACCAAGTGGCGCAAAATATATTCGGGGATTTGAGACGAAAAGATTAATAAAATATATTCACTTAATGGGAATAATGCTATCTCGAATTATTTTCTAACCAGAAATTTCGAGTGGAGAGGTTCTTAATCCCTACTGATATCAGAAAAGACATCCCTCTGGATTCAAAAAAAAATATCCGAGTGAAAGCAACATCCCTTCGAAGGATCCTACACCTGGTTCCTTGAAGACGTATAGTACCTTATCTTCAACAAAATGAAGGCACGTCCACGCCCGCCGAAGTCAGGGCGGTCGCTATTCTACCATTGCACCAGGTCTGCTCGTTGCCATTGCTTAGCTCGCCGAGTTGTGGGGTAGGATCTTGCAATTCGAATACGACCAGTGTCACAATGTTTCAGACCTGAAGTATAGATGTGGTTAACTTATTAAATTAAAAAAAATTGCTTTGGACCCGATGGAAATGCCGAATAAAGAAAAGGGAAACTTGAAAAAGAGACGAGGACAAGTCATTCGACAGCGGCCTAGGTGTTATGCCACTATAGGTTAGCTTTACTCTACCTACCTAACTTTTCATCGTTACTATAGTAAAGAATCACGACGAAAACAAGAGGGGGTTTCAGATGTTGGTGAAACCCGCAGTGCTTAGCATATGTCTTCAAGGGAAATAGGTAAGACCCATAACTTACGTTCAGGACGCAGTTATACTCATAATATTGGTCGTGATTCTAGTCCAAACGCTCATGGTCGTGTAACAACTCAAAGAAGAGGTGGTTCTTCTTTTGCCCGGTTAGCTTCAGCCTGAACATGAGACTTATTCTAATGAAACAGAAATTAAAGAGAGTGACAAAAATTCATATATGATGGCAAAATTCGAATGAACTTATACATACGCACCAGATCTGGGGTTTTCTGTCATGGAAGGCTTCCGGGTTGATTTTTCTCCGTGGTTTTTGACCACAAAATTAAACTTCTAACACACTTATTTTTTTTTAGAAAAATCAAAAATAATTTTTGAGCTAAAAAGTTTATTTTTCTGGTTAAAGTTACGGTCAGGGACATGTCCTTCCGGAATCATGGCCAGCGCCATTTTTCGGATACTCTCGGAAATTCCGTCGCAATAAAGTTGCCGCCTGATGGTCATAAAAGGAGCAGATTGCCCAACTTCGCTCTCTTACTTGTTGGTCGTCAATTTATATAACTAGTCGTTATACGGTCGGTCTCTGTTGCTTGACAAATGTCTGATTTTTTTTTTGTACTGTCGTTTTTTTTTGTAAATTTAAATTGTGAAGAAAACTAAAGTACGCACCTATTTTTGATTTTGCAATTTGTTTTCGCAAGAAAAAAATAAAAAACCGCAAAAAAAATATTGGTTATCGAACTAAATAAAAAAAAAGAAATACGCACGTTCCTAAAACTATAGATATAAAATTGTGCAGTGCATTTCCACCTTATCCTATGAAATATTTATGGTAAAAAAATGAGGTATTTCTCGTTAAAATTGTAAATAACCAACTGCCCAAGCAAAAATCATTATAAAACAAATGTGAAAAAAAAAATGCCTACATACGCACGTACCTACCTTAAAATCAAACATAAAATTGTTCAGTTCCATATCTATGTGAAAATTACCCTATAAAAAAGCTTGAAAACTATGAAAAAAAAACTAGTTATTTCTTATGAAAATATGCTACCTTAAAATTACAAAGTACCGATGCTAAAATCTCCTACCAAAAAAAAAAAAAAACAAAAAAAAAATCCCTAAAAGTGAGAAAAATCTATCACGAAAAATATTTAAGAAAATGGTATAAAATACCCTTTTATATCTGACCAGAACGACTCTGTAAATGCTATACATATATGCACCTATGAGAAAAGTACAGTCCCCATACCTTCCACCAGATATACCTATCTTACTATCAGTGCATATGTACCTGCTTGCCCATCAAAAAAAACTTTAAACTTCATGCAAGCCTAATCAACGATTTCTTCGTAATCTTTTAATCGGTGATCTATTGTTTAAAAAAAAAAAGAAAAAAAAATCGATTGAAGCCTAAGCCTGATACACGGAAAGCTTAATGCGACCACAGCAGCATTCATCATCATCGCTGGCATTATCATCCCCATAAGCTTTTGGAATTTTTCATCTTATTTTAATTTTTTTATTATGTTTTTTTTTTTAATTCAATAAACTAATCATAACTATAGTTATCTTTTGAATTCTATTTTAAATATTTGTTTATATTCCCCACTCTTAATTTATTCACCACAAAAAATTATTTATCTATAAATTGAATAAATAATTCCTTAAAGCAATAATAGAGTGAAGTGATATAATTTACCTATGGTTCAAGTGTTTAATTTGGGTTTTCGATCAACCAGATACCCAAAGGTATAATCATCACATCCGACGAAGCGGTGCACCACCTCGAAGTGATTCATCTTTGTTTAAGATCTGCGGTAAGTTTTATTTATTGAATTTAAATTAAACATCTGAATCTCTTAAATTGATCTTTTTACTATAAATTGCGATATTATTTTTATTAAAAAAAATTTGAATTCAGATATCTTTATCTTTAAGCCTACGATTATGCAATGCATTTTGCCTAGTCGTGGTGAGCTTTTGTTGCAAGAGCATATCATAAATATCTATGTATGGATGTTATATAATTAAAATAAAAATATTTTATTGTGGTGGAGAAATTATAAGAGCATTAACACTAAGTTTAAATTCAAATAATCTGAGAAAGAGAAATATTATATAAAAAAAAAACTTTTGCATTTTGTATACATTTTAGCCACGTACTCGTCATAAAGTAATAAAGTGAATCTAATAATGTAATTATGTACCTACATTTAACGTAAAATCAATTTTTATTGGAATTTTTTTTTAAATAAAAAGCTTAAATAAAATTATCTTCTTATTAAATATCGTATTCTTATTATTTTTTTTTTCAATAAACCTTCATTTAATTTCCTATATCTATCTTTGAATGTTTTAATTATTCTTAGCAAAAATAATAGGCTCATACCTACATATACTTGTGTACTTAAGAGATAATTTTCATTTTAAAATGAATAGTATCGAGGTAAATTTGAACCCTATTAATTGACGGTTGGTTTATTTATTCCTTTTTTTATTCATTATAAACTTTAAATACTATCACAAAAAGAAAACGAACATGAATGAAATTTAAGAGTTTTTTAGAATATAATAGGTAATGGTTTGACAACATTTTTAATTAAAATGTAATTTTTGTTTAACTTTTAATTTCTTAAGATATTTATCTGTTAGGATAAGAATTATTATGAACTTTTTATTATTTTCGTTGATGGATTCGACCTATTTTTTTTGGGAAGTTTTTCTAGTTGCAGCTTTAAACTTTAACATGACTTTCGTTTAAATGACGTCATGGGTGGATGTGGCCAAATGGATGGAAAGTTTTTGAAGATGAGATTTTTAGTGTTGAAGATGTAAAGTATATTCACATTTAGATTTTTTTTGGAGAATGTTCGAGAATTTATTTTTTGTTACAGTTTGGGATAGTTTGGTTTGTGTTTGAGATGCGAATCTAAATTGCGTTCTCATCTTCAGACTAGGGGCTGATATAAAACGAGGACTTATCAGCCATGGTTGTATCCTATGCGATACGTGGGTGGGCTACCCCTCTGAGAGGCAATGACATCGTGCCCTCTCCTCACTTGAGAGATTTCGTTTTGGTATTTTTTGTTTTGTAGGATAACTATCTGGACGAATTCGGGCTCCGACTTTTTTTTGAACCCGATCTTTTAATATCTACTCCGGCATGTAAAATTCGTAACGACCGTTTAGCGTTGTGATGACAAGAACCCCCCATCCGACGAGCTAGTTTGTGCTTATGCAAGCATGCCATGTCATCGCAACCTGAACACCCTTTTCTTTCTGCTGCCAGGATCAGCCCGCTGTACCTGTAAATAGGGTGGTTATAATGGTAGATAAGGGAAGCAAAGGTTATAAGGGCTCAGTAATAGGTGTGTTCTGATATGTGTTAACGTATGGTAATGTTTGTGGATTATAACACCTCTGAGATGAGAGAAAATTTAACACCCTGTTGAGAGTTCTTGTGTGCCGACAACACCGCGGACCGTTACAAGTGTAAGAAAATCAGCTGTTGGAAATTTTCAAATTAGGTAGGTATTTGAGATAGGGATTGGGGATATTCTTTAATATATAGGTATGCACTACTAGGTACATGCTACGTGTTACAGTATGTTAATTGCTTAACAGAAAGATGTTAGAAGTGGTCTCCCTACAAAACTCGTTCGATTAATAGAGCGTAAGCCTGTTCAACGAAGAAGGAAAGGAGCCACTCTTTAAATAGTCTCTGAAATTTAACTAAAAAAAAATTTTTGACCTATTTGATAATCACCCACGACCCGCTGTGTCTCGTGCTCAGCTGAGTTGCCGGTACCTCTCTACTTTAATAAATAATAAAAATCCTATTTTCTTAAGTCTTTCGTATGTACTACTGTTTCGAAATCTCGTTCGTCTTTAGTTTTATAAAGATTATTTCCTACGATTTTCATGATGGTGGTTTTAATGAATTTCGGGCACAGTTTTGCATTTCTATGCTTTGCCGCATCACTCAGGATAAAATTCCTCCTGAACACTATATCACCTACGTTATACCGGACGGTCCTGCTCCGAAGATTATAAACTCTTTCGTACTGCTCATGAGCTAAGTTCAAAGCCGTTTTCAAATAATTGTGAACTATGTTCATTTTAGCTGTTTTGGGTATCCAATCTATTTTGGATTGGTTTAATCCTCCCAGTTTCTTAAGAAGCTTGTAATCTTCCCCATGTTCCATCATACGTTGCCCAAAGAGTGCTTCGTATGGGGACATGCCTATAACGGAATAAATAGTGGTGCGTAATGCGCTACCTATATATGTTAAATTAGCATCCCGGTCGTATTGTTTCTCGTCTATATATGCTCTTATAGAGCTCAAAATCGATCGGTTAACCCGCTCGCTAGCATTTGCTTGTGGAGCATATGCTGCTGTCCTGACGTGATTAACGCCGAAATTGCTAAGAAATTTAATGAATTCGTTGCTCAAGAACTGAGATCCATTATCTGATAAAAGTGTTTCGGGTACCCCGAATAGTAAAAATATTTCATCTACTAAAAATTTAATGAGTTCGTTTGTGTTTGCCTTTTTAAGAGGTTTGATTAACACGAATTTTGTTAGTTGGTTTAAAACTATCTATGGAAGGCCGGATTCTTTAAATCCACATACAACACTTCAGACGGGTTTCATCATCATCATCATCATCGGCTCGACAACCGGGTTCCGGTCCTGGCCTCCTTCAACAAGTCTCTCCACCTATCCCGGTCTCGAGCCGACGCCATCCAGTTGCGCACCCCAAGGCTCCGAGCGTCCTGGTCTACGCCATCTCTCCAGCGCAAGCATGGTCTACCACGCTGTCGTCTGCCATAGAATGTACCACAAAGAACTTTCCGAGCAGGTTCCTCTTCGCTCATGCGAGCTAGGTGCCCTGCCCACCGAAGTCTACCGAGCCTAATTTTTGTCACGATATATGCTTCAAGGTAAATTGCGTACAATTCATGATTGTACCGTCTCCGGAATCGTCCTTCCTCACATATGGGGCCAACAATTCTCCTTAAGACTTTTCTCTCGAACGCGGCTTAGAGGTCAGAGTGCCTTTTGCTAAGCACCCAAGTCTCGGATCCATATGTGAGTACTGGCAGGACCATGGTCCTGTACAGTAGTAGTTTTGAAGTTATGGTGAGATTTCTGGATTTGAAGAGCTTTGACAGACTGTAGTAGGCTCTGTTGGATTTGAGAAGCCACCCGCGTATTTCTTCTTCTATATTGTTATCGGCTGCTACTATTGACCCAAGGTATTTAAAGGATTGCACCACTTCAAATTCGTGCTCCGTTACCTTGATTGTTTGACCAACTGTTCCTCTCGCATTCGACGCCACCAAGTACTTTGTTTTACCTTCACTAATGTGCAGCCCCAGATTTTGTGCCGCCTGCTCGATCTGGATGAAGGAATCGTGTACAGCTTGCTCGGTTCTTCCGATGATGTCGATGTCGTCTGCGTAAGCCAGTATCTGGCTGGACCTGTTGACGATGGTCCCTCTTGTTGCCGTGCCAGAGTCACGGATTGCTTTCTCCAACGCCAGGTTGAAGAGGAGGCAGGCCAAACCATCCCCTTGTCGGAGTCCATTAAAGATGTTGATTGGTCTGGATAGCAATCCGGCTATTTTTACTTGGCTTGTTACGTTGGACATGGTCAACCTACATGGTCGTGTCAATTTATTTGGGATGCCGAATTCTCTCATGGCTTTGTAAAGTTCTACCCTGGCTATGCTTTCATAGGCGGCCTTAAAGTCTATAAACAGGTGGTATGTTGGGATGTTAAATTCTAGACATTTTTCCATCGCCTGCCTAAGGATAAAGAAATGAAACCATACTGATATTGTCCGATGATGGTTTTAGCGTATGGGGTTATCCGGTCTTGTAGGATAGAGGAGAGTATCTTATAGGCTTTACTCAACAACGTGATACCTCTATAGTTGCTGCACGTTGTGACATTTCCTTTCTTATGTATGGGGCATATTATACCTTTTCGCCAGTCTTCTGGCATTTCTTCATGCTCCCACACGTGCACTATAATATCATGAATTGTCAGACGGGTTTGCTGAAGTTAATACCGGCGTGGAAACATTTGACGCTATTGCCTCTACCTCATAAATACGAGACAGAGCATCGGGCAGAACGTTCAAAGTTCCACGTCGGTGAAGAACCTCGAAATCAAACCCTTGGAATTTGAGACTCCATCGAGCCAACCTACCAGTTGGGTCTTTCAAGCTCATGAGCCACTTCAGGCTCGCATGATCGGTTATAACCGTAAATCTATATCCTTCGATATAAGGTCTAAATTTGTGGATGCCTTTTACAGCAGCCAAACACTCACGTTAAGTGACCGTGTAATTTCGTTGGGCCGAATTCAATTTTTGGGAATAGTAGTAGATCGGTAACTCCGCTCCAGACTCGTCTTTTTGGCATAATACACACCCGATTCCAGTAGCGGATGCATCACAAAGGATGATAAATGGCTTGCTGAAATCGGGGCTACGAAGTACAGGAGCAGACGTTAACGCTACTTTAATTTTGTTAAAGGCATTCATAGCCTCATCTCCGAACTCAAATTTGGTTCCCTTCTTCAACGTATCCGATATCGGTCCACCTACTCCTGAAAAGTTTTCTATGAACCTCCGGTACCATCCGGCCATTCCTAGGAATCGCCTGACTTGACGAACTGTGGTTGGTACCGGGAAATCAACTATTGCTGAATTTTTGCCGGGATCAGCTTTCGGACAGCCTTGACCGACAACGTATCCCAAATATTGCAATTCCTGGAAGCAGAATCGAGACTTCTCGACATTTATCGTAAGTCCTGCTTCCAGTAGTCGTTTACTTACGATTTTTAAAATTGAAATGTGTTCTTTGAATGATGATGATACGACGAGTAAATCGTCTAGATAAACAAATACGTTTTCACGTAAATTTGAAGGAATTACTTTGTTCATTAGGTATATTAAAGTCTGTGCTGCGTTAGAAAGACCGAAAGGCATCACTTTGAATTGGTATAGAGGTCGGTTGGAGACAGTAAACGCTGTCTTCTCCCGTGAGTCTTTCTCCAGGGGTACCTGCCAATACGCATCTTTCAGATCTACGCTCGAAATGAAACGTGTCTCCAAAAGTCGTGCAAGCAGTCCTTCGATGTGCGCAATTGGACTCGCATTCTTCTTGGTAACGCTGTTGACCTTCCGAAAGTCCAAGCACAGGCGATTTTTTCCCGGTTTCCTCACCAACACTACAAGTGAGGACCATGCGCTTGCACTTTCTTCGATCACACCCAAAGAAAGCATGCGGTCCAATTCCGCGTAAACTAGGTTTTGTACCGCTGGCGATATGGGATAATGACGTTGTTTAATTGGTTCTGCGTCTCCCGTATCGATTCTATGTTCTAACAAGTGAGTCCTTCCGAACCTTTTAGAGCGAAAGATGGAAAAGACTTTACTACCTCTCTTAATATATCCGACTCCTCGGATGTCAGGTCACATTCCGTAATTTTTGGCGGTTCGGAAACTACCTCGGAAATGGAGTTTAGTGAAGAGATTATAATTGGCACTATTTTAAACAGAGCCCAAAAATCTACTCCTAAATACAGTTCTTGAGAGAAAGTAGGTACAAAATACAAATCCATAGATAAGAGTTTATCATTAAACTGGATTTTAGCCCTTACTACTCCTATCACTGACTGTTTTCGACCATCGGCCGTAGAAATATCTGTAGTGATTTTTTTATACGGGATGCTCGATTTCTCTATATATTCAACTGCTCCCTTCCCGAGGCAGCTGACACTGGCACCAGAGTCCAGTAAACCAAGCCAATTTTTGTCAAAGAAATTAACTTCGACGTATGCACGAGGATCGCCCCAATTAATTGCTATTCTGGTGGCAGCTATATTTTCAAAAGTTATTCGCTTTTGAGTGAAACGATTTCTCAATTTTTCAATTTTTTTCAAATGTTTGGGGTAAGTATATATTCTTTGCATTGCTAGATCATATTCAACCTGTCTAACATGCAAAGGTTTAAGAGGTCTTAAAATGGGTGTTTTAGAGGGTAATTTAGGTATTTCATTAAGGGGTTTATTCAGATTAGGATTTCTTAAAATAGTAATTTTCTCAGTGTTCTTTTCTTTTACAACGGACTCTCCGAGTCCCCCGTCCGTACCAGATCCCTCTCGGATGAGAGCTGGCTCCGTTGTGGGTTTCCCGAACAAATACGACAATTTGGTGTTACAGTTTCAGGTAAACCGCATTTATAGCAGAACAGTCTTCGCTGTGTATCAGTACAATCGCGAAACGAGTCTTTCGACAATTCCAGCATTTTACATTGTCTGGATTGAAATTGGGTTTACTCTCGCGTTTAAATTGAGGATTGTAAGCTTCAAGTGCATTAGAAAATTCTGGAGGTGTAGTCTCTACCGTCTAAACTTCGATTTCGCTGACCTGTTTTCTTGCTTGAGCGATATAAGGTGGAGGTGCTCGAGAACGATTTGGATCGTAATGATTCAAAAATGTTTCCATCTCTCGACAGGTATGTACTAACTCTGACAGTTTGTTAACTTTACTAGTAAGAAACAATTCTCCCATTCGTCTTTTCACGTTTTGCTTCACTATTTCCACGATCTCCAAGTTTGGTCGAGGTGTGCGCATTCTGGAATTTATTCTCAGTATGTCTTCATAGACATGTCGAAACTCTCGCCAGGCAATTGTTTTCGTTCTGCCATTTGACGAGTCAGTTCTGAATCGGTTTCTAATCCGCGATACTGTTCTATGAGGCCTTAACGTAGGGATCCCCAAGATGAGTGTGGATGTTCCTTCAGCCACATCCAGAACCATGTTTCAACTGCTCCACTTATGAAGTGATGGAAGTTTGCTACCACCTCTTCCCAAGAAACATTGTAGCTATCTTTCACTCGTTCTAAGCGGAACAAGAACTCGTCGACAGTCATGTTCTTCGCGTTAAATTTAACTCCCCATTTGTGGTAATGCGGAAATTTCGAATAAGAGCCAGCTGGTGACGGTGAAGGTAATCTTGTTCGATCATGTCCCGAAGGATTTTCGAACGTCATTCGATCTAACCTCTCATAAAAGTCCACTCCTTGAGTTCTTGTTGCTTCGGCTCGATATGTTCCTGGGTGTCTAGGAAGATCGCGTGGAAAGTTAGGTGTGTCAGGTATATGTCGTATAGTTGGTGGTTCTCTTTCTGGAGGGTATATCCTTGGAGTAGGTTGTTCGCACAAATTCATAGCCGGTCTGGAAGGTTGTGTATTTTGTGAATTTATCGCTAGTGCAGTCCGAATCACTTCGTTTTCTTTGTCTAGCATTTGCGTTTGACTTGCCGCTAAAGTCTCCTGCAAATTCTTCCGATCCTCCGCTCGACTGAATCCAATTGTAGCTAATGCTACCTCCTTGATATACTGCTGCATTCTGTCTTCTCGCTTCGGTGAAAATTCCAGTCTTCGCTGCCTTAGTACTTCCGGGGTAGATGGACGGTTATCTTCCACCATACGTGGACTCTCCTCAGTAGTTCGATGATCGCGTGACGTACTTGGAATTTCTTCTACTTGGCTCTCGTGAACCGCTTCTCCAGCGTCCATCGTTAAGTCGCGTGCTGGATTCAACGCCTTCTGATATCTCGTGAGATGTTCCCCTGGGGTACTTGGATTCCTTGGATTTTTCTTTTTCTGTTTTTCAGCGGTAGGGTTCTTGTCTTTTCTACCCCCCATAAGATTGAGTAACTTTTTCCTTGTTTGACCGATAGTAATTCGTAAGTAGTATAGATAAAGATTTCAATGAGATAATTTTAAAACAAAGTATTTTTGTTTTGTATGAGAACCTACAAAAAAAATAATTCAACTTAATTCTACGCTACTATGCTTACTACCTACTTTTTCTTAAAACTACTTTTCTAAACCTAACTTATAAACTAACTTAACCTAATTTCCTTTTATAGGGTAAACCCTCAAAAAAAAAACTTCAAAAAACTTCAAAAAGCTTCCAAACTACAACTAAAAAAAAAACTAAAAACTTCAGGAGTAATCCTCTTCAACCTCCTGACGCCTTAGGATTTTTCGAATTACCAAAAATATACTAAATTAATTAATTCAGAAGTGATTCTTTACACTCTGACCAACACTAGAATTTTCCAAATTTTTGGCAAAATCTATAAACTGCAACCAAAAGAAAATGTTGCTTTATCGCCACCAGGCACTCCAATTGCCACCAGGCACTCCAATTCTCAAACCCAAAAGAGGATTTGCAAGAATTCCTAACTCCAATTGCCACCAGGCTCTCCAATTCTCAAACCCAAAAGAGGATTTGCCAGAATTGCTAACTCTTTAACGCCACCAGGCAAATTCTAAAAATTTCTAACTTTGAATTTTTAGAAAAATTAAATGAATCTAAATTTCAAAAAATTTCAAAAAAAATCACTATCAAAATATATACTTCTATCTCTTTTCTTCTTCTCTCTAGTCATTCCAGGATCGGAGACGCGACTATAAAACCATCATCTACCGTAACTCCACCATCATCATCAACAAACATTTTGATTTTTCAACCAAATTTTATTTAAGATCGCACGACTTATCCATCACTGCATCTAAAAACTACCTATCCGTAATTCGACAATTGATATATGCTACAGCTACAAACCTAGGTAAGAAGACATCGTTGCCTAGTGGACAGAAGGTTAAGACCGCATCTCAAACTACTTCAAGATACTACTCAATACAACAAAAATAAATTAAAGATTCTATAATAAAAGTTGTTATTTAAAAAGGGTATGGTTCTACTTCTTGAGTTGGTATGTCTTTTACCTCGAAAAAACGTAATTGTTTTTCGCTGCGGACCTGAGTAGGAACAACTTCCACCACTCACCCGGTCGAAAAATCTTACATCTTTTCTTCTAAAGACTTCGAACAAAACAAATTGAATAACTATCCTCTAAAGCTACAGCAACTGGCTTCAACTAGCCAATCCGGACATCAGACTGAAAGTTACCCATAATAATGGATCGAAATATTTTCTGCGAGTGTGAGAGAATGTGTGATCTGGTTATCGCAACGGACATGAATAGGAAAGATCACCACTCATCGGTCGACACATAAATCACTCACCTCCCGATGTCAAATCTCAACAAAAAATTCTCAACCAAAAGAAAACCACAAAAAAAAAACTATTATATCCTCGATTAGAAAATCTTGAACATGAAATGAATCTTAACTGAATCTTTTTCAAATTTCTCTAAACAAATCAACATCTAAATTCCATTCGGGCCCCACACGTTTGAGCGCCATTTTGTAACGGAAACTAAAAAATATTCTTTCTTCCATTACATTGCAACACATTGTAAAAGATCGAAATTCTTTTTAAATCAAACGAAAGAAAACTTTGATTAAGAATTTTATTCTTTATATGAGAAGAAAAATGTAGTTGTTAATTTTTCCAATCAAATGATAAATGTTGTTGATGCGTTGTTCTGTAATGGAAAAAAAATAAATCCGCTAGCCTTCAACTCACTCGACTACATTCGACCTATTGCCTTGACTTTAACAAAAACCCGACAGTGCCAAGATTCCAACTATCATCCATTATCAAAATCTGCCTAAAGTCTCCACAATATTCAAATTCAACACAAACAGTCTAATAAGAAGAAAGTTAGGGATAGGATCCAACAAAAAAAGAAGTGAAACCGAATGTCGCAAGAGTAGGAGGGTCCATATATCGAACCCCAATATTATCCACATATTGTTGTTTGGATCGGATATACTTGGCTCCACTCTTCAGGTAAACGATTCGCCGACATACGTAGATGGAATGTATGGGATTTCTCCGGACACTAGAAAACCTCGACCTTACGTCCGATCAGGATTTTCTTTTGTACTCCCCGATAACATTTGAGCCTTTCGATAAACCAAGTGGCGCAAAATATATTCGGGGATTTGAGACGAAAAGATAAATAAAATATATTCACTTAATGGGAATAATGCTATCTCAAATTATTTTCTAACCAGAAATTTCGAGTGGAGAGGTTCTTAATCCCTACTGATATCAGAAAAGACATCCCTCTGGATTCAAAAAAAACTATCCGAGTGAAAGCAACATCCCTTCGAAGGATCCTACACCTGGTTCCTTGAAGACGTATAGTACCTTATCTTCAACAAAATGAAGGCACGTCCACGCCCGCAGAAGTCAGGGCGGTCGCTATTCTACCATTGCACCAGGTCTGCTCGTTGCCATTGCTTAGCTCGCCGAGTTGTGGGTAGAAAACAAGAGGGGGTTTCAGATGTTGGTGAAACCCCGCAGTGCTTAACTTCCCTACCTAGGATGAACAGAAGACCTTAACAAAAAGAATCTCTACTCATCACCCAAAATGGTTCCTATATGCACGAAACTTGGAATAGGAACGCCCTCTATGAAGACGGAAGGACTTCTCCTTCCGTTTAACGTATGATGATGATGATGTATCTACATCTGGTAGGTAATGGTTCCAGCCGCGACCCCTCTATCTATTGCCTTAGCATTGCATCTTGCTAATCAATATCTGCATCCGAACCTGAATAAAAAAAAAAGAAGAGGAATAACTTCCCATAGAACGGCAACTTTTCAATGAGAGAAAAAAAAAATTAACGTAATGAATTATTTTTCAACTTACTGACAAATTTTATTCATATTACTTAAGTCTACCTTAATCTCAAACAAAAATCTTTACTTAACTTTGTTTCATTCTTAAAACTCATTAACTATACAAACTGTGATCTCATTAGGATTCTTATATAATTATTTAAATATTTTTTTTTTAAAGAAAATTTTTTCAACTTAAAAACTTACTTAAAAACTCCTATCTAGGAACTGATCTTCGTAGCTTCAAAACAAACTTACTATTAAATTCAATGATCAAAAAAAAAATCTTCGACTGCTTGGCACTTTAATCCAATTGGAAAATAACTAGAAGGAGATCTCGAAAGACAGAGTAATCTAAAAGTATCAGTTCATGTACTTCCATAAAGAACCGAACCGAAAATTTTGTATTCGTTGGGTATATTAGATACCATATGTAGGTAGTGATTCCCGCTCACCCCTCTTCGCGACCTTGGATCGTCTCGATAAACGAACTAGTAATTATTTCAAAAGAAATTTTAACACGTTCCTCAGACTGACTACTGAACTGTTAGTTTACTACTAAATCGAAATAACGTGACTTTAGTATGAGCTAACATCGGACCAATTATTCAACGTGAAGCTGTAAAGTAGCTTCTGATTCGCAAAAAAAAATAAATATCAACAAGAAAAATGACGACACGACAAATGATCAATAAATCATAAAAGAGCTGTTAAATGTATTTTTATCTCGATTTCCAACAATATCGATTGAAGAAATTCACCTTCAGTTCAATATAAGATAAAGCAGAGTTTAAAGTGCAAAGCACTCCCACCAATTTTCCCCAAGGACAACCAAGAAAATTTATTACTGTGACTCGACCAAAAAAGTCGTTCACCTCTATCAAAGTAAAAACGGAATAGGTAATTATTAACGATGACCTGTAAACAAGTTTTATTTAGTGAAATTAAATAAAAATGTTATGAAATTTAAAAATATATGTTTATCAAATATAATTATAAAAATTTAAAAATATACTTAAAGATAAGGTGCACCCTGTCTTTAATATTTAATATCAAAGACTTTACCAAAAAAAATATAAGTTATGGGTTGTATTCGGTGACAGACATGGGTTCCAAAAATTATTTTAGTCAGGTGTAGGTGTTTGGACGTAGGTACTATCTATGTTTGACGCAAGTACCATATAGATATTAGTTAAAAGTTTTATTAACTTTCTTCTATCGGTTATGATTTCACTATATTTCCTCAGCTTTTATTATTTCAGCTGATCATAGACTTCATGAATGATCATTCAATCACAAAAAAAATGAAAGTAAAATTATTTTTACTATAGGACAACAAAAAAAAAAAATCAACCGCGATAACAAGTCTGAATATAATTATTCCAGAAACTCATTAATAAATTCCGTTCTACTATCTAGTAAATATTCCCGGTATTTTTTTATCAAATATAAGACCGTGTAATAAAATTTCGTTTATGTACACTAGTCGACGTATATAGGTACCTTTAGAGATAGGTACTCTTAGTGTATTCTTTTTTTTTTGTGTCAGAAAATTTCGAATATAATTACGCGACGAGTTAATGATCATGCGACCTGTACTTTTACCTTGTCTTGTCTTTTGAAAGAATAAATATTCGATTAAATTTTAACTCTAGACCGGACTTGTTAAAAGTATCTCAGCGTACGTAAGTATTGACTGAATTGTATTTATGACTTCACTAATTTTCAAAAATAAGTTCCTTTACAAAAAAAAAATGTTTAACATCGGACAATTATTAGTTGGACCTTAATTGATTCAACTTCATACTAGGAATAAATATTGTATTAATTTTTCGTTAAACGTACTTCAAGTTGATTTAATTATTAGTACGTAGGTACAAAATAAACTTATTTTTATACTTTGAGTATAGCTATATGTTCAAGTTTTATTCACTTTATTTAGGTATTATTTATTTTAAAATATTAATTACTATTGATTAACCAGTCGTAGAGACAAACTTAGTCGAAGGTAAGTATGGTACTCACACTCGAAATCAAATAATAATGACAAGTAGGTACGTTATTTTAAAATGTCACTTTGGTTGAGCTCTGTGGTTTTAACTACAGAGTTCACTTGGCATTGAATTGTTAACTATTTTATTTCTTTATATTGTTTTTTCTTTTTTTCTTTCAGGAAAATTTTCTCATAACAGGTAAGTATCTTTTTTCTTTATAATCTTAATCGAAATATTTTTATAACATTTATTCACTTTTTCTTTCTAGGAATTTCAAAATTGTTTCACCATAGGTAGGTATATCACCACTTAACTAGCATATACTTAAGTTTTATAATATTTTTTCTTTAATTTAGCGTTTGAATCTTTTTTTAACATCGGACAATCCGGACAATAAAGTTCACGTATATAACTATTCGATATTAAAACAGGTAATCCTACTCATACGATATTTTATAAAATGGTATAGTAAATCACTTACAGCATTCGATGAAAAATTTTCAAAAATACTTACAGCATCAATGTGTGTTGAATAAAAATCTTGTAGGTAATCCAACGGTTCTTGATTTACCGTGTGTCGGATGATTAGTGAATAATGCTCCCACGTTGGCAGTGGCCGAACAGTTTCGCACCGGTATTTCTGCTTACGATGATGTAGGTATATAAAGTTTCAATTTTCAAAAAGAAATCTTGAGTATGATTGATGATGGAAATTCCAATTCTGAATTAAGTCATGATAGAACACTATACGTGTGTATATGGTTTTGCTGGTATTATTTAAGATAATACCCAGTAGGAAATTTCAAAAAATTCCTCGAGGAAAAAGTTGGTTATTCCTCGAGGAATTTTTTGAAATTTCCTACTGGGTATTGTCTTAAATAATACCAGCACCGAGGAATTTTCAGAGGAATCCTTAGGTGAATTTAACATGGGGCTGTCATTGGCGTTCACCAAGTGACTTTCTGGGTGAATATTCAATAGTGAAATCACCAAGTAGGTGGAGTTTGCTTATTCATAAATGAATTATATTTGATGACATACATCATGAAAGTTCGTCAGTGATATCATTAGGTAAAAAGGACTTGCTTATTCGGCAACACACAGTCTTGGTGAAAAATGAAGTGAAAGTGCAGTGAAATCATCAGCCCACTATCCCTCACTGAAAGATATCATGAATATTCAGTAATGAAATCACATGATGTAACTCGCTTAATCATTAGTGAATTACGTTTGATGAATTTGAAGAAAATAATAAAAAAAGACAGTTCTTATTTCATATTGGTATTACATATGCTTTATTTTTAATTTGCATGTTGTTTTTTTTCATCGCTGCTTTCCTGTAGTGCAGGTTCTTGATTCTCTTGAACCCTTGCTGAACAGCTTTTCTATAGAGCTGGGGTGAAGGAATATTGGTCTTAACAGCATCTGCAAAAAAAAAATATTGATTCATGAATGAGAAAGTGATGACTTGATTAAAATATTACTAATTATGATGAAGTTCTTATAAATTGTGAAAAAATAATAACTTACTGAACAAACATGTGTTAATGTTTTTTAACGCTTTAAAAGGATTTTTGCCATTATAGCCGTCGAAATTGTATGTCACAGCGACTTCTGCAGAAATTATATTTCGCACAGCTTTTTCTATGCTGCCGCCAGACGATGCAACTATTTTTTTGAAGATATCATTCTGAAATAAAAATAAAAAAGAGATATGAAAAATCCGTAGGTAGGAAAGTAGATAACTGTGTAGATGGTCAGCAAGATTTTATATGGAAAACCAAAAGTTTGGATAAATTATTGAGTAATCAAAGTGAACATAAAAATGATTTGCTGAAATTTGTGGAAATGTTATTAAAATGCGAAAACTTACGTATTTTTCTTTTTCTTCTCCTGCCTTAATTTTCAGTTTGTTGAGGTCTTCTCTTCATCTTCATCTTGTATATTGTTGCTTATTTCACTTTCACTGTCTATTATCCCTTTCAGATGTTATATCACTATGATTGATATTTGCAAAATTATTTTGTTTTTTTCTAAATCATCCCTCTCTTGCTTTGCCAAGCGTTTTAAATTTCTTTTACTAAAACCACTCATTTTTAAATAAAATAAAATACAACTCACCAACTTTTTTCAATCACTATTTATTATTTACAACAAAATAATATGCTTGGTAGGTAGGTATTTAATTAGTAATATTATTAATGTTTTTTTTTACTGGCACTCGCGTTCGCGTTTAACTTCTTTGTTCTTTTAAATGCAAACATTGAATGAAGAAATGCAAATGATTGATATTCGTCATTCGAGAACAAAAAGATTTTGTAACAGCAAGGAAAAACCAGAAAATACAGTTTCTCTTTCGCCAAAAAGGAGCACGCGTCATTAAAAAACGATCAAAAAGCAACAAAAAAACGCGAAAAATCAAGCAGGCGCCAGAGACAAGCGACAACGAAAAAAAAAAAAGCTAATGAATCTTTGCATTACTTGTCACCCTGGAAATCCTTGTGTTCCTTGGTTCGGGTAGACAAAAGACCAAGTTTATAGTTTTTTATTTCTTTTCTGTTTTGAACTGCGTGCGGCTTATGAATCGATGCATTACTTGTCACCCTGGAAATCCCTGTGTTTTTGGGTCAGGTAGTAAAAAGGAAATGTTTATAGTGCTTTCCTTCTTTTCTGTTTTTAACTGCGTGCAGATCATGAATCTGTGCATTACTCGTCACCCTGGAAATCCTTGTGTTCCTTGGGTCAGTTAGACACAAGGTTTTTTTTATAGATTATTTTTTTTCCTCTTTCTCGCGAAGAACAATGAACAGCACAGATGGCCCAACTTATTTCACGAACTAGTGAATCTGTGCATGACTTGTCATCAATGGAATCATCTAATGACTTTATGTACTTGAATTGATTAATGGAATGTGAGCACTGAACTCAGTTGAACTTTTGTTCCAAGTAAAACAAAGTGTAAATGCCTTAAAAATACTGAACTGATGAAAAAATCAATGCTTATGAAATCATAACATGCAATTTCCTCGAAAAAGTATTCGATGAATTCATTCTTCTTTTCACCAAAAAAATTCATTGAGGACGAAATTTCCTACTGGGTAAGAAAAACCAGGTAGCGTTGGGTGCACTAATGTACCCAGACAAATGGTGTACGCAGGACTCTCAGATGAAAATCTTTTACGCAGTCGAGTCTACTCCTGGAGTGGATTCCTGCGTACTTGTTTTTTTGTCTGGTGAGTTCGTTTGCAGCCCGTTGATTGCTACCTAAAGAGAAGATGACTTTAGTATTTTGTTTCAATAAAAATTTCTAATTCTGTTTTTTTCTTTTTTTTTTTCTTTTCAGAAATCTACGTATGATACTCAGGTTTCTTATTAGAATACGTCGGGCTCCTTTTATGGAATTTTTAGGAATGTGTAGCGACATATTCTCTTAAGTTTCCCTGTGTGATATATATATACAAAATTGAATATGTTACCTGGTAATTTATTTTGTGATGTGAGATTTTATTGTTGGGTTTTCAGGAAATCTTCGTCGGACAATCCCGCCGGTTTCAACTGAATATTGCTGGCTTTTCTAGTTACTACAAAATTGTCTCCTTTCACAAAGATTTTTCTGACAGCTTTTGGTGACTCGGGGATGTCTTCAGAATAAATGAAATGCAAGTCTTCACCCCCAGTTATATCCTTCATGCAAATTATCTTTGGGTTAAACAAATTATTTGGTTGTTCTGCCATTAAACTTTCTTTGCCTAATTTGGGTGTTATAAATAATTTTATTTTAGGTACGCTGTCTATTCTACAATCTTTTAATTTTTCTGTTGAACTTACGTTTTGATAATATTGGGTATCGAATTATCCTTTGTCTATTTCTTCTATACTTATTAACTTTGCTATGGTATTTCTTCAAATTTAATTTACTGGATATTTTATTTCCGACAAGAAGTTAACTTTATGATGGACACGCTATGAAAGACTTTAGCTATGAAACAATTTTTCTTACTTACGTCACGTATTCGTTTGATTTTGCCCATGCCGAATTTAAATCATGGAGCAGGGGTTAAATTGTCGACGTGTATTTTTCTGATTGGTCAGTTTCAGCTTGACGCGACCAACTTCATAATTCTCGTTTGGCCTATTTCATTTTGCCATGTTACGTTATGATCGCGTATAAAAAGGAGTAGGTCCCATCGTGAATGAGTTGAGGCGTACGCTTCTTGCTTAATCATTGGACTTTTCTTTTTCAATCGCGATCGCAATTTATTACGAATTGAGGTAATTTAAGTTTTCTTTTTCTATCTAAGTTGTTTAATTTGATGGTAAGTATTTTATGGTAAGTATAATCTTTTTATTTTTTTTCAGGTAAGCATTTATTGTGGGGTAAGTATTTTGTACTGTCTGATTTTAGGTGTGGTAAGTGTTAAATTGTCTTGTAGGTTTTATGGTTTGTCATTTTGTTTCTTTTTCTTTATTCTTTAGTTTTTTAGGCTTAGTGTGTAACGTTTTCTTTTTCATCCGTGCAGGATGTATTTGTGACATTTTTCATGTCGATTCTCGTTGTGCATACTTCTGTTTCATTTGTGGGTACAAGTGAAAGAGTAAGTATCATTAACTGTCATGTCGTTTCGGTATGGTAAGTATTGGGTAAGTATGTTTTTAGGTATGATAAGAATTTAACGTCAATCTGTCAGTTGAGATTTTTGACAATTGAAATGTTCCAGAAAAAGTCGTCTTGATTTTTGAAAGAAAGTTGTGTTCTGTCACGTCATTGTTTGTAAAAGGGTTTTATCTGCTTATTATAATAACAACTACTATTACTGAATTTTGCTACTTGTTTTCCTATATCATATCATAAATAATCTTGCAATACAGATTGTTTGGGCTAAGTGCACATTGAAAATTTCGTCGCTGAATACCTTTGGCGATTCATCCGTCGTGTAAACTACTGTCTAATCCACAAAATGATAAAAAGTTTGCGATTAAATTTTCATGTGTTTTTCATGGTTTTATTATTCCTACATTATCTATTTCTACTAGTTATAACATCATGCTACTTGTTTAATAAATTTTTCATTTATATCTTAGTGCGTACCGCTTTAACTAGTGAATGCATTCATGTCCGCACTACTTTACCTTTGCTCCTTTATGGTAAATACTCGCGCTCTTTCGGTGGTGGTGACTTTTGGCGACAAATATATCGGCTCCCATCTTGTTGTTTTACGAAATAGCTTTTCGATTGGGAACTGAGTCTATATCTATTTTCTCCTAGAGGGCGTTGATTTTGCTCATGCTTTCGTTTGTTTGGGAATTAATTGGTTAAGCTCATTGGAGCGAATTCGATGATATTTTGTAGCTTTCTACAAACGTTGCGGTTCTTCTTGAAATATGAACCGATTTTAAAGGTGTATATTTGTTTCTTGATTTACACTGAAAAAGAGTGTAAGAAAATCAGCTGTTGGAAATTTTCAAATTAGGTTGGTATTTGAGGTAAGGGTTGGGGATATTCTTTTATATATAGGTATGTACTACAAGGTAAATGCTACGTGTTACAGTATGTTAATTGCTTAACAGAAAGATGTTAGAAGTGGTCTCCCTACAATCTGCCCTCATGGAGCGCCTGTCGGAGAATATGTTTAATATGAATCAGGAAA
This sequence comes from Baccha elongata, assembly GCA_951217065.1. Lineage (NCBI taxonomy): Eukaryota > Metazoa > Arthropoda > Insecta > Diptera > Syrphidae > Baccha > Baccha elongata. Next base: position 405,405 of record CATNUY010000365.1, read on the forward strand.
GATCAACCGCAGAATATACAATGGAGGTGCTAGCAAAAAACATCCAAGATTTTCATTACGATGAAGAGAATGAAGTCACGTTTGCACAGTGGTTCGAACGTTTCGAGACCACTTTTGAAGAAGATGCAAGAGCGTTAACAGAGGATGCTAAAGTTCGACTACTTGTAAGAAAGTTGGGTGCATCAGAGTACTCCCGGTATGTTAATTTAATTTTACCCAATATACCTGCTAGTTTCGATTTTAGTACTACAATCGAAAAACTAAGCAAAATATTTGGACAATCGGAGTCGATCTTCAACACTCGCTTCCACTGCTTACAAACCACGAAAAGCAGTTGTAAAGACTACACAGCTTACACTAGTAGAGTCAATAAGAGCTGTGAGCAATTTCAATTTGGGAAGCTGACAAGTGAGCAATTCAAGTGCTTAATTTTTGTCAAAGGGTTGCATGCTTCATGTGACTCGGATGTCAGAACAAGATTACTTGCATTGCTGCAATCAGGAGATGAAACAAAAATTACGCTTTCGAACTTGCTACTGGAATGTCAGAGAATCGCAAAACTCAAGCAAGATACTGCACCACTCAAGGCAAATGCAGTTTCTTATGGCAGAAAGAAACAGCAGAACAACAATGTTCCATCCAGTCATCCCGCATCAGGCAGTTCCACATCTATCAATTTAGTGCCGCGTACACCATGCTGGGGATGTGGTGGTATGCATTTTGCTGCAGACTGCTCATTCAAGAACCGGGTCACAAAGAAGGTTACTGTTCTTGCTTTGCCAAAGCAAACACCAATCAACAATCATCAAGACGCAAAGGCAAATCTACCAAAAGACAACGAAAATCAAATGTTGTTTCTGTCAACACACTTCAAAAATCAAAGCGTAAATTTATAGAAGTTAATATAAATGGATTAGCACTCAATCTTCAATTAGACACTGGAGCTGACGTCACAATTCTATCGAAGAATAATTGGGAGTAGTTGGGGAGACAACAACTCAGAATCGGTAATTGATGCTCAGGGTAAAATAATTAGCATGCTTGCATGATAAAACAGCAAAACTGTCTTGTCGTGTAGCTGACCTTCCAAATTTAAATCTTTTTGGAATAAATTGGATAGACGAATTTCGTCTATGGGATCAGCCATTCAGTAACATAGGCAAAATACTCCGTTTAACATCAACAATTTCTGTAGACGATCATATACAGAAGATAAAAAAGCAATTTGCAGACATTTTCACTGAAGCCCTGGGCCATTGCACTAAATTCAGGCCAAAATTACACCTGAGAGAGAATGCTACACCAATATATCGAGCGAAACGACCAGTTCCGTATGCAGCACTTCAGCAAGTCGAAGAAGAACTGGACCGACTAGAACGATTGGGTGTTACAACGCCGATAGATTTTTCCGAGGGGGCGGCACCCATAGTTGCCGTTCGTAAGGCCAATGGCAATATAAGGATATGCCCCGACTACTCAACAGGCTTGAATGATGCTCTTCAGCCCCACCAACATCCACTTCCACTACCTGAAGACATTTTCGTAAAACATGCTGATGGCAAGTTTTTCACACACATTGACTTGTCGGACGCATACCTTCAAGTTGAAGTCGAAGAAGAAAACAAGCAGTTCCTCACAATTAACACCCACAGAGGCCTGTACAAGTTCAACAGACTTCCTCCTGGTGTCAAAGCAGCACCAGGAAGTTTCCAGCAAGTCATGGATACAATACTTTGTCAGCTTGAAGGAGTCTCAGCGTTTATAGATGATCTTTTGGTATCCGGAAAAACTGTGGAAGAACACATTCAGAGACTGAAGGCAGTTCTTACCAGACTACGTGAGTATGGGTTTCATATAAAAATAGAAAAATGTTCATTTTTCCAGCCCTCACTCAAATATTTGGGTCATGTCATCACCTCTACTGGACTCAAACCGGACCTAGATAAGTCAGCCGCCATTGTCTCGATGCCAGCACCACAAAATGTGTCACAGTTGAGGTCTTTCTTGGGGGCCATAAACTATGATGGCAAGTTTATAGCCTGCATCAGCAAATTAAGTGGCCCGTTGCACGCGCTATTGAAAAAAGGCAGCAAATGGGTATGGACAAAAGCATGCCAAGATGCTTTTACAAACTTCAAGAACATCCTTTCATCAGACCTGGGTCTAGCGCATTACGATCCATAACTAACAATCATAGTTGCAGCGGACGCATCTAACATCGGTATCGGAGCATGTATTTCTCACCGTTTCGAAGATGGCACCATCAAACCTGTTCATCATGCATCCCGGACACTCACATCAACAGAACAGAACTACAGCCAGGTAGAAAAAGAAGGTCTCGCTCTCACATTTGCAGTGAAGAAGTTTCACCGTATTTTACTAGGACGTCATTTCACCCTTTAGACAGACCACAAACCATTTCTGTCAATTTTTGGCTCAAAGATGGGAGTTCCAGTGTATACTGCAGCGGTGGGCGATTACTTTGCTAAGGTATGATTTTTCGATTCAATTCATTTCCACTAGTGACTTTGGAAACGCAGACATTTTATCACGTTTGATAAGCCAACATCCAAGCCCAATTCTGAAGAGTACGTCATAGCTACTACCACTGTGGAAGAAGAAGCTTGCGCTGATTTGAAACACACCATTCAGCTACTACCACTTACATTCGACATGGTACAAAAAGCTAAGTTTAGCAATTCAGAACTGAATCGAATAGCTAAATTCATCAAATCAAAGTGGCCAAATAAAAACAATCTATCTCCAACCGAGCTTCAGTACTTTAATAGACGGGAAGCATTGACACTCGTTAATAACTGCACCGTGTTTGGAGATAGACTAGTTATTCCCGAATGTTACCGTACCAAAATACTTCGCCATGTACACAGAGGTCATCCAGGTATCCAAAACACGAAGGCGATAGCTAGGGGCTACATTTACTGGCCACAGATTGATAAAGATATCGAAAAATTTGTGAAGGAATGCTCAAGTTGTCAATCAGCAGCAAAGTCACCAATAAAAACAACACTTCAGTCATGGCCTCTCGCAACGGAGCCCTGGGAACGTATTCATATTGATTACGCAGGCCCAATTCAGAATGTATATTAGTTGGTAGTAATAGACGCTCATTCCAAATATCCTGAAATCATAGAAACGTCATCTACAACCTCTACAGCTACAATCAACATCTTGCGAGAAATTTTTTCCAGACATGGATATCCGAAAACCTTGGTTTCGGACAGTTTTGCAGCCACCAGTTCAAAAATTTCTGTGAGTCAGCAGGTATTCGTCACATGAAAACTGCACCGTTTCACCCCCAATCGAACGGGCAAGCCGAAAGATTTGTCGACACGCTCAAACGATCTCTTCAAAAACTTAGAGGGGAGGTAACCATGCAGGAAGCTCTTCAACAGTCCGAATAGTACGTCACCAGCTGAAGCATTATATAACAGGAAAATCAGAACATCGTTGGATCTTCTATTACAACCAAAGTTTTACCAGCCAGTCATCAATGAAAAACAAAACCAGAGTTTCAATCGACAGTATGGAGCAAAGCACAGATCATTCGCTGTAGGAGATGCAGTTTTCGTCAAGCTGTATCACTTAAATAAAAGCAGTTGGATTCCAGGTGAAATACTGGAGAGAGTTGGACCAGTCAACTATAATGTTCGGGTAAACACAAGAGACAGGATAGTGCTGTCTCAGACAATTCAAATTAGACCGAGATCATCCACACAGACGTCATCGACACCAACAGCGCAAATACCTCTTTCAACGCTTTTGCAGGATTTCAACGATCTTTTAAAGTTTAAAGTAGCCTCAGAGGAGTTTCCACAGCATAGCAGACGACTTGATTGAGAGCTTGAGGACTACAATCCAAGTGGTTCGGATCAGCGAGAAGTAATCGTCACACCGCCGCCTATTCCGAGACGATCGAATAGAAAGCGTAGAGCACCAAAGAGATATTCTCCTTCCTCACCACCAGCACAAAGGGGAGGTGTTACCACCCTAAAGCTACGACATCCTTGACGGTATGAATGACAGCAACCTCAAGTCCCAACCCTGGATGGAGATTGTCATTCTGAAGGGAGAGATATTCTGGCGGGATAAGAACACATTACATTCCATATTTACATGCTCATCCAGCAACGTTCATTTTGAAGAATTATTGTATTTTTCATTATATGTAGTCAACGGCCTTGGCTCTGATAAAGCATCGCTTCCCAATAGATCAGCGAAATCAAGCATCATTGCGCGTGGTTAGTACTTGGATGGATGACCGTTCATGTGCTACCCATGTGCTGTTGGCATCTGTTCTCTGTTCTGTCTTTCTTCTGTTGTGTATGTCTCTATCATGTATCAGTCTATTTTCTCTTGTGTTGTCCAAGCCGATAGTCTAAGTTGCTAGTGCTTATATGTGTCTCTACTTCGCGTAGATTTATCTCCGGAGTAGAATAATATGTAAATGTAATGTCATTATATGTATTACATAGTTAAAGATTTAAGTTTGTGTTCTAATAAATATTTGATTGAGTCTACGACTTGTTAACTGTTTATTTACAGTACAGAACATAACAGCTGACAATATTTTTGTACTTGGATGTCTGGCACGGTCAAAGCTTAACTGTAATAATATGCTATCAAGGTTATCATGTACGGAGATGTAGTCATTTTGGCAGAATCTCCAACGTCACTTTAGTTATATATAAATATTAATTTATAATATTAATTTATTAAGATTTTTTCAACAAACGCTAAGTTTAATGTTTTTAATGCGACTTCGAAGGCGATTCTTTTTTATGGTGCTTAAACGTGGGGACTGAAAAAATTTGAAATAGTGGAGAATTTACTTCGTTTTTTTCTGAGGGAGATTTTTTTGTTACCTTTGAACACACCAAAGTATATTTACTATCTAGAAACCGGACTTTCATCTCTTTTTGTTTCAACTCTTAAATTGAGCGCAGATTACTTGGTACGTAAAGTAAATATGGAGGACAACAGACTACCTAAAGTTTTTTTTTTTTTTAATTCTGTACGCCGAAAAAACGTATTCTATAAAGATTGGGTCGATCATGCAGCTAACTGCGAAATAGTATTGAGCTTGAATAACGCGGATGTTATGCAAAAAATTTATGAAAACGAGAGGTATTCTTTTATAGAGCAAGCAAGGTCAACGAGTGAAAGAACTGCTTACGCTACAATCAACTACAATTTGAATGAAAAAAATTACTTTAAGCCAGAATATTCGAGAAAAATGATCGGCATGACTTTCAAATAAAAAAAAAACTTAATTATATGCCTCATAGAAACGATCTGGATGGTATTTGCTCTCTATGCAATTTGCGAGTAGGGAGAATTTCATCCATTTTATTGGAATGTGTCCATTATGACTTTCAAATAAAAAAAAAACTTAATTATATGCCTCATAGAAACGATCTGGATGGTATTTGCTCTCTTTGCAATTTGCGAGTAGGGAGAATTTCATCCATTTTATTGGAATGTGTCCATTATTACGAGAGCTTAGAAGAATTTACTTTGAGAAGAACTACTTGCAAGAGGAAGATGTGAAAATCCTATTTAATGGAGAAGACTGGTTCCGTCTTTTTGAATACGCAGAAGAGGCTATTTCTTATAGAAGCAAAATTATTAACGAAGACTTTTAAAATCACTTATTTTTTATTTTTGAATGACCATAAAAATGCTTGTTTGAAATCAACTCGATGCCAGTATCAAACATTCTTGTTTTAACGAAACTTAAATGTGTAAAATCTTTCCTTAATTTGTTTTAACTAAACTAAAAATTGCTTAAATTTACGTAAAATGTTCCTTTTTGGTAAAAAAAAATTAAAAAGAAAAATAGTTATTTGTTTTAACTAAACTAAAAGTTGTAAGAAATATAACAAACAACAATGTATTTCGTTTTGAAAGAGAAATTATACTTGCTGTTGCTAAATAAATTATAAAATTAAAATTTCCGTTTTAACTAAACTCAAAGTCAATAACAAAATGTCTAATTTAAAGCTCTACTTTATCTTTTCAATAATTGTGCAAATCTTAAGCATCAAATCTTACAAAACTAAAAATTTTATATGTATTGTCACTCGGGCAGACGGCAGAAAAGCCATGCCCTTAATTTATTCATGTAAGAAGCAATCAATGTACCTTTCTAAAATTAAATTTGAATAAAACTATCTATCTTTCTATATATCTATCACTCAAACTCCTCCTTTCTTAAAAAGATCATCACAACATGCATACCTCAAAGCCAAGTCTACTGAGAAGGCTCACGAGGTTGTGCGCAAAGTTGAAAATACATTACATTATAAAGAATATACTTTGGCAACTTTCTAAGACGTAGAAGGAGCCTTTAATAACGTGGAACTTTGGGAAGGGGGGTGAAAGTTGTGGCGTATGCAGACGACTTAGTTTTGCTGGCATCTGGTAAGTCCCTATCTGGGATTAGTGAAGTCCCTGATAGTTCCCTGCGTAAAGTTAACAACTTGGCCATAAGCTGCAGTTTGGGGAATAATCGAAGCAAGACAGAACTGTTGCTCTTTACATACAAATATAATATACCTACCTTCACTCTTCCTCGCCTCAACGGTCACACTCTCACACTCTCAACCCGTGCTAAATATCTGGGTGTAATTCTTGGCCCTAAACTAAACTGGAAATTAAACATAGAAGAAAGGGTTAAAAACGCCAGCACAGCTTTTTGTGCCTGCAGTAAAACATTCGGTAAAAATTGGGGCCTCAAGTCGAAGATTGTTCTATGGACGTACATGCAGTATTACGACCAATACTTACCTATGGATCGATTGTCTGGTGGCCTGCCCTAAGCAAAGCCTACGATACCGACAAGCTCAAAAAGATACAAAGAACAGCTAGCGTAGGGACCACTGGAGCGCTGCGATCCTGCCCTTCCGATACCCTGAGCGTTATTTTACATCTTCTTCCTCTCGACCTACATATAAAATATTTAATATCTTCGTATTGACTAATACCGATTACCCCACTCACTCTCTCAATCTCTGCAAAAGTTTCAACGTCGCATTCCCTACCCATAAGGAGTGGGAGGATGGAGGTATAACGAAAAATTACGACGCAATAATTTTCACGGACGGTTCAAATTTGGAATGAGGTGTTGGAGCAGGGGTCTTATCTGCAACACTTTATGTATCTAAGTCACTTCGACTGCCAGGCTACGCTAGCGTTTTCCAAGTGGAACTGTTTGCAATCAAAGAAGCATGCAAAATACTAAAGCAAGATCCAAATCAAAACCGTAATACTGCTATATTTATAGATAGTCAGGCTGCCATCAAAGCCATTGATGCTGCCTCAATATCCTCTTAACCCGTTCAACAATGTCAAGACGAGATCGCAGAATTTAATGATAGCCTGAAGGTCACTTTGATCTGGGCCACAGTGGTTTTCAGGGAAGTGAAAGGGCTGATGAGCTTGCCAGGCAAGGATCGGCCCTTCACAGCTCACATGCCGATGCAGTTAGTATTCCGCTGGCTATGAAGGGCATTTGCATGTCTTATTATCTATCTGTATCCAATCGTAGATGGAATGGTCTGACTAACTGTGCCACCTCAAGAAAGATGTGGCCCAGCTATGACAAGTCCCGCACAAATGAACTCTTATGTAGAACTCGGTCAGCCATAGCCAAAATCATTGCAGTTAGCACGGGTCACTGGCCAATAGGAGAGCATGCAGCAAAACTGGGCATCCCGCACAATACTCATTGTTGTAGCTGTGAAGATGAAAGGGGAAAGGAAACAGTGACCCACTATCTCTGCTGCTGCCCTGTCTTGGCTAATCCAAGATGCCAATTCTTCGGTCAGTACTTTATTGACAACCTTAGCGAACTTTCAGTTGTGAGCATAGGTAACCTCATTGGCTTTTTGAATGCAACTAAATGGCTTTAAAACGTAACCAACCGTATCAATATCTCACCTTTTCTATAGGTAGATAAAACAAATCAAGAGAACTACATGATTTCTGCCGGAACTTTATCCTTATTCGTGTAGGTGGGCTAAGTCTACTGCGGATATCATGTTTTTCCATAAATCAAATTGATCCCACGGGAATCTGTCCTACCAGTCCAGAAGTTATGAGTTCTGTTTTTTCACCACTTTGTTCTGAACCAAATGATATTGATACTCCATTTAGTGAAAGTGATTGTTTTGTCTAAAAAGAGGTGCTGCACCAATCGTCACAGATTCCTGTTTCCTCAGCCAGAATTCGATGGAATTTAAAAACAACAGTATGCTGGATTCGGTTTTCTTGCTTTTTTTTATTTAATCGTAGGTATAATTGTTAGTCTTTACGTTAATTTTAGGTTGTTTGGTTTAAAAAAAAAAGACCTTATACTTGGTCACAATGCAAAAGGCAATACTTTTATGAAAATGAAAAGCCAACTTAATATGGCGATAGCAAAGCATAAAAAAAAAACTTTTATTACAAAAATCAACTGTTCGGATGTAAAGCGCGTGAAAGAATAGAAAAAAGTCAGACAAACATTTTATATTCTGTCAAAAAAAAGACAGAGTCGGAAAATGGATGAAGGTGGGATGTGTTCGTGCATACTGTCATTCGGGTGCGTTGAGGTATTTTAAAATAAGATTACACTCATTGGTGCCAATGAAAATTGAATTTTGCACCTGATTGATAATATGCATGAACATTACTGCCCCCCTTGGCGAGATGCGCCAAAGAAAATCTAGATAATAGATAAATTAAAGAAAGTGTAAAAGGATTATTTTTAAAGGCATTAATACTAAAAAACTAGTTTGTTGGTAAAAGGCAGAGTTTTACTATTGGGCGTGTTATTTCCCCCTGTTGGGTTTTTAACGTCGCCACCCTCACCCTACCGTCAGCTCCAGGGTGTACATTGATTACACGGCCTAGGCGCCATTCTGTAGAAGGTAAGTTTTCGTTTTTGATGACGACCAAATCATTAATCCTAACATCTTCTTGAGGTGCCTTCCATTTATTTCGTTGATGGAGCTCTTTCAAATACTCCTCCTTCCATCTATAACAAAATTTTTGTTGCAAACATTTAACTCTTTCCCACCGATTAATTAGTGTTAAGTTGGCTTCCGAAATATCTGGTTCTGGGAAGGTTAGAAGTGGGCCTCCTCGCAAAAAGTGCCCAGGGGTTAAAGCCAACAAATCAGATGGATCGTTGGACATGGATGAAATTGGACGCGAGTTTAAGCAAGCTTCAATGTGTGCTAAAACAGTGGAGAATTCTTCAAAAGTGAATTTCATATTGCCCCCCAATTTTCGGAGGTGACTCTTAAAACTTTTCACGCCGGCTTCCCATAAGCCACCCATATGTGGTGCACCCGGAGGAATAAAATTCCAGATAAGACCCTGAACGCCATATCTAGATCTAGTTTCTTGTGGAATTGAATTTAAAAACCTTTTGAACTCTTTGCGCAAAATGGAATCGGCCCCAACAAAATTGGTTCCGTTATCTGAATACACTTCTCTAGGGAGACCTCGTCTTGATGTAAATCTTGCAAACGCCGCCAAGAACGCCTCCGAGGACAAATCACTTGCTGCCTCAAGATGAATTGCTTTGGTTGAAAAGCAGACAAACACACATGCGTATCCCTTTGACATGCGGCAGTTTCGTGCGTTATAACTTTTGAACACGAACGGACCGGCAAAATCAATACCGGTAACCGTGAAAGGGGGTGAAAAAGTGCATCGTTCTGGAGGCAGAGCAGCCATTATTTGTTTGTTAAGAGACTTTTTGTAGACAGTACACGTTTAACACTGTCGAATGCAGGAATAAACAAGAATTTTGAGTTTGGGGACCCAGAAACATTGTCTGACTAATCGTATGGTTAGAGAATTACCACCATGAATTGAAAGTTCATGAATGAACTGCACTAGAAGAGAGGAAAATCTAGATTCGTAAGGCAAAATAATCGGGTGTCGTTCATTATATTATCAGACTTCGAAAGTCGACCATTTACTCTAAGAACATTGTTTGAATCTAAAAATGGGTTAAACGATAGAATCGAACTGCTGGATGAAATCGCTTTACCACTCAACAGCAAAGAATATTCCAAGGAATAATGAACCTTTTGGGCTAGCAGAATAAGGCGGTTTTTGACAAAATCCATTTCATGATGCGCGATATTGTGAGATGAGTACTTATGACTTTGATTTTTTGATGAAGTGTTAAAAAAGCGAAATATATAGCATAAAACACGCATAGCTCGGGGTAAATTAAAGAAACGATCTAGAAAATCCTCTGAGACTTCTTGGGCTATCAACGTAACAACTGACTTTTGTTCGAGATCTTCGATACATGGGGTGGTTGGTAGAGCAACTGGCCATTCTAAAGATGGTTTGCACAGCCACGACGGACCCTTCCACCAAAAACTGTTGGACCTTAAATCCGAAGGCATCAAACCTCGAGTGGCCAGATCTGCAGGATTATCTGCAGATTTGACATGTCTCCATGTCGACTCACCCACATTATCAATAATTTCACTTGTGCGGTTTGCCACAAAAGTTTTCCACACACAAGGTGGTTTTTTAAGCCATGCTAACACAATGGACGAGTCGTGGTTGATGGGTTCATCCCAATCAGTTTGTTCCAACCAGACCTTTTGCATCAACATTTTTGCAACTATTACTACTGGAGCCAACCACCCAGCAGGATCGAACAGTCGTGCAATTTGAGAGAATACCTCTCGCTTGGTGGGACTTTTAGACAAAGTAATGGGTTGTGTTGAGAAATAGAAATTGTCTCCCTTGGCATTCCACCGTACCCCCAAAGTTTTAGTATTGCTGTCATTATCGAGTTTTAAAAAGTTCTCGTTCAGAACATGTTCTCGAGGCAAATGCTCGAGTAAACAAGGAGAATTTGAGGTCCACTTGCGTAATGGGAACCCAGCTGAGTCGAGCAAAGAAATAAGTTCAGTTTGAGCTTGTTCGGCGGACTCAATAGTGTGAGCCCCAGACAAAACATCGTCGACATAAAATTCAGACTGGAGAATTTTTGACGCAAGTGGATACTCGATTTTTCCATCATCTGCTAACTGAAGAAGGGTACGTATGGCCAAGTACGGAGCACAATTAACCACAAAAGTAACGGTAAGTAATTCGAAGTCTTCAATTTCTGACTTTTCAAAGTCACGGAATAAAATTCGCTGAAACGGAGTGTCACGAGAGTCAATCGAAATTTGACGGTACATTTTTTCTATGTCCGCATTAAAAACAAATTTATAAAATCTCCACCGCAGTATTAATGAAGAGAGATCACGCTGTAAAATAGGTCCAGGGAACAATAAGTCGTTTAGACTAACACCACTTGAAGACGGGTTTGATGCATTAAAAACGACACGTACCTTAGTCGACGTACTGTCGGGTTTTAAAACTGCGTGGTGCGGTAGATAGAAGTATGCGATTTGACCGTTTTCAACCTTTTCCAGTGGGGATACTTGACGCATATGGTTCATAGACAGATATTCCGAAATTACTTTTGAGTATTGAGATTTTAGATCTGCTTTTAAGGCTAACGATCTTTCGATTCTGGAGAATTGTTTTAAAACAATAAATCTAGAGGTGCCTAACTTGTTTTTTGAAGATTGAGGTTTAAAAGGCAGGCGAACAACATATCTACCGTCAGTACGTCTCGATGTAGTCTTTTGATACCACTCATCACAATAGCAATCTTCCTTTGATCGAAGAGATGTAACTGGCAACTCCTCTAGCTCCCAAAATTTTCTTACTTGAGTATTCAAATCTGACGTGCTCACAGACTCCGATACGACAAAAGTGCTAAATGATTGAAATGAGTCTGGCATTGGTCCAGATAATATCCAACCAAACACCGTATTCTGAGCAATTAGAGTGTTCGAAATGAGCTTAATACCATTGCGTATAATTGACGGATACAAGTCTGCGCCTATAAGAAGATCAACCTGAGATGCTTTGTTGAAAGTGGGATCAGCCAAGTTTAGACCACTAAAAAGATTGGGGTCCACTACCGTGAAGAAAGAACTTGGAAGATTGTTTGTTAGTGTCTTAAGCACTATAGCTTGAGCTGAGATGGTGATTTGAGGGCCTACAAAAGAGGTGAATGAAAAAGAACAAAGTTTCTTTGACGTGATGGCAGTGCTGCCGCTAATTCCCGAAATTGTGGTAGTTTTTTCAACGCATGGTAGATTTAAACGTTTTTGAGTGGATTCCGATATAAAGGAGATTTCAAGATGCTGACTAATGCAGTGGCGAGCAGGACTTTCTTATGAGTCGAAATATGGTAGCTTTAACTTGATGTGTGTGCTGTGGGTACAAATGGCTGCGAAGAAGCAGATATTTGGAGGTTTTGTGATGCTGACTGTGGAGAAGTGGACTGTATTTCGGATGATGCTAGATGCAATAGAGAGTGGTGACGTTTTTTACAGTGGCTACACGAATATTTACTGGCGCAAGCAGATTTTTGGTGACTTGTACCTAAGCAATTATTGCACATCTTGTTTTCACGTACAACTTGTATTCGAGCTGGTATGGACAAAGCTAAAAACTTCTTACATTCATATACAGAGTGATCTGCTGCACAAATTTTGCTTTTCAGCCCTCCCGGTTTAGCAAAAAAAGTGTTGGCTCTGTTTGATTGCTGCGCAGTACTTTTTCGGACAAAAGATCGGGAATTACTATTTGCAAGTGCTGATTTGGAAGAGGTAGTGTCTGAAATAGACTCTAAAATCTGGAATCTGGAGGATAAAAATTTGTCAAGTTGTTGCCACGTCGGAACTTTAGTTGGATCTGCCAGAGACTGTTCCCAAAGCGTAAGGGTATTTTTAGGCAACCTACTGGAGCACGCGAAAACCAATATCGGGTCCCAATTTTCCGTACGAACATTATGGGTTTTGAGTGCTGCTATTGAGTCATTTATAGTACTCTGTAGCGAACGGATTGCTCTCGCTGATTCCTCATGCACGGTAGGTAAATTGAAAATATGTTTTACCTGGTTGTTCACAAGGATGCGCGTGTTTTCGTATGCAGCCCGCAATGCCTCCCACGCTAACAAAAAACTTTCATTGGTGAGGGGAAATTGGTTTACTATTCGCGAAGCGTCATCCCTAGTCTTTGCCCGCAGATGAAACAATTTTTCGACTTCACTCAAATGACAATGTTTGATGTAGACTGCATCAAACATGTCACGGAAGGCAGGCCACGACAAATAATCCCCATGAAATAGCTCTGTTTCACAAGGTGGCAGTTTTATACTGTGCTGCTTTGAAAAAGGTGGCGCTTTTTCAGACCAAGATGGTGACGAGGGCTCTTTTACTTTCGAGTGGCTTTCCAGTCGTTGCTCATTATCAAAGAACAGTGCAAGACACGCGAAATACGTCTCACTGCTATTGGCATATTTCGTTTCTATTGCCTCTTGGTCGTCAGAGGTATCCTGACACCTAGCACAGAGAACGTATTTCGATTTGGTGTCTTGCCAAAGTTCTTTCAATTCAGCCTTTCTAGCCTTTAACATTGAGAGAGTGTACCTTGTTTCAGGCACTTCTTTTGCTGAGGCATAGAATTTGGTTAACAAATCGGCCGAAAATATGAAGTCTTCTAATAAGGACATCGTGAAAATTAAATTGTATTCCCGAATCGAGTGGTTCTCAAAAGAACCTTTTTAAAAAAAAAATATGACTGGGGTGAAAGCGTTGATGTGCAACAACACGAAAAAAGTAAGTGCGAAAGACTTGTGGCTGAAAACTGGATTTGATTTTCGACAAAAAAGTCCAGATAATAATGGATAATACCAAATTTGTTACAAGTGTTTATAATTAGGTACACACGACTTGTTACTTGACAGTAAAAATGTCGAATATAAAATAAGAACAATTAATTAAAAATTGTTTAAAAATTCACGAAAAAAGTTCAAAAGGTTTTATCAATTTGACACGAAAGTGTCGACAATTTGTTAATAACTAGTGAGAATTTAAGAAAAAACCCGAAAAAAGTTCAAAAGACTTTATTGATCCGACAAAAAGTTGTAGAAATTTGTTAATAACAAGTGAGAATTTAAGAAAAAACCGAAAAAAGTTCAAAAGACTTTACTGATCCGACAAAAGTTGTAGAAATTTGTTAATAACAAGTGAGAATTTAAGAAAAACCGTAAAAAGTTCAAAAGACTTTACTGATCCGACAAAAGATGTAGAAATTTGTTAATAACAAGTGAGAATTTAAGAAAAAACCGGAAAAAAGTTCAAAAGACTTTATTTATCCGACAAAAAGTTGTGAAAATTTGTTAATAACGCGTCAGAATTGAAGAAAAACCCGGAAAAAAGTTCAAAAGACTTTATTTATCCGACAAAAAGTTGTGAAAATTTGTTAATAACAAATGAGAATTGAAGAAAAAACCGGAAAAAAGTTTAAAAGACTATTTATCCGACAAAAATTGTTTTATCAGAACCGATAGAACCGGAATTGAACCCAAAGGGGGTTCTCAGAAGAACCTATATAAAAAAAATGATTAATTTAAGTAGGTAGCTTATTTGAAATGTTTTAAAAGCAATAAAACAATATGGGGTTTTTAAAAGAACCTATTTAAGAAAAACTGACTGGGTGAAAGCGTTGATAAAACGCTAAAATTTATTAAAATCTGATACCATTTGTAAAAAAAAAAAAAAAAACTCGTTTCATAAATTGTGGAACAAAGAAAAAAAAAACGCCTGCAACTGTCAATATTTTTTCGAAAAGGCACCACAAGAAAAACATAAGAAGACCGCTTTTAATAATAAAAAAAAAACTATTTCAAAGTGGGGTGAGGTGGGCGACGTTAAATTGCCCATATAAAAAATATGTATGTAGCTATATTGTATTTTATATTTCTTAAAACAAAAAAAAATGCCAATCAAAAGAAAACTTTCACACTAACCTTTTACATAACTGTTTCATAAAATGAAATTGCGGCTTATATTCGATGATCGCATGATGTGGTAACGGCTTCTTATGGCGTGATGATAATCCCTCGTTGCTAAGCTGCCAGCAATAATACAATGTGGCGTCCGTATTTGCTTCTACCCCAAAAAAAAATGGCGTCTTCGTTGCAGCAATCCTCAAGCGTTTACCAGTGCCACAGGATAAACAAACACGACCAAACGGTGGCCAACCAACAAAGTTGTGGATGCCTTGCAGCTGTGGCACCAATCGCACTCCTTGCGTATCTTCTCCTTAATGCAGTGATATACAGCAACAGCACTCTGGTCTGGTCCTCCGTTAAAATGATCGTCGCAGAAGCTGCACGAGGTTCGTCGATTATCCAGCACAATGGTCAAAACCTTTATTGCAACACCAATTACAAAAAAGTAGCGGGGAGTCCTATCACAAAGAACCGTAAGGCTACAACGCCTGTTGCAGTCAAAGGAACAGCAAGCGCATGAAAGATGCGAAAAGTACAGCAAACAGACCAGCAAAAGGGCAGCGACTGGTTCAGCACAAAGAACCGTAAATATACAATGCCGTCACAAGAACAGCAAGTGCATGAAAAATGCAGGCAGCGAAAAGTACAGCAAACAGACCAGCAGAAAGGTAGCGACTGGTTCAGCACAAAGAACCGTAAAGCTACAACGCCTGTTGCAGTCAAAGGAACAGCAAGCGCATGAAAGATGCGAAAAGTACAGCAAACAGACCAGCAAGAGGGCAGCGACTGGTTCAGCACAAAGAACCGTAAATATACAATGCCGTCACAAGAACAGCAAGCGCATGAAAAATGCAGGCAGCGAAAAGTTCAGCAAACAGACCAGCAGAAAGGTAGCGACTGGTTCAGCACAAAGAACCGTAAAGATTATGTAACGGGTGATGTTGGTCGTTGGCTGACACCCCGTTAGATCCACAATGAACGTGCTGGCGCTGGAGCTCACAATCGGGCTCTGATGGACCAAATGTTTTGTCTAAAAAGAGGTGCTGCACCAATCGTCACAGATTCCTGTTTCCTCAGCCAGAATTCGATGGAATTTAAAAGCAACAGTATGCTGGATTCGGTTTTCTTGCTTTTTTTTTATTTAATCGTAGGTATAATTGTTAGTCTTTACGTTAATTTTAGGTTGTTTGGTTTAAAAAAAAGACCTTATACTTGGTCACAATGCAAAAGGCAATACTTTTATGAAAATGAAAAGCCAACTTAATATGGCGATAGCAAAGCATAAAAAAAACTTTTATTACAAAAATCAACTGTTCGGATGTAAAGCGCGTGAAAAGAATAGAAAAAAGTCAGACAAACATTTTTTATTCTGTCAAAAAAAAGACAGAGTCGGAAAATGGATGAAGGTGGGATGTGTTCGTGCATACTGTCATTCGGGTGCGTTGAGGTATTTTAAAATAAGATAACACTCAATGGTGCAAATGAAAATTGAATTTTGCACCTGATTGATAATATGCATGAACAGTGATGTTTCGGATTGTTTTCGTTTTAATTGTATTGATTTAACTGAGGTGCAGTTTGCTATTTATTCTGTTAAATCAAATGCTATTGGATGGGATGGTATTTCCCCAAAATTGTTAAAACTTATTCTTTCAATTGTGCAACAATATATACTGCACATTTTTAATCACTGCATACGAGTTGACAGTTTCCAGAAAGCTGGAAGTCTGCTAAAATAGTGCTTGTTCCTAAAAAAGTAAGCCCTTCGAGTCCATCAGATTTTAGACCCATAAGTTTCCTGCCATTTATAGCTAAGGTTTTCGAAAAAATTATAGCCAATCAAATTCAATCATACTTGATTGTGAATAACAAAATATCAAAATGGCAGTCAGGGTTCAGAACTAAACAAAGCTGTGAAACAGCTGTTATTAAAGTAACTTCTGACATCCGTGTTCTTTAGATTCTAGTTCTATCAGTTTGTTGACACTCCTTGATTTTTCCAAGGCATTTGACTTGATTAGCATAAACGATTCAATTCTTTTGGTGAAACTAAAAAATAAACTCAAATTTTCAAATAATTCATTTTGTTTGGTTAGTGAATACCTCATGAATCGTTCTCAGACGGTTGAAACGCGGATGGGATTGTCTGAACCATACTGTGTGAACTCTGGTGTACCTCAGGGCTCAGTGTTGGGACCTCTTCTGTTCTCCATATTTATAAATGACCTTCCTGACCAGGTCATTGATTGCAATGTACATTATGTATGCTGATGATGTACTTCTTTATATCTCCCGCAGTGTCGGTTTGACGGAGGATCTTGTCATTAGAATGAATGAGGATTTACGAAGAATTCAGCTGTGGGCTGACTTAAATAAACTAAAACTTAATATTTCCAAAACGGTTTCAATGCTATGCTCCCGAAATCAAATTAATCCTGTTGACTTTCCACCTGTTATACTCAACAATGAAATTATTCACTATGTTAATAGAGTCAAGTACTTAGGGTTTAGCTTAAACAGCTCTTTAAGTTGTTGCGATGCCATCTCTGATTCAATAAGGAAAATCTATGGAGGTCTTCGTAGTCTTAGATGTTCTTGTGGTCAAAGTTTAGTTTAGCCATTCTTTACTTATAATTGTTCTGTTTACCCCAACCTAGATTGCGTTTGTAAACGAAAAATGAATGTTGCATTTAATGATAGCCTGCGTTTTATTTATAACAAAACTAGGTACACTAGTGTAAGGCAATATGGCAATTCTTTGTTTGGTAGGAGTCTGGAGAAATACTATGATTTCAGAAACGTTTTAAAACTTCACAACATTATTCATAATAGGTGTCCTGAGTACTAGAGATAACAGCTTCAGTTTTCACAATCCCCTAGAGGTTTGAGACTTAATTCACCATTTTTTTTGCATTCGGTTGGAGAGCGTTCTTTTTTGTGTCAGCAACTAGACTATGGAATAATCTTCCATCCGGACTACAGAGAATAGTTCCTTCATCCCTTTTCAGAAAAAGTTATTTTCACACTTGACTTCAAACTTATAAATTGTGTTAATTCAAAATTTGTAATTAATAATTGATCTTAAAAAAAAAAAAAAAAAATTCTCTTGATTAGATTAAGGTTTATTTTATTTTTTATAAATCTTTTGTGTAAAAATTTATATATCTTTTCTGTAAAAATTATTACTATTTACATAACTGCTTATTGTGTTAAGATTATTTGATTTATTGTAAATTTATTCATTTCGTTAACTTTGTTTTTAGATACTTTATCATAAGATTTTATCTTGTAGTATCATGTAATTTGAATTAAAATAAATAAATACAAATACAAATACAAAAATACAAATACAAATATCCTAAGCCATCCAGCACCCTGCCTGTTTAGGTTTTTAGCGAAGACAAATATATCGGAGCTAACAGCCTGGCATAAAGCCTGGTGGGAGGAATGGGCTACTTCCCTTAGGTGAGCTTTTTGAGGATCTCTTGTTCTCCATATGGAAGTTGGTAACTACGGAATTTACTCCCAAGCAAAACAATTTCAAACCTTATAACATAACCCACCGTACCAATATATCACATTTTCCATGAACCACGTCTTTAACCGTGTAGGCGGGTTGTGTCTACGGCGGAAATCATGTTTTTCTAAACCGAATCGATCTCACGGGGAAACTGGTTCTACCCTTAGCCACCCAGCACTCTGCCTGTTTAGGTTTTTGGCGAAGACAGACATATCAGAGCTAATAGCCTGGCATAAAGCCTGGTGGGGGTTATGGGCCAATTCCCTTGGCTGAGGTGCCCGAGGATCTCTTGTTTTCCTGTGGTAAATGGTAATAAAGGGATCATCTCCCAACACAATTCCACACCTTAATACACCATAGTCAACAAAATGCTATCCCAACCTCCACTTAATAATTGGTCTCATGAGTTTAGGGTATCAAAACAGCGCACTAAGCTCTAATTGGGTTTTTACTCTAGCAGAATAGCCGCCAGTCGCCAGTTACAAAACTGTTCTCAATTATTTAAACAAACTGATCAGTGAAAGCAGAAGAGAAGATTGAATGTTGGACGCAATAAATGAAGAGGAAGAACAGGAGGAAAATAGTACGCAAAGCTCAACACAGTCTAGTGATATCCAAGAAAGCCCATATTCATAGAAAATGGCCGATGGAGGAGAGGACAAGCCTATCCAGAATAATATACAATTTAAAGATGTGGAAGAGTAGCTGAAAAAGTTTAATGGCGAATCTGGTAAAGGAGTGGAAGAATGGTTGTCGGATTTTGAAAAATTGCTCAAGTGTGTAGATGGAATGATGTGAAAAAATTTTTAAATGCAAGGAGGTTGTTGGGTGATAATGCTAAGCTTTTTTTTGAAGCGGAGTCTGGTGTTGTTAGTTGGCTAAAATTCAAAGAAGTTTTATTAACAGAATTTTCTACGAAGGAACTTGTCAATGTTCATCGAATTTTAAAGAATGCAAAGAAAACGCCAAAAGAATATTTGCTCGACTATTTGTACAGAATGAAAAAAATATCGTTACGTGGAGTCCAAAGATTAAAAATATAAAGATGGGAAACAATGGCTGATAACGGCATTTGCCTACGAAATCGAACTGCCATTAGACTGATTAAGTTGCAAAAATGTCAGTCTACCACAGTTTTCTCCAGTAGGGAAATATTTTGTCATTTAGTTTTAAAAATCGTTCGTTATTTAAAGAAAAAATGATTAATTTCATGGAGTACGTTCCGGATTGCAACTTTTGAACTCCGCTTACACTTGGAGACACGACTCCCGACCAGGAGTGGTCGACTCGAACCCTTGTTTTGCTTTCTTGAAAAATGTGAACACGTGTCCAAATTCACGGGCTCACTTATCCATTTAATTTAAATTTGTTATAAAATCAAGATTTAGCTTGTATTCAAAGAATGATCGGTTTATTATTGCTTGTCAGTGATTCTTGTATGAAACATTTACAAATATCTTAATATTGAAGATATTGCTCAGTTTATTGTATAAGTAGCACTTTATTGCAGATGCTTCAATGGGACATATTCATGAATGTTTTACAAGTTTCTATTAAGTTGCTTTTAAGATAAACTCCAATTTGATCTATTCATAACAAATTTAAACCGTCTAAACAAAAATCTCGAATCCAACTTTAAACAGGACCGATCCCATGTAACTTTTAAGAGTTGTATTTTACTCTGATAAATATCGGAAATAGGTACAAAAGTGTAATAATTTGTTAAATGCCTCGAGTGATTTTCTTTATTGAAAATAAAATGTTATAAAATAATTACAACTCTTCGAACAAAACAAAAGAAAAACATAAAAATATAAAATTGAAACAACATTCTGCAGAAAAGCCTTTGTAGGCTTCGCAGATCTCTCTATGTACACAACATTAAATAGTAACTGAATAAATGGAAAATGAAATGAAAAAATGATAAACAGATAGCAATATTTCTACTTTTGAGCGGGATAGGCATATTTTTCGAGATGGAAAAACTAGATACATTTTATCGGATATTTTTAAATGTTCGTTTGGTTTTCGACCGATTGTGCTTTAAATAAATTTTATTATTTTAAAAAAAATTATTAATACAAAAAAGAAAATATCGTCAACATCCCTGGCATGTAATTAATTATCTGTTCTGCATTTATTTCAACCTTTCACTTTCTTACTTCTTAAAATAAATCAACCTATCTCATTATAAGTAGTAATCAGATGTCATCAACTTGTAATCCTCCGTCTCCTCCCGTAGAAAAAAAAATTTACACGCGCTTTTCTATACATGAATACGTGTGAACAGCAAAACGCAAAATTGTAAGAAACTATGGTCTAGCCAAATTCGACCCATTTGAAATGCACGGGCACGCATACTGAGTTAAATCTCTGTAGTTTTGAAAGTTTGTAGGCAAAAGTGGGCCTCCTGAGTTGATGTTCTATTTATTTATTATTCTTTGGTAATAATCAAACTTCGTAACAGCTTAAATAAAAATCTTCACACTTTAGACAAAATGTATACCAAAGTGTGGAGATTTTAATTTAAGCCCTTTCTAAATTTAAGGGTCGATGCCTCTATTCAGCTTTGCTTTAATATCAACGGCACATCTAAAAAATTTAAACAAATTAAAGCAACTAACATAAACATTTTAAGGCTAATGTAGGATCTATTTTGTATGGTGGACTTACATGTCTCTGCACCTGCAGAACTGCAGAAAACTAAAAAGAGACAGATGTACATCTTGAACCCTAAAGACGAAAAGAGTACACAGATACCATCTGAATTGATTTCCTATAACAAATCGCTGTCAAAATGATTAATGCTGGTACACACCACAATATTGTAAGAAAAATTCTTTCGCATTTTGTTTTCTTAAAGTGGTTATATTACACTTAATCAATTAAAATTTGATTGAAAATATATTATTGTAGTTCATAAATATGTTTATTTCCTTTTACGTATTTATTTCACGGAAATATTCAAGTTTCAAACTTAATATCCCAAAAAATATTTAAAGTGGCTTGGTGCTACATTAAATAGGCATAAGTAAATTGTGTATGCAGACGAAGTTGCTATAAAGCAGATGAACATGTTCACCTTTAACTATAATTTCTAATCTTTACCTATAATCTTTACTCATAATTCATGTATGAAGATCACTGCACTTTCGTCTTCTCTCTCTGTCAAACAAGCTAAGTTTTCCATTGCGTTTCTTCTTTTCTGCAGTTCTGCAGGTGCAGAGACATGTAAATCCACCATTATTTCTTATAAGTCTGTTTAGATGGGGACTCTCCAAAATTTGTAGCCGAAATAAGTGTGATAAGAGTCCTCATTGTAAGCCCGTTACAAATTAATTTTTATTATTAACTAAAACTGAAGGTATAACCGCACAAAGCACAAAAGAGCATTTTGTATGCAAAGCATACATGTGCAATCTTTCAGAATCGAAAAGGAATGAAGCGATAGAAAAATAACGAATAAGTGAAACGGACGGAAAAACGAGTCACAGAAAATTCGGTCCGAGGCTCACTCGCTGATTTTTTGTCTTATGTGGTTTTTCATTGGTCGCAAAAATTGATTTTTTATTGATCTAGATATATTTTATTCCATCTTTTTTAGATTTTACGTTTCATTGGTCAAAAAATCAAATCTAGATCACGTCTAGATCAAAATCTAGAGTTGAAGTGAGATTTTTTCATCTACTTTCAGATTTCTTACTACAGAACAATTTGTGAGACTGTCAACTTGTCAAGTTAGTGCGAAGTCAGTTTTTCTCCCTCTTTCCAATTTATAAATGAACAAACATAAGACATAAGAAAAACTACATTATTATTTTTCTCTTTCGCACTAGTTGTGTTCAGAAATAAGCGGCCTCCTGTAGCATGGTGTAACAGCACACAGGTTAATAAAAAATTAATTCTTGCAATAGGAAACAAACAGCACACAGGTTAATAAAAAATTAATTCTTGCAATAGGAAACAAACGGACACATTAATCTAACCTTTAGCGACCTTTACACGGTCAGTCATTTGACATCAATCTGTTATATAGTGTTTGTAAAAAGATGATTATAATATGCGTCCATTTGTATGATAAAAAATCAAAACCCTATTGATTTTGCCTGATGACTGTGAAGATGACTGACGTCCCTTGATTGACGTGTTTTGAAATGTGCTGCAAATTTTCCTTCAACCAAACATAGAATTTATCACCCCATAAAATTCTAACGTTAATTTAATTTTGCTAAATGTTATTTGCCCTAAACCTATCTAACGGCAAAGGCAAATGCCAAAAATTTATTCTTTGTATTATTCATTTTACAGTTTTTATCTTGCAAGAGAAAATTATTATCTTAAGTTACATTTTTGCAATCATTACTTAGATCACTTATTACACCGCTATAGTACCAAAAAATTGTTTGTATCGCGAATTAAATGTTAAAATTTACTCTAATCAAATTGGATTTTTTCCTAATAGAATTTTTGGAAATATAATGAAATAATTTTAATTAAACAAAGTTTTTTTGGCCTTTTTTATTTCGATTCATTTAATGGTCCTTCGAGCCGGATTTAAACAAATTTTTGGACATTATTGTGACGAATCGTGGTAAGACCAAATCCAATTAATTAATTAATTTAAAATTAATTTGGTGCACCTACTCATTGCATATGGCAATTGATGGTAATAATGTATGGTAGAATGTTATGATCAGTGCGTAATTATTGAATATATTAAAGCAATCGTGACTATACTAAACTCGTAACAATTAAATTAAACTTTTCGGAAAAAGTGATATACCTAGTGCATGAAGATTGGGACCAAACACGTGTGGTTTCATCATACATATAATTTCATTCTTTAAAATACATTATAATAATTAGATTAATATGAACGCGATTAAAATTAAACGGGGTTATGAAAAAGGTAGTTTAACGCAAGCGGCTAGTTATGCAGAGTCGTTAACCGATGAAATAACACTCTCAGAACTTGAAACACGTTAAGAAAGACTCCATGAAGCGTGGTTAGATTTAGTAGCTCTAAAAAATGATCTTTGCGAATTTTGTGACAACGAAAACTTTGTAGACCCAGTTCTTGAATTGGAAGAGTACGAAGAAAAATATTTAATGACACAATCAATATTAAGAAATCGTATTCGTCTGTTGAAATCTCAAGGTTGTGCTGCTGATGATGCTATTGTCGAAAAATTAGCTGACCAGCAGACTTCGTTCTTAAAAACTTTAAATTCCGCTACATAAAAATCTTCAGTGAAACTACCTACAGCTAATATTCCCATTTTCGTTGGCAAGTATGAAGATTGGCCTGAATTTAAAGATCTTTTTTTGAGTTCGGTTGACGTAAATACAACTTTAACCGGGTCGCAAAAGTTTCAGTACCTTAAATATTTTCTTCGTGGCAATGCTGCAGGATTATTAAAACACATGCGTTGTTTGGATGACAATTACGTGGAAGCATGGGATAGATTAGAATCTCGGTATGAAAAAACTCATCTCATTGTTCAGGCTTTCTTTGAATCTTTGTTGTCATTACCATCGTCTAATTCTGAAAATGTAGTTGCGTTTCGTAAGATAACTGATGGAGCTGATGAAGTTATCCGCGGTCTTAATGCTTTGTTGTCCAACAATCGCGATCCATGGCTCATATATCTGCTACTGCAAAAGGTTGATCCTGTCACTCGACAAGCATGGGCTGATAAAATAGAATCACGTGACACTGTTACGATCGATCAATTTTTAACTTTTTTGCAGACTCGGTGTAATAGTTTAGAAGCATGTATTTCACTCGTTTCAACCCGTCGGAAACCTATAGTCCCGTCAGTTAGGTCACACTTTGCAGAATCAACACAATCTTGCCCTCAATGTCATCGTGATCATATTTTGCCACAATGTAAGGAGTTTATCACACTTGATGTCATTTCTCGTCGTAATTTTGTAAAAAAAACTGTTTGCGTCAAGGTCATGGTTCGTACAAATGTCGGTCAAACTTTCGGCGTAAGACATGCAAGGCTCGTCATCATTCTCTTGTACATCTTACACAAAACCCTGCAAGTGAAGCTTCTTCTTCGACACCTATTCAACCTGCTAATATATTCTCGGTATCAGATCCTCCAATCGTTTCAAACCATTCGCTTGAATCTTCTCGTCTTTATCAAACAATTCTTCCCACAGCAATTGTTAAGGTTCAAGATAGCCAAGGATCTTTTCAACATATCCGCATTCTGCTTGACACAGGGTCTCATGTCTCGTTCATAACCGAACATGCTGTTCAATGCCTGGGGCTCAAACGTAAAAGGTCTTAGATTCCAATTACAGGAATTGGATCAACTAGTGCTGGTGTGACCAATGGATTGGTTTCTTTACATCTTTTTTCTTGATTTAATTCTAATTTTGTTCAAGTTAACTGTTTTGTTATTTCAAAATTCATGTCATTATTTCCATCTTCGTCTATTGTCAATATTAATAAAAACAATCTACTTTCACTCGAACTAGCTGACCCAGGTTTTAATGAACCTGGTGGAATAGATATATTAGTTGGTGCAGACAAGGTTTTTAGTATTCTAACTGGCCCTTCTAATCAAGCAAAGGACCAAACACTATAAAGAATTCCTACTATTTTTGGATGGGTCGTAGCTGGTCAATTTTCTCAAGAACCTTCTGAGCTTAAAACATTTTGCACTCAATTAGATCTCTCTCAAGATTTCGATCTCGAAAAATGTTGGAGGCTAGAAGAAATATCAATCTTACCCGTTTTTTCAGTAGAGGAGCAACAAGCTGGGGACAGTTTTGTTGCAACACATTCTCGCAATTGTGATGATGGTAAATTCATGGTTGAGCTGCCATTCAAACCAAATCAGGACCATAATTTCGGAAACTCTTTTCTAATCGCTTTCAATCGTCTTCAATCAATCGAAAGGAGGTTCGTAACCAACCCTGATTTAAAAACCCAATATATAAAATTCATCAGTGAATATATTTCGCTTAGACACATGGAAGAGGTGCCTTCGAATGAGATCGAAATTGATAATAAAAGTTGCTACTATCTACCTCATCACGCTGTCTTTAAAAGTGATAGTAGCACAACCAAACTAAGGGTTGTATTCGACGGTTCCGCAAAAAGCTACACAAGTCAATCCTTAAACGAATGTCTTCTCGTAGGCCCCACAATTCAACGTTGATATATTTTCAATATGCCTAAGATTTCGTCGACATAAATACACCATCTCGGGGGATATCGAGAAAATGTATCGTCAGATTTGGGTGTCACCCAAGCACACTGACTTTCAAAGGATTGTGTGGCGCGAATCACCGGCAAGCCCACTCAAACATTATCGTCTTCGTACGGTTACTTATGGCACTAAATCTGCACCCTTCTTGGCTGTTCGTTGCCTCAAACAAATTGCTCTTGAATCCTCTTTGTCACATTCTATTGCATCTTCGATTATTCTAAACGACTTTTATGTAGATGATGTTATTACTGGAGCAAATTCTATAGACGATGTAATAAAGCTACAATCCGAACTGGTAGAACTACTGAAAACTGCTGGTTTTTATCTGAGAAAGTGGACAACCAACTGCTGGCCTTTGCTTTTATCGTTGCCAGATGAACAAAGAGAAATATCTCCAATGGAATTTGAAGATTCGAATTTAGTAAAGGTATTGGGTTGCAATGGTGTCCATCGCGGGATTCTTTTTCTTACAGAGTTCGTTTAGATACATCTAACAGCATCACTTAACGTCGAATTCTTTCGGAAACATCAAGGATCTTCGACCCAATTGGATTTTTGTCTCCAGTGGTAGTAGCAGTGAAAATTATCATGCAGGATCTCTGGAAGGAAAAGTTAACTTGGGACAAAGTAGTTCCAGAGTGCCTCGCTGATCGTTGGAACTCAGTGCATCAAGAACTTTACCATTTGGAATCACTACGCATTCCTAGAATAATGTGTACAAACAGAAACAACTGGGAATTTCATGGTTTTTGTGATGCTTCGTTGGACGCGTATGCAGCTGTCATATATTGCAGAACTGTTAATCCAGATAATAGTGTATCGGTTTCATAAGTAGCAGCTAAAAGTAAAGTTGCACCTATAAAAATTCTTTCCCTTCCCAGACTTGAACTCTGTGGAGCTCTTCTTTTGATCCGTCTAATCAATAAAATTCAGATTTCTTTACAGGAGAAAGAAATTAAAATCTTCGCTTGGACGAATTCAACTATAGTTCTCAATTGGTTGTCAGCACTTAAAAAAAGATGGTCAGTGTTCATTGGTAACTGAACATCAGAGATACTTTCTTCAGTTCTGCGAAAAATGTGGAATCACGTACGCTCAGCCAACAATCCAGCAGATATTGCTTCTCGTGGCATTCCACCATCTCATTTGGCTTTAAATGAGATGTGGTGGAACGGACCTCATTGGCTTTCTTTGGATAGAAATCTTTGGCCTACGTCATCGGCAGTTCCTGAAGAATTTGCAAAAGAAGACTTGGAAGAGAGAAGTATTACAATCGCAAAACCAAAGGTATTATTATCTAATGCAGAATCTAACATATTGTTGGAAACCCTCATTGACAATTCGTCTGATTGGTTAAAACTTATTCGTAAAGTCGCATATGCAATCGTTAAAATAAATTAATTGTGATTTTCAAGCTTTATCTACTAAAGAACGTTCACTTTCAAAAACTCTTCTCATAAAATCAGTGCGGTTTTCATTATTCGCGCCAGGAATCGAACTCCTTCGGAAAAACAAACCTTTGCCTAAAAGAAATAAATTATTATCTCTGAGCCCTTTCCTTGATTCTTTCGTAGTGCTTCGTGTTGGAGGTCGTATACAAGAATCGAATTTATCGTACGACAAAAACATCCAATAATATTGTGTAAAACTCACCCTTTTTCTAAACTTATCATTGTTTACAAGCACAAACAATATTTACATTCGGGAATGACACTGACATTTTCGTTAATAAAAAGAAACATTTATATTCTCGGATGTAGAAGTCTGATTGGCAAAATCGTTCATGATTGTGTCCGCTGTTTTCGTCAACGCA
This sequence comes from Baccha elongata, assembly GCA_951217065.1. Taxonomy (NCBI): domain Eukaryota; kingdom Metazoa; phylum Arthropoda; class Insecta; order Diptera; family Syrphidae; genus Baccha; species Baccha elongata. The sequence goes on from CATNUY010000365.1 coordinate 432,866, forward strand.
TCACAACTTCGCAGCAGCTTATGGGTAATTTACCTATAGATCGTCTTAGGTATTCGCGACCTTTCAGCAAGGTGGGCTGTGACTATGCCGGTCCAATAACATTAAGACTATCTCACGGATGAAATCCGAAATTTGTTAAATCATACATAGCCCTTTTTGTTTGCCTTGCTTCCAAAGGGATTCAACTTGAACTGGTAGGAGATGTATCTATAAATGGTTTGTTTCTCGTCGCGGAAAACCAAGCGAAATTTGGAGCGATAATGGCACAAATTTTCATGGCGCGAAACGTACACTAGACCAAATGTACAATCTTCTTCTTAATAAATTTCACAACACCATCGTTGCAGATCATCTTTCAAAGTATAATATCTCCTGGAAGTTTATCCCTCCTTCGGCCCCACACTTCGGAGGATTGTGGGAGGCAGGAGTAAAATCTGTCAAAACACACCTCAAGCGGACGATCGGCGATGCAAAGTTGACATACGAAGAGATGTATACTCTTCTTACAAAGATTGAAGGCCTTTTAAACTCGCGTCCAATGTGGCAAATATCAGATGGAGAACTCACTGTTTTAACTCCAGCTCATTTCATGATTGGTGAACCATATGTCGCTGTTCCTCAATCTATAAATTACTCAATTTCTAATAATTGCATAAAAACTAATTGGTTTGCTTTACAGGTACTTCTACAAGGTTTCTGGAAGCGATGGCACCAGGAATATTTGACATCACTTCAGCATCGGCCAAAGTGGCAGAAACCTCAACCAAATCTTCAGGTAGATGATGTAGTTGTACTGAAGGAACCAAATTTACCACCATCGAAATGGATTTTTGGTCGTATCCTGCAATTGCATCCCGGCAAAGATGGACATGTCAGAGTTGTCACTGTTAAGACAAGTTTTGGAACCTATACTAGTCCCATCTCTAAAGTTGCCCGCCTTCCTACTTCTGAAAGACCGGAGTCTTCCAGGGGCGGGAGGGGTGAATGTTTTGAAATGTGCTGCAAATTTTCATTCAACCAAACATAGACTTTATCACCCTATAAAATTCTTACGTTAATTTAATTTTGCTAAATGTTATTTTCTCTAAACCTATCTAACGGCAAAGGCAAATGCCAAAAATATATTCTTTGTATTATTCATTTTACAGTTCTTATCTTGCAAGAGAAAATTATTATCTTACGTTACATTTTTGCAATCATTACTTAGATCACTTGCTGTGTGACCACCACCGCGATAGTACCAAAAAATTGTTTGTTCCGCGAATTAAATGTTAAAATTTACTCTGATCAAATGGGTTATTTTCCTAATAGAATTTTTGGAAATATAATGAAATAATTTTAATTAAACAAAGTTTTTGTTTGGCTTTTTTATTTCGATTCAGACCGTGTAAAGTCACTTGACACGTTCAGACAAGTGACGTTAGTCATCGCATACAAATATTCTGTCATCAGGCAAAATCAAAAAAGTTTTGATTTTTTATCATACAAATGCACGCATGCAATCTTGTCTTTACAAAAACTATATTATAAATTGATGTCGATTGACTGACCGTGTAAGGTACGCTTTAAAAAAAATTTTAAATAATTACCTTCTATTATATATTGCAAAAATAATCGCGTCGTACAACTGTCTCTCTTCACAAAAATTACCCGCGCCTCAAGTCAAGTAATACGGGCCTATAGGTCCGTTCGCAGTAGCCTTCCGAATGTTTTACATCCATGAACGCACATCGTTCTTTGTGGTGAACAAGATTGAAATCTACCACAGCTCATCAGTCTAATAACATTTCACAAAACAAACGAAAAAAAAATCAAAGTTAGCATTTGTTTCATTTATTTATGCCCAGTTTCACTAAAATACACCTAAAAGCATTTTAGTTAACGGAGTAATAATATTTTTTGGCATTTTAACTTAAAATGGACTGCACCAACATTAGGAGGTGAATTATTAAAAATGAGGAAACTTGATGCCAACTTCGGATTTTTATTCACCACACATGGCTCTCTTTCATTAGAGCAAGCGAGAGGAGAACATATCAATCGAAAGATTTCAACATTCTCTTTGTCTTACATTTTTAAGACGCCTTTAAAATTTATTTGGAACAAAATGGGACTTTAGTTTATTGGCCCTTTTAAAAATGAAAATGGTTGGTGAAATTGAAAAATGCCATTTTAAGATTTAACAACCTAATAAATATTTAAGAGTGTTTGGAGAAACTGGCCATTACTCTAGAAGTCAGATGCTGCCAACAAGCAAGCTGCCCCTTGCCTTTGGCTCTGGACGAGATCTTCAAGATTTACTTTAGAGGTCAGATGCTGCCAACAAACAAGCTGCCCCAGTGTTTCCGGTGGCCGGAGAGTTATTCAATGTTGGCCAACCCATGAGACAGTTTACACAAACTTTTGTTTTGGCTGCGCAGTCGCCCAAAAACTATTACGTTCATAATGACATCGTTCGTTATCAAAATGAAGAGAATGATGGTGAAAGTCCATCTGAAAACGAAGAAGAGCACGAGATCGATAAACAGCAAAAACAGTAGCCGCAAGTGGTACCCAACAACAACTTGGGCAGTGTAGCTCAAGGCAATGTGGTCCAGCAGCTTCCACCTCAGCAGCAGCAACTACAACAGCAGCAACAGGTTGTAGTGTAGTGCCTCAGCCCCAAGGTCAACAATAAGCCATATATTACTCGATGCTGCAGACAGTTGTTGCGATGCCTCCCATGATATGCCACTGATTGCAGCTCAGGCTGTAACACTTGCACCTTTCCCTGTTCAAGCCGCTCAGCAATTCCAACTAAAAGGAAAGAATCGTGTATGAAGATTTGTTGGCAACAACCTTGCAACAACAGACTGTTCAACAACACCAACAACAACAGTTTTTATTGGTCTACAAAAACTATAGAACTAGCAATTAAATTATTATTCATTGAAGAAAAATAATTCTTTAAAGATGTTCTTTATTTTAGCTATTAAACTAAATTATATACATATTTTGAATGCACAAGGTGAAATGCGACTGGCAAATTGACTACGTTTGCTACGAACTGAAGAAACTCGATGCCAAGTCTAAGGAAACCAAGTCTGAAAATAAGTATACATTATTGTGCTTTGATCCAAACTAAGAGGTTTGACGATAGCCTCGGAAACAATTACAACAACAGAACTCGTAGCTTATCAATCTTTTTTGTAATGTTGTTTTTATTTTAATATCTAGTTGTATTGCCTATGAAAAATATAAGAAAAACATACAAACCATTGTGTTTTATTCTTTTTAATTTTATACAAAAACGAACGTGTAAATATACAAAATCAAGTCTGGTAGACCGAGAGCCCACAGCGATATAGTTGGTATTATTCGAATGCACAATAGTTGCCATTCTTAAAAATTAGCGTATTGGAGTCCAAAGTGGGAGCAAATGTTCAAGTAAACAAACAATGATAATGAATAATGATACTTTTATTGAATTGAAGTGTAAAATATAAATGACTGCTTAAAAAACTATTAGCTATGTCTACTGATAGCAAGTATGGGTTTGAAAGATATTTTTCGCTGCATTTTCTGCCTGCACTTTTCCACAAATGCCCCTACTTTGGACTGCAAGACGCTGACTTTTGAAAAGGCCAATTATAGTGCTATCGTGTAATAACAATTTCATTGGGTTATCAATCACTCCCAAAAATTGCTGTTGGCTTTTAATCTAAGGTACATTACAAGAAATGGAGTTAGATCGTGATGCTTACAAAATTGTTTACATTGCTACGATGAAAGCATTGGCACCGGAAATGGTTTCTAATTTTCAGAAACATCTTAAATTATTACAAATAAATGTTGAGAGATAACAGGTGACATGCAATTAACAAAAACCGAAATACAGCAGAAGCATATTTTCGTAACAGCACCTGAAAAGTGGAATGTTTTAACCAGTCCGTAAGGGGGTTGGTGATGTAGCCATTAGTCTTGTATAGCTACTGATCATAGATTAAGTACATTTGTTGCGTGGAGAGCAAGGGCCTGCTATAAAAGCCCTTATGGTTCGGACGTTGCGTTTGGGGAGTATGGTTCGAATAGTTGGGTACGAAAAATTGTTTTAAGTGGATTTTAATCCAAAATTGTTTTGAACTTTATTTCGAATTACCAGTGACACCCTGGTTGGGTAGTAAAACTGTTTATCCCACACGCTATTAATCACATTTAGGCCGTGTGCGAACAGCGTTAAAATTTTATCCTCTGGCTAATTTTTGACGTTTGAGTTGAGGTGAATAAATGTTTTACTTTTTAGTGTGCGAACTGGATTGAATGGGATTTTTAACACTAATATATTTTTTTAAATTTCCCTACAAGAATTGAAAAATTTCCCCTTCTATTTCTTGGTACGGGGAAATGTAAAAATTTGTTTTGGAAAAAACGAAAAAAAAGAACGCAGCATATAGGAAAGTTCTTAGCTGATTCTGGAATGGTAGCAACCATCCAATTCTGTTTAGTAGCTTAGAAGGTATGGCCCCATTTAGCATTTTCAACGTATACCTACATTTTGTAAATCCTATGAATTGTTTTTGATTTTGAACCAAATAAAAAACTGACTATGCAGAAAGTAGCTCGGTTTAAATATGTGTCTGGAATTATATCAATCATCCAGATCAGTTCAGTGGTTTAGAAAATATGGTCCCATTTAATATTTTCAACCGCTATCGCTGCTGTTCTGTTCTGATATAAAACAAAAAACTTAAAACGCAGCATTTTTTATTATATGTATACCGCAGAGATAATAAAGGATAAATTTTTTTTTTGAAAGAGTTATTGTAAACCTATTGGTTCGACATTTTGCCAAAAGCTTTCAAACTCATAATATAAGAGTTTTCGCAAAAGCGACCCCAACCCCATCTATTCGGTTATTTGAAATAGCCTTAGTCATTTCGTAGAACATCAGCTATCCACCAGTTAAAGCCCCTTCAAAATTGGTACATCCGTTTCCCGTCGTCGCGTTCGTCAGTTGAAAATAAAATTTTCCATAGCGCCACCTAGGGGATAATTTGCATCATAAGTTACTTCCTATATTATCAGCCATCTGGCACTGAAGGTCCCCTCAAAATTGGTCCTGTAGATTCTGATCGGTTTATATTTACGAACATGCAAAAAAAATCGACATTATCTATCGGTCAGTGAAAGTCAAAATCGGTCTAGCCGTTCTCGAGATTAGCCAGGACAAACAGACAGACAAACATTTTAAAAATGTGTGTTTCGATATAAGGGCTGTGTATGCTCTCATATGCGTGTAGTAAAATACTGTTATTTTGACATTACAAACAGACACTCCATTTTTATTTATGTGTATAGATTTATTTTATTTTGTTAAAGAAAAAAATTTGAACTGCTTTGTAAAATAATTAAAACTATGGGAAGTTTTAACGCGGTACAGAACACTGGTTTGGCAGCTGAACTTTACAAAAAAATTTGTTTCACAATGAATATAAATGTACAAAAGAGGATATCGGTTAATTTTAGTAATTCTTCGTACGTAACGAAGTTAAATTAAACATAATTTACAAGAACACAAACGGAAAATTTGACATTAATGATTAATATAAATCAAACAAAAATAAATGCAAATAAAAACAACACACTACTCCGACTGTCTCTCTTACTCCTTTATCCACTCCTTTAATAACTGGCTAAAATTTTAGCCTGCTCTAGAGCAGGCTAAATTTTTGAAGTTTATATTCACCACACTAGTGTCATAATTTAGCCAATGGATAAAATTTTAACGCTGTTCGCACACGGCCTTAGTGTGTTTCTTTATTTACGACACAAGTAGTCTGAAATTTTTTGCGAAATGTATAATGGAAATGTTTTCAAGATATTTAGTATAAAAGCTAGGTTATCAATCCGTGGATGTGAATAAATATAGGTCTGTTTGCTAATTGTGCAAGACCACCGAATTGCAATTCACTCTGAATCAACTATAAGTTTGGAACGGTCACCGGCCAACTCCGATGAATCTCTGGTCCAGCCAGCTTAAGAAAAGTTGACTTTGTTTGGGTGGCAAAAACTCTTGCCAAAAGGGTATTACAAGTATCAGTATCAGGTGGAACATAGAAAAGAACACTCTTTGGTGGATGAATTCCCAAGTTCTTGAAGTTAAAGAAGCTCAATAACATTTAAGACCCAATAGGGAAGAGTTTTGTTAAACCGTACTGTCGTTTGGAGCAATATGCATATAACCTCACTATTCATGATTTTTATTTAACTGCCTATTAATCGAGTACAGCTCACAATTTCATCGCGTGGACATACGAAGCTCTTCTTCGCCCAACGATTCTTCACCATCTGCTGCAGCTATGATTAGTAAAAATATAAATGTTTTAAAATAATGAAAGTTTTTAAAGTAATACAAAAATTGTTTATTAATTGTGCAAACTAGACAAACAAAAAAAGTAGAATTGTCAAAACAAATAAATTCATCTCGGTTCCCAATCTTACACGGATACGAATCGAAATTACAAAAACAACAATGTAAACAAATGGTTGTTGGAGGGTAAAACGTACGAAGGTTTCCCATCTCACCAGCAGCTTTTCAACGTCTTATTGACTCGATCTTTAGAAAAGCTATTCGCGATGGGTTGTTACGAATTTATGTTGATGACATCATAATATCGGGAAAAGACATAAAAGAATGTATACAAAAGCTTGTAAAGGTCTTATCTATTTGTTCAGAAATTGGGCTAATAATCAATTGGAAGAAGTCGAGATATTTACAGAAAAGTGTTGTGTTCTTGGGACATATTGTTGAAAATGGAGCGATAGCAGCCTCTGAAGAGAAAGTGGTGGCAGTAAAGATCTTTCCAAAACCGAAAGCTGTTCAAAACGTTACGAGTTTCAGGATTACAGGGTTTTTTCGGAAGCTCGTAGAAGGATACTCTCTACTTGCAAAACCATTGTCAGATTTGACCAAGAAGGGAGAAAGTTCGTATATAGTGAAGAGCAAGAAATGGCATCCCAACAATTAAAAGAGCGATTATGTGATGAGCGTATTCTAAAGTTGTTCCTTCCGTCTATACCTGCGCTGTTCTGATGCAAAAACATGATGATGGTCATTTTCACCCAGTGTTTTTTCTAAGTTACAAAACCAATAGTACAGAAAAGAAGTAACATAGCTACGATCTGGAAGTCATAGCGATCATAAAAGCACTCAAGAGATTAAGAGTTTACTTGCTGGGGCTGGATTTCGAGATATACACAGACTGTAAGGCGTTTAAACTAACGATGGAAAAGAAGACTTTAAATAGTAAAGTAGCTAACTGGGCAATGCAAATCGAGGGGTTTCAATTTAAAGTTCATCATCGATCTGGGAGTTCTATGCAACATGTTGATTTAGCAGGTTTCCAGTTGTCATGAAAGTAGAAGATGGGATTTTTCAGGCGCTAAGAAAGGCGCAAGCAGTAAACGAATTTTGTTCTGCTTTATTAAAATTATTGGAAAATCAAACATATCAAGATTATGAAAGCCGGAACAACATATAATACAAATTCACAGATGGATTACGTTTACTGGTAGTTCCAATAAAAATGCGAAGAGAAATTATATTTAATATGCACGAAAAAGGTCACGCAGGAGTTCAAAAAGTTTAAGCTATTATTCGACAAGATTATTTTATTTCAAATCTAAAGACAAGCATCGAAGGAGTTATAAGAAATTGTATTCCATGCATCCTCGTTTCAAAAAAAACAGGGAAAAAAAGAAGGGTTACTGAATCCAATCGCGAAACCAGATGTACCATTACACACGTACCATTTAGATCACGGCGAGTTATCACCGACAAGGGATCAGCTATTTCATCAAACTTGAAGCTTAAAATTTTGTTTGAAGAAGAGATGATGTAGCAGTTTGAAGACGAGAGGAAAGAAGTGCGGAAGCAGAAAAGGAAAATATCAGTAAGGTGCAACAAGAAACAAAAAGAGGTTACGACAAAAACAGAAAAAGAAGCAACAAAATACAAACTTGGAGACATGGTGGCTATTTTACGAACGCAGTTTGGATCCGGGTTAAGGTTATATCCAAAGTACCTGGGTCCTTATGAGGTCACTAAAGTAAGGTGGAATGATAGATACGAAGTAAAGAAAGTCAGGAATCATGAGGGCCCGAACTCGACATCGACAACGGTTGATTTTGTGAAGCTATGGAGATGCTAAAGTGAAGACGACAGTCAACAATATGGTAGTGAAGATGAGTCGCCTGGGACAGACGAAATTCAGGATGGCCGTGTGGAATGATTTATAAAAAAAAACATTATATGTAAAGTAGAACTAAAAATTAAATTTATCTAATTTCGAATTATACCAATCCTAAATAATTTAATAAAGCTTTTTTCAATTCGAATATGATTAGTTTAGCAGAAAAGTTGTAAAGTGAAAAGTCGAAAAGATAATTATTGAAAAGTCGTTCTGTTTTATTTAATTAAACTAAGCATTTGTTTATTTCTATATTATCTAAACTTGAATTTAAATTATAAACTTTATTACGAAATAAAAGAAGTGTCGCCTTTTTTATTTAAACAGACGGAAAATAAGACCTACAAAAAAGAAAAATTTACTATATACATAATATATATATATAGTTGTTAGAAGAATATTTATTCAAGTTATTGTACTCTACCACTGTTCGATCGACGCTGTCTCACTCTTCGGACTTTGACGAGCAGTCAGACAGTTTGACCTTCTGCAGCAATTTAACTTATGAGTAAGTTTTTTTTTATTTATCCGGTAAACTTTAAATAGAAAAATGCAGGAGAAATGTGTCTTAATAAACAGTGAAAAAATCATATTGAAAGCTGAAAGGATTTCGGAGATATTACTGTTTAAAAATAGTGTCTCACTGTTCCGACCTCTCCTCTACCAGAGCCGTCATATCGAAATCAATCTCTTGATATTAGCAATAGGTGGAGATAATTAAAAATTCTTCAACACCAACTGTGCGCACGGCGGAAAGAAGAAGGATTTTTTATCGCTCGTCAAAAATCAAATGTCCTTTTTTTAAATGAATTATTTAGTATTTGTCTATAAGTCTATTTGCAACGAAAGTACCCTTACCATTCACAGCAAAACACTATTTATAAGATACACTAACGAGCAAATAAAAGCTCAACCATTTGCATTGATTAAATTTGTTACTTTTAAAAAGTAACTAAGTTAATTTTAATTTTAATATTCTGGTGGTCTCAAGTTTTTATAGTTTGCTCATTCTTCTTCGTTGCATCCAATATTGCAAGGCGGGTGGTAACGTTCAAGTAAAATCTGTCACACAACAAATGTTGTTTGAGCAATATGTTTGCCCCTTAACCTTTTTTGGTTCACCCTGTCCACCTGGCTCTCTACCGATGGACTGCGACCTTGTCGTGGTGGTAGGGCTTAAACTGTTCATCATTCTACGGCATCTAAGATGTCTTGATCAGTGAACTAACCGCAGTCCGGGAGAACGCCTCGCCCTAGGACGTTCACCCTCAAGTTTGATGAAGAACCAGAGCATACCTGAATGTTTATTTATAAACATCTTCAGAGTAATGTCCGTGTTCAATAGGTAACCTATCCCAGGATTAACTGGGTAACGGCCCTACATCAGGCAAAAGTAGTTAGGGCAGGGGAATCACGAAAGTGTCCTTGATGATTACTCATTTAAACGTTTGAAAGGGAACTTTCATAACATGAGTGTTTTGTTGGTTTTTCACTGGGCTAGTGCCATTGTGATAGTAGCAAATAAGCAGGGTGGTCTTTGTTACTCAAGGAGGCCACCCGAAAAGGCGGTAGATAACTACTCTATCCCAGAACATAAACTGGGTAACGAGCGTTACTACCGTCAAAAATTGAGTAAGTCAAGTAGAATTGACAGAAGTTGAGATGTGGAACTTGAGTTGGTTCCAGTTCAAGACATACTTGGCATACTTCAGGGTAGGCAATCCCTGTGGCTTTGTAGGTAAAGTCAGAATGTCAAAGTTTCACAGTTGAGAGTATTTCCTCAACTAAACGACGTTTTAGGTTTGACGTACAATAAACTTAGCACGGGTGTTAGGGGCCCTAGAGTTTGTTCGAGAGGAATGTCCTTTATGGAATTTAATCATGATCATTCTCCACCCTAACAGTTGGGCTGGCCCTTTCGGGGAGCTTCGTGCTGGCTGTGGTTATCCAAGCGGAAACATTTGGAACTTCGGTGCAAGAGATGTAGATCGGTATCGCTTCTTAACAAGGAGTGTGCACATACCTACATGTTCTCAATTTGTTACTGCGGTGTAATCTACTTCAGTAATTATAATCAGGACGCTGGTTTCACGTTTGATTGAACCCGCAGTGGATTCGCCACCGTGGAGTTAGAAGCTTTTACCGCTTAGGTACCCACGTTAAGCTTATCATTTCCTGTCCACCTGGCTAGCCGCCAGCTGACATCTTATGTCAAATTAAGTAAGAACAAATTCTCATTCTTCGTTCAACCCTCCCGGCCACCAGCAAGGAAAAAAAAATAGTTCAAAGTAAAAAATGGAAAATTGCGAGTATTAATTCTTATAAATGAATATTGTAAAGTGAACCAAAGTTCAATAGATAGTATATATTTCAAAGAAATAAAATTCATAAATTTAACAATTTATTTTACGAATTGAGTTTGTTTTTTATTGCGCTGGTGGTCGATAAAGAATAAAATCAACCCAAGTCAAATTGACAAGCTGATGCCGATCCCATGCTACGAACAAGAAGGATAATAATTCATGTGGGGGCTGAAGAGATAGCCATGAAGGCAGCAAACCCACGTAAGGATATATACCCCTAAACAACTAGAAAAATTCTAGAAATCTTGATAAGCTATTGATTAAATATATATGAACTCCTGAATTTTATCAAAGAATTTACTCAGTTATTTTTTTCATTCTTTAAGCATATTCACTTACCGATTCTGCAGTATTTTCAATGTGTTCTCTAGAGACCAATTACTAATACTGAAATCTGGAGATGAAATATTCCAGCCTCCAACTGTATGAATAAATTCCAGCATTGGGTCGCTGCCAAGTTTGTCCATAGTCTCGTCCTCATCCATGCACGATAGATAATATACCTTTGCCTTTTTCTCGGCTTCAGAATCAAAGTATGCAAACGGTTTTTCTAGAATGACAATTTCAAAACGTTTGGGTATGTCATATTGCATTTCATATAAATGTTTATGTTACCTAGTATATTTCTTATAAGCAGTTGGTTCCGCATTTCCAACTTGCCAAAGGTGCCCCAAACAGACTTGCCATCTGGTAATGGGTTTTCTTGTATCCATTGGTTACTAAATAAATTGAAGTAATGAAATTATTGATGTTTTTAAAAAGGAGCCATCACTCATAAAAACCATCAATTATATAAATTATTATTTTATCAGTAATCTCATAATTCAATCTTCAATTTTAATAAACACTTTTTTGAATTTTAATATATAAAAATCAATGCCACTTTTCGTTTTAATTTTATAACTCAAGAACGGGCTGACCAATTAAAACCAAATTCTAAGGATTTGTTTGGACTATATAGTAGATTATTTGTGTGAAGTTTGCACAAAATCGGTCAAGCGGTTCTTCATTTATCACATTTTTCGTAACAAATGAATTCAATAAATGGCGAATCATTTTGTTAAAGGGGATTTTGTTTTCAAATTGATGTTTTTTCAGATGGGGACTGTGCTGTCAAGTTGAAACTTTTTTCAATGTAGACAGTACAAGCATGTTGTTATGTCATTCAAGCAGTCATTTCATATTGGACGTGCTTCGATTAAAGCGAATTGTCAGCGACAATTATTGCTGTTTATATTTTAAAGATATTGTTGAGTGCATTGATATAAACGGTGAGTCTTGAATTGTTCAAATGTACTGTGTATATGTTGGCGTGTACTTTTCTCATAGCAAGGATTTTGCTGCGAAATTGAAACATTTTTCAGATGGGATTGTGCTGTCAAATTGAAACTTTTTTCAGTGTTGACAGTAGTGCGTGTACTTTTCTCAGTTTTTTAGCGAGCCGTCGATGTTTCGTGTCGTTTACAGGCTTTTGTTGAATTTAATTGTCAAACGCATTAACAAAAACGGTATATTTTCGACTGCTGTTGACGCAGTACACACCACGCTGCACATACTGCAAGGACGGAGAGGGAAATCTGATCATCGATCCACAAAGCATACTGGAGCGATGGGAAGTGTACTTTAATGAATTGCTAAATGGTCAACTCACTGCTGAAGTGGAGGCTCCACTGCTTCAAGACGAATACCCTATGTTGCCGTCACCAAGCATAGAAGAGGTTGAGAAGGCTATAGACCGGCTAAAGAAAAACAAAGCCCCGGGAGCTGATGGTATACCAGCCGAATTATTTCAACACGGTGGGCCAGCTCTACGTCAGGCAATTCATGATATTATAGTGCACGTGTGGGAGCATGAAGAAATGCCAGAAGACTGGCGAAAAGGTATAATATGCCCCATACATAAGAAAGGAGATGTCACAACGTGCAGCAACTATAGAGGTATCACGTTGTTGAGTACCGCCTATAAGATACTCTCCTCTATCCTACAAGACCGAATAACCCCATACGCTAAAACCATCATCGGACAATTTGGTTTCATTCCAGGCAAATCCACAACTAATCAGATCTTTACCCTTAGGCAGGCGATGGAAAAATGTCTAGAATTTAACATCCCAACATACCACCTGTTTATAGACTTTAAGGCCGCCTATGATAGCATAGCCAGGGTAGAACTTTACAAAGCCGTGAGAGAATTCGGCATCCCAAATAAATTGACACGACTATGTAGGTTGACCATGTCCAACGTAACAAGCCAAGTAAAAATAGCCGGATTGCTATCCAGACCAATCAACATCTTTAATGGACTCCGACAAGGGGATGGTTTGGCCTGCCTCCTCTTCAACCTGGCGTTGGAGAAAGCAATCCGTGACTCTGGCACGGCAACAAGAGGGACCATCGTCAACAGGTCCAGCCAGATACTGGCTTACGCAGACGACATCGACATCATCGGAAGAACCGAGCAAGCTGTACACGATTCCTTCATCCAGATCAAGCAGGCGGCACAAAATCTGGGGCTGCACATTAGTGAAGGTAAAACAAAGTACATGGTGGCGTCGAATGCGAGAGGAACAGTTGGTCAAACAATCAAGGTAGCGGAGCACGAATTTGAAGTGGTGCAATCCTTTAAATACCTTGGGTCAATAGTAGCAGCCGATAGCAATATAGAAGAAGAAATACGCGGGCGGCTTCTCAAATCCAACAGAGCCTACTACAGTCTGTCAAAGCTCTTCAAATCCAGAAACCTCACCATAACTTCAAAACTACTGCTGTACAGGACCATGGTCCTGCCAGTACTCACATATGAATCCGAGACTTGGGTGCTTAGCAAAAGGCACTCTGACCTCTTAGCCGCGTTCGAGAGAAAAGTCTTAAGGAGAATTGTTGGCCCCATATGTGAGGAAGGACGATTCCGGAGACGGTACAATCATGAATTGTACGCAATCTACCTTGAAGCAGATATCGGGACAAAAATTAGGCTCGGTAGACTTCGGTGGGCAGGGCACCTAGCTCGCATGAGCGAAGAGGAACCTGCTCGGAAAGTTCTTTGTGGTACATTCTATGGCAGACGACAGCGTGGTAGACCATGCTTGCGCTGGAGAGATGGCGTAGACCAGGACGCCCGGAGCCTTGGGGTGAGCAACTGGATGGCGTCGGCTCGAGACCGGGATAGGTGGAGAGACTTGTTGAAGGAGGCCAGGACTGGACCCCGGTTGTCGAGCCGATGATGATGATGATGATGATGTTGAAGTAAATTATATGTATGTATGTGTGTTTCTTTATTTAAAAAAAAATATTGTGTGCATACGGGTGTTTTATTCTTTTCTAACAGATGGAAGCGCGTCGTTTAAAAATAACTTATTTAATGACATTTTTATATATTGACGTATGCAGTCATATATATTTCCATACAAACATACACGCACATCTACAAATACTGATACACCAATTTTAATGTAGCAATTTATTATTAATAAGATTTTTTTTTTTATATGAAGCAAAAATGCCATGATCCAGACGAGCAAATATAGGTCGGCGAACGCGTAATGCAAATGATGTGGCATTACTAAGGCAATTACAAACTGCATATGAACGCGGACAAGCAAACGCATCGTAGTGTGAACGTAATGCACGAAATAGATCTGATGACCCTGTACCTCTACTGAATCTTGCACGGCGATCAGGAATACGTCGTGCTGTTTTGGCTGAAATGATGCGTGCTGCTTTTGATTACAACATTCAGATTGATTATAGTATGTACGGATACGGTGATATGATGGACGCAATATGTCCACATTGTGATGCGGCTAACTTTCTAGGTGAAACGCCCGGCATTTGTTGTGCTAATGGCAAAGTGAGATTGCCAGCATTAGAAACTCCACCCGAACCATTCTATTCATTTATTTGGACATCTTAAACGTCGAAGCACTTTTTGGTTGGTTCTTTGATTATAATACTGCAAAATATTAATCCACCAAAAGGAGAAGTTTGTTTGATACCGCGTGTCCCTATGATACTTACTGATATTCCATTTGAATTCAAACGTTTACAATATCCTGTGCGTTTATAATTTGCGATGTTTATTAACAAGGCCCAAGGGCAAACACTACACGTTTGTGGTGTGAATTTGAAGGAATCATGTTTTTCACATGGCCAATTTTATGTTGGCTGTTCCAGTGTTGGTACCCCCAGCCGTTTGTTTATTTATGCCCAAAATGGAAAAACAAAAAATATTGTTTATCCAAATGTTTTGCATTAAGTTTTAAAATAGCCAGCAATTAATATATTATTTTTTGTTAGAATAAATGAATTTGATGTTCCAATTAATTTTTTTACTATTTCACTTTATACGTAGTGAAGCACGTACCGGGCCGCTAGTATCATATAAAATTTAAAGTACTATTTGAGGCTATGAGTGCAAAAGTGGCGTAACCCACTTTTTTTCAAGTTTGAGTTTTTTCCATCATAATAACGAAAAGTTAACGATAAATCGATGCCATGGTAGTGCAACTCATTTTAGTTTATAAATGAAGGAGAAAATCATACAATGTTGCTTCTGCCCTGGAGCATTTCTATGGACGTGAACATTCTTTAAACTCGATTATCTCCGATATTGCATTTTAATATTACGCCACTTTTGCGCTCACAGCCTCATTTATAAACCGAAAAAACACATTTTAAGGAACTATTTATAAACCGAAACAACAAATTTTCAAGCATTACAAATTAATTTTAATGTGCTGTCCAGTTTTTGTATCTCGGCAAGAAGAAATTGTAAAAATATCACAATTACAACGATCATCAGCAGTGCTCCGTTGAAGCTTTTTCTCATGAAAAACTAAAGCCTAGTTCACTATTGATGTGAAGCAAAATTTTTGTCATTTTGAAATGCTAAAAAGAAAAGTTAGGAAAATGGCAACGGACAAATTTGCGTGTAGAGTTTCACCGTTTAAAAAAAAAATATTTCTATCAGAACACATAAACAAGGGCACGAATTGCACAAACTAATGGTAATTATACACAAAAAAAAAAATATTCAAACATAAAGCGTTAAGCTACCTTTAGTCCAAGAAAATTGCGTTTTGCATGTGTGCTAACTTGTTGGCTTGTCAGATGACGTCATAACCCGGTGTCATTACGCACATTTTTAGATTGTTCTAGCTTAGCTTACATTTTTTAAGTAGATAACATCATTCAAAGATAAAGACGCTCAAAAATATCGTGTGTAAATATTACTAATTACTACGTCCATTCTAAGAGCTTAATTCGTGGTTTTCAGCAACGAATA
Organism: Baccha elongata; assembly: GCA_951217065.1. Classification (NCBI taxonomy): domain Eukaryota; kingdom Metazoa; phylum Arthropoda; class Insecta; order Diptera; family Syrphidae; genus Baccha; species Baccha elongata. The sequence goes on from CATNUY010000365.1 coordinate 448,741, forward strand.
GCATTTTTAAAAAGACACATATTCGTACATATTACTTATGTTTTGTTTGTATTCGAACGTAATCAAACGTATGATTGTATCTTCTACTGTAAAAGTAACATTTATTGATAACATCGCTACATACAAACTTCGAATTGATTTGAATAGATTCGGAACTTACATATATTATTTATATACATTATATTACGACTCAATTTTTCAGAAAAGTTCAGGCTTGTAGGTGATGAAAAAACAAAATAACGGTACTTTAGTGTGTGTTTTTTTTGTAACTTTTTGGTATATTGAAATGGCTTTATCTTTTGTTGTATGTAATCTAGAAACATGTTTACTGCACCAAATTATAAAATTCTTGTGTTCTCAAATAACAAAATATAAAATTAAATAAGTTTACAGAAAAAGCCCAAAAAAAAGCTGACAATGTCAATTGTTTTGAAAAAAAAATATGGAAATAAAGGTAAGTTCACGTAGGTTTTAACATACTTAAGTTTAAAAAACAAGTATTTAAAAACTATGTACAATTAAGAAATATTTTTTTCATAAAATCCAGTTTTTAGAATTACGCAAAAGAAATTGAAAACAAAAAATGTTTAACTATTAAGAAACTATTTCTTCAAAAAATCTTGTTTTTCGAATCACACACAAGAATTAAGAAACAAATTTAAAAGTTTTAGCTTTAAAAAAGGCGCAAATTGCACAGAATACAATCAATTTTTTATAAGACTACCAAAAAATTTGTTTATTTTCCCTAATTTTTTTAATTTTTTTAATTAAAAAAAAATTATTAATTTATTTTCAAGTTTGCCTCAAAATTTGATTTTTTTAACGACATTACGCAAAAAAAAATTTATTTTGGCTTATGAATAATTTAATTGTTTGTCAAAAAAATTATTTCAGGTTTGTGCAAAGTACCGTTTTGTAAATATATGTTGAAATATGCATTTGTACGATTATATTAAAAATCTTTTTTTTAATAGGTAATATTAAAGAAAAAAAAAATAGAATATATACAATTTTTTATCTTTGGCCCAAAATTTAATTTATTAATCGGTATAACATATAACAAAATTATATTTTTAACATTGCCTAATATTATACGCGTCATTGAAAATACTTTTTACGTTTTCGCAATGTACTGTTAATTAAATATAAGAAAAATAAATGCATGAAAAAAAGCATTTTTAAAGGTTTGTTTTTAGTAAAATTTTAATTTCTCGTGAAAAGCTTATAGCTTAAACTTGTAAATAATGTAGTGATCGCACTAAATTCCAACCCCCCAACAAATACATTTTGCTCTATTCCCACGCATTTTCCCAAAACGCTTCAACCACCGATACTGCACCAAAAATAAAATACCATAACATACTGACTCATAAATAAATCGTCACTAGGCCATCATAATGCTCACTCGCCATAGTTACGTCAAAACCCATAAACTGCTATGAGTAATGAATATCCAATGTCCAACGGATTGTAAACATATCCAATGCACTAATTGCAGGCATTGATACTAAATGCTGAGAATGCATCTTAGCAGGGGTAAGCGGCGCTATGAGTGAATACATGTGAAATATGATGCGGCGGCACTTTTGTGAAGAACAGTTGGGAAATATTTATATTAAATTATTCCAACTAGGTTACAATATAAAGGAAATATTACCAATTGGAATAAATTATGTAATTATCGGTTGGTGGATATATGGTTGTGCGTGTGTATTGGGGTAGAATTTGTAGATTGAAAATAGTATAAAAAGACAGGAATATTTAAAATACGACACAGAACAAAATTGGAAATAAACGTACTTATTTGGTCGCAGCCTAGCTAAAGACAGCGGGCCATTCAAGTATTCAAAAGTTTAAAAACAAAAATCTTTTATTTTCTGTCCGCTTTTCGAGCTCTTCTCCCATAAGGAAAGCACGGCTCGTAAAGGGTTATAACATTTTAATGGCAGCGGTGGGATAACTCAAAATCCCCTACCAAATATATTAAATAACAAGATATAATCTTGAGGCGTTCTGGGGCTAAACACCAGAGAGTGAATTTTTTTTTTTTTGTGTAAAGACCTATAAAAGTAAGACCTGGCGAACTCCCAAGTGGACGCTATTACATATATAAAAAAAAAATATGTTTAAGTTAACCACAAACAAATTATCTTTACAATAACCACAAACAACACGTGTTCATCAAATCTGCTGACGTCGGACCAACGACTGGGTAAAAGTAATATTCAACGTTCCCACCTACTGCTGACGTCGAACCAACGACTTGCATGGCATTTCCATGGAATTAGATCGACGAAGCCATCATCCCAACGACTTGCATGGCATTTCCATGGAATTACATCAACGAAGCCATCGTCCAACATCCAACACCCAGCAGGTGCAACTAGTCAGCGTGGGAAAGGAACAAACAGCAATGCGGGTGAATAGGTATTTAAGGGTTAGACTTTTAGAATAAGAAATCAATTGTAATTCGGAAGGCAGAATCGCTGCCGGTTTTTAGTAACGATAAAATATTTTTTTTTATAAATAACGCGTATTAAATCTTAACTTATACATATATTTTATATTTCCTTGTCCCTATTATTCACAATCTTGTCTTGGTTATGAACAGTGCGAACTTATTTTTTTCTCTCACTCGACCATAATTTTACGACAATTCCGTCAACGCGAAAGCAAATATCGGTGGTAAGTTTCTTTAAGTTACTACCTTACCACGACCATACAACAACAAAAAACCTTACCCCTATTTGTGAATCTACACCTCTATCCATCCACTCAAAAATGGAAGTAAAAATATCCTTAAATGAGGTTAATAACATCGTTCCTGTGTTCGATGGAAATCCAGACGAATTAAATAAATTGATCGCTTGCGGCAACGTCCTTTTTTCATACATCAAAGACGACACTCAACATGCTTTATTTGTTAATATTGTCAAGACTAGGTTACAAGGGGTAGCTTTCGAGCTAACCCAAAACAAAACAATAAACACATGAACCGAACTAGTAGCCGAACTAGAAGGACAATTTAAAGAAAGAATTTCATGTTCCAACACTCAAACAGAGCTAATGTCCGCGCGACAAAACCCGAGGACTATCTTATTTCTGAAAACAGACAAATAGCCTTACGTTCCTTCGAAGACGGACTTAGAAATTCGCAACTAAGTTTATTAGTAAAAGCTTTTAATGCCATGGATCTGAAAACAGCCATTGATTATGGCATTGCGCAATCTCCTCGCCTAGACATTGAACGAAACTCATACAGAAATACCGACACAAGGGTCACTTGCAACTTCATGTTTCACTAGATCCAACCAAAATCGACCGCAAATCTGTCAGACCTGCAATAAAACAGGTCACACTTCTGCCACATGTTACCGGAATACAAACTTCCCAAGCTTTAGACCCGAAATTAAAAACGAATCAACCCCAAAGTGCAACTATTGTCATAAGTTGTATCATACTGAGAATGATTGTCGTTTACGTTTAGCACACTCCCGAAACCAAACAAACCCGACTCCCAATAATTATACACCTACATCCACAAACCAGAAAAATAAAAACCCATTTAAAGGTAATTCAACTCATGAATTACGACATTGTTGTTCTTGGAGATCTGGTGAGGATTTTCATCCTCAAGATTCGGGAAACGACAATGCTCGAGAAAGCAACGGGTCATCCTTCCCGACTAGATCTGAATGCCGACCCGCAACAATGAATATAAAAAGCCTGTCTGTTTCCCTTTGCCCAGAGATTCATGAGTCGGTAATCCGAATTCAATTCCAGCCATCAAGCAAAACTTACTCTACCTTCCTAATAGACACTGGGGCAGATATAAGTTTGTACAAAAACGAACTTGAGGCAAATGTGAACCCAGAAAAAAAGGTGCGTCATATCCTCAATTTCTGGTTACTCAGTCTTTACCCTAGGAGAAATAACAGGTTCCTTCATAAATAATCAAGAACAAAATCTTTCTTTAAAACACCCTTTTCAACTCCTTATTCATCATCATCATCATCGGCTTGAAGTCTCTCCACCTATCCCGGTCTCGAGCCGACGCCATCCAGTTTCGCACCCCAAGGCTCCGGGCGTCCTGGTCTACGCCATCTCTTCAGCGCAAGCATGGTCTACCACGCTGTCGTCTGCCATAGAATGTACCACAAAGAACTTTCCGAGCAGGTTCCTCTTCGCTCATGCGAGCTAGGTGCCCTGCCCACCGAAGTCTACCGAGCCTAATTTTTGTCACGATATCTGCTTCAAGGTAGATTGCGTACAATTCATGATTGTACCGTCTCCGGAATCGTCCTTCCTCACATATGGGGCCAACAATTCTCCTTAAGACTTTTTTCTCGAACGCGGCTAAGAGGTCAGAGTGCCTTTTGCTAAGCACCCAAGTCTCGGATCCATATGTGAGTACTGGCAGGACCATGGTCCTGTACAGCAGTAGTTTTGAAGTTATGGTGAGATTTCTGGATTTGAAGAGCTTTGACAGACTCTAGTAGGCTCTGTTGGATTTGAGAAGCCGCCCGCGTATTTCTTCTTCTATATTGTTATCGGCTGCTTCTATCGACCCAAGGTATTTAAAGGATTGCACCACTTCAAATTCGTGCTCCGCTACCTTGATTGTTTGACCAACTGTTCCTCTCGCATTCGACGCCACCATGTACTTTGTTTTACCTTCACTAATGTGCAGCCCCAGATTTTGTGCCGCCTGCTCGATCTGGATGAAGGAATCGTGTACAGCTTGCTCGGTTCTTCCGATGATGTCGATGTCGTCTGCGTAAGCCAGTATCTGGCTGGACCTGTTGACGATGGTCCCTCTTGTTGCCGTGCCAGAGTCACGGATTGCTTTCTCCAACGCCAGGTTGAAGAGGAGGCAGGCCAAACCATCCCCTTGTCGGAGTCCATTAAAGAAGTTGATTGGTCTGGATAGCAATCCGGCTATTTTTACTTGGCTTGTTACGTTGGTCATGGTCAACCTACATAGTCGTGTCAATTTATTTGGGATGCCGAATTCTCTCATGGCTTTGTAAAGTTCTACCCTGGCTATGCTATCATAGGCGGCCTTAAAGTCTATAAACAGGTGGTATGTTGGGATGTTAAATTCTAGACATTTTTCCATCGCCTGCCTAAGGGTAAAGATCTGATCAGTTGTTGATTTGCCGTGAATGAAACCACACTGATATTGTCCGATGATGGTTTTAGCGTATGGGGTTATCCGGTCTTGTAGGATAGAGGAGAGTATCTTATAGGCGGTACTCAACAACGTGATACCTCTAAAGTTGCTGCACGTTGTGACATCTCCTTTCTTATGTATGGGGCATATTATACCTTTTCGCCAGTCTTCTGGCATTTCTTCATGCTCCCACACGTGCACTATAATATCATGAATTGCCTGACGTAGAGCTGGCCCACCGTGTTGAAATAATTCGGCTGGTATACCATCAGCTCCCGGGGCTTTGTTTTTCTTTAGCCGGTCTATAGCCTTCTCAACCTCTTCTATGCTTGGTGACGGCAACATAGGGTATTCGTCTTGAAGCAGTTCAACTCCTTACTGCACGTATAAATTTAAAGTATGATGGTATTTTAGGTAACGATTTCCTTTCCAAATACAAATGCAAGGTAAATTACAAAAAACAAGTTTTAGAAATAAATGAAATTAATTTTAGCAAAAAGGTTGGTGACCTTGTAATTGGAAATAATAGTCAAAAAGCTTCCCCTCACGAGGCGGTGTCCACGGGCCATGATTTTGAAATCGAAGGTAGTGGTATTAAAACCACAAGCAAAACCTTTAATTCAAATGAGCTTAAAATGAATATTGACGCTGATAACAAAGAATCACCCTCATCTTCAAGCAAACAAACGGTAAAAATAAATTCCGATACAACCATTAAGACTTAAGAAAACGAAAGCCAAAAGAGCAAAGAAATTAAAGCAGGTATAAATAAAGGCAAGACTTTAGAAAACGACAGCCAAAAGAGCAAAGAAACTAAAGCAGGTATAAATAAAGGTAAGACTTCAGAGAACAACAGCCAAAGGAGCAAAGAAACTGGAGCAGTAATCAATACAGATGCAGCAATTTGTAAGACAACATCAGAAAACAATTCTAGTGATAGAAATATTTATTTACATCTTCCACATCGTAGTCAAAAAATGGTGGAAATTCCATTTGAAGGAAGAAATAAAAAACTCGAGGACATTGTGATCGAGAAAAAACAAATTTGCCCAGGAGTGTATGTAGGCGAAGCGATAGTAAGACCTATAAACGGCAAAATCAAAGTGCTCACCATGAATACCCTAGAAATTGAAAACCAAATAAACATTAATAATTTAAATTTAAGTTTCAATAGCCTAGATGAATACGATGAATCGGATATAAAAGTTTTCAATAACAAAATCGAAAAACGTCTAGAAAAATTAGAATCCATGTTAATACTAGACCATTGCAATACAGAAGAGAAGGAATCTATACGTAAGATCTGCAGAGAATATAATGATTTGTTTTATCTTGAGGGAGATCATCTCTTTTATACTGATGCGATGACACACAAAGTCGCTACTGATGAGAACAAACCCCCTCTCTTTATTAAACCTTATCGACTTCCAGAAAGCCAAAAAGAATTTTTGAAGATGGACTGAAGCCAGATCCTGAAAAACTCAAAGCCGTCAGGACTTATCCTACACCTAAAAACGCGAAAGGTATAAAATCATTTCTTGGATTCGTTGGTTACTACAGAAAGTTTATAGAAATTTTTTCTACTATAGCCAAACCCCTTACGAAACTTTTAAAGAAAAATTGTGTTTTTAAATGGGATGCATTCTGTGACGAAGCATTTAGAGAACTGAAAACTAAAATGATAAATCCCCCAGTTATAGCTTACCCAAATTTTAAAGAAGAATTTATAGTGACTACAGATGCTAGCGATGTTGGAATAGGAGCTATTCTGTCCCAGGGTCCCATCGGACAAGACAAACCTATATCATTTGCAAGTCGAACATTAAATGATACCGAAGTTAAGTATAACACTACTGAAAAAGAACTACTTGCAATCGTGTATGCTATACAACAATTTCGTCCGTATATTTACGGAACCCATTTTACTATTTGCACTGACCACAAACCTCTACAATGGCTATTCTCTAGGACAGATCCTATGTCAAGATTAGCAAGATGGAAAATTCTCTTATCTGAATACGACTATTCAATAAAACACAAACAAGGGAAAATAAATTTAAACGCTGATGCCTTAAGTCGCATACAATCCAATGACGAAACCAAAGTATTAGTAACAACTCGAAACCAAAGACGGGCACAATAAGGAAAAAAACGACGTAATCGCCGAAACAAGTAAAAAGGCAACAGAACCCAAGTCAAATTTTAATATAATTAAAAAAAGAATCAATATTTCTAAATAATAAAGTAAAATTTAAAGCTGTTATACTGCCTCTTGTGGAAACAACAGAAGAAAAAAATTTGAAAAATCGTTTACCTAATTTCAAAAAACCAGAAATCTGCGAAGTCCTGACCCATACATTCCAACCTACAAATGTGTTTTACTACATCGTGACATTACCCTTACCCTTGCGAAGTCCGACAGACCGAGACAAAATTACAAACAGCTTGAAAGACATCGTAAATGAATGCAATAGGACTAAACTTTCAACCATTGCCTTGTCGTTACCCAGCCAACCTCAAGACGAACTAAAAACATTAATATTTGAAGCTTTTAAACAGGCTAAATTTAATACACATCTCCATATCGATTCAAGAATATTAATAGAAAAACATGAAGATATAGTAAAAATATTACACGAAAACCACGAGTTACCATTTGGCGGACATCAAGGAGTAACAAGAACCTCCAAAAGAAAGCCAGCAAATACGCCGGTAACATCAATAAAAGTATGTACAACAGAAACACAAAATCCTTTACCTGGAAAATTACCCGCGGAGTTTAAAGAAAAACCCAAGAACATTCCGCCTCCCCCACCTTTACCTCGTGCTTTACCAAACACTATCGTTTCTCAAACCATACCGCCTCGTGCTTTACCAAATATTATCATTAGCAAACGGTTGTACCTTCTACACCACAAAAAAAGGTCGTACCCCACTCTCCAAAGGCTACAACTCGACAGACAAACAAATTAAAACAAACAACTATAACTCCCACACCACAACGAAAAATTGTACCTCACCCTCTAACTGTTACAACTCTACAGACAGACAAAGATATCAAAAAAGAAAAAAATGGCATACAATTTTCACAATTTTCACTTGATTTTACTAAGAGATTGAGTTCTAGAAAATATTCTTCGCGTTGTTCACACCAAACAAATTAATGAATTAATGAGTTATTATCAAAAAAAAAAAAATATTAATATATATGTATAATAAATAGATTAAGAAATATGTAAAAAATAACGTTCAAATAATATACAGAATTTTTGTAACCTCATCAAGGAAAATAATGTAAGAAACGTTCAAATAAAATACATAATTTTTGTAACCTCTTCAAGGAAAATAATGTAAAAAAACGTTCAAATAAAATAGTTAGCCTAGATGGTAGAGGAGCAGAATTCAGAGTGGAAGATCGTGTGTTCGATTCTCACCCCGGGCAAGGCCTTTTTTTAAATTATTTCTGGCAAGAGGTTTCTAGGAGAAGAAAACAGCAGCAACAACAAGAAGAGCAGATGGTCAAACCAACGGGGACATCGAAAGATGGTCCCCCAACAACAACAAAAGGTGCTGGAACATCAGGCGATGTAACAGCCCATAAACAAATAGCGGGGCTATCCAGAGGCCAAATAACATATACGGCAGCATCTGCTGGACCTTCAAAGTCAAGAAAAACGACAACAACAGAGTCATCGGCACGTGTCGAGGCCAAAACCTTGAGCATAGCAACTGCCAAAACAACAAGCCCTACCAAAGGCAAATCACCAGGGCCGGCATGTGCCGAAGCAACTGAGGCAAATAAGAGGAGGCGCTACATTAACTACAAGCCGAACCTTGTTGTGAAGAAGCGCATCGGTGAAGGGCGTGAACGATCAGCCAAGTCATCGGCTCAGGCCAAAATCCAGAGGCAGCTGGACAGCTCCTCCAACGACGACGAATACAACAACAACGACAACAAGGGAGAAGACGACGAGGCTGAGGCTGATGTCGTAATCGTCAAAGAGGCTGAAGTAGAAGTAACGAAGAACCCAGAGCCAGCCAACGAGATCGCCGACGTAACAGGCGAATAAACGTAGCTGACGTAGATGCCGAAGAAGACATATCCTACATGTCGGTAGAAGGAGAAGGGCACTTCGTCAGTGGCGAGATAGTGGATCTGTCAGAGGAAGAAGAGGACGAACAGATTGAAACACTGACGCAGCAGATTACCTCGCTGATAAAGTTGGTTGAATCACTAAGAAAGAAGCAGGAAGCGAGAAGGGAGAAGGAGCGCCAAGTGACTCTTGAGTAGCGCACCCGCCAAGAAGCGCTCCAAGAACAACTTGAAGCTACGCAACAACAGAAGCCTCCTCAGGAAAAACGACTACTCGCAGACCAGCAGCAGCCACACAACCAACAATCAAAGAAGCAGCCACAACAACAGCTTCACAAAGAGCAACAGCCTCAGCAGCCGCAGGCAAAACAACAACAACAACCACAACCACAACAACAACGACAACAGACACAGAAGCAACAACAGCAGCAGCAACAAACGCAACAGCAACAACCGCAGAAGTCAGAACAGCAGCAGACCCAACAGCAGCCGATGCAGCAGCAGCAGAGACAACAGCAGCAGTCACAACAACAACAGCAACAACAGCAACAACAGCAACAACAGCAACAACAGCAACAACAGCAACAGCCACAAGCAAAGAAAGGTAAGGTATAAATAGTTACAAATTGGAGATAAAAGAAACTATTGAAATATGTAGGTCGGTCGTAGGCAACAATTTTATAATTAAGCAGCTAAACGCAGACAGGCATTCTATTCACTGCTCTTCCTTACAGCACTACAAAAAAGTTAAAAACTCTCTGTCTCAAACTAAAAACCAAAGGAAGAGAAGCTTCAAACAGTCCTCCTGAAGGGTATCGAATCCTCTACGGATCCGCAGGCGCTCTTAGCTGAGCTCCGTCAAGTGGCGAGCGACGATCTCGATTTTATCGGGGTAAGACCGTTTACCACAGTCAAAGCCAGACGGGAGAAACGGAAGTTACCATTCTTTCTAGTTCAACTCTCGCCCCAAAGCAAATTGAGTGGTCTAAGGAATATAACAGTCCTGGATTACCAAGTTGTACGATGGGAAAAATTAAACAAGCAGAAAGACATGCTTCAATGCATGAACTGCCAAGGGTTTGGACACATTGCAGTTAACTGTGGTATGGACCCAGTCTGCGTTAAATGTGGCGATACACACAAAACAGGGGAGTGTTAACTCGGGCAAGATAGGGTCATAGATATGACCCAGGCGTCTGGAAAGGGAAAAACGGTACAGCCTCAACCACAGGTAGCCAAACAGGTCCAAGTACCTACGGCTCCTGTGCCTGTTAACCGACGTGCAAAAACAGATCAGGGAGCAGGGTGGATTACCTCTACTCTATTCTGCCGGCAACGCGAAATGGTTAAAGGCGCGCTGCCTGAGCGACCCTTTAAGATCCTAGCTGTGAATGTAAACTCTCTGATTAGGACCGAACGTAGAGCAAACCTCTTTCATTTGCTGCAAGACCAAAGTCCTGTTGTGTTTCTGGCTAGCGAAACTAAGCTTAACCAGAAACACTAATAAAAATTACAATATCGTAAGAAGGGATCGGCCCAACTCCTCTCAAGGTGGGGTCGCAATCTTCATACGAAAGGGCATTAATTATAAAGTTATATATAATAGTGAAGTGCGAAGATTCGGGTTGCTAGAAGCCTGTATCGTTTGCATTCCTCTCCAGCAGGGGAAAAGAATGTACGCAATCGCGGTGTACGCACCTGACGCACCTCAGCCGGCTAATTTTATCGCAGAACTCGAAAAACTTTTCGAATGCTTAAGACTGAACTTGAATGAGAATTATTATCTCATGGCAGGGGACTTGAACGCCAAACATGTAGATTGGGGAAACCAAATACAAAATACTAGAGGGAACCATCTTTTTAATTGGATGGGTCGATACAGTGTTGAGTGTAGGATAGACCTTCTGGCTACAGATAGACCGTCATTTCCGAGAAGTGGTAGTTTTCTGGATCTTTTACTGCTTGACTCACGACTAGTTATAACTGACGCAACAAATCAACAGACAAGAAACTGTTTACGAACGATATTACGGTGGCAAGTCCGCAGTGATCACTGTCGTATAGTGATCACTGCGGACTTGCCACCGTAATACAGCTTCCGAGCGAACTTGTGGAGTTGGATGAGTATGTGCCTGTGCACTCTTTCAATTTCAGTAAGATGCGCTGGCCACGCTTCTCCAACGCCTTGGCAAGAGAAATACGTTCCGATGACATTTCTCCACCAAATGGCAGAAACCTGACGAACCTCGAGATCGACGGGTTCCTGACTCAAATTAATACGACTATAAAACGAACAATGGACAAAACAATCCCAAAATATAAGGAACAAGACCCTACTGGTTTATACAAGAACGCACAATCGACGCACTACACCGACAAAAAAGTGGACTGCTGACTAGATTGAAACTTCTGTACAGACGTTTGACGGACACACGTGATCTGGAGATTAGGACATTGAAGTCGTCAATCAAAAACATTAACGTTCTGATTAGACAAAACTATAGATTATCTATTAATTTATATTGGGATAGATAACAGAATTCGGTCTGTTAATTCTAGCGACCCTAGTATGTTTCCCCAAATAAATAAGATATTTAGAAGAAATGATCAAAACGATCTTCCATGTCTTAAACTCCAGAGGACAACAGATAACGAAGACGTACTAACGATTGCGGGAATTGATCCGGAAGATGCCGTTTTCGATGAAAATTCTTATTTCATAGAGGATCCTCAGGAAAAGGTAGAAGCTGTAGGGGCTGCTTTCCAGCAAGTGTATAAGGTGAATGCTAGCATTCGTCCGAATCATGACCTGGAGAACAGAGCCTTGCTGCACAATTTCTATCTTAGAAATAACGTAACGCAATGGCGATCTGAGAATACTGGTTTCACCAGGTTCAATGATGAAAACTTGGCAAACGCCACCATCGCCAAGCGAAATGGACCCAGTTCATTGTTAGTTTCTAAGATAGAACTTCAGTTAATTTTTCAAACATTAAAGAAAAAGAAATCTGCGGGGGTCGATGGTATACCCAACATTGTCTTACGAAATCTGCCTGAGGAAGCAATAGACATTTATACCACACTGTTCAACAACGCATTGAATAATGCATATTATCCAGTGAGTTGGAAAACAGCTGTGGTCCATCCTCTCCCCAAAAAGGGAAAGGACAGCTCCAATCCGGCAAATCTTCGGTCGATAAGTCTTTTTCCAAGTATCAGTAAGGTATTCGAAAAGATTCTCAACAGAGCTCTGTTTAAGTGGGCTGAGGACAAGAATATTATTCCAGGCAATCAGTTTGGCTTTAAGGCGGGACATGACACTATTCATGCCGCGTCTAAGTTAGTTTCTGATGTTCAATGGAACAAGGCGAAAAATCAATGCACGGGTGCCGTTCTTTTTGATTTAGAGAAGGCTTTCGACACCGTATGGTTAGAGGGTCTTTATCTGAAATTAACTAGATTTGGCATAAGTAAACCACTGTTATATATGCTTCATGACATGCTCAATGATACAAAGTTTGTTGTCAAAAGTGGCAATGTAACTTCTATCACAACTTTTAATATTAAAAACGGTCTACAGCAGGGAGCTGTGAACTCGCCGATTCTTTTTAGTATTTACACCAGCGATCTGATAGGTAGTCTCACTCATGCTATTGCGTATGCCGATGACCTTGTAGCGTACAGGACGGGTCCAAAAGTTGAAGTCATCAGAATTCTCTTGCAGCGTGACTTCGACAAGATTCAGCGATATTGTGATGACTGGAAGTTAAAAATTAACTTTCAAAAATCAGAAACTTTCCTGTTTAGAACCCCTTTGTCTAAGGCTTCTAGGGATACAAGAAAGACCTGGAGAAATCTAGTGATCGTTAGACCAAGTGAAATCCACTGGTGAGTAAAGATGTAGTAAAGTACCTTGGTATCTGGCTAGATCAGTATCTGTATTTCAATCGACATATAGATGCTGCTCTGGCCAGAGCTAGGGGAGCGTTTGCTCTGACAAGACGGTTGTTTTATAGCAGCCGCCTTGAAAACAGGGTAAAGGTGATTTGCTACATGGCCCTCATCCGGCCGATGATTGCCTATGGGTGCCCTGTGTGGTTTAATGTTGCCCCATCTCAAATGGAAAAGATTCGGGTGTTTGAGAGGCAGTGTCTTAGGACCTGTCTCGGATTACACAGAACGCAATGACCTCAGCCAATGGACTTATTTTCGGGGCTTACTACCCTAATGATGAATATAGTGGGAGCGTTTGTCTTAACGGTTTTATCCCGCCCGAGACATTCCTCTATTTAGACAAACGGGGGCTGATACAGGATAGATTGGCGGTTCCGTTAATCTACCACGTCGGCCGTAGAACTGTGGATCGGCGAATCCTGTATGGTCGAGACGTCGGCTCTGGGAACGGAGCAGAGCGTCTGCGGTTCAGGAGAGCTGTGCCCCTTCGGGACAAAAAGGGCATGAATAAGCAAGTTAAAAAATACTGGTGGTTGGGTGACCACCTTGATATTGATGGTTAGTCAAAGTTGTTGCCTTGGCCGACCTACGTATTTCTAAGGTAGATTAAGTAGGACAGTAACGGTGGCACCAAAAAAAAATGTTAAAAATATATAAAATTGTTTGTCTGTGGGTATGTGCATTTGGCGCTGTTACATATGCATATATGTCAATATATGCATATTTATAAGCGTGTGGGCATATGCATAGGCTGCTTTGAAGAAAAAAAAAATGCTGCTGGTGGCTGTTCTAGTTTTAAGTTTGAGGTGTATAGTACCCTTTAACTATTTACATGAAGTAACGTATAACATAGAATCTAAGTATATACTAACACTAATGTACAATACTGGGATTATCATAAGGTAGTATGTAAGAACATAATGTGTATAGCAATTAAGAAATAAGATTGAATAAAGTCAGTATTGAATTGAACTCCTTCGTGTTTAAGACGTTACAACTGGCGACGAGCTAAAAAAAAAATATATAAAAAGAAGAAAAGTCATGTCGTACTTGGGCAGAACACCAACGTATGACTTTAAAGAAAATGATTGGAATCTTTTTAAGATCCAAATCGAACAGTTTTTTATCGCAAATAAATTATGGGGCGATTTTGAGAAAACACGACAAAAAGCGGTGTTGTTGAGTGGTTTGAGCGAGAGAACTCTGCGTTTTGTTAAACAAATCATGCACCCAAAGGCTCCTGAAGATGTCACCACAGAGTACAGTTAAATTATATCTGCGATGGAGACACATTTCAAACCTACGTTTTCGGTGTTTGCGGAAAGGCGAAAATTTTATGAGGCTGTCAAGCACGACGACGAAACTTTTCAAGAATGGGCAGCAAGAGTAAGGGCTTTAGCTGTAAATTGTTCTTTCGATACACATCTGAGCGTGGCGTTGAGGAATCGGTTTGTGATGGGTCTTCAAAAAGGGCCTGAAAAAGACAAACTGTTCCTAGAGAAGGAGAGTGGTCTGACGCTGGTGAAGGCGTTGGAAATTGCAATGTCCGTTGAATGTGTTAAGAAGCAATATGACGTCACAGAACAGACCATAAAAGAAGAACCAGCAGGCGTGTACAGTATACAAAAAAAAAGCGGTAAAAGCATGCAGCAACGTAGCAGCGGTAAAAATGAAACTGTTGTATCATCTCATCAATCAACAAGCGGTAAACTTGGTCGATGCAATGTGTGTGGATACACTAACCACAGTGAAAACAATTGTAGATTCATAAATTATGTGTGTAAAATTTGCAAACAGAAAGGCCATTTAAAAAAAATGTGTAACAAAAAGTTTTATAAAAATACTAACAAAGAGTGTAATTATATAAGTAATGATAATGATTTGCCCTTGTTTTATTGCAGTACAAATTCTAATTTAAATCCTATCATGGCCGATGTTACTGTGAATGGTAAAAATATTTGTATGCAAATTGATAGCGGGTCGGCGACTAAAGCTATATCTGAAAGTGATTATCATAAGCATTTTGCGGACTGTCGTCTGATAAAAACGAGTGTGATGCTTCGGAATTACAATGGTAGTGCCGTAACAGCTCTAGGATTTTGCAAATTCAAGGTAATTTATGCCAATAATTGTAAAATACTTGACATACATGTGATTAAAAACGGTGGCCCACCTATTCTTGGTAGAAACTGGATGTACGCGTTTAGCGTCGGTATAAAAGAAATTAATTTTATAAATGGTAAAGATCAAGATTTAGCATATGTTTTGCGCAAGTTCTTTGATGTTTTTGATGGGAGATTAGGCATGTATAACAAAAGGGAAATTACGTTGCAAATAAAAAAAAATGCTATTCCAAAGTTTTTTAAGCCTCGTCGGCTTCCTTTTAGCATTAAAGAAAATGTAGAAAGAGCTTTAGATGATTTAGTTAGATTGGGAGTTTATGAACCGGTCGAGCATAGCGAATGGGGGACACCGATTGTTCCTATATTAAAAAAGAATGGCTCAGTTCGCATATGCGGGGACTACAAAACAACCGTTAATCAAGTGATTGAGGGGGTGCAACACCAGTTGCCAACTATTGATGAAATTGTCGATGCTTTTAGTAAACTATTGATGAAATTTTCACAAAATTACATGGTGGAATATCATTTACAAAAATAGATCTGTCATCTGCATATCAGCAGTTAGTCTTAGATGAAAAGTCTAGAAACTTGACGACTTTAAGTACTTCCAAAGGGCTGCTTAGAAGCACTAGATTAGTATATGGTATCGCACCGGCTGCAGCCATTTTCCAAAAAGAGATGGAACAATTATTAATGGATTTAGAGGGTGTAATAGTTTTTATGGACGATCTACTTATTACAGCAGGCCACAAAGAGACACATTTAAAAAGATTAGCTGAAGTTCTAAAACGTTTACAACACGCGGGGCTTAAGGTTGTTAAGGAAAAATGTAGTTTATTTGTAGATTCTGTCAAACATTTGGGGCATGTCATAGATAAACAAGGACTCCATAAAGATCCAAAACGTGTGGAAGACATTATGAAGCTTCCAACACCTAGCTCGGTGAATGAACTTCAACCATTCCTAGGTGTTATTAATTTTTTACAAGTTTGAATGGGGTGTTTGTCAAGAAAAATCGTTTACTGAGGTGAAGAAATTGTTAGCTTCAAATCAAGTTTTAGCTCATTATGACCCAAATGTACCAGTAAAGTTTATCGTTGACGCTAGTCCAAAGGGGTTAGCAGCCGTGCTAGTACACGTGTATAGAAGTGGAATAGAAAGACCTATTTGTTTTTCGTCCCGGAAGCTTTCAGAGGCGGAAGTAAATTACGCTAAAGTGGAAAAGGAGGCATTAGCAATTGTGTTCGGGTTGAAAAAAATTTCATCAATATTTATTTGCTAAAGAGTTTACTTTATTATCCGATAGTAAACCTCTGGTTTCAATTTTTGGTTCCAAGAAAGGGATTCCACCCCTTTCGGCGAATCGCCTTCAAAGGTATGCACTTTTCTTGTCCGGCTATCAGTTCAAAACCGAATACGTAAACACTAAAAAGAATGTAGCGGATTATTTTTCGCGCACTCCTATCGACCCACCAGAAGAAGATAGTAGCGCAGATGATGTGTACGTTAATTATGTTCAAGAAGTCTTCAACTTGCCAATAAAGTTTTCTGATGTTGTAGCCGAAACCAAAAAAGACGATGTGCTAACAAAAGTTATGTACTATATACTAAATGGGTGGCCTTAACACGTTGATGATGAAAAACTCAACGTTTATTTACTCAGATGTTCTGAATTATCTGTTGAAGCGGGTGGAGTTTTTTGGGGTCATAAATTAGTGATTCCAGAGACTTTAAGAAAGCAAAAGCTTTCGGAACTTCACCGTTCGCACCTGGGTATAGTTAAGATGAAAGGGCTAGCTAGGGGATATTGTTGGTGGCCTTCTTGGGACAAAGACTTGGAAAACATAGCTAAATCTTGTGAATCGTGTTTGTTATATCAAGATAATCCAATAAGAACCAAATTAATCAACTGGAAGTGGACCGGTAAATTTTGGGAAAGAATCCATTTAGACTTTATGGGCCCGATTTTCGATCGAAACTTTTTGATAATTGTCGATGCTTTTAGTAAATGGATCGAATGGGTAGATATGGGCAAAGATATAACTAGCATTCGTACGAAGGAGGTTTTGCTCCAAATATTTAGTAGATTCGGCTTGCCAGAGACAGTTGTAACCGACAACGGCCGTACGTTCATTTCCAAATTTTTTGAAAACTTTTTAATTAATAACGGTATAAAACACATTACCATACCGGTGGGCCACCCGGCAACAAACGATCAAGCAGAGAATGGTGTTAGGTTGGTAAAACGAGGATTGAAGAAAGCATTACACTCAAAGAAATTGGATGACAGTTTGAACAATTGCTTGCAAACATTTTTAATCGATTACAGAAAATCAATCCACAGTACCACCGGTCGTTCTCCAGCTGAATTAGTTTTTGGCAAAAACATTAGAAGTAGATTAGACTTAATGAATCCGTTTAGTTACAATCAAGAAGAAAATTTAGTAAAGAAACCCGAACAACTATTAAAAAAAGTCGAAAATATGCAAAGTAAACAACGAAAATACTACAAGGGTAATAATTTTAAGATATTTAAAGTAGAAGATAATGTTGTAGTAAAAGATTTTACGGTCCCTGGAAAAGTTTCTTGGATCAAAGGAAAAGTTGTAAAAGTACTATCCGTACTATCTGTAAGTGCCATCCGACTTTGGAACTCACTTCCTTCACCTCTGAGAAAAATAAGTATCATGAAACAATTTCAAAAAGAATTAGATATTACAAGATTTATCTTAAAGTGTTAGCGTATATACAAATAAAATTAAATGAATGAAAATGAAAAGTACTAGGCAAACGTTATATTTTAGTCAAAATTGAAGAAAAAAATAATGCAATTTGGAAACGGCATTTCAATCAAACCATTTTATTAAATGAATTTAGATACAAAAACAAAAAAGAATAAATTCCAGACATTTTAGCGGACGCAACTGCAAAAATGAAAATCAGTGGAAATGACGACGCCAGCAATGACGTGGAGCCAGAAAAGGTAAATTTCGAACAAAATACTGCGTCAAGCAATGCACCGCCTATAAATTCGCTTTGGGATGGTCGCCTGAGAAATCGCAGGTAATAAATCCCTGATTTTCATTCGTGCGAGGTGCAATTTAAGGAGGGACGTTGAGGTGTATAGTACCCTTTAACTATTTACATGAAGTAACGTATAACTGAGATTATCATAAGGTAGTATGTAAGAACATAATGTGTATAGCAATTAAGAAATAAGATTGAATAAAGTCAGTATTGAATTGAACTCCTTCGTGCTTAAGACGTTACAAAGTTATTTTAAGTATTTTTAAGTAGTTTTAAGGTACATACGTATATTTACATATATTTTAGTTTTATTTAGGTTAATTTAGTTTTATTTAGGTAAAGGGTAGTTTTAAGATTTTAAATAAAAATTAAAATAATGTCATGGAAAACAAATTTTTAAAGAATTTTCTTGTTTAGGTTTAAGTTATTCTGAATTTTTAATTTAAAATAGTTTTTACGCCGAAAGGCATTTTTTAAATATAGGTAGTTATAGTATAATTTAAAGCGCCCGTATGGGGCCAGTAAGTTAGTTAAGTTAATATGTAAGCTTAGTTGTTTAAGATTTTTTGTCTAGCATTAAGATAGATATAAGAAAATGAAAAAATAAAAAATGAATTAAAATGCAAATGCTCACTCGCCATAGTTACGTCAAAACCCATAAACTGCTATGAGTAATGAATATCCAATGTCCAACGGATTGTAAACAAATCCAATGCACTAATTGCAGGCATTGATACTAAATGCTGAGAATGCATCTTAGCAGGGGTAAGCGGCGCTATGAGTGAATACATGTGATATATGATGCGGCGGCACTTTTGTGAAGAACAGTTGGGAAATATTTATATTAAATAATTCCAACTAGGTTACAATATAAAGGAAATATTACCAGTTGGAATAAATTATGTAATTATCGGTTGGTGGATATATGGTTGGAAAAGTGCGTGTGTATTGGGGTAGAATTTGTAGATTGAAAATAGTATAAAAAGACAGAAATATTTAAAATACGACACAGAACAAAATTGGAAATAAAAGTACTTATTTGGTCGCAGCCTAGCTAAAAACAGCGGGCCATTTAAGTTTTTAAAAGTTTAAAAACAAAAATCTTTTATTTTCTGTCCGCTTTTCGAGCTCTTCTCCCATTAGGAAAACACGGCTCGTAAAGCGTTATAACAATAAGCTCAAATCATGTAAGATTTTTTGTTACTTCAAATAAAAATTAACTTATTGTTCAATTCTTTTAATTAATTATAAAAATAATTTTCATTAAAAAAAATAAAAAAGAACTAAAATTAAACTTTTTTAATTTTACCTAAAATTTTAATAACTTGGAGGCATTATATAGAATGAAATTATATTTTTTGTCATATTATATTTAATTTTGATAAGATTAGATTTATTGTTTCATAAAGGAACAAAATTTTAAGATTTACATCTTTTAGATAGTTAAGCTTTACAGTTGAATACAATTATATTGAAATTTACTCTATATGTAGCTATTAAAAAATGTATTTACAGAAAATTTAACTAATAATGTTATTATATAAAAAAAAGAATGATTCTATTGAGGATAGCAAAAAAAAATTTAAATAAAATAAATATATGTACAAAAGAATGATTAAAAGTACAGCCGCGCAGAAAAAAAAATTCACAACAGATACCTACCCAACAACGATTTGAGGGCTTTCGTAAGCATTAAACACGGCAAACAAACAAATCGCGTTTAAATTTATTTAATAAATCCGTTCTTTGTAATTCACGTGGTAGTGAATTCCACAAGCGAACAGTGCTAATGAAGAACTGTCGCTCCGAAGTAAGACAAATATTTCGAGGCACTAAAATTTGATTTGTTCTGTTAGAAGATAAGAACTGGATTTCATTTTAAAGGATTAGAGGTTCATGCGTGCGAATGATATTAAAGTTCTTATTTTTAAAAGGTTTTCAAAAGTAACTCCGTATAAGCTTTTTGAGTAAGAAGATATGCGACAATATCTTCCCAATCCAAAAACGTAGCTAGTGGCATTATTAAACACAACGTTAAGTCTTCTCTGGCTCACAGCGTCTAAGTTTGAGAAAACTTCACACCCATAGGTTAAGATTGGGACGACTAATGATTTTACAAGCATTTTCCTCGTAGAAAGTGGAGTGAATTTCTGTGAGACCGATAAAGTCCTTAAGGCTCCATAAGCCTTCCCCACCACTGAATTTATCTGGTTTTCCAAGTTAGGGTCCTATTAAAATAAACTCCCAAGTTCTTAGCTGTATCAACATACTCTACCGGGGTGCCATTTAATTCAAGAATAGGAAAATAAGACAAATCGAGCACCTTTTTGGAAATATCAAGACTTTTTGTTGCGTTGGGATTTAAAACAAGTCCACAGCTATAAGAACATTCAAATATTGTATTCAAATCCTGGTTAATATTATGAACACAATCTTCAATAAGACCCAGGTGACATCTCTTTATAAACTGAACATCGTCAGAAACAAACGTGTCTCACAATGTCTTAATAAAGAAGGATCCTGTCTTAATAACGTAAGCTTAAAAATAAAGTAATCCGAGGATAGATCCCTAAGAAACCCCGCGTAAGATACTCAGACACTA
Organism: Baccha elongata; assembly: GCA_951217065.1. Taxonomy (NCBI): domain Eukaryota; kingdom Metazoa; phylum Arthropoda; class Insecta; order Diptera; family Syrphidae; genus Baccha; species Baccha elongata. Next base: position 469,713 of record CATNUY010000365.1, read on the forward strand.
GATTTCCTGCAACCACATCTTGAGTTCTCCCAGTGAGATAAGAAAAATTAAGCTTTAAAGCTTCAGAAGAAAAATCAAACAGACTATAAAGTTTTGTACACATTATGGAGTGGTCAATGGTATCAAGCGCCTTTGAGTAATCAAGCAAAACCAAGAAAGAGACATTTTCATCATCCAAGGCCTTTCTCGTTTGCTCAACAACGTCTAGGATTGCAGTCGTACTGCTATGATGTGAGCGAAATCCGTACTGTTTGGTAGACAAAAGATTGTTTGTCACAAAGAAACAATTTATCTGCTTATGCATAATTCTTTCAAAAAAACATTCGATAGAAAAGATAAAATAGATATGGGTCGAAATTCTTTTTTGCTCCGATTTTTCGGAATTGGTACAACTTTAGAAACTTTCCATTGTGATGGAAAAATTCTTTTTGTAAAAATAGTGTTGATTAAGTGCGTAACGTATGGAAGAATAAATGGTAAAACTGCTTTAACAATTGATCGAAACCTATGGCATGGGATTTAATAGATATAAAACTTTCAATAACATCTTCATTAGTAACTCTTGTGAAATCGAAAGAATTTTCAAAATTGGGCAGAATAGAACCATCGGTAAGAAATAGTCTGGAGGCACCCACTGATGTAGGTTGTGGAGCAGAAGATATGAAGTTTCTATTCAAAACATTGCAATCCACTTCCAAATTCAAATGTTCCTGCTTGCCTACACCAATTTCATGATGGTTTTTCTAAAGCCTTGTCTATCAACTCTATGAATTTTATATCCTCTCAAATCATACAACTTATTATTTACTTTTTTGAACCATGTTTCGGAAGCACGGACAGCATAAATTTCCTACCCTACAAACAAATCCCGAAACTCGTCAATCTTCTTAAGCAAACTTTGCACATCAATGTGACAAACTCTAAACCCTTGATTTTGGGAGACAATAATTTTTAAAACAGCCTTTGAAACATTAACAGTTTGATCGTCGTTGGAAAAAGTAATATTTGAATTTTGTTCATCCAGCATCATCATAGCAGAAAAACAGAATAAACACACGCGAATTAAGAAGAACATTAAGAATATTGAAAAGAAACATAAGGCACCTATTATATAACTTCCTTCCTACACGTTTGCTGTACTTTGGAGAAAACGAAAAAAGAGAAATTAATAAAAACATTTTATATAATATAAGAAAAAATAAATGGTAATATCAAAACAAAAGGAAAAAAAATAAGACAATATAAAAATAATCATAAAAGTTATTTTGAAAAAAGAAATTTGAATAGAAAAAGAAAATGTTCTTGATAAAAATAAAAATATTCATTAAAATTCCTCACAAATTTAAATAAGCTTTCCTTTCAAACTGGGCTTAGTGGCTATGTTTGGTGTAGGTGTTACGTCTGAAGCTTCACTTCCCACTCAATATAACGGCTTACGCCTTTTTGCTTAGTTGACATTTTGTCAACTAACTGTATATCTCTTTTCCCCGCCCCATGGCAACCTATTTGCAATAAATGCACAAGTACTTCATTTTTGCGGATGCAAACAAAATATAACATTCATATCTCACACGAAGATGAAATATGAATTTTTCATAAACAAGTGCATTCCAAACCCACGGGTAGCACTTCGCGTAGGATGTAAGATACCTATTTTCTATCTGTCGTAGGAAAGTTTATTAGATTATAAGTTTAGTTTTAATTCGACAATCTAACGAAGAGGTGCAGCCTTTTGCTTTGGACAGCGGCCTTTAGTTAGAAATTAATTAACCAAACAAATTGATTTTTTAATAAAGACAAAATTTAAAAAAAAAAAAAACGATTAAGTTTTTTTTATGTCAAACGGTCGAATTTAAAATATAACTGGCGCAGTCGTGTAGTTCTCGAGTACGCGTAATATAAATCGAGTAAGATTAATTATGTATATGAATCGCGGCAAGTTTTAACTTCTTAACTCGAAGTGAACGTACTTAAAAATAATCGTGCGTGGAAACATTTTCGAATAAGAAAAAGAAGCGTGCGGTTAAGCGCGAATAAGTGCAAACAAAAGTTAAAGTTTTCGAATAAAAAAAAAAAGCGCGAATAAGTGCAATCAAAAATTAAAATTTTCGAATAAGAAAAAAAAAAAACAAAGAAATAAATTTGTAAGCGCGAATAAGTGAGTGCAAATAATAACATTTTCGAATAAGAAAAAAAAAAATATAGTGCGATTAAGTACAAAGAAAAAAAATTGTAAGCGCGAATAAGCGAGTGCAAATAATAAAAAATTGCGACTGAGAAAAAAAAAATAGAGCGATCAAATCCAAAAAAAAAAAAAAAAAATTAACCACGAAAAAGATTTAAATCTTAAAAAATTTTTTTTTTGCAACAAATAAATCAATGAATGAATTGAATAAAAGTGAATAAGACAAGAGAACAGAAAGGTGTAAATAATATATTTTCGATAAAGTCCGCGAAAGGATAAAAACAACGAGAGAAAGAGTAATTTAATTTAAAAACCTGTTGGAAGTGCAATTTAAAAACAATTAATAAAAAACGAAATAGACAGTTTGACGAGCAGAGAGCTAGAAAAATGGCTGAAAATACAATAGAAGAATGCCTTAGTGTGCTCACACAATTGATGGTCAGTAATCGCCAACCAATTAGTGTACGAGCTAAAATCGAGAAAGAAATCAGGTACCTGACGTCATTTGAAGGACATCCAGGAACATTACCAGCATTCATATCATCAGTGAATGAAATCCTGGGGAGCTATCAAGCACCAGAAGATAAGCAACGAGTATATGAAGTTATATACAGCAGTAAAATTATCGGAGCAGCGAAAAATTATCTTCAAATTGAATCACCAACAGACTGGAACCAATGTCTGCAACTACTAAAAAAACATTTTCGATCCTCAAAGGACGAGCTGACGCTTACAAAAGAAATAGGATTATTGTAAGTAAGATCAATTTTTGAACTAGATACTAAAGTAAAAAATCTCGTAGAAAATATTACAGAATTTGCCACATTTAGTGATAACAGTAAAATAATTAAAGACATATTTTATGGAATGTTAGCTCTAAAAATTAAAGAAATAGTTTCAGGAGCGTTAGCATATGCTCTTACAGGTTTACACGACTTAACAGAAATTAGAAACAGAGTATACACATTTATAGGACAAGATCAGGGCAATTTGAAAACATTTTATGACAGTTCAGATAGAAGACAACAAACTAGATACACTTATAATAACAACAACCCAAGTAGCCAGTATAACTCCAACCAAAGAAATAATTTATATAACAACCCTAATAGGTCTGGCCAATATAACTTTAAAAGTCCAAATTTTAGTGGTCAAAATAATAATAATAATTCAAACTCTATTTACCATCAATATAACCCCCATCAACGAAATAATTTTAATAACAATTCTAATAGGACTGGTCAGTATAATAATAATAATACAAATAATCATAATAACCCGAACAGGACAGGCCAATATACAAATAACATAAACAACAACTCAGGCAATTTTAGAAATAGAGTAGAACCCATGGATACCTCAACTGGAAGGTATGCTAGACGTATAAATAATATTCAACATTCGGATTTTCGGGAAACAGGCCGAATGGCAGACTACCCTATATAATCGTTGAAGTAAAAGATAACATGAGACTTAGAATACTAATAGACCCAGGCTCAGAAACAAGTATCATTAACCCAGGAATTTGCCATCCTAAATGGGCAACAAAACTAGAAAACCCAATTAAAATTAAAACAACAAGTACCCCACTATTTATTAACAAAAAAGTTAAAATTCCCCTTTTCAAGGAATTTGGTAAAGAAAAAACTGCCGAATTCTTAGAATATCAATTCCATGACTTCTTTAATGGATTAATTGGTAATAATGTTCTGCTTCCATTAGAAGCAATCCTTGATTTCAAGAGAAGACTCTTAAAAATAGACGAAACTGAAATACCAATCTTTTTCAACGAATATGAAGAAGAGTATTCGAAACATGTTCCAAAACTCGAAACCTACCATACGGAAATTAATAAAAACCCCATCTTCGAACAACTTAGAATTATTCATCTCAATAACGAAGAAAAAAAAGAGATAGTGAACTTAATAAGTAAATACTCAAGTATTTTTTACCAGGAAGGGAGCAATTTGTCATTTACTAATGCGATTAAGCATAATATAAAAACAAAAAACGACATCCCAATCTATACAAAAAGTTATAGATATCCTGAAGTCCATAAGAACGAAGTTTCTAAACAAATAAAAGAAATGCTTCAGCAAGGCATTATTCGCCCGAGCAAATCTCCTTACTCTGCTCCTATCTGGGTCGTTCCGAAAAAGGAAGACGCATCCGGGAAACAGAAATGGAGAATCGTCATTGACTACCGGAAACTGAATGAAGTTTCAATTGATGACAAGTTCCCAATTCCGAATATGGATGACATATTCGACAAATTAGGGAAATCAATGTATTTTACAACACTCGATTTGGCCAAAGGGTTCCACCAAATCGAAATCGCGGAAGAAGATATAAAAAAAACAGCATTTTCAACTGATAGTGGTCACTACGAGTTCGTTCGTATGCCATTTGGATTGAAAAATGCACCCGCGACCTTTCAAAGGCTGATGAATTCAGTCTTATCAGATTTCATTGGTAAAATATGTTTAGTGTACCTAGATGATATTATTGTTTTCTCGACATCTTTGGAAGAACATATGGTATCATTGAAGAAAATATTTAAACGTTTAAAAGAAGTTAATTTGAAAGTACAATTAGATAAAACAGAATTTTTAAAAAAAGAAACAGAATTTTTAGGACATATTGTGACTACAGAGGGCATCAAGCCCAACCCCAATAAAATTTCTGCAATTATTAACTATAAAATACCAAAAACAACTAAACAAATAAAGTCTTTCCTTGGTATCACCGGATACTACAGAAAGTTTATCAAAGACTACGGAAAAGTAGCAAAACCAATGACAGCTTTCCTGAAAAAAGGAGCCAAAATAAATACAAATGATCCGGAATATATTGAGAGTTTTGAAAATTTGAAAGCCCTCCTTGTATCTGATCCAATACTTAAATATCCTGATTTTGCTAAAGGATTCATTCTTACAACGGACGCATCAAATTTCGCAATTGGCGCCGTTCTCTCTCAAGACAACCACCCAGTGTGTTTCGCTAGTCGCACACTAAACGATCACGAAACAAGATATTCTACCATAGAAAAAGAGTTATTAGCCATAGTATGGGCTACAAAATATTTTAGACCTTACCTTTATGGAAGAAAATTCCTTGTCAGAACTGACCATCGACCCCTAGTTTGGTTGAGCTCACTTAAAGAGCCAAATGCAAAACTGCAAAGGTGGAAAGTGAAACTAGAAGAATTTAATTTTGACGTAGAATACGTCAAAGGAAAAGATAATCAGGTTGCGGATGGTTTATCAAGGATAGAAGTTTACCACAATGAAGATGTGTCAAACCTCAGTGAAATCAATGATAATCAATCTATGATAGCCACAATACATAGTGCTAGAGAAGATAGTAGCAACCATATTTCAATTATAGAGTCCCCTGTTAATATTTATAAGACTCAAATTATTTTAAACAAAACCAATAACTTAAATAACCACAAAGTATACTCCCCATTTAAAAAGAAAAGAATAGTTATAGAACTAAAGGATTACAAAGAAGACTTTATCTTAAACCTTATGAAAAAATTAGTCCCTCCTAAAGGAATCTTAGGAATTTATTGTAACGATGACCATATGTTTGCTCAGTTTCAAAACACATACATCAAACATTTCAGCAAAAATAAGTTGCTTAGAGTTTTTAAATGCACAAAACTCCTTGGAGATCTCGAAGACGAAGAAAAAGAACTTCTAGTGATTTCTAAAACACATAACTCTTTAAACCATAGAGGAATAAATGAAACGTATGCAGAAATCAAAGATATTTATTACTGCCCAAATCTCAAAGAAAAAATTCAGAAATACATAAACAATTGTGAAATCTGTAATAAGGCCAAATATGAAAGAAGTCCTTATAAAATACCCTTGAAAATTACGGAGACACCGACGAAACCAAACCAGGTTTTACATATTGACATTTGGTACGCAAATATAAACCTAATGTATGTAACAATGATAGATAAATTCACTAAACACGCAACGGTAAGAGAAATTAGACACAGAACATGGATAGCACTACTAGAAACACTCAAATACAGACTTGCAAACCAAGGCCACCCAGAGAAAATAATTACAGACAATGAATCAGGCTTCGCTTCAATTGTTATTAAAGAATTCTTAAAAGAAAACAATATTGAGTTACATTTGACTACCCCCTATCACAAAACAGGAAATTCGGATATCGAAAGATTCCATTCAACTCTTAACGAACATATGCGAACTTTCGCAGCTGACGATAATAATAAAGATACCCTGAGAACCAGAATCTTAAGAGCAGTAGCTAATTACAACAAGACAATTCATTCCACAACAAAACAAAGACCTATAGATTTCATAAATGGTACTGTTACAAATCAAGACTATCCTAAAATTGTAGAACTAGTTAAGGAAAATAAAGAACGTTACATAAATAAACATAATAAAAATAAGAATGACGTAGATTTAACAAAAACAAAACACGTATACCTAAAATCAAGGACTAATAACAAACTAAAAATAACCCACAAAAAAATTGATCCTAAGGTAATAGACCAAGATCACGTTACTGACAATAAGCAAAGTACATTTTATAAGACTCAACTGAAGCGAAACTATAAATTTGAGCAAACCTCTTAAAATACTTTCTTTTTTAGGTACTATTTATAATTTTTCTGATTATTCCGATGACAACAACAAACGGACAAAGAATCGACGTACAAAACTTAAATATTGGAAATGGATACATTACAATTAGAGACGAAGAAATTAAAATCATCGACAATTATGTTAAAATTTTACACGTTATAAATTTGACGTTATGGACAGACAACTTAGAATTAATAAAACACAACGTTGACAGATTAGAAGACAAAGAAGAATACCCAACTATTTTACATGGATTTAATCAACTGGCACATGAAATTAATAGCCTAACTCACAAGGACAGACAGAAACGAGGACTATTTAACATTGTAGGAAAAAGCTTAAAATATTTAGCAGGAACTATGGACTATGAGGACGAACAAGAAATTAAGACAAGACTCAGCTTAAACGAGCAAAACAACGCAAACTTAATAACTGGTTTAAACGACCAAATAAAAATCAATACAAAATTCTATGAAAACATCTACAACGTAACGAAACACATTAACAAACAACAAACAGAAATAAAAAACCAATTCTTAGTCATAGACACTGCATTAGATAAAGAGAATCTTAGAATAACAACCATGCAACATGCATTTCAAATTCAATATGATATACAACTTTTAAATAACCAAGTGAAAAAAGTTAAAGATAGCATTCTATTGAGCCAATTAGGACTGCTAGGGAAAAACATTCTGTCACAAAAAGAAATAGAACATTTTAACATTACACTTGAAAAATTTAAAGACATACAAAGCTCAACAATTTTTCACGACAATCAAATAATTTTCATCATAATGATTCCAAATTACAACAGCAGAAAATATCACCGTGTATTTATTGAACCAATACCTAATTTAAATTTTTTAGAGCTCTCATCTCCTTATAAATCTATTATAACTGATGGCAAAACTAATTTTAAAGACACTAATGAAATGTTAAAAAAAGAAAACCTCAAAATCATAAATGATGAATGTATAAAAAATATTTTTGAGAAAAACACAACTTGTAATTTTATAGAAAATAAGAGAACTGAAATAAAACAAATAACTAATAATATGTTAATACTTAAAAATTTACAACAAACTGTAATTGATCACAATTGTAATGATTTTAAACTGAATGTAAAAGGAAACTATGTATTTAAATTTGAAAACTGTACAATTAAAATAAATAATATAACATATGAAAATTTTATATACTTTGAAAGTTTTGTTATACCTAATTTAAGCAATGTAAAAATCGAAAAAATTGAAACAAACTTTTCCACGACAGAAATACACGCAAAACACGTAGAAAATCGAAAATTAATTGAAGAATTGAAATTTAATCATAAAACAAATACGAGCATACATTACAGCTTTAACATATTAATTTTGAGTTTATTTATCGCGATTTCTATAATTTTAATTAGAAAAAGAATAACTAAAAATAAAGTTATAATTGATATTAAAAATACTGATTCTTCGGAGCAGAATCCTAAGGGGGGAGGTGTTACGTCTGAAGCTTCACTTCCCACTCAATATAACGGCTTACGCCTTTTTGCTTAGTTGACATTTTGTCAACTAACTGTATATCTCTTTTCCCCGCCCCATGGCAACCTATTTGCAATAAATGCACAAGTACTTCATTTTTGCGGATGTAAACAAAATATAACATTCATATCTCACACGAAGATGAAATATGAATATTTCATAAACAAGTGCATTCCAAACCCACAGGTAGCACTTCGCGTAGGATGTAAGATACCTATTTTCTATCTGTCGTAGGAAAGTTTATTAGATTATAAGTTTAGTTTTAATTCGACAATCTAACGAAGAGGTGCAGCCTTTTGCTTTGGACAGCGGCCTTTAGTTAGAAATTAATTAACCAAACAAATTGATTTTTTAATAAAGACAAAATTTAAAAAAAGAAAAAACGATTAAGTTTTTTTATGTCAAACGGTCGAATTTAAAATATAACTTAGGTCAGTATTGACTTCTGGCAGTGCTGCTGGTAAATCGATCATTGTCAAGTTGTCTGGTACTGCTTCTTTTAATGCGATGTTTTCAATTATCTCCTTAATTTTCGATGTTGCTTATTTTAATCACATCCTCATGTATTTGACGTTTGATGAAAACGAGACCGCGAAAGGTAAACACTGGAATAATTATGTTTTTATTTATTAATTCAAGTGCAGCGTGCATAATGTGTTTTTTGTGGTTAGGCATTTGCGTATGTAAATGGGTCGATCAGATTCAAGTCGCACGTCGTTGAAGTTGAGTTGTCGGTTTTGAGATTTTTTATACTCGGCAATTGTACGTTGAAAAAGATTTCTTTTCTTTAACATCTTTAATTTCAGTGCGGATTGTTTTATTTTCGCAAACTAAGTGAGAGTGTTCTTCGTCGATTTTTGCGAGCCGCAAACTGAATTTTGTGTTTTCGGTTTTTAAATCGCTAATCTCATTGTTTATTTCGTTAAGGATTGTTGTTTCAATATTGGACATTTTTTTGACAATTCGGTAAGAGTTTCATTTAGTTTTTTAAATTGTTTTTGCATCTCTTTTATTAAATTGCCTTCGTGGTGTGGCAGCTGTGTCTCTCGCCGAGGCGTTGGCCTAAATTCCAGAGGGGTTTTGGGGGTTCCCGACGTAATTGTTCCCTGCGTTTTTGTTCCGGTAACTTGTTGCTGTTCCACTTCAACCGATGGTTTCTTTCCTGACATTTTGTTATACGATATATGAATATAGAATAAAGATATATATGAATGTAATATATCAATTTAAGTTTTTTTAACAAATTGCTATATTAAAGAACGATTGACGAATTTTGAGAAATTAGAGAACAATTTTACGATGTAAATTAAGAAAAGTGTACTCTTAAAAACAAACTGTCGGTTTTTAAACTACTTTGTATACTTTTAGTGCAATAAAAGCTTATTAAAAAAATGCGCGAAAAAAAAACTTCTACTGTTTGCAATGTTTCATTTTCAACAGCCGTTGTGGACACGCTTACCTGCGTAAGCAAAAATGGTGGGAAACAGTAATGTTTACCGTTAGGCAAAAAGGGGGAAGGGGGTGTATCCGTTGTGGACACATTAAGCTGTGTACGCAAAATGGTGGGAAACAGAAATGTTTACTGTTAGGCAAGAGGGTATGTGGGGAATAGCGGGTTGATGATGGGAGGTGACGTCTGAGACGTAACTCCTCCCCCCTTAGGGTTCTGCTCCATAGAATCTTTAATGTTTATATTTGTTTTTGTATTGTTTTTTTTATTTTTTGAATTAAAAATAGAGTTGATTAAAATTAACATAATAATTATGATAAGGCTAATTGTTCCAATATTTAAATATTCATGTACATTTGGTCTTGCGTTAATTTGTTCAAATAGTTTTCGGTTTTCTATCTCTTTTATATGTAATGTTTCTGTGGAATATATTCTTATAATGTTTTTTATTTATATTTTCTTAAAATTGTGTAAAATAAAATTATCATAGTATAGGAAATTTTAATATGAAATATTATTTATTTATATTTTACAGTTTTCAAATTTTAATAAATTATTTCCTAATATAGTTACATCGTATTTGCGACAATTATGATTTATTTGTGTTAATGGTATATTTTTTTGTTATGACAATATAATTAGTAATTTGTCTGATTTCCATATTTTGGTTTTCTTTAAAATTACATTCAGGATTATCTTTAAGAATATTTTGAATACAAGGATCTTTTATTTGTTTTACCTGTTTAAACTTTATAGTTTTATTCAGATTTTCATAAGTGGTATTTCCATCACTTATAATTTCCTTGTGCATGTTACAAATTCTAAATTATTATTATTAGAAATTGGTTCGATTAAGATTTTATAAAATTATTCATCAGAATATATTGGCATTAAAAGTATAAATACAATTTGATTTTCATGGATAATTACTGTGCTCTTAATATTAGTTAATTTATTCATTGCAATACTGAATATAACAATTTTTTTTTTGTGTTAGAAGTTAGAATATCATGTCCTAGAATTCCTAGCTGGCTCACAAGTAAATTTTCATTAATTTTTTTAACTTGGTCTTTCAGTAATTGTATGTCATATTGTATTTGGAATGCTTGTTGCATATTTGCTATTTCTTCAAGTTCTTTGTCAATTTTGTGGCCTAAATCAGTTAATTATTGTTTAATTTCAAGCTGTTGTCCGTTAATGGGCTTTGTTATCCAACAATAATGTTTTTAGTATTTTGTTCGTTTATGTTTAGGGTTTTTTTAATTTCTACCTCATCATCATAGTCCATTGTGCTAGCAAGGTATTTTAATTCTTTTCCTACAATATTGATAAGTCCTCTTTGCGTTTTATGGTGATAGTGTCCTAACAGATTTTATTTTTCTCTACACAAAAGCTTAAAGTTATGTGTAAATGTTGGGTATTTATCCCGAAGATTTAGTTTGTTTATGTTATGTTCTATTATGTGTAGATTGCTTGTCCATGCAGTGAGATTTATACTGTGTAGGATTTTAGAGTATTCTTTTTTGATTTGAATTTTTTCATCTCTAATTGTGAAAAATCCGTTTCCTGAGTTAAAATTTTGTATTTCTAGTTTCTGTCCGTTAGTAATTATTGTTGTTAAAATCATAGAGGTGATAGATAAAATGCTGATTAAAATTAAGTATTTTCGTATTTATAGTTACGTTTTACCAATGTTTTGTAGAATTTGCTTCCTTTTTCATCTTTAACATAATCTGGGTCAAACTATTTAGTGGTCACTTTCTTGTATATTGGTTTGATCTTATTTCCCGTTCTAATTTTTAAATATTGATGTTTTCAGTAAAATCAATATCTTCCTGTCTTTATTTAATTTATCTATATAATTTTGTTTTTTTTTTGTACTATTTCTCTAATTTTTGTATATTCTTCATTTAATATGGTTCTGTTGAAAAAATCTATTGGTCTCCTTTTTTATAGTACAGTGGATTTGTCGTGTTGTAAATAGTTATTGTTTTAAGGAATAACAGAGCCTTGTCCTCGTCCTTTTGAGGCTGTCCCTAAGCCTAAATCAATTTTTATTGCTCGCCTTAGTCCAGATATAAAAGTGTTCATGATTTTGTTTCCCATTTGGTCTCTAACAAATGCATTCCGTACAATGCACCAGTTAAATGTAACAAAATTAGTAAGGTAAATAGTTTTGGCTCATCTTTCAAAATTGTTGCTCACCACTCATTTTTTGAATCCATCATTTATACTAAAAATTGGCCATCTGAAGCGCTTATAAAAGAGTTTACTACCGTAAGAAGTGAAAGTAGTAAGTGCGTTATTCCTAAGAAATTTTCACCAAAAAACTAAAAAGGATCACCCTCTTTTAACAAAACGTCAGAGGGCTTCGCTGCAAAACTGCCAATATTTATACTAATTCTCAAGCTCTTTAACATGCCATCTTTGTTTTGACGGAAACTTGGCCGAATTCAAGCTTTTCAGACACAGAACTTTTTAATCAAGAGTTCTTAGTTTATAGAAAAGATCTTCATATTCATAAACCAAAATAATTAGGCATGGTGTGTTGATTGCTGTTCGTAATATTTTTGTATCTACGTGTATTTCTTTCCCATTCGATCTTTCTATTGACTTGGTTTGTATCAAGTTAAACATAGAGTATTGTATATTGTGAAGGAGTCACACTAGCGACCACTTAAATAATTGTTTCATTAATTGTTTTGAATCAAACCATGCTTTGATACTTGACATTTACTTCCGATAGCATGCACTGCCTAAAGCACAAGATATATTCAATCAAAATATAATGCAAAGTATTGTCTTGCCTTCTACGTCAGGGTAATTAAAAGATATACACAGGCATATGCGACTCGTAGTCAACATTATATAATTATTATTATTATAATTACCAAAAAATATCATATTACTCTGATGGCACGAACGGAAAGAATGTAATATGAGCATAATAAAATATTAATGGGTTGATAGTGTACGATCAGTGGTCATTGGTTTTGAATGACAAAATATGTCCACTAAGCATTATACCGATCGAACTATGCCACTTAGAATAGCTGGTCGTTGGTCGTTCACCCTTAACCCGCGTCATACAAATTATGCTGACTGCAGATATCGATTGTTAGTGGGGTCAAGAATCGAAGTATGGAATGATTTTCGATAACAAATTTTTAAAATAAAAGGCACGTCGTATTGGGACACCAGAGAACTAAGATCTTTTTATTGTTTTGTGTATTTGACCAATTATTTTTATAATTTAAAGATGGTGATATTTTGGCTCTTTTGGTCTTTTTGAAGTTTAATGCGAATAAAAAAAATTCTATTCCATTATTTTCCCAACGTTTCGTGAGAATTCCTTACTTCTTCGGGGGATATTTATTATTCAATCTGTTACAAAATAAAACCAATTGGTAGGTAGACACATTTTTCAAAAACAAATTATCTTACTTATTACTAAATCGTATTATATCTGCTACTTTACTTCCACTATCGCATCAATCCGATGGCTACGACACAACACTGAAAATAAATTAACATATATTAAACGATTTATGATGACAAAAATAAAAAGACAATCAAAATAATAAATTAAACAATTAAGTTATCACAGAATCAGGCAGGTACTTAAGTTATAATGCTAACGCATAAATTTATTTAATGCTATCGGTGTCTTCTTTTGTGTTCATGGTCCGTTTTATTTTTTGTTGTATACGTAAGCTATCTAATGTGAGTCTTGTGTTTAATCTCCTCTCCCTGTCTAGAATTTTTGCCCTTAGAAGTCCACCAAGTGTCCACTTTGTGCTACGTGTTGCGAAAGCCCTGTTGTCTCTTTGTTTTTCTTTACATCTGCTTCGTGTTCCGCAAGTCTTATACCTAAACTTCTCTTTGTTTGGCCTATATATACCAGATCACATTTCTCGTTTTCTTTACCTCTCCACTCAATTCCATATACTACGTTGTGTTGTTTTTCTGTTTTTGATTTTGTGTTCGTAAAAATAGATTAAAGTGTAAGGTTTGATTTGTGTGCGAATGACACATTCTCTTTATTTATAACTTTATGCAGACTTCTGTTGTCTGTAAGTCTTGGAACATATGTAATGGAGAAAAATTGTTTCTCTCTTTTTTCACCTGCACTTATCATTCCTGGGCACTCAATGTTTTTATTTTTATTTTACTTTTCTTTTAAATTTTAATTTTTCTTTTCAAGTTGGTTATTTATTATTATAGTGTGGATAATTATTAGTTTTTAATATTGTTTTTATTTTATTAATATTCTCTATTTCATATATTTTGTCACTCAGGTCGAAACCTTATATATGAAATTGAATGCTGTGTTAATCTTATGGTTAATTGGCTGGGTCGAATGGAAATTGATCATACGCCCTGATGATGATGGTTTTGAATACCAATTGTATATAATTTTGTTATTTTCTCTGTTTAAAAGAAGGCCCAAGTATGGAAGGTCATTATTGTGTTCGTTTTCAATCGTGAATTGCATTTTGTTATGGTACGAGTTTGATTTTTCAAGTATTATGTCTTTTTCTTTGAACTTGACAATTGCGAAGATATCGTCTACATATTTGGCCATACATTTTATGTGTATACCTACTTTTTTAAGTTCTTCAATAGTGTCATCTAAAAGGTTATTTAAAATGATATCTGCAACTGTTGGTGAGAGGGGATTGCCCATTGGCATACCAAAATAATTTTTCAACCAGATAATTTTAATAAAAAAATATATATTTTATTCAATATTCAGCTTCTTACTAGGCTTACATTGATCTTTATGGTTGCGGGGTTGGAATCGATCTGCTTATGCTCGATCAGTTGCATCTCCTCGATGGTTCACTTTGTGGTCGTTATCGGGAGCGTCGGTCATAAAACATCCTTTTTATCTGTTGGCGGCTTGGGTCGTAAATAATTTAGTTTAACGACGATCAGATAGTTTATCTTTGTTTTTTCTAGTTCGTCAATGTTTTATGACGGTCGGAAACCTCTCTTATCAGGTTGCGTGTGATTCCTGTTTGTCCCGTCTGGTTACCATGTGTTGACTCTCCCTTTGGTCGGAAGAAGATTGTCCCAATCTTTCATTTAACAGTTCTTGTACTCTTGATTTTGAACTGTCTACGAATTCTTCCATCTCAATAGTAGCTTGTTGTTCAGGTTCGATCGCTTGATAAACTCGTATTATTAAAAAAATTCTATAAGCAGAGTAGATAATTATTATGATAAAAAATTTAATACATATTCCCCACAGCACGGGATGTTCCTTAATATCGGATAACAAAGGTTCTATGTCATCTATATTTGTATACATAAGGTTTTTGTCTTGCGAAGCAATGTATTCGAGAACATGAATCTGTGATGCTTTAGTTTCTTTAATGTGTTGAAATATTTGATTTTTTGAATTAACATAAAATTTTCCATCAATAGATACATTATTTTCGAATTGAACTAAATTAATTCCTGTACAATATTTCCTTCGTTAATTATTTCTATAGATAGGTTTCTTTCTTTTATTTTCGTACATTTAGCCTTATATTTATTTAAAAGGTCCGTTAAGCAACTTGTTTTTTTATAACTTTGCAATAATCGTGGTTGAGTTCTTTTTTAAATTTTGATTTATAAATTTTTTTCTTATATTTAACAATTTCTTTTAATATAACAATTTTTCCACCATTCACATTATTATTTCTAGTTATATAATGGGTACCTTACCCTTTTACTTTGAGGTATTTGACAAACAGTACAATAATGTTATTTTTTTGAACGATTTTAAATATGGAAGCATCTAGTGCATCTGTTATAGATATGTTTACTTTTTCTTGTTCCATAATAGTTTGAATTTCATTAACATTTAACAAAAGTGTGTTCAATATGTTTGATTTGCTTAAATTTATTGTATTTATTATTTCTCTTAATTCTAAAATGATAAATTTTATTATTTTGATATCAATAATTCCTTTACTGCCAATATCTTTATTTATACTGTCTTACTTATTAAATAGACGTGTATTTATATTTTTTTGTTTGTTATTTGATTTTATTAATTCTTGTAATTTTATATATATTCTAACGGCATCGTCATGTTCTGGACTTCCGGAGATCCATTTCCTATCTCATTTATACCTCTACGTTCTCTATTCCTGATGACTAATTCGTTGAGCAGTTTGTCAGCTATTTCTAAATCTTGGTCAATGACTTTAAGGAGTTCCTTTTTGGTTCTAAATTTATTTAATATCTCGGAATAGGTAGTTAAATTTATTACGTGATAGATTTCTTCGAAGTCTTCGTTAACTGTGGCTCTTCCCTCTTCTATTAAAATAACTTCATCGTTGGAGTAATCGGTGATCTGTTGGGCTAGCGTTGAAGCGATTAGCATCAGAATTAGAAGCATCATCTGTAATTTAAATTTCTAATATTATCCTTATGGATTTTCCGATTATTTGAATCTATTACTAAATTCCCTAAATCTTCTTTCACTTTCTTTTTCATGTACAAAGGTTTGTTCTTACTTTTCCTCTGCCCGTTGTTTACAAAAATTGTTTCTCCTTCCTTATATACTTTATTTTTCCTATTCTTGTATTTTACTATTCTTGAATTTTTACTTTGTTGTCGTTGTTGTCTATAATTATGAAATATATCTGTCGGTCGTTTGTCTGTCACCGTATGAATTGTTTCGTTATATTTGTTTGTAGCTAAAAACATTATATCTTTAATGTCTGTAATATGTGTAGTTTCTTTAACTATTCTAATAAGCTCTGTTAGAGTTGAGTGAATTCTCTCTATTGTACCGTTGCTCTTTGAGTGGGCTGGTGGTGTAGTTTTATGAGTGATGTTAAGAAGGTTGTACGCACATTTTGCAGAAGGTGAACAAAATGCTGCTTCGTTATCGGTTGTCAACATTTTTACGTTACCAAAAAGCGGTAGTAGTTCAATCATTCTGTCTTTTGCTTCCGTCTTTGACTTTACTTGGGTTGTAACGGCTGTATTATATTATTATCAAGTAAATTCTCTATTTCCTTGTTTACGAAGCTAGCTACCGATTGTGGATACGGGTAACCTTTCGTCCAAATAGCTGTGTCAATAGTAGTACCTATGCTACATTGCACACGCGTGTTGTACGGAAGGTAATTTGGGTTCTCGGTGAAAACACCCTGGTATTTTTTTAAAATTGAAGTTAATTTTTCTTTTGTAGAAATTCCATTATTTATATTGAGTGTATTGATTAAAATATCATTAAATATTAAAGGTATCACGCCCTGATCATATTCTAACGTTGAATCCCTAATATTAATATTCCCCTTTAAAGTTCTTAATAATTTAATGCCAATAATGGCATCAAAATCTTTTAGTTCATTAAGTTCATAAAATTTATCTTCTACCCCCAAGATATTTATAGCTTGGTAAGTACGAATGATAGTAGTTCCATGAACGCTGTTGACTTGCGACGGAGTTTCAAGCTCCATACTTCGGAACAGCCCTGGTTTAATGTAGTTGTGAGTTGCTCCTGTATCAATTAAAATATAAAATGTACACCCCGACTTACCATCCGTCCTTTTTATGTACGGTAAGTCGTGCCTTACTCTAAAAAATTACCGCTCTCATTCAAGTTATTGAGGCGTGGAAATTTATGTAACGCTGATTGGTCACTATTTGCCCGATCTCTTTTGAACGGGTTGTTTCCAAAAGAATTATTGGAACATTGTGGCCTATTACTTCTATTAGATTGAGAGATGACTTGTCTTGTGGGCACTATATTCCTACTTGATGTGTCCATCCTTTCGGGTCGGTTATTATTATGGTTATTATTAAAGTTGCTATAATGTCGGTTTTGCTGAAATTGTCTGGGTTGATGTCTGTAATTAACGTGACCCATGTTTCTATACCTTGTTTGATTTGATTCAATCTCTTGTGCTCTCGCTAAGGCATTGAGTAAATCCCCAGGATTTAGTGAATATACGATGTTACCTGCGGGTTGGTTTAACCCAGTAACGAATACTCGCAAAGCGTTTTGTCTTGCCCTTTCAGTGAGACATTCGGTTTCAGCGGTTCTAGGACCATAACTCATAATTGTCTTGTTTATTATAAGCGTCAGTATTCTCGTAACGTCATCGTAAAATTTTTGCAATGGTTTCCTATCCTGTCTCATGTTACCTAATTCTGTTTCTAACATATGGACTGGTCTTTTGTCGCTATATGTTAGATCTAATCGACCTAAAATCGCATCAATGTTTAACGGTGTCCCGTGGCTAGTGAGGACATCGTTGGCTTTCCCTATGATTTTATTCCTTATTATATTTACTATCAAAAAGTCTCTCGACCCACCCTTACACGACTCATACACCTTCATAGCGTTTGTAAGCGCTGTGCGCCAAGAAACATAGTTTTCTCCATCAAATTGTGGTATACACTTGGCTACTTCTAACCCCTTTCCACCTACTATCGCTGGATCAATTGTAATGTCCTTATATGGTTCAATGGTGTCTCTTGTTGTTAATGCCGTAAGTTGTCTGTTTACCTCTTCGGTTAATTGTTGGTTGGCATCAGCCACTAACCTACTAACTACTGTCGACAGTTCTTCTGGCGTCATTGTCGTATTTGTGGACTTCTTTGTTATAATTTTCAACACAAGGAATATTTCCTATTTGTACCTGATTTAATTTAATTTTCTCAAACTACTTCGCTTATTTTGACAAGGATATTTTCTTTTTAATTTTAGTTTTAGTTTCTTAAGTCACTTTAATAATTCTTGCAAAGATATGTAGTTTATCTAAATTTTAACTTTGATTCCTTTAACTACTTTGATACTTTTTACAAGGATATTTTCTTTCTAATTTTTTTCTATTGATTTTTATATCTTTTAATTCTTTTAACCACTTTATTGCTTTCCACAAGGGTACTTTCTTTTTATTTAGTTTTCTATTTATTTCCTTATCTTATTTCTATTCTATGTATATTTATTTATTTATTTGTTTTAATCACTGTTTACTCCTTTTTTTATATATATGTATTTTTATACTTTCTTACTCTTTTTTCCAGTTTTTAAGTTGGGCTTTCGGTTCCTCATGCGCTTACTTCCCTGATCCGTGGGATTCACTGTCCCGTCTTTTTCTGCTGCAGGTGTTTTGGGTCTGCAGTCTTTTGAGTCGTTCCGGTGTTAACCTTTGGTGGATTTTAAGTCCTTGTTTCCTTGGTCCTCCTGGCTGATGGATACTTCTTGAGTTTCTCCTTCTTGGATGCCTTGTTTTCCGTAGTCACTTTTTAACGTTGATTCAGTTCACGTTTAAGTTGTTACTTTAACTTTTAACACTGCACTGATTTAATTCGCGTTAAGTTATTAATTTTACTACTTTTTAAACAATTTAAAACGAGTCCCTGTTCGGGCGCCAATTAATTTTTCAACCAGATAATTTTAATAAAAAAATATGTATTTTATTCAATATTCAGCTTATTACTAGGTTTACATTGATCTTTATGGTTGCGGGGTTGGAATCGATCTGCCTATCTTCGATCAGTTGCTTCTCCTCGATGGTTCGCTTTGTGGTCGTTATCGGGAGCGTCGGTCATAAAACATCCTTCTTATCTGTTGGCGTCTTGGGTCGTAAATATTTTAGTTTTACGACGGTCAGATAGTATATCTTTGTTTTTTCTAGTTCGTCAATGTTTTATGACGGTCGGAAACCTCTATTATCAGGTTGCGTGTGATTCCTGTTTGTCCTGTCTGGTTACCATGTGTTAACTTACCATATGTTTTTAAAAAGAATTTATCGTCAAATTGGAAATAATTATTATCCCTCCGACAAAATTCTAAAAGTTTTAAAAAATTCTCTTTGGGTATCATAGTGTGGTTTGTTATTATGTCCCAGTCTCTCAGTTAAAAACATCAGCATCATTTTTAAAGTTGCGGCTCAATTTCATACCGCATCGCAGTGATTTGCCAGTTATTTGCAGCCTCTGCAATTTGAACGCAAAGGAAGATATTAGCCATTTTCTAGGAATATGTCCTGTTTTAAGGGAAATAAGAAGAGCTGTTTTAAAAAAAAAAAATTTAGAAATAAGTGATACACTAACAATCCTTAACGGACAAAAGTGAAACCAGTTAGTGGCTTACTGTAGGGAGGCAAACTCGTACAGGACTAAAATTATTTCTGAGTTCTTTTAAAATATTGTTTTAAAGTTAACTTGAAAACAAACATGGAATTAAAGTGCAGGGCACATAATATTTTCGTTTTTGCTAAATTAAAAACTCTATTTAAAACTTAAAAATCTTTTGAATTTTGAACTTTTTAGATGTTTCTTGTATTATTTAATTTATTTATTTATTTGAATTTTAAGTATCTTTTTTAAATATATAAGCAAAATCTTAAGATAAATAAAATTAGGGCCATTCAGGCAGACGACATTAATTGTCATGTCCTAAAATATTCCTAATGTTACATTAAAAGAATAATGTACATACCTAATTTATATCTGCTGAATAAAATCTAATCTTTTATAATCTATTTATGTTGTATTTATGTGCATGTGTTTTTGTTTTTGAACCATGCTAATAAGGTGTATAAACAACTTTGTAAAGACAAAAACGACTTTTCGATGAAAATTTGGCCGAATCTCTAAGAATTTTGGCCCTCAGAAAAAAAATTAATGGCAATGCAACTTTGAAACAAGATACTCTACCTAGCCTGGAAGCTCTAAGAACACACTTTAAAAAAAAAATTGAGTTCACCTACGGAGGAGAATTGCCTGAAAGATAATAAAGCGGCAGGATCAAATAGCATCACTGTGGAATATTTCAACTACAACTTCACTGCTTACAAGGAAAGATTAGCAGAAGCCTTAAATCTTATTTTTAATTTTGGTATTCTGCCACATAATTTTTATGAAGCCCTTATTTGGTATATTCTTTAAAAAAGAGAACCTACTGATCCCACAAACTACAGAGGAATATAATTTCTAAATGCTTCACTTAAAATATTTACTTCGCTCTTATGCAAAAGGCATAAGATAAAGTATTAAGTGAATTCCAATCTGGATTTCACCGAGGTTTTTCAACGGTAGACAATATTTTTATTTAAAGTAGTCTGGCAAGAACAAATTAAGCAACTGCCAAAAACTTTTTGCATTTTTCGTTGATTTTAGGGCCGCATTTGACACAATTGATAGAAATGCTTCGATTAACAAGTTATATAACTTGGGAGTGTCAAGTAAATTTGTAAAAGCCTTGGAAAAACTTTACCAACAATCATTTGCTCAAGTATTTAACGGGAAAGAGAAATCGGAAAAATTGGAAATGAAACGAGGACTAAGGCAGGGTTTCAGTTTAAGTCCGTTGCTTTTTGTGCTTCATTTAGACGAATTAGTGGAATGGTTACCGTGTGGGGTCAGAATTGGCAATGCAACAATTAAAGTAATAATGTGTGCAGATGATATTGTTATGTTAGCAGAGTCAGCAACATCACTTCAACTAATGATAAACAAGTTGACAGAGTTTTGCAAACTATGGAGCTTGGAAGTAAACACAGATAAGTCGAAGATTATGATATTTCAGAATGGAGGTGGAAGAGTATCAAAAGATGAAAAGTGGAAATTCAATGGAAAAGTTCTCGAAGTAGTAAATAGTACATATATTTTGGAATGCAGTTGACATATAACCTTAATATGAAGTCACATGTTAATTTGAAAGCAAACAAGACAAAAACAGTAATATGTACTAACTGGAAAAGAATTTTTTTAAACAAAGAAATATCTTTGGATGCTAAATCCAGGGTCTTTAACGCGACTGCTCAACCCATTCTATTCTTTGGAGCACAAGTTTGGGGAACATATAAATTTGATGATGTTGAAAACTTACTTTGTTGTTTATTAGAAAACTGTTCTTTCTTCCACCATGTACTCCGAAATATTTGTATTACTTGGAAAGCGGACTTTCAACGCTCTTTATATCAACGCTTAAGCTGAGTGCCGATTACCTGATTAGGAAAGTAATTATGGAAGATACAAGGTTACCAAAAATACTCTGGCTAAGTGCAGTACAATTTAAGAAAAGTTGGTATCAAGTGTCACTCTTTCACAAGCTGGAATAAATCTTTTGCAATTAAAAAAGTTGCTAATAAAACTAACTGATGAGAATGAAAGGTATGTGTTCAAAGAAGGAGCCAGGCCATCAACAGAAAGGACATTTTATTCAAAAGCCAACTATAACCTCAACAAGCTTAATTATTTTACTCCTAGTCTCTCAGTTAAAAACATCAGCATCATTTTTAAAGTTGCGGCTCAATTTCATACCGCATCGCAGTGATTTGCCAGTTATTTGCAGCCTCTGCAATTTGAACGCAAATGAAGATATTAGCCATTTTCTAGGATTATGTCCTGTTTTAAGGGAAATAAGAAGAGCTGTTTAAACAAAAATTAGATATAAGTGATACACTAACAATCCTTGACGGACAAAAGTGGAACCAGTTAGTGGCTTACTGTAGGGAGGCAAAATCGTACAGGACTAAAATTATTTCTGAGTTCTTTTAAAATATTGTTTTAAAGTTAACTTAAAAACAAACATTGAATTAAAGTGCAGCGCACATAATATTTTCGTTTTTGTTAACTAAAAGCTCTATTTGAAACTTAAAAATCTTTTGAATTTCGAACTTTTTAGAGGTTTCTTGCATTATTTAATTTATTTATTTAATTGAATTTAAAGTAACTTTTTTAAATATATTAGCAAAAACTTAAGATAAATAAAATTAGGGCCATTCAGGCAGACGACATTAATTGTCATGTCCTAAAATATTCCTAATGTTAAATTGAAAGAATAATGTACATACCTAATTTATATCTGCTGAATAAAATCTAATCTTATATAATCTATTTATGTTGTATTTATGTGCATGTGTTTTTGTTTTTGAACCATTGTGCTTACTAACAACTAACACCTGCACTAAGTGATGAGCCAGTGGGACACATTATATGTGTTGGCAAATCTTTCTTTCATATGTTGGTGCTTGCTTTAAGCTCCATTTGCAAATAGGTCTAATAGTTAAAAAAAAAAGAAAAAGAAATTATATATTTTTATTTATAAAAAAAAAAAAACATTAAATTCATATTAATTTTTTTTTAACTAAGATTTTAGTTAAGAAATTTATCTTGTGGTCCGGGTATCATAACTAAAACATATTTGTGGCCGCTATACATAAAAGGTTAAGTATGGCTGATCTAAAGTGTTTCGTATAATCAACTATAGCGAGAAGTTCTTTCTCTATGGTAGAATACTTTGCCTTAAGTTGGTTAAGTGTACGGCTAAAGGAACAGATTGGATGTTTTTTTTGGCTATACCATTATTTGATGTTAGTTGTAACCACAAATTCTTTTAAAAAGTCCGTTGTTCAAGTTAAAGAGTGGACCACCACCCGTGAATTTAATAATTAATAATTAATAAAATTTAGTTGTTTTCGTGACGAGAAGTCACTACTTTGAATAAAAAAAAATTAAAATTAAATTAATAGTGTTCTTTTTTTGGTGGAATAAACGTGATTGGTGGTGGGTGAAGCGAAACCCCACACAAAAGTTTTGACTGGATTGGCTGAAGTTCCAGCAACCCATAAAACAAGGATTACAACCCTAAACATTTTTGGCCCATTCGGCCGAATAGCGCCATCAAAAATTGCAATTTGGCAAACCCATTTGATTTGGTACGTGAAGTCAGACATTGGATTTGCGCGTTGGCAATCCTATTTTATGTCTAAAGGCAGATGTTCTTGGTCGAATCCGTTTGTTTGAAGGCAGACATTGGATTTGCGCGTAGGCAATCCCATTTTGTGTTTAAAGGCAGACATTCTTGGTAGAAGGCAGACATTGGACTTGCGCGTGGGCAATAAAATTTTATGTCTGAAGGCAGAAGTGCTTGGCCGAAACCATTGTTGGAAAATCAAAAATTACTTGTTTTAAAAGTAGTATTGAAGGTCAATTTAATGCTGTTTCCAAAGCCCAATAAAATACCACCACTTGCCCTCCCAACATTATTATTCCTCGTAGCGGGAATAAATTGAACTTTAAAATTTTACAAATATTTAAGATATTACATTTCTTGTCCCTCCTCTACAAAAGTTTCTAATAAAATACCTATATCATAATTTTTAATTAACTTACAAAAATCTGGGATTAATAATTTGTTTTTAAGCCCAGTAATGTTATAACATAAAATATTATATTGAAAAAACAAATTTTGGCGGACGGCAACATGTTGTTTTGATGATTATAGCTCGTTCCTGCAGCATTTTCGTTATAAATGTTCTGGCTCCTAGATGGCGCTGCTGCTATTTGTTTGTTTATTTGTATGCTGTCAAAAAAGCACATTACATCATCTGCATCTCCAAATGCATTTCTGACAAATGAAAGTTCCTCCCTTGTTTTTATTTGCACGCCACGAAGTGAATCGAAGTAAAAAGTTAATTTATGAATTTGTGGGATGATCGGATGAAAAACAGTCAAGCTGATGAATTTGTGTGCTTATGTATATGGTATCTTAGAGCTTATTGCGTTGATTGGGCTCAATGAAATAATTATATATTTGGAAAACAAAATAAAGATTGAAACAAAATGGTGGTGAGGTAGGTGGGGACTAGGGACATAGTTTTTTGGTAGGTATTATGAATAAGAAATATTGAAGGCATGGAAGAAGTGTGGGAAATCACCTTTGCTTATATTCACCCGCATTCATACACAAACACATACACGCACACTTAACATGTACACGCCCATACATAAAATACTCACCACACCTACTCACCATCTCTGCACATTATTGAAGAAAAAAGCCCTATCGGAACTATTCTCAACTCAGTTGACCGAATGTTCTACATTTACCTCAAATATCATGATCTCACCAGATCAGTATATTTTGAAAACAAGAAAAATGATTTTTGTTGTAAACTACTCACTCATCCATTTTCACTTTTCCTATATAGCAACCATCTCTTTCACAAATAACCTTCAAGTTGTCATCTGTCAGAAGTCATACATTCATCCAAATGACACACCCACCTGCGATGAGTTTCAAAACATCAGCGGATCTTTCTAGTTAATTACCATTTAAGAATTCAAGCCATCTATAATATCGGTAGAGCGAAATCGAAGAACAAACTGTTGAACCAAGGTTCACGTCAGGTAACTCATTATAGTCATTAGTATTTGTTTTATCTGTAATGACGTTCCAAAAACATACCCTTAGTAGTAAATTTGTTTTGTTTTTAAAAGTAAAGATATATATGTAATAAATGTCGACAGTCCATAAAATAGTAAAAACTTCTTGGTTAAATGTTCATCTAACCTAAATAAATTTTAATACAACTTAACGTTGACTCACTCAGAGTGAAGGAACAAAACTCACCAAAGAGAATCTATTATTTCAATGACACTGATGACGTAACACGCAAATGTCGTCGAGTCAAAATGGCCTATTGTAGGAAGTGATGAAACTACACGAACAGAGCTAATTAGAAAATAGAAGATAATTGGCATCACAATTAAAATTCTTTCCAATTGTAATCTCATTTAAGTAACATCAAAAGTAAAATCGAAGCAAATATAAGAAGTTAATAAAACTTCAAAGTAAAAAGAAAAGATTGAAATAAAAATATTCAGCTAAATCCATTCACAGTAAGTAGCAATGATAATAAAAATTTAGGCGAAAAGTTTTTTTGTGACACTTTTTCTTTAGTAGGTAGAACAGGTTAGGGAATTGTCTCTTTTTTTACAACGCGTTCACGAATTGAAAGGAGCATTATACCAGTGCTCAGGAAGGTTAGTAACAATAAAAAGCAGTTCTCAGCAACCAAAAAGACAAAATATATTCTGGATACAACCAAAATTAAATTGCGCTCCAATAAAGGTACTCTCAATTATCGTCAGCGGACTCTGGACATAGACAAGCAGCTGAAAGTGGATCCTTCACAGTGGAGTGCAAGACGAATTGTTGCGGCGCAAAGAGGATTGGACTCCAAGGTGAGGGAATCTTTGGCAGCTGGCGTGGCGAGTCAGATAGACGCAGTACAGAACGCATGGTGAAAGTCACATGCGACGGAAAGGAGAAGACACTTTGTACAGTCATACAGAAAGCATTGTGGAAGTCACATGCGACGGAAAGGAGCTCAGTCAGGACAATTATACAGAACGCATTGTGAAAGTCACATGCGACAGAAAGGAGTCTGGTCGAAGATTACATCCAAACGCATTGTGAAAGTCACATGCGACAGAAAGGAGTCTGGTCGAAGATTACATCCAAACGCATTGTGAAAGTCACATGCGACAGACAGGAGTCAGACAGACCATCGAACCGAACGCATTGTGAAAGTCACATGCGGCTGAAAGGAGCAAACATCTTGGCAATATACACAACGCATTGTGAAAGTCACATGCGACGGAAAGGAGCTCATCAGAACATCATATCGAATGCATTGTGAAAGTCACATGCAACAGAAAGGAGAAAATATCTCAACAGACGATACCTAGGACAAGTAGACCAAACGCAGTGTGAAAGTCACATGCGACCTATCGAAGGAAAAATTACAACACGGACAGATACTTCGTCAGTCATCAAAAAGCAATTTACAGATGTAGTGAGACTGTACCTACATACAACTTACCTGAAGTCACAGCATAAGGACAAATGGATACAAACGGATGCATCGTAGTCAACGGATCCGCAAGAAAGTCAACGGATCCACTTCAATCATTAAGGACGTTAAAGATAGGTAAAATGATTCAAAAATTTAACCAAGAAGGTATCATAAACTTAATTATTTTTATTGTAGCAGTGTATTAAGTATATATTAAAGAAATTTACGTATATAGAGTAGTGAAAGTGATAGAAATTTTACATTCATTTTTTTTTGAATCAGTTTTATCATATAATAGTGACGTCGTATAGCATAGGGGATTTTAATTAAAAGAGTACCTACATATATCAGGTATCTCGAAACATCATTGCGAGGTAAAGTAATACGAGTAATCTGTTACTTGCCACCCATTTTAATTCATCTATACCAAGCCTATATCGTAGCCCTTAAGTACTCGTGATGCTGGGCATATACAAAACGAATAGTGCTATTACAACTACATATCTACAGCAAGCAGAGTATATCATAGGAAAATCATCATAGAGATATTCATACGTCATGAAGTCATATAGCTAAAGAAAAGTACCTACTTAGGAGTTTGTGAAATTCTACGTTTCTAGTCTTGTGTTTTATATTATATTGAGTCGAAAAGTTTTTGTTAACGAATAATTTTTTTTGCAATAGTAAAGTCAACAAACATAATAATATTGAGGTCATGTTTCGAAACATGTACCTAAACGCTCTTTTAAAAAAAAAGAAAAAATAGTACGAGTTAGAAATCAAATTTAGATGCTGAGGATTTCGGACAAAGAAGCAATCGCATTCCAGAATCCAACCCTAACAATACATTGATAGAAAAAGAACATTTTTTTTGATAAAATTAAGTATGAATTAGTCGAAGGTATCAATTAAAGAATACCTACCGCAAAGCAAAGTGCACTTTACTAGGCAGTTATTATGTTGTATATTTTTTGTTTTGGTAAAAATTATACTATACGTTATTAAACTATATTGTATATTATTCGACACTACAAATTGGAAGCCGAACTAAATTTTTAATTTTCTGTTCCATCTTTTTTAGCTTGTTTTGGGAAAGAGGGTGGAAGTGTGGGACACTTATTTGTTTGACCCTCGCTGATAATTTGTCTGTGCTTTCAAATTCATTTTGTTGTTTTAAGGACTCGGGTATTGAACGGTTATCAATATTCGATGGTAATGATATACTTTCGGTACGTTCCGAAAACTTATTTCTTATTTTGTGAATTAGGATCTCTCCAATGAGGGAATATTACGATACGTGTCGATTTTTAAGAAATCATATTAAGGAATTTTTAATAATTGAATTATCTTCAGAACATTCTTAGGGTAAATTTCAATTAGTTTTTTTGTTTTGAATAATTTACTAAAATCAGACGTTAATTTAAAGTTTTAGTAAAAATTAAACATCAAGTAAGGGATTTAGATAGTGAAACAATATAGAAGTTTTTTGTAGTTTTTGGATTCAAGGTAAAAATGAATCTAAAAGTTTTCTTTTGAATAGTGTAGAATTTTTTTTAATGAGAATTAAGGTATAATGAGATAACTAAAGTTAGTTGATTAAGGTACATTTAGTTTTTTTTTTTCATTTATAAATAGAATTAAGAAAATAGATGTATAAATAAATAGATTAACTAAGATTCGATGAAAATTATTTTTTTTTCTTCGCGAGTTTGAAAAATTCATTTTTATGATTCTATATAGGAGGGATGTTTTTTTTTTTGAAGTTATTTTAGGAATCGATATGGAAGTCTAGAGTTTAGAAAGGGTGAAGTCGGGATGGACAGATCTACGAGGACGTGGTTGACAACAGTGTAAGGGGAGATTAAAACTCTCTCCTGTTACACAAGGCGATTTCGGATGGAGTTAAGGTGCAGCCGAAGTCACATGGGTAAGCGGGCGAGTTTTTCTTTTTAGCTTGTCGCTTCAGGTTGGGTTATGATAAGCACCAGGAGGACAACAACATCTGTCACTCCAGTTAAGGGGATTGTGGGTTTTTTTTGGTTCTTCTATTAGGGAAAGAGACGTTTTCATGCGGTTAGGTAGTTAGCTTGGTATTAGGGTGACTTCTTATCGGATGAGAGCGGGCGAGTTGGCGCGGAACGGTAAACAGGCACCCAGCATTGCCCTTAGAGGATCTCCTGATCGGTGGCCGGGGCACGGTTCCGATAGGTAGAGGTTTTTTGAATCAGGTCTTTTCTCTATTAGTTAGCCTAGAGCCCCAGGAGAGGTTTTTAACCAAAACTTTTGCTTTTTTTTCGCGGTCCTCTTAACAGAATAGGGGTTCTTAATATTTTATCGAGCGTTGTAGAACCAAGGACGGGCAGGGTGAGAATATGCTCGAGGGGCATGTCCATCGGTGACCCCTAATACAAAAAAATTTACTTCTTTCAAAATCAATTCATTTCATTTTCAACTATAAATACTTCCTGTGTATCGGGCCCCAGCTCACAACAAAATTTCATGGCGGCCAAACTTCAGCTAGGTCGCGGTCTGTAAACAGATGTGAATCCAGCTAGCGCTCCCAGAGCAAGATCCCCCCCTCATTCGGCAAATATCAGGCCAACTGCGGTGGTTGAGCACTAGCAACCCTTGTCTTGCGCTGCTCGGACGTGCCTCAAGTTTACGAGGGGTACTAAGAGTGGATGGTCATAGACAGGGAATCAGGATTCTTTGGAGGGTGTACCTAAAAATAATTTTCTGACAATAAGTCATGCTTAGTTACTTTCTTTTGTGAAAGTGTAGTGGATTAATATTCTGCATTTTTGTACTTAAAGGTGAAAGCGTTAGATTTTTGTCTTAGTGGTATGCAAACGTATATAAAGGTTCTACGTCGGACAAGTATCTAGTCGGAGTCATGGAACGAGACGTAACGTCTGACTCGACTATTTACTTTGGATGGAAATATTCTAGAGTACGGTTGTTTGTTTTTCATCCAAGAATGTCATTAGGACAGGTATACATACCAGCTTAGTATACTCGACGTTCTGAGGATTATTGAGGGAGTTGAGGTGATTTCTATTATCAGGATAAAGATAGTGATTTCTGATGGTAGTGATACTTTTGATTTTCCGAGTTTGTCTAAGGAGCGTTGTTAAATAAATATTATGTATAAGAATCCTGTGAGAGTTAAAGAACAGAGTCGATAAAAAAAAAATAGAAGAGCATAGAAAGAAGATGGTATGATAGTCCATGTTGAAAGTTTTGTAAAGAGGTAAAAGTGAGTCGAGAATAGAGTTAAGCAGGACTTAGTAATAGACCAATGTCTTGAAGATATTTTTGGAGATGTTAAGATCCTAGGTGCAATTTGAGATTCGGTTTTGGTTTTTTCTATGCGTTCTGAGATGACACATTTTCGACTTACTCTTTCTTCGAAATTAGAGTGTACTGTGGAGAGGGCTATTTTTCGCTATCATCTTTTCTGGTGTTTTTTCTTTTCTCTCTCTCATTATTTAACATATATCTTTCGTTACATAATCGACGCCTCACGTGGGGCTGCGAAATTTCGCATGAGCGGAAATTGTCGCCAAATGAAGTTCCAAAGTATAGCTTTTTGAGTGTGATTTTGGAGTTTTGGTCCCACTGGCGCGTTGTTGTGTAAGGTCGTTTGGATGTGTGTTAACTCTCGTTTATTTTAACACTCGTTTTATTTAATTCTCAATTACTTCATTTAATTGTTTTCGTCACATAATTAGCGTCCAATGTGGGGCTGCGAAATTTCGCTTGAACGGAAATTGTCGCAAGACGAGATTCTAAAATATAGCTTTTCGTGTATGATTTTAGAGTTTCGGTCCCTGTTGGCGCAGTGTTTTGTGACGATGGTTTAACATGGTTTGGTTAAATAAATAAATTAAATTAAATTATTTCATAAATTTTCGTTACATAATTGGCGCCCAACGTGGGGCACGAAGATGGAAAGAAGGAATAGTTGAAGAAGCAAAGATTTTGAAAAGTAGTATTTTCAAATTTCGGAAATTTTTCCAAAATTTTTGTTTGGATTTTAAAAATTTTTTTTTGTTGGTAAGAAAGTTAAAGTTTTCTTGAGTCTTAAGATCAGAGGAAGTGGATCCGGAGCGTCGACCGGTGGTTAGTGATATGTTTCCTGACACACGTCAGCAGCGACGACAAGATTTTGCTTTTCTCAACTCATTGAAAATAAACATTTTAGTGTTTTAGTTAATTCAGCTGGTAGCGTAACGACAGGGCGACCGTACTTGGGTCGATATTTTTCACTCTGTAGCAGTAGCGTCATGGGTTATTCTATTAGCTAGAATTAGTTAAGTCATCGATCTACGATGATACGTCTCTTTTGACCGGTGGTTGGTGATATGTTTCCCGATGCACGTCAGCTGCAAAAGGACAACACCAGTGATAGGCGATGACAGACTTTCGGCAGAAATAATTAAATAACATCAGATTTGAAAATAGTATACAAAAATTAGTCATTATCCTCTATTGAACGATGTCTTCTTCGATAGGTCAGTAGTAGTGAGGTAAAGTGAGATAGTGAAAGAACAAACCTTAACGTTTAATCATTTGGTAATTTTTTTTTACAGTTTAAAGAAGTATTACTACGAATTTTTTTTTGTGAAAGATTTAATAATTTTTTTTTGTCAACCACGGACGTCGTAAGTAGATAAAGAAGTTCCGACTCCGGACTTAATATGATTAGTAAGTTACGTTTTTTCTTAGATTTTTTTTTTGATTAAGTTCAAAATATTATTTAGTTTATTATTAGTTTTGCCTGGTGGCTTATGTTGGTATAAATTTTGCCTGGTGGCCTTTTTAAGTTTTTTCAGTTGCCTGGTGGCGTTAAACTTTTTTTTGATTATTTGCCTGGTGGCGTTATTATTTTAAGTTTTGCCTGGTGGCCTATATTTAGTTTATTTAGATTGCCTGGTGGCCTATATTCAGTTTATTTAGTTAATATAGTGAAGTAGAAGTAAGGATTTTTGGAATTTTTTTTGTAGATACAAAACTAATAAGTAGTTTTTTTTGAAGTAGTTTGGTAGTTTAGTTATTGCAGGAATAGTAAATTAGATAAGATATAAGTTTAGAGATACGGTGTAGGGTTTAGGATAGTTTCAGGAAATAATTATTATTTCAATTAGATTTAAGTAGTAGTAAGTTAGTTCAGATTCATAATACCTTAATTAGTTAAATATATATTTTCACGGACACTATTGCCCAAAATAAGTTCAATTCAAAAGAAAAAAAAATCTAAACTACATGGGAAAATCTAAATTGAAAGTTTCATCCGACAAAAAACCGGGTCATAAACCCGCTAAAGTCGATCCACCAGACACCCGATATAGAAAGAGATTCAACTTATATCATAATTTAACAATGGATTCAGTCCCAGTCAACAATATCAGTGTAGCTGAAGAAGTGGAAAACCAACCCAACACGTCGCAGGGTAGACCATCAAGAGGTATCCAAGCTTCAGCCAACAGCATAACAGCGATCCTGGTGAATGAACCACCCATTCAGGACGAGGCTAGAAGAAGGACTATCAGTTACAATTCAGAGCAAGGAGAACAGATGGAGAGGTACATTCAAGACATAGTAACCGCATCTATAGGATTCAATAGAGCAGAGGATCGGAAGGTATTACAACAATCGCTGGAACAAAGTCAGGCTAAAGTGATGGAACAGATTGGCCGAGTAATCAAAGAAACAGTACAGAATGCCTTAAGCCAACCGGTTAGACACACACAGCAGACCAATTCGCAGCCTACTTTGCCAAACAATCACCAAAATAATCCTTCTAGAATCACTCCTCCTATTGATCTATGTGAACAGCCTACACCTCGACCACAAGAATATTTGAGACAATACGACTCCTTACCTGCTACCAGAAATGAAAACTCACCGAATTGCCATAGAGATTACCCACCAACGTCAAATCCTCAACCAACATTCAATAACACGAATAATCCGAACGAGGTAGAATTCTTTCAGAGGTTGAATCGGATGACATTAGACGATTCATCCCCTCAGGCAAACGCTGGAATACCACTACCTTCGCCAGCGACTACATACGTTCGATTTCCCCATTACCACAAGTGGGGTATAAAATTTAATGGGAAGAATATGACGGTGGATGAGTTTCTATTTAGGTTAAGTCGAGTGAAGGACAGTTATGGAACAACTTGGGGAGAAGTTGTAGCTAACTTCCATCACTTCGTTACTGGTCCAGCAGAAGATTGGTTATGGATGTATCTGAAAGACCGTCCTGGTATCCCTTGGCCATCGTTAAAGCTAGCACTAATTGAACAATATCGGACTTTGGAGACAGATTCAGAATTGTCCAGACAGATGTCTGACCGTAAGCAACAACCTGGCGAGACATTCGACAATTTCTATCAAGATATCTTGAAGATCAACTCAAGGATGCGATCACCTCGACCGAGCGAAGAACTAATTGAGGTCATTAAACAAAATGTTATAAAGAGGATGGGAGAGCTTCTTCTCATGTTCAAATCTAATTGATTAACAGATCTCGTTTATGCATGTCGAGAAATGGAACGTTTCTGGGGTCAAAGATGTCAGTCGAGGTCGTGTTCAGTCGAGGTCGTGTTCCGTAAACAAGTTAATGAGATCGAAGTGCCTTCAAACGAAATAGCTAGAATTGATATGACAAACACCGTTGAAGCTTTCCATCGTGAACAACACCGAGAAGTGAAGAGAAGTTACGACAGCCTGAAATGTTGGAATTGCCAAGAAAGTGGACATTCTTTTAGGGAGTGCGAAGACCCCCAAAGAAGATTTTCTGTTACAAGTGTGGCATGCCAGACGTCATCACTCCTAAATGTAAGAACTGTACGGGAAACCGGTATCAGAGCCAAAACTCAGCCGAGCGAGATCTGGGTGATGACGGGTTCCTCGGAGAGACCGTTGTAGATAATAAAGACGTCAAAATTCTATTATCTCACCAACACTCTGAACCCAAAAATATTAAAATACTTAAATCTCAAATCCCGATAAAAATACCTAAACTAAGACCATTAAAGTCACTACACCAAAGACAGTTAGAATATGAAATAGCTAGGAAAAGAATTTACACTTTCCCAAATCACCAAGCAAAAATTCAAAAACTTAGACAAAGAATTAAAAAAAAAAAGAAAATTACATAAAGCGATAGCAGCAGCAAATTTATCTAGTCCTTCGGACGATCCTCGTCCATATATCACAGTAGATTTGTTTGAAAAGAAATGGTTAGGCTTACTGGATTCAGGAGCGAGTATCAGTTGTCTCGGTAACGAGGCAGTGAAGTTCGCCAGGGAAAAAGGCCTACCGATTAAGAAATTTGAGACTAACATTTCCACAGCGGATGGGAAGAAACAGTCTGTAGTTGGAATTATCACTACCGAGGTGCAGTACAAGGGCAAAATTCATACGATTACGATGGATTTATTCCTCGTACCTTCACTAACCCAAGACTTGTACCTAGGAGTTGATTTCTGGGCGTTATTTCAAATCGCGCCTAGTATTATTTCTTCGGTTGGCTCGATTACCGAGACAACTGCAAAAAAATAACATATTGAGAGACAGAATCGTTATCGGAATCAGCAACCAGAATACTCAGACGCAGCTTCTTAAAATAGACAATCTGACACTAGAGAAGGCAATTGAGCCAAATTGCAGAGACAACAATGGAGCAAAGTAAGGTTATGCAGAAAGCAACGGGAGATTACAAGTCGGAGGTCTACGCAATCAGGAATACAAAATTGAGTCAAAATAAATTTAAACATTCTAACCAAAATAATAATTTTAAACAATTACAGAAATCACATACAAATCAATTTGTACAGAGACGTATGCAGCAGCCATCAGGGAATTTTCAATACAATGCTGAACGAGGAGAAATATGCAAGTACTGTAATTTGAGTCATGTAAGGGGCAAATGTCCAGCTTACGGCAAGATATGTCACTGCTGTGGTAAACAAAACCATTATTCATCAGCATGCAAAAATAAGAATCGCCATCAGGTAAGTGATGTTGCTTGTGAAAATGTTGAAGAGAGTGATGACGATTCATTATATATTGATGACGTGGTAGAAAAAAGCATTTAATCAGAAACTTGAATCATATGGTGGGTTTAAATTGTGTGCTCTGGGTACAGCAAGCTGTAAGACGATGTTTAAGTCAAATATCTTTAATCTAGATTTTGTGATTGTTGATTGCAATTCAAAACCACTTTTAGGTCTTGAATCTTGTATTAAGCTAGGATTAATAAGCCGCATTTATTCAGTTGAAGCTAGACATTCAGTGTTGCGAAATTTTATTGAAAAAAATAAAGATGTTTTTACTGGTCAGGGTCGATTTCCTGATAAATGTTCTTTGGAATTAGATAGTTCAACATGTCCGGTTAGTAAGCCACCACGTAGAATTCCTATTAGCATAAGAGAAAAGGTTTATGAAACCCTTTTAAAAATGGAAGAGAAAAATATTATTACAAAGGTAGAAACTCCTTCAGATTGGTCACATAACATGGTTATAGTCGAAAAGAGTGACAAATCAATTCGCATCTGTTTAGATCCAAGGGATTTGAACGTAGGGTTAAAACAAGAACATCATTTAATACCCAAGATGGAAGATTTTATTTTTAAAATGAATGGTATGAAGTTCTTTACTATTTAAGATTTTAAAGACGGATTCTGGCAGTTGGAATTAAATGGGGAATCGAAAAAACTTACTGTATTTACTACACCGTTTGGAACTTACCGGTATGAAGTTTTACCTTTTGGCATTAAAACTGCCCCGGAAAAATTTCAGAAATTAAATGATAAATATTTTAGAAACCTGCCGGGTGTATGTGGGTACATAGATGATTTAATAATTGGTGGAAGGACATTAATAGAGCATGACAATAATTTAGAAAGGGTGTTGCAAAGGGAAGGGGAAATCAATATAAAATTTAATGAGAAGAAAGTTCAGTTTAGAGTAGAGAAAGTGAAGTACTTGGGGCATATATTTACCGCAGATGGAATATCGCCCGATCCAAAACGTGTCGAAACTATAAAGCATATTCAAACACCCTCTAATAAAAACGATCTTCAGAAAATATTAGGCACAATTAACTATTTACGCTCATTTATTCCAAATTTAGCGGAGATTTCAGCTCCTATGAGAGCATTATTAAAAAAAGATATTATGTTTTGTTGGGCACCAGCACATGAAAAAGCACTGACAGATATCAAAAACGCAATTGTTCATGCTAGCAGTTTACGTTCTTTTGAGCTTGATTTGCCCATTACAATACAGACAGATGCATCGAAGAACGGACTGGGTTGTTGCTTGCTTCAAGAAGGTAGACCAGTATCCTTTGCATCGAAAAGTCTGACTGAAACAGAAATTTCGTATGCACAGATTGAAAAAAAATTGCTGGCAATCGTGTATGCGTGCGAAAAATTTCATGATTACATATATGGTCACCACGTTACAATTCATATGGACCACAAGCCACTTGTGTCTATTATTAGAAAGGTGGAAGATGGGAACCAGCTAGGGTTGAAAAAGCAGCAGAATCGTCTAGGTCTTATTTAATACGCAATGAAAACAATAACATATTGCGTAGAAACAGTTTACACTTACGCAAATCGTTAAATGAGCCACAATTCAAGCCTCCTGAAGATTCAATTACTGAAAATATAATTGAAACTCAAAAAGAACCTACCTTGTCCCAACATAATGAAAAGTCAATCACCTCATCAACAAATAACCTCAAGCAGGATCACTACATTACCAGGTATGGACGTACTGTTACAAAACCTAAATTATATCAAGCGTAAAAATAAAGAATAAATTTATATTTGCATATTTGTCATCGGTAACCAGCTTTTGGGGGAGATGTTGTATCAGTAACCGAATTATATAATGTAGATATAAGAATGGCTGGTGAATACTCTCTCTCTCTTGAATTACATGTAACTGTTAAAGATCTTATGTATTAGGTTAAGCTTATATTGAAATTAAAATAAAAGATTACTTTTGCCTGGAACGTGACTCTTATCATTATACCACACTGGTGAGAAAACCGGGAAAAAATCGCCTGTGCTTAGACTTCCGAAAAGTTAACAGTGTGACTAAGAAGAATGCGAGTCCAATTGCGCATATAGAAGGATTGCTAGCCCGTCTTTCAGAAACACGCTATATTTCTAGTGTGGATTTGAAAGATGCCTACTGGCAAGTACCGCTGGAGAAAGACTCACGGGAGAAGACAGCTTTCACTGTTCCAGGAAGACCATTGTATCAGTTCAAAGTGATGCCGTTCGGACTTTCTAATGCTGCGCAAAGTCTGACGTACCTAATTATCAAGGTAATTCCTCAACATCTTTGAGATCAAGTTTTCATCTACTTAGATGATTTATTAGTTATATCCAAAAGTTTCGAGGAACACATTTCAATTTTGAAAACAGTAGCGAAAAATCTCTCAGCAGCTGGATTAACTATTAATGTTGAGAAATCTAGATTTTGCTTTGAAGAGCTACAATATTTAGGCTATGTAGTAGGCCAAGCGTGTTTGAAAGCAGACCTGGCCAAAATTTCATCTATTGTCGATTTTCCTGTGCCAACGACTATACGTCAAGTACGCCGTTTTCTCGGTATGGCAGGTTGGTACAGGAGATTCATTGAGAATTTTTCTGCGGTGGCCAGACCGATGTCCGACACGCTCAAAAAAGGACGCGTTAAAGTCCTTTAATCTGATAAAGATAGCGTTAACTTCAGCACCCGTTTTGACTAACTCTGATTTCGGCAATGAGTTCATCATTTGTTGTGATGCATCCGCAACCGGAATTGGTTGTGTTCTTTGTCAAAAAGACCAAAGCGGCACTGAACTTCCTATCTATTATTATTCGCAAAAATTGAACGCAGCTCAACGCAACTACTCAGTGACAGAGAGGGAGTGTTTAGCAGCAGTCAAAGGCATACAGAAATTCAGAACATACATTGAGGGGTATAGATTTTTGATAATCACTGACCATGGAGTCTGAAATGGTTAATGAGTTTGAAAGACCCAACCGGAAGATTAGCGAGATGGAGCTTGAAATTACAAGGGTTTGACTTTGGGATAGAGCACCGGAAAGGCACTTTAAACGTAGTGCCAGATGCTTTATCTCGTATTCATGAGATAGAGGGTCTACGTTTGGAGATTGTTGATCCGATGCCTATGTCAACATACCCGTCTGAAACGCTACATATCGATTTTGAGGATCCGTCTTTCAAGTCGGAGGAATATCTTCAAATCATAGAGCATATCAGTAGAAATAAAGAACGCGTACCTGATTTACAAGTATCCGATAACTTCGTATACAAAAGAGTCAAGCACGCTACAGGCAATCCAATCCAGGAAGACTTGTCTTGGAAGTTGTGGGTTCCATCCTCGTTATCTGAAAAGTTGCTAACCCAGGCTCATTGTCCGCCAAGATCCTCGCATGGCGGTATCGCCAAAACTCTGTACCGCCTCCGCCAACAATTTTATTGGCCTATGATGGCTTCTCAAGTCAAACTCTTTGTCAATAATTGTGAGACCTGCATTATGACTAAGGCACCAAACACTGCGCTGCGTACAGAAATGGGTAAGGCTTTTGTAGTAGAACGGCCTTTTCAACACATCTACGTAGACTTTTTAGGACCTTACCCTCGGTCAAGAAAAGGTAATACGCAGATCGTCGTCGCATTAGATCAATTGACAAAGTTTGTACTAATTAAACCTTTGAGAAATGCCAATTCTGGTGAACTAATCAAATTTTTGAGGGATGAAGTATTTTTGATATTTGGGGTTCCGGAGACATTATTGTCAGACAACGGATCTCAATTCATAAGTAGAGATTTTAAATTTTTTTTGGAAAACTTCGGTACTCAACATGGTCGCACAGCAGCTTGCGCACTACAGGCTAATGCGAGTGAACGAGTAAACCGATCAATATTGAGTGCAGTTAGAGTATATATAGATTCTAGGCAATATAATTGGGACGAACATCTATGTTCCATAAGAAGCGCACTTCGAACTTCAGTACACAGTGTTCTGGGAATGTCCCCATACGAGGCTCTGTTCGGACAACGAATGATTGAAAAAATTGCTAAAGAAGCTCGGAGGTCTCAACCAGTCAGAAATCGATTGGCTGCCTAAATCATCGAAAATGAACATCTTGCATAATTACTTAAAAACCGCGTTAGGGGAAGCACACGACATGTACGAGAAAACGTATAATTTGCGAAGCAGAACCGTAACATTCAACGTGGGAGACCAAGTGTTCAGGAGAAATTTTGTTTTAAGTGACGCGACAAAACACCGAAACGCGAAACTGTGCAACAAATGGGAGAAAGGAAGTGTAGTCAAGATAATAGAAAATTATTTGTACAAGATTAAAGATGAATATGGTAGAGAAGTAGTAGTACA
This sequence comes from Baccha elongata, assembly GCA_951217065.1. Classification (NCBI taxonomy): domain Eukaryota; kingdom Metazoa; phylum Arthropoda; class Insecta; order Diptera; family Syrphidae; genus Baccha; species Baccha elongata. Next base: position 508,566 of record CATNUY010000365.1, read on the forward strand.
TACTAAAGTTTTAAGGAAAAAGAGTTTCAAGTAGACAAGTTTTTTTTTTGTAAGGTAGAGATAGGCCCGTCTAGTTCAGCTGTGCATGAGACATTGTGGGTCGTGGGCCCGTCAAAATAACGAGTAATCAATGGGTGGAGTAGAAATTTCAATTGTTTTAATTACAGGGGCTTTTGTGTTTCTCGTTCATTGAAACTGGTAAGACCAGGATTAAATGAACGTGCTTTGTAGGAAATCACCTTTGCTTGTATTCACCCGCATTCATACACACACACATACACGCACACTTAACACGTACACGCCCATACATAAAATACTCACCACACCTACTCACCATCTCTGCACATTATTGAAGAAAAAAGCCCTATCGGAACTATTCTCAACTCAGTTGACCGAATGTTCTACATTTACCTCAAACATCATGATCTCACCAGATCAGTATATTTTGAAAACAAGAAAAATGATTTTTGTTGTAAACTACTCACTCATCCATTTTCACTTTTCCTTTATAGCAACCATCTCTCTCACAAATAACCTTCAAGTTGTCATCTGTCAGAAGTCATACATTCATCCAAATGACACACCCACCTGCGATGAGTTTCAGAACATCAGCGGATCTTTCTAGTTAATTACCATTTAAGAATTCAAGCCATCTATAATATCGGTAGAGCGAAATCGAAGAACAAACTGTTGAACCAAGGTTCACGTCAGGTAACTCATTATAGTCATTAGTATTTGTTTTATCTGTAATGACGTTCCAAAAACATACCCTTAGTAGTAAATTTGTTTTGTTTTTAAAAGTAAAGATATATATGTAATAAATGTCGACAGTCCATAAAATAGTAAAAACTTCTTGGTTAAATGTTCATCTAACCTAAATAAATTTTAATACAACTTAACGTTGACTCACTCAGAGTGAAGGAACAAAACTTACCAAAGAGAATCTATTATTTCAATGACACTGGTGACGTAACACGCAAATGTGGTCGAGCCAAAATGGCCTATTGTAGGAAGTGATGAAACTACACGAACAGAGCTAATTAGAAAATAGAAGATAATTGGCATCACAATTAAAATTCTTTCCAATTGTAATCTCATTTAAGTAACATCAAAGGTAAAATCGAAGCAAATATAAGAAGTTAATAAAACTTCAAAGTAAAAAGAAAAGATTGAAATAAAAATATTCAGCTAAATCCATTCACAGTAAGCAGCAATGATAATAAAAATTTAGGCGAAAAGTTTTTTTGTGACACTTTTTCTTTAGTAGGTAGAACAGGTTAGGGAATTGTCTCTTTTTTTACAACGCGTTCACGAATTGAAAGGAGCATTATACCAGTGCCCAGGAATGTTAGTAACAATAAAAAGCAGTTCTCAGCAACCAAAAAGACAAAATATATTCTGGATACAACCAAAATTAAATTGCGCTCCAATAAAGGTACTCTCAATTATCGTCAGCGGACTCTGGACATAGACAAGCAGCTGAAAGTGGATCCTTCACAGTGGAGTGCAAGACGAATTGTTGCGGCGCAAAGAGGATTGGACTCCAAGGTGAGGGAATCTTTGGCAGCTGGCGTGGCGAGTCAGATAGACGCAGTACAGAACGCATGGTGAAAGTCACATGCGACGGAAAGGAGAAGACACTTTGTACAGTCATACAGAAAGCATTGTGGAAGTCACATGCGACGGAAAGGAGCTCAGTCAGGACAATTATACAGAACGCATTGTGAAAGTCACATGCGACAGAAAGGAGTCTGGTCGAAGATTACATCCAAACGCATTGTGAAAGTCACATGCGACAGAAAGGAGTCTGGTTGAAGATTACATCCAAACGCATTGTGAAAGTCACATGCGACAGACAGGAGTCAGACAGACCATCGAACCGAACGCATTGTGAAAGTCACATGCGGCTGAAAGGAGCAAATATCTTGGCAATATACCAAACGCATTGTGAAAGTCACATGCGACGGAAAGGAGCTCATATCGAATGCATTGTGAAAGTCACATGCAACAGAAAGGAGAAAATATCTCAACAGACGATACCTAGGACAAGTAGACCAAACGCAGTGTGAAAGTCACATGCGACCTATCGAAGGAAAAATTACAACACGGACAGATACTTCGTCAGTCATCAAAAAGCAATTTACAGATGTAGTGAGACTGTACCTACATACAACTTACCTGAAGTCACAGCATAAGGACAAATGGATACAAACGGATGCATCGTAGTCAACGGATCCGCAAGAAAGTCAACGGATCCACTTCAATCATTAAGGACGTTAAAGATAGGTTAAATGATTCAAAAATTTAACCAAGAAGGTATCATAAACTTTATTATTTTTATTGTAGCAGTGTATTAAGTATATATTAAAGAAATGTACGTATATAGAGTAGTGAAAGTGATAGAAATTTTACATTCATTTTTTTTTTTGAATCAGTTTTATCATATAATAGTGACGTCGTATAGCATAGGGGATTTTAATTAAAAGAGTACCTACATATATCAGGTATCTCGAAACATCATTGCGAGGTAAAGTAATACGAGTAATCTGTTACTTGCCGCCCATTTTAATTCATCTATACCAAGCCTATATCGTAGCCCTTAAGTACTCGTGATGCTGGGCATATACAAAACGAATAGTGCTATTACAACTACATATCTACAGCAAGCAGAGTATATCATAAGAAAATCATCATAGAGATATTCATACGTCATGAAGTCATATAGCTAAAGAAAAGTACCTACTTAGGAGTTTGTGAAATTCTACGTTTCTAGTCTTGTGTTTTATATTATATTGAGTCGAAAAGTTTTTGTTAACGAATAATTTTTTTTGCAATAGTAAAGTCAACAAACATAATAATATTGAGGTCATGTTTCGAAACATGTACCTAAACGCTCTTTTAAAAAAAAAAGAAAAAAATAGTACGAGTTAGAAATCAAATTTAGATGCTGAGGATTTCGGACAAAGAAGCAATCGCATTCCAGAATCCAACCCTGACAATAAATTGATAGAAAAAGAACATTTTTTTTGATAAAATAAAGTATGAATTAGTCGAAGGTATCAATTAAAGAATACCTACCGCAAAGCAAAGTGCACTTTATTAGGCAGTTATTATGTTGTATATTTTTTGTTTTGGTAAAAATTATACTATACGTTATTAAACTATATTGTATATTATTCGACACTACAAATTGGAAGCCGAACTAAATTTTTAATTTATTGTGGAAGTCACATGCGACGGAAAGGAGCTCAGTCAGGACAATTATACAGAACGCATTGTGAAAGTCACATGCGACAGAAAGGAGTCTGGTCGAAGATTACATCCAAACGCATTGTGAAAGTCACATGCGACAGAAAGGAGTCTGGTTGAAGATTACATCCAAACGCATTGTGAAAGTCACATGCGACAGACAGGAGTCAGACAGACCATCGAACCGAACGCATTGTGAAAGTCACATGCGGCTGAAAGGAGCAAATATCTTGGCAATATACCAAACGCATTGTGAAAGTCACATGCGACGGAAAGGAGCTCATATCGAATGCATTGTGAAAGTCACATGCAACAGAAAGGAGAAAATATCTCAACAGACGATACCTAGGACAAGTAGACCAAACGCAGTGTGAAAGTCACATGCGACCTATCGAAGGAAAAATTACAACACGGACAGATACTTCGTCAGTCATCAAAAAGCAATTTACAGATGTAGTGAGACTGTACCTACATACAACTTACCTGAAGTCACAGCATAAGGACAAATGGATACAAACGGATGCATCGTAGTCAACGGATCCGCAAGAAAGTCAACGGATCCACTTCAATCATTAAGGACGTTAAAGATAGGTTAAATGATTCAAAAATTTAACCAAGAAGGTATCATAAACTTTATTATTTTTATTGTAGCAGTGTATTAAGTATATATTAAAGAAATGTACGTATATAGAGTAGTGAAAGTGATAGAAATTTTACATTCATTTTTTTTTTTGAATCAGTTTTATCATATAATAGTGACGTCGTATAGCATAGGGGATTTTAATTAAAAGAGTACCTACATATATCAGGTATCTCGAAACATCATTGCGAGGTAAAGTAATACGAGTAATCTGTTACTTGCCGCCCATTTTAATTCATCTATACCAAGCCTATATCGTAGCCCTTAAGTACTCGTGATGCTGGGCATATACAAAACGAATAGTGCTATTACAACTACATATCTACAGCAAGCAGAGTATATCATAAGAAAATCATCATAGAGATATTCATACGTCATGAAGTCATATAGCTAAAGAAAAGTACCTACTTAGGAGTTTGTGAAATTCTACGTTTCTAGTCTTGTGTTTTATATTATATTGAGTCGAAAAGTTTTTGTTAACGAATAATTTTTTTTGCAATAGTAAAGTCAACAAACATAATAATATTGAGGTCATGTTTCGAAACATGTACCTAAACGCTCTTTTAAAAAAAAAAGAAAAAAATAGTACGAGTTAGAAATCAAATTTAGATGCTGAGGATTTCGGACAAAGAAGCAATCGCATTCCAGAATCCAACCCTGACAATAAATTGATAGAAAAAGAACATTTTTTTTGATAAAATAAAGTATGAATTAGTCGAAGGTATCAATTAAAGAATACCTACCGCAAAGCAAAGTGCACTTTATTAGGCAGTTATTATGTTGTATATTTTTTGTTTTGGTAAAAATTATACTATACGTTATTAAACTATATTGTATATTATTCGACACTACAAATTGGAAGCCGAACTAAATTTTTAATTTTCTGTTCCATCTTTTTTAGCTTGTTTTGGGAAAGAGGGTGGAAGTGTGGGACACTTATTTGTTTGGCCCTCCCTGATAATTTGTCTGTGCTTTCAAATTTATTTTGTTGTTTTAAGGACTCGGTATTATCAATATTCGATGGTAATGATATACTTTCGGTACGTTCCGAAAACTTATTTCTTATTTTGTGAATTAGGATCTCTCCAATGAGGGAATATTACGATACGTGTCGATTTTTAAGAAATCATATTAAGGAATTTTTAATAATTGAATTATCTTCAGAACATTCTTAGGGTAAATTTCAATTAGTTTTTTTGTTTTGAATAATTTACTAAAATCAGACGTTAATTTAAAGTTTTAGTAAAAATTAAACATCAAGTAAGGGATTTAGATAGTGAAACAATATAGAAGTTTTTTTTGTAGTTTTTGGATTCAAGGTAAAAATGAATACAAAAGTTTTCTTTTGAATAGTGTAGAATTTTTTTAATGAGAATTAAGGTATAATGAGATAACTAAAGTTAGTTGATTAAGGTACATTTAGTTTTTTTTTCTTTTATAAATAGAATTAAGAAAATAGATGTATAAATAAATAGATTAACTAGGATTCTATGAAAATTATTTTTTTTTCTTCGCGAGTTTGAAAAATTTATTTTTATGATTCTATATAGGAGGGATGTATATTTTTTTTGAAGTTATTTTAGGAATAGATATGGAAGATATGGAAGAGGTTTTTAACCAAAACTTTTGCTTTTTTTTCGCGGTCCTCTTAACAGAATAGGGGTTCTTAAAATTTTATCGAGCGTTGTAGAACCAAGGACGGGCATTGTGAGAATATGCTCGAGGGGCATGTCCATCGGTGACCCCTAATACAAAAAAATTTACTTTTTTCAAAATCAATTCATTTCATTTTCAACTATAAATACTTCCTGTGTATCGGGCCCCAGCTCACAACAAATTTTCATGGCGGCCAAACTTCAGCTAGGTCGCGGTCTGTAAACAGATGTGACACCAACTAGCGCTCCCAGAGCAAGATCCCCCCTCATTCGGCGAGCTAAGCAATCGAGCAAATATCAGGCCAACTGCGGTGGTTGAGCACTAGCAACCCTTGTCTTGCGCTGCTCGGACGTGCCTCAAGTTTACGAGGGGTACTAAGAGTGGATGGTCATAGACAGGGAATCAGGATTCTTTGGAGGGTGTACCTAAAAATAATTTTCTGACAATAAGTCATGCTTAGTTACTTTCTTTTGTGAAAGTGTAGTGGATTAATATTCTGCATTTTTGTACTTAAAGGTGAAAGCGTTAGATTTTTGTTTTAGTGGTATGCAAACGTATTTAAAGGTTCTACGTCGGACAAGTATCTAGTCGGAGTCATGGAACGAGACGTAACGTCTGACTCGACTATTTACTTTGGATGGAAATATTCTATAGTACGGTTGTTTGTTTTTCATCCAAGAATGTCACTAGGACAGGTATACATACCAGCTTAGTATACCCGACGTTCTGAGGATTATTGAGGGAGTTGAGGTGATTTCTATTATCAGGATAAAGATAGTGATTTCTGATGGTAGTGATACTTTTGATTTTCCGAGTTTGTCTAAGGAGTGTCGTTTAATAAATATTATGTATAAGAATCCTGTGAAAGTTAAAGAACAGAGTCGACAAATAAAAATAGAAGAGCATAGAAAGAAGATGGTATGATAGTTCATGTTGAAAGTTTTGTAAAGATGTAAAAGTGAGTCGAGAATAGAGTTTAGTAGGACTTAGTAATAGACTAATGTCTTGAAGATATTTTTGGAGATGTTAAGATCCTAGGTGCAATTTGAGATTCAGTTTTGGTTTTTTTGTGCGTTCTGAGATGACACATTTTCGACTTAATCTTTCTTCGTGATTAGAGTTTACTGTGGAGAGGGCTATTTTTCGCTATCATCTTTTCTGGTGTTTTTTCTTTTCTCTCTCTCATCATTTAACATAGGTATATCTTTCTTTATATAATCGACGCCTCACGTGGGGCTGCGAAATTTCGCATGAGCGGAATTTGTCGCCAAATGAAATTCCAAAGTATAGCTTTTTGAGTGTGATTTTGGAGTTTCGGTCCCACTGGCGCGTTGTGTAAGGTCGTTTGGATGTGTGTTAACTCTCGTTTATTTTAACACTCGTTTTATTTAATTCTCAATTATTTCATTTAATTGTTTTCGTCACATAATTAGCGTCCAATGTGTGGCTGCAAAATTTCGCTTGAAATTGTCGCAAGACGAGATTCTAAAATATAGCTTTTAATGTATGATTTTAGAGTTTCGGTCCCTGTTGGCGCAGTGTTTTGTGATGATGGTTTAACATGGTTTGGTTAAATAAATAAATTAAATTAAATTATTTCATAAATTTTCGTTACAGAATGAATGGTCAACAAATGGACAGGGTTGGTAGATTATTTTACGTGCAATACGTAGGTATGGTTGGATACGTATCGTTTCCTCTTTCGTTATTCTTATTAACGATAAAAATAGGTATTTCGGTGTTCAATAAATAAAATTAAATGTCTTTCTGACTAGGTAACTTGCGAAGAAAATGCACTTCATTTTATGAGTGTTTTCTTCATTTTTTAGGGGTTTGAAAAAATCAATAATCAATTTCTTAAATCGATAATAAAATATGTTTTGATGTTATTTGGAACAATAATGCTAGGTAGGTTAATTTAATATTTTTTGTGAGAAATTCATTTTAATTATTTTCCTGATAGATTTTCCGTATCTACCTACCTACGAAAAGTTAAATTTCATCGCGAAAATAAATAAATGCATTTCTTGCATAAAATATTAAATGTAGCATAAGCAGTAGGTAGTGTATCTTGCTCAGGAAAATGAAACTGGAAAAATCTGGCTTTTTAGAGTTGATTTATAATTTAAATCGTTTATAGGTAGCTGAAAGTTTTGGTTGGAGCTATCAGACATAATGCTGCATCGAACATTCACAATAGTATTATTATGTTGTATGTGGGCAGTTACCAACCTAATCAAGCACATCCGTATTATTTGGGTTGTGAGCAATAGGAATTAGTTATGGCGGAAACAGAAAGGGACAGGGAAAAGAAGAATGGTATTTGAGTGGCACATTTTGTAATAAAATGCATACGTCTTTTGTTTTTGTGTTTTTTTGCATTGTTTTTGCTTGTAGGTTATAATATGAAACTGCAATTCATTTTTAAAGGATTCGGTGTGTGGTTTTTTTTATGGATTAGGTGTTTTGAATGCATTGATGTAGATGAAGATACATTGGCGAGTGTCTATCTTAGGTTAAATGGTGAGGGCAGAAAGGGAAAGATTTTTTGGAATGATTTAACTTTGATTGGTTTGGTTAGGTTGATTGTAAATCATTTCGGTCAACTCCAAAGATGTTTTGTGTGTTTTTTTTATGGTTAACAGAAATATATTTACCATGAAATTAGGTGGTTTCTTGTAGGTTGTAAGTAAGCATAGGAACTAAGTTCCTTGATTGGTTGATGAGAGGGGGATTAGAAAATGGCGTAGAGTTAAAAGTGAATATCGTAGTTTGGAGTGTGACTTTATTAGGTAAATAGTTTCAATTTAATGATATACTGGGGATTGTGTAGTATAGGTTCCTATTAGGCATAGAATAATTAATATTATTAGGTTAATAGAAGAGGCTGGAAAAATTCGTCCGAATATTTTATTTCGATTGGTTTGATTTTGTTGATTGTAATTTTTGCTGCCAACTCGGAAGGCATTATGTCATCTATTTGTTTTTTGTTTTATGGTTGAGAGAATGAGATGGACCTTGATGGTAGATACCTTTGTTATTTTAGCTAATTTTCAATTTCAATTTGATTCTTTCATTGTTGTAGGTAGGTATAAGGATTTTTTCATAGTTTCGTGATGAGAGGGGCATTCTATATCTACAAGAGTGGCGTTCTATATATGTATGTACCTATATACCTACTACAGTAATTGCTACTCTTTTTGTATGGATTTGTTTGGAGTGTGTAGATTTTTATTTTTTACGTGTCATTAATGCATAGCGATTGTGTAGGTACCTAATAGGTTAATGATGAAAGAGGGAGGCGGATAAAATATGGGTGAAGATTAAATTCGGTTGGTTTGTTTTGGTTGATTGGCAGATAGGTAATAGATATCTACATACTTACATATAGTTTGCTGCTGTGTTGGTAGGTATATTTTTATTTCCAACGCCTATACCTATGTAGCTAGGTAGGAACATAGGGAGGTATACTTAGGTTATACCATTGGGTTTACACACATAGAGAAATCATCTTTTTAAAAAGTAGGTTTCAAATTTTCGTTACTATCGACTTGTTTTGTTTTTTACTCTTGTAGCAATTATACTTGAGTTAAAAGGCAAGAGAAATAAACAAAAACAAATACAAATGTATGCAGAAGAATTTTGTTCATCTCGGGTTCAGTGTTTTTCGTTACAGCGAATTAAAGCAATAATAATTACCTACTCGATATGCTCATTTAGCGACATCTATATAGGTACTTCGGTGAGTTTGGAGTTATCTTGATCAATATATTTGTAAGTATAGATTAACTCAATGGTACTAGGTAGGTAGGTAGGTAACTGGACAGAAAATGCACTTATCTTTCAAATTTTCATAATGTTTTTTCGTGATTTAGTGGTGTGAAGGATGTTTTTTTTTTTAAATGTGCCTACCTAGTTATAGCTAGATACCTATTATAAGCTTTATTTGGGTTGAAAAATGATGCATGCCTATATATTTCTTGTTGTCATTGTAAGGAATTAGAAATTTGTAAACACGATAGCTTTTGTTAGAATTGAAATATCTTCGATACCTAGGTAGATAGGTACCTATAAAGATAGTTTTGCAGATTTTGAGTGATGGAGATCCCGTTTTAAACGCGTAAAAATGGTAAATAATTTAAATGGACCTGTTAAAAATATTTATAGTTAGGTATGTGCCCCCGAGTGTACTGTTTACCAACGTTTTCTGCAATTTTTCAGCCAACCCCCAATGTAAGAAAATGGCCTTTCAACAGTCCTATAAGATATACAGAGAGTACCGTTTATGAACGTTATTTGCAATTTTTCAGCCAACCAACCCCCAATGCGAAAACAATTGCTGTCAAGAGTCATTTAACCCTATCAATGAACTTTATTTATTTGGCTACATTCACATACCTACCTACACATATTCTTTTTCTGTAAGTATAGGTTCCAACATCTCAGCACGATCCTTTATTATCCTTTCATGAGTCATGTTATTGGGTAAAAAAAACTCGATGAACTCTCATTAACTCTCATTTCTCGGAGCGGAATACACGAACACGATGAATAAGAGAAGACTCATTCATTCATCATTCCTCTTGAAAAATGAATAAATGGGCACATGGTATTTACAAATTTCCAATTCCTTACAACGACAACAAGCAATATATACCTAGGCATGTATCATTTTGCTAACCCAAAAAAAGGTTATTAAGTATCTAGGTAGGTACTTACCTATCTACTTAGATATCGTTTTGATATTGATAGATTTGCTAGGTAGATATATCTATTGATAAATTTTTGGTAGCATTTAAATGCTAAAAATTTAAAATTAACCCACCCAAACCTATCTACCCAAACCTATATAACTGCATTTTCTGTCTAGTTACCTAACCTACATATATACCTACCTGGTAGGTACCTATCTAAGAATTTACTTAGGTGGTACCTAATTAATAAGAATAACTATATATAGATATCTAGGTAGGTAACTTACCTACATGTTGCAAATACAAATATATGCAAATATAGGTACTTGCCGATATTCACTTTCAACTGTATCTACGCCATTTTCGAATCCCCTCTCATCAACCAATCGAGAAACTAAGTTCCTATACTTACTTAATCGGGAAACTTAAATATTAACTACAGCTATAACTCTGTGCCTGCCTAATTTCATGCTAAATAACTATATCTTTGTCATCCATTAACAAACACAAAACACCTTTGAAGTTGACAGAAATGATTTGCAATCAACCTAACCAAACAAACCATACACCTAAGCCATGAAAAAATCACACACACCGAATCCTTTAAAAATGAATGACAATTGCATATTATAACTCACTGATACCTACAAAAACAATTTAAAAAAAGGAGTATCCATTTTATGGCCCTCAAATATTGCTCACGCATACTAAGAAATTATTTTGCAAGAGTAAATTTTATTGTAGAGCGACAGCGAGCATGCGCTTAAAAAAATCTCTTTCTAATATTCTCTTGTTAGGTGGAAAATATACAAATAAACTGGGGAACTGTTTTTTTATTAAATTTTTTAAACTTGAATATATCGGAAACTGTAGGTCCAAAAAATTCAAAGTTTGGCTCAGAACTAGAACTAAGCTCAAGAAATCTTCAAACACGAACACGATGAATAAGAGAAAAAAAAAGAAAGGACATCCCATCTGCCAATGTGGACCCTTTTTATTTTAGCCGGCCACCGAAATTCTGATAGACCGTATTAAAATGAACATTTTATACTACTACTACACCAAAATGAAAACAAATAAATAGTGTTTTTTATGAAAAATTTTTGTTTTCTAAATGGCACGTTTTTTTCACAATGTGGCACGAATTTTTTTTTGTTCGCGGCAACGTTATTTGCAATATTTATACCTATCCAAATAAATTGTTAAATCAATAAATTAAACCAATGAATTATTAAATCGAATTAAATATTAAATGAATTATTAAAATTTTACGTAGTTGAGTAGAGTCATGGTACCAATACCATTAACGGCAACGTGTCATTAATGTTTGAGATTCAGGGTATATTAGTAGCGACCATCAAAACTTTATCCAACATTGTAATGGTCACCGTAAGCCCCCCAGCCACGCCAAGGCTTACCCCTATGGGGGGTGGGTGCTTGTTTATAGTGAGTTCCCCGTGCCCCTCACTCTTAGGGTGCTTGTTTATAGTGAGTTCCCCGTGCCTCTCACTCTTAGGGTGCTTGTTTATAGTGAGTTCCCAGTGCCATTCACTCTAGGGTGGATCTTATCCCCTATATGAAAGGAGCAAGCTGTAAGGAAATCGTCTGCCCCTCGGTCTGAATACTGGCTTATGACATTGAGAAGCTCCTCATTTGCCCGCCTATATTCAGACCTTGAATAGAGGGGCACGACTTGCCCAGCATTGATTTTGACATATATCGCCCTTACCCGACACTGCTCCAACTGGAGCGCCGCTATGAGTCGATAAATATTCGGATGCTGACATGCTACAGCGCTTTGAAATGCCTTGTGCCAATACTCTATGTTGTTATTTGTTCTTGGCAAACCCTCTGTGGTTATCTCTTTGCAATTCCACATCTCCAGTGGAAACCTAGGGTTTCTGCGTGTGCGTCCCACCCAAGTATTTTCGAAATATTGAAGAAATTGCTGATGGTGTTCAGTATCTTCAAAATCTTGGAGGAACGCATCCGCCAAGGCATTGTAGCGCTGTAGCACGTCAGCAGGCTCGCAGAAGCATAGAGCCACAAACTTACGCACAGCTAGGTGATACGCTGTATCCGAGCCATACCGACGCTCCATTCCCAGCTCCTGAACTTTTCGCCTCACTGCCTGGGCAAAATGGAAAAAACATCCATGCAAACGAGCAGCAGGGAAAACTTGTCGGAAGGCGTTTTCTTCTGCTTTCTCGAAATCTATTATTACGGTCAACGGCTGGACATTTTCCGCGCCATTGGCCGTTATAATAAATTCCAAGGCTCTTTTGTATGTCGCTTCCATTTTGTTAGGCAGGAGACAATATACATAAGGCAGCACCTTATTATGGTACGTTCCATGGATGACCCAGAGCTGGTAGAACATTTCTGGGCAAACCTTGAACGTACCATCGACATGCCAGGTTTCGGAGCTGAACAATTTGTTTACGTCGGATGGAGCACCAAAGATTATAATTCGGTGAGGATCGTCGGTCCCCGTATCCTTCAACAAAAACGGCTCTGTTGGGTTGGTTTTCGTCACCATGTGCTCTTCTTGAAGGTTAATTTGCGAACGCGTATGTGGAATCGGTAGCGAGAGATTTTGGCGTTTTCTCGTCCGCTGAACCAATTTCTCCAAAGACGCGTTCTGCGGGGACGCTTGGTATGCTGAAGAAGATGCTCCAGTCAGGGCATTACTGACGATTTCCCTAGGAGCAAGTCCGGTAGCAGCGTCACGAATTAATCGCGCCCTTATCGTCGCGACTTCAATTGCCACGGGTGAAGGAAGATGGCAATGGTCTTGTATTATACTTACAACTTCACCCGTTAGCGTACAGCGCCCCCTGCACTTGTCGCTTTTGTTAAACCTTTCGCACCTCCATACAGATTTTTCGCTGCATTGACGGTGCTTCAAATAAGCAAACCCACCGCAATGCAACTTTGACCCACCCCTTGCCGTTGCAACCAATTTGTATGACATTTTGTTTTCTTATTCCTTTTTATTTCAATTTTTTTTATTTTTTTTGTATTTTTTATTTGTATATTTTGTGTTTTATTTTTTTAATATGTTTTTGTCCTTTTTATTTAAATCTTTTTTTTAAGGCATCCTCTTCCTATGAAGCATTCGTTGAAAGTGATTACAAATCTGTCAGCGCAAAGCGTATAAGTCCAAGAGCGGATTTTAAAAAAGAAAAATAATAAAAAAAATAATGAAATTGGGGGAACTGTTTTTTCATTTTATATATTCAAGCCTCCCGTTAATGCTATGGCTTTGAAAAAATTTTTGAAGATTTCTTGAGCTTAGTTCTAGTTCTGAGCCAAATTTTGAATTTTTTGGACCTACAGTTTCCGATATATTCAAGTTTAAAAAATTTTATAAAAAACAGTTCCCCAGTTTATTTGTATATTTTCCACCTTACAAGAGAATATGAGAAAGAGATTTTTTTAAGCGCATGCTCGCTGTCGCTCTGCAATAAAATTTACTCTTGCAAAATAATTTCTTAGTATGCGTGAGCAATATTTGAGGGCCATAAAATGGATACTCCTTTTTTTAAATTGTTTTTGTAGGTATCAGTGAGTTATAATATGCAATTGTCATTCATTTTTAAAGGATTCGGTGTGTGTGATTTTTTCATGGCTTAGGTGTATGGTTTGTTTGGTTAGGACGTTAGGTTGATTGCAAATCATTTCTGTCAACTTCAAAGGTGTTTTGTGTTTGTTAATGGATGACAAAGATATAGTTATTTAGCATGAAATTAGGCAGGCACAGAGTTATAGCTGTAGTTAATATTCTAGTTTAAGTTTCCCGATTAAGTAAGTATAGGAACTTAGTTTCTCGATTGGTTGATGAGAGGGGATTCGAAAATGGCGTAGATACAGTTGAAAGTGAATATTGGCAAGTACCTATATTTGCATATATTTGTATTTGCAACATGTAGGTAAGTTACCTACCTAGATATCTATATATAGTTATTCTTATTAATTAGGTACCACCTAAGTAAATTCTTAGATAGGTACCTACCAGGTAGGTATATATGTAGGTTAGGTAACTAGACAGAAAATGCAGTTATATAGGTTTGGGTAGATAGGTTTGGGTGGGTTAATTTTAAATTTTTAGCATTTAAATGCTACCAAAAATTAATCAATAAATATATCTACCTAGCAAATCTATCAATATCAAAACGATATCTAAGTAGATAGGTAAGTACCTACCTAGATACTTAATAACCTTTTTTTGGGTTAGCAAAATGATACATGCCTAGGTATATATTGCTTGTTGTCGTTGTAAGGAATTGGAAATTTGTAAATACCATGTGCCCATTTATTCATTTTTCAAGAGGAATGATGAATGAATGAGTCTTCTCTTATTCATCGTGTTCGTGTATTCCGCTCCGAGAAATGAGAGTTAATGAGAGTTCATCGAGTTTTTTTTACCCAATAACATGACTCATGAAAGGATAATAAAGGATCGTGCTGAGATGTTGGAACCTATACTTACAGAAAAAGAATATGTGTAGGTAGGTATGTGAATGTAGCCAAATAAATAAAGTTCATTGATAGGGTTAAATGACTCTTGACAGCAATTGTTTTCGCATTGGGGGTTGGTTGGCTGAAAAATTGCAAATAACGTTCATAAACGGTACTCTCTGTATATCTTATAGGACTGTTGAAAGGCCATTTTCTTACATTGGGGGTTGGCTGAAAAATTGCAGAAAACGTTGGTAAACAGTACACTCGGGGGCACATACCTAACTATAAATATTTTTAACAGGTCCATTTAAATTATTTACCATTTTTACGCGTTTAAAACGGGATCTCCATCACTCAAAATCTGCAAAACTATCTTTATAGGTACCTATCTACCTAGGTATCGAAGAGATTTCAATTCTAACAAAAGCTATCGTGTTTACAAATTTCCAATTCCTTACAATGACAACAAGTAATATATAGGCATGCATCATTTTTCAACCCAAATAAAGCTTATAATAGGTATCTAGCTATAACTAGGTAGGCACATTTAAAAAAAAAACATCCTTCACACCACTAAATCACGAAAAAACATTATGAAAATTTGAAAGATAAGTGCATTTTCTGTCCAGTTACCTACCTACCTACCTAGTACCATTGAGTTAATCTATACTTACAAATAGATTGATCAAGATAACTCCAAACTCACCGAAGTACCTATATAGATATCGCTAAATGAGCATATCGAGTAGGTAATTATTATTGCTTTAATTCGCTGTAACGAAAAACACTGAACCCGAGATGAACAAAATTCTTCTGCATACATTTGTATTTGTTTTTGTTTATTTCTCTTGCCTTTTAACTCAAGTATAATTGCTACAAGAGTAAAAAACAAAACAAGTCGATAGTAACGAAAATTTGAAACCTACTTTTTAAAAAGATGATTTCTCTATGTGTGTAAACCCAATGGTATAACCTAAGTATACCTCCCTATGTTCCTACCTAGCTACATAGGTATAGGCGTTGGAAATAAAAATATACCTACCAACACAGCAGCAAACTATATGTAAGTATGTAGATATCTATTACCTATCTGCCAATCAACCAAAACAAACCAACCGAATTTAATCTTCACCCATATTTTATCCGCCTCCCTCTTTCATCATTAACCTATTAGGTACCTACACAATCGCTATGCATTAATGACACGTAAAAAATAAAAATCTACACACTCCAAACAAATCCATACAAAAAGAGTAGCAATTACTGTAGTAGGTATATAGGTACATACATATATAGAACGCCACTCTTGTAGATATAGAATGCCCCTCTCATCACGAAACTATGAAAAAATCCTTATACCTACCTACAACAATCTGATCTGATCCAAGAACCTTGGATTGTAAATTCCACTGTTCAAGGACTCAGGACTCCCGGATACTACCTGCTGTATGCATCTAATAAAGGTGACCCTAGATCTTGCATATTAGTAAAAAGTAGTATTAATGTATATTTACTCCCTGATTATAGCGATCGCGATGTAACCGTAGTTAGACTACAAACAAATAACGGGGCGTACTGGTTAGCATCAGCGTATCTCGGCCATGACCACCTTGGCCCTCTTCCTGGCGACAAGCTAGAGGAACTAATCAGGGAAGCAGAACGACAGAAAGTCTGCCTTATAATCGGGTGTGACGCTAATGCCCATCATACCGTCTGGGGAAGTACAGACATAAATGACAGAGGTGAGTCACTTTTTGATTTTATTCTAAGTACTAACCTTATAGTAAGTAACATTGGCAATGAACCAACATTCATTACCAAAAACCGACAAGAGGTTCTAGATATCACTCTTGTCTCCGATACGATTCATCACAAGATCAAAAACTGGAGAGTTTCTAAGGAACATTCGTTCTCTGATCACAGATACATCCAATTTTGTCTTGATGAAGAATCTAAAAAACAGCCAGCCTTCCGAAATTATCGGAAAACCAACTGGCAACTATATAGAGAAACTTTAGTAAGATTAGTTAAACCATCACTCTTAAGTATCCCTTCTAATAAAAATGATCTTGATGATAAAGTCAAAGATCTCACCCTAGCTCTCAATAAATCAATGGCCATTTCTTGTCCCCTTACTCAAATAAGAGGAAAAAAGAAACCACGTTGGTGGAACTCGGGTCTAGAACTGCTCAGGAAAAAGTGCAGACAACTTTTTAACCGAGCTAAACATTCTAGAGATAGTCTGGACTGGGAATTTTATAAAGAAACCCTAAAAATTTATAAAAAAGAATTAAGGAATAATAAAAGAACCTCCTGGAGGAACTTCTGTGGAAAAATAGAAGAAACTTGAGAAGCTTCACGATTAAGAAAAATTCTATCAAAAAATCCTACAATGCCTAGCTCCTTAAAGACAGCTAACGGCTCTTGGACCAATTCTTGCGAAGAATCGCTCACCCTGCTACTAGACACCCATTTTCCAGGTAGGTCACAAAATATAAATAGCATTGATTCATTATTATGAAGCAACACACATACAAATATTGTTGGTCTGATTTCTAAGGATAAACTGAAATGGGCTATAAACAGCTTTGATAATTACAAATCTCCCGGACCCGACGGCATAATACCTGCCGAGCTTCAATTTGCCTCCGATATCATAACACCCATCCTAGAGATCATCCTAATTGGTTGCGTAAAATTTACTTACATTCCCTCTTTATGGAGAGAGGTAAAAGTTGTCTTTATACCCAAAGCCGGTAAATGCTCCCAGGTTAACCCTAAAGATCTCAGACCAATCAGCCTATCATCGTTCCTTCTCAAAACCCTAGAGAGATTGATCGATATCCATCTGCGCAATGCTATAGATCCTAATCTGGTATCTACTGCACAACACGCTTATTGTAAAGGAAAATCGGTAGAAACGGCTTTACATACACTGGTACGAACCATCGAATACTCACTACATCATAAAGAGTACACTCTAGTTGCATTTCTCGATATTGAAGGCGCCTTCAATAATGTCAGCTATCAAGCAATCACAGCGTCACTGAAGAAACTAGATATACATGGTTCACTGAATGACCTAATTAATCTTATGTTAGAAAGTAGAATTATTAATTCATCTTTAGGTGGCACTCATGAAAGAAGATCTGTCAGCAGAGGTACACCTCAAGGCGGAGTCCTTTCCCCACTTCTATGGAACATAGTCGTAAATGAGGTGTTAAATAGCCTAGAAAAAGAAGGTTTCAAAGTGATCGCGTATGCCGACGATGTTGCCATTGCAATATCGGGAAAACATGCTCAAATTCTCGTTGAATTAATGCAAAATGCTCTAAATATTATGCTCAAATGGGCAGAAAAATGCGGACTGGGTATAAACCCAAACAAAACTGAACTTGTCCTCTTCACAAGAAAATATAAAATTCCCCAAATAAGTCCCCCATCAATTATGGGCACTCCACTAAGATTTTCAGATGAAGCTAAATATCTAGGTCTTATCCTGGACAAAAAACTACATTGGAAAGCAAATATACAGGAAAGAGTTAGGAAAGCCACAGTAGCACTCTTCTCTTGCAAAAAAGCTATCGGAAATAAATGGGGCTTATCCCCATACATAACCCACTGGCTCTACACAGCGGTCATCAGACCGATACTAACTTACGGGGTAGCAGTATGGTGGACTGCTCTTGACAAAGTTACATATCGTGACAAGTTAAGTAAAGTCGAACGGTCAGCCTGTATGTGTATTAGCGGAGCTCTCCGTTCGACACCTTCAGCTGCTCTTGACATTCTACTTTATCTCATACCCCTTGATATTTTTAGCAAACAAACGGCCGCAAGCACAGCCGTTCGTCTCAAAGCCATCTCTCAATGGACCGATAACTCAATTGGTCACTCCATTATTCTGAAAACATTTGGACCAAAATTAAGTCACTCCGACTACTCTATACCCCAGCTAGTTTTTGACAAGAATTTTCAAGTCACCATCCCACCAAGATCCACTTGGGAAAATGAGAGTTTCTTGAGAGATGAATCAGTTCATTTTTACACTGATGGCTCAAAAACTAAAGATGGGGTTGGTGGTGGCGTGTACTCAGACAGACTAAATTTAAGTCTCTCATTCCGTCTACCTGACCATTGTAGTGTGTTCCAAGCGGAAATTCTGGCGATCAAAGAGGTATTATCCTGGTTAAGGGAAAACGTGATATCTGTATCGGATATCCGTATATTTTCAGACAGTCAGGCAGCCCTTAAATCAATCAGTGCTGTTTCCACAAACTCAATAACTGCCCGCGACTGTCGATCATCTCTCATGGAGATGGCAGAACAGTTCAATATTCACCTTTTCTGGGTGCCGGGACACAGAGACATTGAGGGAAACTGCAAAGCCGATGAACTCGCCAGAAATGGAACCTTATTGCCGATTTTACCTAACAAGGTGAATATTGGTATACCTATCGCTACAAGCAAACTCATGCTAAAACTAAATGCCATAGAGAAAGCAAATTTAAGATGGACAAACACTACTACCTGCGTAGCGACAAAGCAAATCTGGCCAAAATTAGATCAGAAACGTACTAAATGTCTGCTATCTATGAGCAGATTACATCTTAGCTCCGTGATTGGTGTCATAACCGGACACTGCCTCATAGGAAGACACGCCATATGACTTGGCGTATTCTCTAATGATTTTTGCAGAAGCTGCATGGACGAGGAGGAGGAGGAGACTATCACCCATCTTCTCTGTTCATGCCCAGCTCTCTCCCAAAGACGTAAATTACACCTGGGTAATCTCTTTTTCGACGATCCAAGCGATATGTCGAACGTTGATATTCTATCTTTATACCGCTTCATAAGAAGCTCCAACTGGTTTAATTAAAGAAATACTCCCTCGCTCATTCGTGGTATCACAACAGACCTATCTGTGGTCTAAGTGTGTCAGTAGTCTTCCTGACAGCCACATAAACCTAACCTAACCTACCTACAACAATGAAAGATTCAAATTGAAATTGAAATTGAAAATTAGCTACAATAACAAAGGTACCTACCATCAAGGTCCATCTCATTCTCTCAACCATAAAACAAAAAACAAATAGATGACATAATGCCACTTAATGATTTGCGGAAGGCATATCTTAAAAAAATATCGAACGCCAGCCCGGAGGCTGGCCCAACGGTTCGTACTTATAAAATAAAACGAGATAGATTACTTTCTAAATGATACAAGTTTATTAATATGAAGTTTACTATATTTCGGTCACCAAAAGACTAACTGCCTAACCCTCCTATTCGTAGTTAGCTGCCTGGCCAATCAAACTGCTGACCAGGCTATTTCCCATATCGTTGGTCGTCGTATATCAAATATCCGTTCATGCATATGCAGTCGATGCAGTTATGCGTTCACCTATTCATAGTTAGCTGCCTGGCCAATCAAACTGCTGACCAGGCTATTTCCCATGCATCCATTTCAGTTCATCGACATGCGAACGGGATCGTCTTTCCGAGGTCAATGTCGCTGGCGTGTGTTAACTTTTCACCCTTCGAAAATCTACGTCCCGTAGATCAGTGCCGTCAGCATTTTAGGTGACCCAAGTGTCCTTCTAATTTTTGGTTGCGGTTTCTTGCGGTAATTCTATTCTTGGGAGATTTAGCTTCCTCCCGATTTTCCGCCATATGACATATGCGAAGGAGATGATTAACAGGAGTATGATGGCGTCTGAAACCGTGGATATCCGTACCTTATTTGTGAGGTTCCCAAGACGTTCTATATTTTGGAGACTGAGGCTATGGACAAACTGCAAATCTACTTTGTGTCCTTCACTTGTGATGTTCGTCATGATCGGTGGTAGAGCTTGTAAAGTAGTAACGCTTGAACTTGTAAATGTCCTGTTCTTAATATGGATGGTTTCATTATTGAATCGCACAATAAAGGTCCCCGACAGGTTTTGGTTTGAGTTTTTTGATAAAAGTTCACCATGAAAGTTTGTCAGGAAGATTGTGTCCTCTCGGATGAGTTCGATGATTTCATTGGTGTTAGTACGGTAAGTACATGCTACATGACCTCCCTTCAGTAGCTTTGCTACGCAGTGATCTTCAGGTATTTTTTCAAGGGCTTCTTCCTTGCAGACAGTAGAATTGTTTATAAAAAGACAGCTAGCCAGAATCCCGTAGGTTTCTTCCTGGTTGACTAAGACTTTGCTGAACTCGACATTCACCTGTTTCCCATTCATGATTGTAGGTCTAACAACGAGCATGTTATAATCGTCCTTTCTCACCTTCGGTATTGACAGCACATACAGGAGCATTGAATTGTTCGCATAGACTGACGGAGTTCCAAATTCGATTGCTTCAACTTCATTTTCATAAGGCAGTGTCTCAAACTCGTTTATCAGCATATTAATCTCATCGTGGTTCAGTAAGTTTGTGTTGATAATACCACTTTTTGCCATCTGACAAGCTCTTACGATTTCGTTTACCTCTTCTTTGATAAGTAGGACCTGATGAATGATGTCCTGTTCAAACTTTTGGATATCGGCCACCATTATTTCGTGATTCGAATTGTCGATGACCCAGTTGATTTTTCTTGTCATGTCTTCTATAACGTGTGAGACCTTTTCATTATGTTTGTACTGTTGGTTATTATTTTCCACAATTTCTTGTTGGCTTTGTAAGATTTTGTTCCAATCTGGCGCATCTGGATTTCCTGCAACCCATTTCAGTGCTGAGCCAATCCATTCAATGGACCTTGGATTTCGCAGTGGCTTGGCTTTCAGTAGCTGGATGCGATCCGTTATTTGAGTTAGATGAAAGCTTACCAGCTGCTTCCTGTCTAGATCCCTGAAGTTTTTCTTAATGGAGTCAGTCAGCTCATCTAGTTGACGCTCGAATTGACCCAGGTCGATGACATGGATGAGGTTAAAGTTGCCGTTGATTATCCAGGCTTTACTCTCTTTAATCGAAACAAGTGGTGATGTGTATGGAAATAGTTGTGGGCTTTGGACTCTTGTTAGACAGGTTAAGCAGGTTAGTCTGTAATTTAATCATTCGTATAAAGACATCTTAATTAAAATGTATATTATTAATGTTAATTTGGAGAAAAGATTTTTCTGTTACAAAAGTAAAAAAAGGTTTGGAATACATTTTACATATAGTTATAATTTATAATGCAATTACAATGCAAGTGAGAATATTAAGATACATAACAAGAAAGCTCTTTTTTTTATAATAAATTTGTGATTAAAATAATTTATAAAAGCATTTTGAAATACAGTATAGATGTACAATATATTTAAGGATATATTATCCTTTTTTTTTTTCTAATGATTTAGGTTTTTAATGTGGGTTTTATGTACCCTTCTGCCAGTTGATGTTGTGACAGTTACTTTATTATTCTTTGCCACTATTTCCTTTCTATTATACCTGTCCACTGCTATGCTAATTAATTCTTTCAGCCGAAGGTCTTTATGCTCTTGCTTGAGGCATCGGAAGATTTCTAATATTGTCGAATGAAATCTTTCGACTTGACCATTGACTTCAGATCGGCGCACTGGTGTGTTATATAATACCATAACGAGGACGTTTGATATAGTCAACCTGCCTCGTTTGCACTGAACCCAGCTCCATTTTTTCATGGGGCTTGGGAGCAGCCGGCCTTGGTGGAGGATTATCGTTTCTATAATTTTGGGAAGAGCCAGGATGAATAAACTTTCTTGGCAGCACATTGGGCTTGAAATTGTTTGATCTGAAAGACTGATTTACTGGAGCCGTTATTGTGTTAGGAGCCTTGGAGTTGTGTATTGTATTGCTCCTGAAGTTAAGATTTTGAATTTCTAGACAAGCCGTGTAGGCTTCGGGTAAGGTCTTGGGTTTTTGTATGATCAGCATACGAGAAATGTCCCCAGACAACCCACGCACAAAAACATCTAACGCACGATTGCGATAAGTTTCAATCAGTGCGTTCACAGTCTCCTGTGAATAGGTCTCGGTCTTAATCTTATTTATAATAAGAGAAAATTGATGGTTTACGGTTGCGTAAAACTCATCGATCTTTGTCCCCTTCTGGGACAGCTGACCCAATTGGTGCTCAAGGGTCCGTATATCCCTTTTATCCGCATAGTGCAGAGATAAGCATCTTTTGATGGCGTTCTAGTCGTCTTCGAAGATATTATACGAGATCAACGCCGTATCCGCATTCCCACGGATCTTTTGTCTGACATGCTGTAAAATTGCTCTATATATTGGCTTACCTCTGACGATTTTGAAGTCTTTCAAAATCGACTCCACGTTGTGAATCCATGACACATATTGTGTCGGATTCCCATCGAACACTTGCAGTTCTCTTACATTGTCCGGAAGCTTACTGATTTCCTTGAGTTCCGCCTCATTTTTAGGAGATACTAAAGGAGCTTCAGATGGACTAACACTAGAACCAGATGCACTTTCACTGACACTAGCACTAGCAGAATTTTGTTCGAGCACCACCAGCCTATTTTCGACTTTTTTAATTTGCTCGTATAATCGATTAAATCCGCCGGTCAAATCTTGTATGGATTTTTCTATCTCATCCATTATTTAATTTCTTTTAATTATTATTTTTTTGAACTTATTAACTTTTATAAATTTTTGCGATTTCTTTTTTTTTTGCACAAAATTTCAACAATACAACTTAATAAAGAAAAGATTTATTCTTGATAGTTTTCTTAAACTATTTTTTTCACAATTTCACAAATATTACAATTATTGTTTTCTTTGAATTATAAATTTCTGCGATTTCTTTTTTTGCACAAAATTTCAACAATACAACTTAATAAAGAAAAGATTTATTCTTGATAGTTTTCTTAAACTATTTTTTTCACAATTTCACAAATATTACAATTATTATTTTCTTTGAATTGCTGCACCAGCATAAAGTTTTTTCTTTTTTTTACTTAACGTATTTTCAAGTTGCTCACTCACAATTTAAGCATCATTGTTCTTAATTTAAGTATTCTTTTTTGATAGTTCAGTTTTCCAATCGTATCTGCGTATTGCAAAAGTAATTAATTTCTTTTTTATTTTAATCGCGATGGTTCTCAAACGGAAACCGGCGTGCGTGGGAGGTGTCGTGTTAATCCCGTTTAGTTGCAAGCAACCTACTAATGGCACGATCGACCATCACCGTCGTATCCTTTAGCCTATCAGGATATCCACATGTTCCCATGTGTATGCGGAATTTCGTGACATTGGCCTCAAAATGGTCAACTGTGTTCCCATGTGAACAGCGACTTGCACTCCTTAAGGAGCGTATTGGGCTTGTCAACAATCCTTAGGCAAAAAGGATACCGTTTTGCAGCCAGTCCCTGCTCGGGCGCCACTTAATGATTTGCGGAAGGCATATCTTAAAAAAATATCGAACGCCAGCCCGGAGGCTGGCCCAACGGTTCGTACTTATAAAATAAAACGAGATAGATTACTTTCTAAATGATACAGGTTTATTAATATGAAGTTTACTATATTGCGGTCACCAAAAGACTAACTGCCTAACCCTCCTATTCGTAGTTAGCTGCCTGGCCAATCAAACTGCTGACCAGGCTATTTCCCATATCGTTGGTCGTCGTATATCAAATATCCGTTCATGCATATGCAGTCGATGCAGTTATGCGTTCACCTATTCATAGTTAGCTGCCTGGCCAATCAAACTGCTGACCAGGCTATTTCCCATGCATCCATTTCAGTTCATCGACATGCGAACGGGATCGTCTTTCCGAGGCCAATGTCGCTGGCGTGTGTTAACTTGCCTTCCGAGTTGGCAGCAAAAATTACAATCAACAAAATCAAACCAATCGAAATAAAATATTCGGACGAATTTTTCCAGCCTCTTCTATTAACCTAATAATATTAATTATTCTATGCCTAATAGGAACCTATACTACACAATCCCAGTATATCATTAAATTGAAACTATTTACCTAATAAAGTCACACTCCAAACTACGATATTCACTTTTAACTCTACGCCATTTTCTAATCCCCCTCTCATCAACCAATCAAGGAACTTAGTTCCTATGCTTACTTACAACCTACAAGAAACCACCTAATTTCATGGTAAATATATTTCTGTTAACCATGGTAACTGCCCACATACAACATAATAATACTATTGTGAATGTTCGATGCAGCATTATGTCTGATAGCTCCAACCAAAACTTTTAGCTACCTATAAACGATTTAAATTATAAATCAACTCTAAAAAGCCAGATTTTTCCAGTTTCATTTTCCTGAGCTAGATACACTACCTACTGCTTATGCTACATTTAATATTTTATGCAAGAAATGCATTTATTTATTTTCGCGATGAAATTTAACTTTTCGTAGGTAGGTAGATACGGAAAATCTATCAGGAAAATAATTAAAATGAATTTCTCACAAAAAATATTAAATAAACCTACCTAGCATTATTGTTCCAAATAACATCAAAACATATTTTATTATCGATTTAAGAAATTGATTATTGATTTTTTAAAACCCCTAAAAAAATGAAGAAAACACTCATAAAATGAAGTGCATTTTCTTCGCAAGTTACCTAGTCAGAAAGACATTTAATTTTATTTATTGAACACCGAAATACCTATTTTTATCTTTAATAAGAATAACGAAAGAGGAAACGATACGTATCCACCCATACCTACGTATTGCACGTAAAATAATCTACCAACCCTGTCCATTTGTTGACCATTCATTGAATAGGTACCTTCTTCTTCTTCATGCCTTCACTATTTTTTATTCATAATACCTACCAAAAAACTATGTCCCTTGTCCCCAATTACCTCACCACCATTTTGTTTCAATCTTTATTTTGTTTTCCAAATATATAATTATTTCATTGAGCCCAATCAACGCAATAAGCTCTAAGATACCATATACATAAGCACACAAATTCATCAGCTTGACTGTTTTTCATCCGATCATCCCACAAATTCATCAGCTTGACTGTTGTTCATCCGATCATCCCCATATTGGGTCCAAATGTCCAGGACAATCATGACCCTTGTGTTTAACTGTATGGGGAGCTTGTGGCTGGGTAAAACGTGTATGGGTATGATCTGTATTGGTATGAAGTGCGATGACACGAGTTAATTAATCAATTTGTAATTTAGCTCCTTTCAAATAAATTTTTACAGTGGGATTGAGTTCAATAAGTTTCTCTTTAATTTCATTCAGTGCTTTCCTTTTGTTCCGGTAAATAAGAGATTGTTCTCTAAAGGCAATTTATTAGAAACGAAAAACGTCTTCTCTGTAATACCAACGTGAAACAAGAGTACGATGCTGTATTATCGAAATACATTGATCTAAGTCACATGAAGCCAGGCGCTCAAAGTGAAGAGAATGAAACTTTTTCACGCAAAGTGAACTCTTACTTAATGCTCCATCATGCGGTCATAAAACCAGATAGCCTCACAAAAAAGGTACGTGTGGTGTTAAATGCCTTTTGCTTCTTCAAATGGGAAGAGCTTAAATGAAGTATTGTGCCCGGGTCCAGCTTTGCAGACAGATATGACCCTCTTAGTCTAGGCGCGCACTTGCGATTATTTGTAATTGCGATTGAAAAATCGTGATCGCAAGAAAATATGCACAGGGGCACACTTGTTTTAAGGTAGCTATCATTACGATTGTTCCGCCAAAAACTTTAAATGTTATACCTTAAATATTCATTTTAAGTAAAATGTTATGTTTGAATGAGATCAGTTCAGCCGTTGATTGACAAATAAGTAAAAAACTTTAATAACAAATCTTCGATAGGTGCATTTTTAGACAAAAATTTGGAGGGTCTTATATTGATTATTTTTCTATTCTGTTACCCAGACAACATCCAATACTTTTTTATTTTGTTTTGCTTTTACCGCAAGAATAGAGCAAAAAGAACTCAACTCTTCTTTGTGCAACCAATCTTTGTACTGAAACGATCCTCACGTCAGTCTGCCAATCATCGAAACCAAGTCATAAGTCAGGGTCATCTCAAAAGGAATTAAAACCATAACAACAACTAAAGGATACAATGAGAAGTACTTTTTTTTCTGATAAAAAATCGCAAATAAATTATAGAACATGTTTCATTTTTGTCTATAACAACGATTTTCTAGTCGCAGGTGCGCAGATTATATTTATTCGTCACGATAAAAAGTTATTTCAAAAAAATATATTTTTAAATATAAACTTTATTTTTCACTTAACAAATTAAATATTTTTAGACAATAGTTCTTACATAGTTTCTTACATACTACTCGGCAACTACTCGAAACTCCTTCTGCGTTGTGTCTATTTATATTCTTGTCCTGATAAGTTAGTTTTCTTGTCTTCAGGGTTTTTGGTTGTGTTGATTAATAACTTTTTGCATCTTACTTTGTATTTATCATCTTGTTTGGTTGATCATAAAATATCTGTTTGTTATCTTTTTACCCGTGGTAGTCTTTATTATAGGATGCTTGTTTATTTGGATGCTTGTAGATTAGTACATAAGCGATCCTATTTATTTTATTGTTTCCTCTTATTTCTGTTTGAGGTACAGTTGAGTGTTTATAACTTTATTTGGATGCTTATTTATTTGGATCCTATTTATTTTATTGTTTCCTCTTATTTCTGGTTCAGGTACAGTTGAGTGTTTATAACTCGCACGAATTAAAACATTTGTTTTGTACTTTTAAAATGAAAAGAATATTTTTCTGAACTATGTCCTTTTTTTCTAATATTTTATATTAATCTTAAAAGGAGCTTAAGGCTACTATATAGTTACTTTAAGACTGCCTTATCTTTCTACAAGGAGATCAAAGCATACAATCATCTTGCTTGATAATGAAGAAGAGATAATATTATCTATGCAACATTGTATACAAACAATATTATCTCTGTTACATAAATGGTGTAGCGTTAGTTGATAATATCGGTTTTTCTTCAAAAGGAATAATTAGTTTTTTTTAAAGTATCTATTTTATCGAATTTGTAAATTGTATCTTCTTTAATTATTTGATCGATGTAAAACTCTTAATTATGATTTCTTAATATAACTTCTTTAATTTGCTTATGCATGTTTTTGTATATTTTATCGTCTAGATTTATAGTATTTTCATAAGTAACAAAGTTTATACCATTAATTGTTTGATTATCTAACTTATGCTTACCGTTTAATAACATAACTACGGATTAAATTTCTAAGTCGTAATCGTATTCTTATTTAATGTTACATTTTGAAGTAATATTCTTTAAAAGTGGAATAAGATAATTTTCTTCTTCAAAGTGAATTTCACAAATGTTATTACTTAGATGATTTTGACAAGTTTTTGTTCTTATATAAGTTTGGTTACATAAGGCAATTGTTTTATCTGTAATGATTTTTCCTTGTTTTGAACTTAAAGGTGTTGCTTTATATAATTTACATGATTTAATTTGAATTGGATATTGTGTTGAAGAATTCATCAGTTCTAGCTAGTAATATAAAGTACTCAAGTATATTTATTATGGGTACTTGAATTGGCGCAGGGCCAGAAGTCCACGGGCCAAAAGTCCATAATGGACTTCTGACCCACTAGGGTGGGTCAGAAGTCCGCAAATACATTATGGACTTATGACCCACCATGGTGGGTCTAAAGTACACAAGAAATTCCTGTGAACTTTTGGCCCATCGATTATGGACTTTTGACCCACTGAGGTGAGCCAATAGTCCATAATGGTGTACAAGTAGAGCTCTCAATTTATTTATTTTTTCGACTTAAATGACTTTTGCTACTCCATTTTCATGGCAACGAAAATGTGTGAGGAAATTCAACTCTTGTCTGAATCTGAGAGGAACTATTTTATTGATGGCACCTTCAGCGTTCTTCCATCAGGCGAATTGAAGCAATTAGTGATTATTTGTGTAGCACATTCAGAGCACGTAAGTACCTACTTAGTATTTGTTGTTTACAATTACTTTTCCCAATTGCAATGAGGTATTTTGAATTTGATTTTTGAATTGATTAGTGTAGTAATCAATTAATATAATCAATTAAAAAATCGCGCGATTTTTTAATTGATTATATTAATTGATTACTACACTAATCAATTAAAAAATCAAATTCAAAATACCTCATTGCAATTTGGAAAAGTAATTGTAAACAACAAATACTAAGTAGGTACTTACGTTCTCTGAATGTGCTACACAAATAATCACTAATTGCTTCCATTCGCCTGCTGGAGGTAGGTAGGTAAGATGGCGGTTTCACAGAACAACTGTTCCGAAGAAACCCAATTAGCGCGGAAAAGCGCCATTTTGATACCATAACTCGTTTGACCTAATTTTTTATGATATAGTGGTAGTGACTGTTAAGCTGAGGGGACTAGTTTTTGGTCTGTGCCCGCAGTCACAAGGGAAGAACATAGCTCACACTGTGTGCTGGGTGGTTCCATTTGGACTGAGAGACGACCAATTAACTTTACACCAGATCTATATGAGGCTAGGCCCGTTCAAAGGCGGTACACCTGCCAGGTGTAAATCCGTGTTTTGATGCTTTCGCCGCAAGATAGAGTAAGTGCTAGTCCGGAAAGCTATTCCTAAAGGTAAGTTCCAGAAACTTAAAAGGTGAAAGTTGAAATGGAAAGTGAGTGAGTGCTTTGAAAAGCTAAGGGGACCAGTTTTTGATCTGTGCCCGCAGTCCCAAAGGAAGAAATTAGCTCACACTGTGTGCTTGGTGGTTCCATCCGGACTGAGAGCCTGCCCAATAACTTTACACTAAATCTATGTGAGGCTAATCCCGTTCAAAGACAGTTTATACCTACCAGGTATTAATCAGTACTCTGATGCTATTGCCAAAGATAGAGTAAGTGCTAGTCCGAATAGCCAGTCCTAAACGGAAGTTCCAAAAACTTCCAAGGTGAAAGTTGAAATAGAGATATTGCTTGGTTTGTTAAAGCCAACTGGTGCTGTTGAGAAAAGCGGTAAAATCATTTATTCTTTTGTTCGACAGCACGTTTAGGTTGTCGAGAAACAGGCTACCAAATGCCTGGAAGCGAGATCTAGCCAGGGCCGGACAGTGGCAGAGGAAATGCTCAATAGTTTACTTCTCCAGCGGATTTCTACAACTACGGCAGTAGCTGTTAAAAGGTATGCGCAGTTTAGCTGCGTGTTTGCCTTTTGGCCAATGGCCAGTGACGATTGCAACGACCCTGGCCGTGTCTATTCTGTTTCGTTTTATTAAATCATTCGATCTGTTTTTGTCAAAGGTTGGCCATATCTTTCTAGTTATTTTACAGGTTGCCAAACCTTGCCACCTTGCATTTATGAACTATCTTTGAAGACACCAGGCAGCTGTTAATTGCCTTAATTGCAGCTTTGCTATCTATACAAATGGCTACATTGTGAATATTATGGTTAGATATTGTGTTTTGTTTGAGTATCCTACAGGCTTCCTTAATAGCAAGCACTTCAGCTTGAAATATGCTGGCAGCGGGCAGGCGGAACGATTGACTAATTTTAAGTTTGTCGGAGTAAACACCCGCCCCAACTCCGTCAACCATCTTTGAGCCGTCAGTGAAAATTGTGGTGTCATATTCATTTGTCACCGTATCGTTTTTCCATTCGTCTCTAGTAGGAAAAAGTACATTGAAACTTTTATCAAAGTCAAGACAAGGGTATTGGTAGTCAATATTGACTGAGCGAAGATCTATTGGCAACAGTTTTAAAATTTGTCCATGACCATAGGGTCTTTCTTCTTTAAGCCTGGTTGCACTGCAGAATACCATGTATTTGATATGAAGGTCTAGTGGCTAAAGATTAAGAATAACGCTTAAGGCATCGGTTGGGCAAGATCTAATTGCACCTGTGGAACCTATGCTGGCTGTTCTTTGAATCTTTTTCAGTTTGTCTATATTATATTTTTTACTTAGGGCTGGCCACCATACGATCGATCCGTATGTTAGAAATAGACGAACTACAGCTGTGTAAGTCTATAATATCATTTAAGGCTTCAGACCCCATTTTTTCCCGAAAGTTTTACTACATGCATAGAAAGGCTATACTTGCTTTCTTCACACGTTCTTCGATATTGATTTTCCAGCTAAGCTTATAGTCCAGAATTACTCCTAGGTATTTAGCTTTTGTTGATAGAGAAAGAGTGTGACCGTTCAACTGGGGTAGGGTGAAGGGGGAATTTTAGTCCTAGTGGTGAAGAGCATCAATTCGGTTTTATTTGGATTGACACCTAGTCCACAACTAGTAGCCCAGATGTCAACTCTTTTCAAGGCAGTTTCCATGATATCACTTATCACTGTAGGAAACGCCCCTGATGTCATAACCACCAGGTCATCCGCATACGCCACCGCCTTTAAGGGGGATAGAACTCCTCCCTGAGGTGTACCCCTATCTACGAGTTTAATAATGTGGTCATTACCGAACGTTGCTTGAATTATTCTTGATCTTAACATGGATAAAATCCATTTTGTAATGTAAGCATCGACGCCGAACTTGTCAAGAGATCCCTGAATCGAATTAGCAAGAACGTTATTGAAAGCTCCCTCGACGTCAAGGAAGGTTGCAAGGGTATATTCTTTATATTGAATTGTTTTTTTAATGGTGCGCACCACCTCGTGAAGAGCCGTTTCCGTGGACCTTCCCTTAAGGTAAGCGTGCTGTGATTTGGAAAGAGGATTTCTATCTAAAATCCCTCTAATGTATATGTCAATTATTCTTTCCAGTGTTTTCATGACGAAGGAAGTGAGGCTGATGGGCCTAAAATATTTTGGGGCTTCGTGTCCCCGTCTCTTCACCTTCGGAATGAAAATAACTTTAACTTGTCTCCACGACTTGGGGACGTAGTCAAACCGGAAGCAATTTGTGAAGAATACTTCTAACCAGGGTACAGCTGTGTTATGCAACTTCTGAAGCATTATGGGAATAATGCCATCTACACCTGGAGATTTGTATGGGGAGAAGCTATTGATAGACCAGGAAATCTTTTCCTTGGTTATAATACCATGAATATTTTCTAAGTGTTCTGACTGAGCACTAAGGGCATTGTCTGTTACTAGGCTGTAATCCTTACAGCCTGGGAAATGGGTTGTCATTAAAGCCTCTAGAGATTCGGCTGAATCCACTGTCCAAGTACCATCCTCCTTTTTGAGGAGAGATGGACATGAGTGTTGTTTTGACAGTATTTTGCCTAGCCTAGCAGAGTCTTTTATATTTTCAATTGATTCACAGTATTCTTTCCAAGCCATCCTTTTGGTTGAGGATACCGCTTTTTTTGTTATTTTTAAGGCAGTCCTCGTACGGTTGCCATTGTTTGCTAACGTAGCAGATATTGAAGGTCTTTCTTGTAATCTTCCTAAGATTTGAGAGATCTTCATTCCACCATGGAGGGAAAGTTTTTTTTACTGTACCTAACTGGACAGGAAGCTTTGAATGCTACATTCAGAGCCGTTTCAAAAGTGCTTACTTTCGCCTCCAGTTCTTCTACGGAATCTAAAACAAGATTCGGTACAGTTCTTAATTTGGAGTTTATGACTTGACTGAATTTGTTCCAGTCGGTTTTTTTGGGGTTTCTTAACGGGACAGGGGGCTAAGTGTTAAGACCTAATTCGTAAAGTATATACCTGTGATCGGAGAATGATCTCAGTGTAGATACTTTCCAGTTTTCCAACCTGACCTGTTCATTATTGTTTGTTAGTGTAACGTCTAGCACATCTTCCCACCCTTCAAACGTATCCGTACTCGGGAAAATGAAGGTGGAGATATTGCCTCTGTTACAAAGAGACATGTTGTTAGAAATAATGAAATCAAATAAAGACTCACCTCTTTCGTTGATTTCGGAACTGCCCCATACCGTGTGCCTAGCATTGGCATCACAACCCAGTATGAGGTTGGCATTGTTGATCTTATGGACCAGTGTGGCAACTTCATCGGGTGGTGCAATACGATCGTGGGCCATATACGCCGATCCTACATATAGTCCACCTACACCTTCTGTTTCCAGCACTTTTTTAGTGCTTCAGATTAATCTGCGTGAATTTCAGCATTTTGGGTTGTAGTTGCGGCCACACTCAAAGGTTCCAACGTCACGTTGGATGTTTCGACAACTCCTGTGTCGTCCCCTTGAGGTGGCAAGATCCTCACTTTGGCTTCCCTGATGCCAAAATTTAGTCGGTGAGAATTTACAATCGATAACCTTCCTGCCTCATCAATCAAGAGCAGGAAGGACATCGTTGTTTTGTTGGCATTGGCCCCTTCGGCTTTAATGACGACCCAGTCGTCCATAGCAACCCCCGGGTTTTGGCATTTTAGGACTTTGAGAAAGCTCTCACCATCCAACTTTTCCATATACGGTATCCAAATGCGAGCCTTTGGTCGTCTGGGAATGTCCCTGGCTTCGATTAGCTTGAGCTTCATGCCTTTCCATGCATCACTAATCTTAGTGACGCAATTGCCAAGGAATTCCTTCGACAACTGATCCTTGCACTTGATCACCCTATATCCTCCTACCGTCTCAGCAGAGCTGAAGTATGGAGAGGGCCCTCCCTTACCCTCTTGGATATGTTCCACCACCATACCCTGCAGTCGAGCCTCAATAGCGTTCCACGCTTCGAGGACTGGTTTCCCTGTAGAGGAAAACTCGTCCGTCAGCGCAACTTGAAGGTCATCCCTGACGATCTCACTCAAAGTTTTCGCCACTGGCTGACTGATGGAAGAACGCTGAAGGTGCCATCAATAAAATAATTCCTCTCAAATTCAGACAAGAGTTGTATTTCCTCACACATTTTCATTGCCATGAAAATGGAGTAGCATAAGTCTGTTTCCAGAACACTGCCTTTGTAAAATGTGTTATTATATAATTTATGTTAATTAATTTTGTTATTTTCTTTAAAAATAAATAGGTATCTATGATTTCATAATTGTTTTAGTTTTATTGTGGACTTGTGACCCATTTCTCCTTTAAAGTTATGAACTTGTGGCCCACTTTCTTGTGCAACCACCCAGGTGGGTCAGAAGTCCATAATGTATTTGTGGACTTCTGACCCACCCTAGTGGGTCAGAAGTCCATTATGGACTTTTGGCCCGTGGACTTCTGGCCCCGCGCCACTTGAATTATTTCATGTTGAATAATATTTGCAAGGTCTTCTAAGTCTAGGCTTTCAGATGAATATTCATTATTTTTTGCTGCAGTAATAGTTCGGGTCAATAATAATAATTGTTCGTGCAGTTGTTCTATTATTAAATGTTCTCGAAGGCTCTGACCTTCAAATTGTTGCAATTTTTTTTTTCAAATCTAGAAATTATAGTTTTTGGTTTATCATTGTTTTCTACAAGATTATTTATACTCGTTTCAATGTTAACTAAGTCATCATGGTATGGATTACCAAACACATATTTGAAAGCTATTCCTAAAAAGTTAATAGATCTAGTATGCCTAGTATGCTCTTGTGATTGGTCTGCTAGATTCTTGATTTTACTTAACCAATTTTGTTCTTCTTGTGTAGGTTGATGTGTACTAATTATGATATTTACGTAAGGTTTAAATATTGAAGTCAGGTTGGTTGCATGTAACAAATAAGTTTGTTCTTTAAATAGATATACGTCATCTGTATAAGTATAAACTTCTTGTTGAGTAGCTCAGTTATATGAGTGTTTCCTTGCCCTTCTTGATTCTGTACAATTCCTAGTAATGTTAAAAATATTATTATTCTCGTCATCTGAAAAGTGATAATTTTTTATGTTATCCTTGTGAATTTGTATTCCTTTTTTAGAGACTATAGTGTCTCCTTTATCTTCTTCTACTATTCTTGTTATGTATCTGGCGTTAGATTTCTTTCTAAGACCTGTGATTCTTACCATTATCTTATCTCCTTTTTT
Source organism: Baccha elongata (assembly GCA_951217065.1). Taxonomy (NCBI): domain Eukaryota; kingdom Metazoa; phylum Arthropoda; class Insecta; order Diptera; family Syrphidae; genus Baccha; species Baccha elongata. Next base: position 543,120 of record CATNUY010000365.1, read on the forward strand.
ACACTCTCTGTGTTGAGTTCCTTTATTTAAACGTTCGAACACTTTTTTAATGCTGAGTTTAGTTTAGTTTATTATTTCACTATTGCTATATTTATATTGGTTAAAGTAAATGGGGCATAGACACTGTCTTAGCTGTTTTTAGAGAAAACTCGAGTTTATCATATCTAAATTACATTGCTTAAACCCAGACTAAGCAAAACTGTAGTCTAAAAACAACTTTGAATATGCCCCAAAGTGTCTAGGTTTCAAACCTGTAATTGAGTGTATAGAATTATTTAACTCACTGTTCTAAATATTTCCTCGATGTGTCTTGTTTTATTCTGAAATGTGAATATTCTAGACAGTTCAGTTATTGTACCGTTTGACTGGACCGTTTGCTGTCGATCTGTATAGTGGAGTTTCTACTTTAGTTATGTTGTATTTCAAACACATTTGGTTCGCCATTTCTGTTTTGAAGCCCTTCTCGTTATCTGTCATGAGTCGTTCACATTTTGGGAAAAAAATAGATAAGACCTCTTCCATAACGTCATACAGTCTGTTTCGAGTTTCGATATCCTGAAGGATTATATATTTAGAATACTTATCTACTGTTACAAGGAAAGTATACTTGTAGTTGAAGTATATGTCCATATGAACATGTGTTGATATTTCTGAATTATTCAGAGGTTCTCTGATAGGATTTATTTCATATTTTCCAAATAGACATGCTATGCATTTTTTGTTAAAACTCTTTGCTTGTTTATTTATATCGGGCCAATAATATTTCTCCGAGATTTCTTGTATCTTGTTACGTAATCCTCGATGTGCTCTTTCAAGAGTGTTCTTTACAAGTTTTAATTGTTCTTTCAAATTTGTCACGTCTTGAAGTTTCCTTGTTGTGAATATAAATCTAACTAGTGAAAATTCCTTTTTTATGTTTTCACCATATTTGTATATGTTTTCAAATTGTGTATGTAAAGCTATAATCTTCTGGGGTCTTAGTAAAGAGTCTTTGTCCTTAAACTTTATTAGGAGTCTTATGTTGTTACTAAAATAGATTTGTGTTTCGATATTATTTGTTACATCTTCAATAAGGTCGAATTGTGCAGCGTATGTATTAAAAGGCTGATTCACAGTTTTTATTATTTAATTTGAAAAACTTTCAGCTGAATGTGCTGTTTCTATGGTAGAAGTACTTATGCGTTGACGTGATAATGCATCAGCTACTAGATTTAGGTTTCCTGGTTTATAAACTAATTTTGTTCAGAAGTCTTCTATGATTCCCTTCCAGCGTTTCAGCTTTGTGTTGGGATTCTTTTCTGATACAGAATATATGTATAAGGCTCTGGTGATCGGTATATATGGTTAAATCTGTTATACCATATACATATGTAGTTTCTGAGTTTTTGTAAGGACCATATGAACGCTAATAGCTCTTTCTCGTTTGTGCTATAGTTCTCTTCTGTCTTACTCAGTGTACTTGACAAGAAGTGTATAGGTTGCTTATTCTGACTTAGTACGGCTCCAATAGCTACGTTGGATGCATCAGTAGTAATTTCGAATGGTTTACTATAGTGCGGTTAAAAAAGTTTGACTTGTTCTTTAAAATAATTTTTAAAATTCTAACCGCTTCTAATGCTGAGTCATTCAGATTTACCTTAATATTTTTACTTTGTTTTTTGTTTGCTTTACCGTTATCTCTTCGTAAATATAATTTCAGGGGCTTGGCTATGCATGCGTATTCTTTTATAAACTTACGATAGTAACCTGTAAGACCTAAAAATCCTCTCAAATCCTTTACCGTTTATGGGGCTGGAAATTTTTCTATAGCTGCTATTTTCTCTGGGTTCGTAGTGATTCTACCATGTCTGATTATGGGACTTAAGTATTCTACTTCTTTTTGAAAAAACTTACTTTTCTCATCAGATGTTTTTAACGTGGCTTTATTGAGTACGTCGAATATTTGATTTATGTGCTACTTGATTTATGTGGTACTTGATTTATGTGCTTCCTCAGATGAAGAATATAGAAAATGAAAAATGTCGTTCACGCATCTCTGAAATATGCTTGGTGCGTTTTTGAGCCCGAAAAGCATTCGTTTAAAATATATATATATAATATATATAAAATATATATATAAAATAGCAAAAGCTGTTTTTTCTTTATCTTCTGCTTTGATATTAATTTGGTGGAAACCTGATTCCAAATCTAACGTTGTAAAGTACTTGGCTTTACCTAAATTTTGAATAGTCATGTTGACATCCGAAATGGGGTATATGTCTGTTACAGTATGAGCGTTTAGTTTTGGGAAATCGACAACCAATCGCCTTTTTGGTTTTCCTTTTTCGTCCAAACCTTTCCTAGGTACTGTCCAGTGTCCATATGGGACTGTTATAAGGGCTATGGCTTTTTTCTATTATATCGTCATGTAAGAGTTTCTGTATTTCTTTGTTGAAGAATTCGTTATAAGCTATGGGATATGGATATTGTTTAACATAAACCGGATTATCATTGGTCGTCCTAATGCTTTCTTCTATAGTATCTGTTAAAGGTATCGGTCCTATGCTGTTATTAGTCTTCATCAGTCTATCTATGTCTGCTTTATAAATAATATTTTCCCCAATTATGTCATTAATTTTCTGAATAGACTCGACACTGCTTATGGTGGTTAGAGTCATATTCCTGAATATTATTTCCGCGTTAAAAAACTTAAGTCCTTCATATCCCAATATCATATCAAAAGACTGAATATCCTCTAATTCAGAAAATTTAATATTTTTCTTTAGTATGTTAACTACTTTCTTAGTATCTACCAACTCATCTACACCTGCAGCATCTAGACTGTATAAAGCTTAAGCAAAAACAACAACTTTAACATCAGTAGCGCTTAAAAACCAAGATGGTAGCTTCACTGAAAATGAAGAACATAAAGTAAATCTGCTCTTAAAAACCCATTTCCCTGGGAGCATATTATCACAGAATAAAAATCTAGAGAGACAACCAGAGTAGACTGGAAAATGGCCACATTGATCTGTACGGGAAAAAGAATTGAATGGGCTATTAGTACCTTTCAACCTTTTAAGTCACCTGGAGTGGATGGCATTTTTCCAGCTTTACTGCAAAAAGGGAAGAAAGAATTACTTCCACATATCATGAGCATCTTTCGAAGTAGCGTTGCAATTGGGTATATACCAAGCATTTGGAAAAGAGCTAAAGTCATCTTTATTCCGAAAATTGGGAAGAAAGATACAACACATCCGAAGTCATTCAGGCCTATAAGTCTAACATCTTTCCTACTGAAAACTTTGGAAAAAATAATATATAGCTTCATAAGATTTGAAGTATTAATACATATGCCTTTAAACCACCGCCAGCATGCGGTGTGATTAAAAACAGAATCATAACAGAAGAGGAGTCCAAAAGAAACATTATCTGGAACGGACTTCCTAAGCTAAGACAGGCCAAAATGCTACCTGGGAACTACAACCAAGCAAGATTCAAAGACTGCATTGGCTTAAGTAGAAATAATCTAAGAATTATCACGGGCTTCCTCACAGGCCACTGCAAACTCAGAAGACACATGAGTATAATCGGTATAACAAACAGATTCTGTAATGAACATGAGTTAACTCCAGACCATCTAATTGGAAAATGTGGGGCACTATTACAAAAAAGACTCACACATCTGGGGCGTTACCAGATAGAAGAGAGCGAACTACCCTCTCTGAAGATACTCCAATTACTAAAATTCATCAAGGCCATAGGACTTGAAGAAGAGCTGTAGTATGAGAATTCTCATCCGGCTCTAGATGGGGGCACAATAGACCTTAAAGTCGCAGTGTATCTAACCCCACAATTAATGCATTCATTCATAGTATCTACCATGGAATAACCATGCATTGTTTTTATTTTTATAGATTTAATTTTAATTTTTTCAATAGAATCGCATTTTCTACAAATGAAATTATGGGTTGCTCCGATATCAATAAGAATTTTATAAATTTTCTTATAAAAAGTACTTGTTAAATTTAAGCAGGGCAACCCGTTTTTTTTTTTTTTTTTTTTTTTTTTTTTGAAATTCATTTTTATTTTCCATTTAACTTATAACTAACTTAAATGCTAGACAAAAACCTTAAAAACTAGCTTACAGAATAACTTAACTAACTTACTGGCCCCATACGGGCGCTCTAAATTATACTATAGCTATATATAAAAAATGCCTTTGGGCGTAAAAACTAACTTAAATTAAAATTCAAAATTACTTAAAACTAAACGAGAAAATTTTTTAAAAACTCGTTTTTCAAGACATCATTTATTTTATATAAAAACTTAAAACTATCCTGTACCTAAATACAACTAAATTAACCTAAATAAAATAAAAATATACGTAAATATACGTAAATAACTTAAAACTACTTAAAAATACTTAAAATAACTTAAAACTAGAACAGCCAGCAGCATTTTTTTTTTTTTTTTTTTTTTTTGGCGCAGCAGCCAATGCATATGTGCACACGCTTATAAATATATATATATTTATATATATATATTTAAAAGCGCCAGATGCACATACACACAAACAAATGCCATTTATTTTTTTTTTATATATTTTTTTTGGTGCCACCACTGTCCTACATAAAATAAACCTATTAATACTTAAAAATACGCAGGTCGGCCAAGACAACAACTATGACTAACCATCAATATCAAGGTGGTCACCCAACCACCAGTATTTTTGAACTTGCTTACAAAAGTCCCTTTTGTCCCGAAGGGGCACAGCTCTACTGAACCGCAGACGCTCTGCTCCGTTCCCAGAGCCGACGTCTCGACCATACAGGATTCGCCGATCCACAGTTCTACGGCGGACGTGGTAGATTAACGGAACCGCCAATCTATCCTGTATCAGCCCCCGACTGTCTAAATAGAGGAATGTCTCGGGCGGGATGAAACCGTTAAGACAAACGCTCTCACTATATTCTTCGTTGGGTAATAAGCCCCGAAAATAAGTCCATTGGCTGAGGTCATCGCTCTTGCAATGTGACCCCGAATCAGCTTAATTAAAAAGTTATCTATCCTGTTTATATTGACCCCGTTGTATAAGACCTCGTTGGCATAATAATGTTTGTACTCCGACTCTGGTGTTCTGTGTAATCCAAGACAGGTCCTAAGACACTGCCTCTCAAACACCCGAATCTTTTCCATTTGAGATGGGGCAACGTTAAACCACACAGGGCACCCATAGGCAATCATCGGCCGGATGAGGGCCATGTAGCAAATCACCTTCACCCTGTTTTCAAGGCGGCTGCTATAAAACAACCGTCTTGTCAGAGCAAACGCTCCCCTAGCTCTGGCCAGAGCAGCATCTATATGTCGATTGAAATACAGATACTGATCTAGCCAGATACCAAGGTACTTTACTACATCTTTACTCGCCAGTGGATGTCCACTTGGTCCAACGATCACTAGATTTCTCCAGTTCTTTCTTGTATCCCTAGAAGCCTTAGACAAAGGGGTTCTAAACAGGATAGTTTCTGATTTCTGAAAGTTAATTTTTAACTTCCAGTCATCACAATATCGCTGAATCTTGTCGAAGTCACGCTGCAAGAGAATTCTGATGACTTCAACTTTTGGACCCGTCCTGTACGCTACAAGGTCATCGGCATACGCAATCGCATGAGTGAGACTATCTATCAGATCGCTGGTGTAAATACTAAGAAGAATCGGCGAGTTCACAGCTCCTTGCTGTAGACCGTTTTTAATATCAAAAGTTGTGGTGGAAGTTACATTTCCACTTTTGACAACAAACTTTCTACCATTGAGCATGTCATGAAGCATATACAACAGTGGTTTACTTATGCCAAATCTGGTTAATTTCAGATAAAGACCCTCTAACCATACGGTGTCGAAAGCCTTCTCTAAATCCACAAGAACGGCACCCGTGCATTGATTTTTCGCTTTGTTCCATTGAACATCAGAAACTAACTTAGACGCGGCATGAATAGTGTCATGTCCCGCCTTAAAGCCAAACTGATTGTCTGGAATAATATTCTTGTCCTCAGCCCACTTGAACAGAGCTCTATTGAGAATCTTTTCGAATACCTTACTGATACTTGGAAGAAGACTTATCGACCGAAGATTTGCCGGATTGGAGCTGTCCTTTCCCTTTTTGGGGAGAGGATGGACCACAGCTGTCTTCCAACTCACTGGATAATATGCATTATTCAATGCGTTGTTAAACAGTGTGGTATAAATGTCTATGGCTTCCTCAGGGAGATGTCGTAACACAATGTTGGGTATACCATCGACCCCCGCAGATTTCTTTTTCTTTAATGTTTGAAAAATTAACTGAAGTTCTACCTTCGAAATTAACAATGAACTGGGTTTGCCAAGTTTTCGTCATTGAACCCGGTGAAACCAGTATTCTCAGATCGCCATTGCGTTATGTTATTTCCAAGATAGAAATTGTGCAGCAAGGCTCTGTTCTCCAGGTCATGATTCGGACGAATGCTAGCATTCACCTTATACACTTGCTGGAAAGCAGCCCCTACAGCTTTTACCTTTTCCTGAGGATCTTCTATCATATAAAAATTGTCATCGAAAACGGCACCTTCCGGATCAATTCCCGCAATCGTTAGTACGTCTTCGTTATCTGTTGTCCTTTGGAGTTTAAGACATGGAAGATCGTTTTGATCATTTCTTCTAAATATCTTATTTATTTGGGGAAACATACAAGGGTCGCTAGAATTAACAGACCGAATTCTGTTATCCCAATATAAATTAATAGATAATCTATAGTTTTGTCTAATCAGAACGTTAATGTTTTTGATTGACGACTTCAATGTCCTAATCTCCAGATCACGTGTGTCCGTCAAACGTCTGTACAGAAGTTTCAATCTAGTCAGCAGTCCACTTTTTTGTCGGTGTAGTGCGTCGATTGTGCGTTCTTGTATAAACCAGTAGGGTCTTGTTCCTTATATTTTGGGATTGTTTTGTCCATTGTTCGTTTTATAGTCGTATTAATTTGAGTCAGGAACCCGTCGATCTCGAGGTTCGTCAGGTTTCTGTCATTTGGTGGAGAAATGTCATCGGAACGTATTTCTCTTGCCAAGGCGTTGGAGAAGCGTGGCCAGCGTGCCTTACTGAAATTGTGAGAGTGCACAGGCACATACTCATCCAGTTCCACAAGTTCGCTCGGAAGCTGTATTACGGTGGCAAGTCCGCAGTGATCGCTGTCGTATTCAATTGTTCGTAAACAGTTTCTTGTCTGTTGATTTGTTGCGTCAGTTATAACAAGTCGTGAGTCAAGCAGTAAAAGATCCAGAAAGCCACCGCTCCTAGGAAACGAAGGTCTATCTGTCGCAAAAAGATCTATCCTACACTCAACACTGTGACGACCCATCCAATTAAATAAATGGTACCCTCTCGGATTTTGAATTTGATTTCCCCAATCTTCATGTTTGGCGTTCAAATCTCCTGCCATTAGATAATAATTTTCATCCAAGTGCAGTCTTAAGCATTCGAAAAGTTTTTCGAGTTCTGCGATAAAGTTAGCAGGCTGAGGTGCTTCGGGTGCATACGCCGCGATCACGTACATTCTTTTCCCCTGAAGGAGCGGAATGCAAATGATGCAGGCTTCTAGCTGCCCAAATCTTCGCACTTCACTATTATATATAACCTTAAATTTAATGCCCTTTCGTATGAAGGTTGCGACCCCACCCCCTTGAGAGGAGTTAGGCCGATCCCTTCGCACGATATTGTAATTATTATTAGTCAATTTGTGTTTCTGGGTAAGCTTAGTTTCGCTAGCCATAAACACGTCAGGACTTTGGTCTTGCAGCAAATGAAAGAGATTTGCTCTACGTTCGGTCCTAATCAGTGAATTTACATTCACAGCTAGGATCTTAAAGGGTCGCTCAGGCAGCGCGCCTGTAACCATTTCGCGTTGCCGGCAGAATAGAGTAGAGGTAATCCACCCTAGCCGCCTGCTCCCTGATCTGTTATTGCACGTCGGTTAACTGACCATGAATGGTCATCAACACTTGCATCAGATCTGCCTCTATTACAGGAACCGTAGGCCCTTGGACCTGTTTGGCTACCTGTGGTTGAGGCTGTACCGTGTTTCCCTTTCCAGACGCGATTTGGGCGTAAGAAATTGCGGGATTAACGGAAGTTGTTTTTTGGCGTACTTCAAGGCGTCTCACCTTAACTGTTTTCTTTTGGGCTTTGTTTTGCCTTATCTCCTGAAACTTCGGACATCCCCGATAGTTTGCGGGGTGCCCGGAGCCTCGGCAGAGAGCACATTTTAACTGGGTCATATCTGTGACCCTATCTTGCCCGAGTTTACACTAAACTGTTTTGTGGGTATCTCCACATTTAACAAAGACTGGGTCCATACCACAGTTAACTGCAACGTGTCCGAACCCTTGGCAGTTCATGCATTGAAGCATGTCTTTCAGCTTATTTAGTTTTTCTCATCGTACAACTTGGTTGCATCGGCTGCTGTTGGGTCTGCTGCTGTTGTGACTGCTGTGGTTGTTGCTGTTGCTGTTGTTTCTGCTGCTGTTGCTGCTTCTGTGTCTGTTGTCGTTGCTGTTGTGGTTGTTGTTGTTGTTTTTGTTTTGCTTGCTGTTGCTGAGGCTGATGCTGTGGTTGCTGAGACGGTTGTTGTGGCTTTTGAAGCTGTTTCTGTGGCTGCTTCTTTGACTGCTGCTTCTGTGGCTGCTGCTGGATTGGGAGTGGTTTTTGTTCCTGAGGAGGCTGCTGTTGTAGCGAAGCTTGCTCTTGGAGCGCTTGTTGGCGGGTGCGCTGTTCAAGAGCAGCTATGCGCTCCTTCTCCCGTCTTGCCTCCTGCTTCTTCTTGAGCGCTTCAACAAGCTCTATGAGCGAAGAGATCTGCTCCGTTAAAGCCTCGATTTGCTGGTCCTCTTCTTCGTCGGACAGCTCAACTACCTCGCCACTGACGTAATGTCCTTCTTCTTCCACAGACATATAGGAGATGTCATCAGCATTATTGTCAGCGGCGTTTTCTTCGCCGATTAGACTGGCGTCCTTATCGTTTGGATTGACGGCAACGATCGCTCCATCAGCCTCTTCGACGTGCCTGTCATCCGTCTCAGCTTCGTCGTCGCCTTCTTCGTTGTCGTTTCAGGGCAACCCGTCTACCAGTTTAAATGATCTATTCTTATGTTAATATTTACCATACATTCGGCTCCATCTGCTTCTGCATATGTTCTGCCGACATCGTCTCTTCGTTGTTGTCGTGAGTTATTTATTTTCTACTGCTTGAAGTTCTGCTGATAAGAAACTTCCGCTGTGTTCACGTTTCACTGGTGGTTTATATACATTGGATTTGTACTGATTCCAATTTTAAAATAAATAAAATAAAGTTTGTTAGCTGGAGTTAAAAAAAAACTTTATTCATAATATAATTTAATCTTAAGATAGAACGTTACATTTCGCGGTTATATTTTAGACTAAATTTATAATATTAATTATTGTTGGAGGCCGTCTCAGGCAGCTGAACACTAATCATGTCGTCGGCGTATTTCGTAGTTTCTGGAATTGTTATTGCGACCAATCGATTGCAAAATTGGTGGCTCGTGTTGCTGACGATGGAATACTCGCATTTGTCAATAATATGACATCCGTTCCGTCTGGGGTTGCTAACCTGGACCTCTCCCTCCTTTAGTTTGAAACTCTCCTGAGTTACATATAATGTTTGCTTTAGCTTTTTAAACTTAATGTATACATAAATTATTATAGCCATGATTGAAGTTAATACAAATATACCGATACATACATTTAATAAAATATTATTTTTTTGTTTAAATTTGAGTTCGTAGCATATTAGCTCTGTATTTTCAATTTGTTTCATAATAATATCATTAAAACTAAGTTTTTTCTTTGTCATATTAAGGTTAATTTCGTAAGGAATAATGAACCTTTCCTCAAATATATCTTTCTTGTTTACAAATGTTTTGTTTTTGAATTTGATTTCACAATTGTTAAAGTTTAATAGAAAATTTCCGTTTAATTTTATAATTTTTTCGTCACAAGAACTTGACAAATTTATATTTTGAACATTCTTTAATAAAATCAATCCATTTTTTATTTCAAAAGTTTTCATTTGGGAATTCTTTGTTTTCATGCAAATGCCATTATATATGTAAACATAAATTAGATTTTTTCAAATTATTAAAGTCAACATTTTTTCATATTTGTATACAGTTTCATTTAGTTTTATAATTTCTTCGTCATTCATTATCAATTCTTCAAAGTACATATTTGTTAAAGAGGAGACTAAATATTTGTTAGTCTCTATAATTTCATTAGGTATTTTAATTACAAAAACAATATTTTCATTTGTATATAAGGCTGTACCAATTTTTATATTTTTCAATTTTTCAAAACTTATATCATATTTTATTATTTCTTCTTTACTTAAAATGTTGCTTCCCATTATACCTGTTCTACTAGAAGCAATATTATTTTGAATGTGTTCGACATTGTCTTTTATAATTCCAATTTTTATTAATGATTCTAAGTATAAAAGTTTGCTATTCAATTTTACAGTTTCACTTTTTATATTATTGAATTGATATAAAATTTTGAATCTATCTTTTTCAATAGTTTCTTTTAAAGTTGAAAAGGTTTGGTTTAAACTATTATTAATGAAAACTTGTTTGTTATTTTGAGTTATGAGTTTGTGATTATTGTCGTCAGTAACTTTTAGATGTTCTTCAATGTTTCGTCTGTCGTCATCGTCCATCGTTCCGTATAACCATTTCAAACCTGTCCCTACTATATTAATAAGACCTCTTGTATGTCTGTGTGGAATAATAGTGTGTATTTTGTATTTAAGTGAATCTAATTCGTGAATTAAAATTTCTTTTCCGTTTCCTACTTGAATATTAGAAAGATTTTCTTCTAGGTCTGAAAATACATTCAAAATTTCTGTTGGGTTAATAATATGTAGAACAAGATCATATGTTTTTACTATTTCAACGTTTCCAAGTTTTATTTCCGCAAATCCGCTGTTCGTTTCAATTTTTTCTATGGTCAAGGTTGCCTCTGTTGGTTGTCATCAGTTTAAGTAGTTACACTAGTATGATCCATTTGGCCTGAAAATTTAGTTGGTCTTTTTATATTAGAAGGATGTATGTTTTCTAGCTTAAGTTTTCTATACCTAGGTTCGTGTTTGTGCCTGAGTGCTTTATAATTTCTAACTAAACCTTCGTCTCTTTCTTCATTATATTCTTCTCTATCTTTATTTAGTTTGTTGATTACTCTATCTTTTATATTTTTCATATTTGTCAGGACCTTTTCTTTATCTATTCTACCTTCTAAGACGTCTATTGGTTTACATTTAATTGATGAATGCACTGATTTATTGTACCACTCTACGCACTTATATATTCTTTCTTTAGTTGTTAGCTCTGATTTTTCTGCGGTGAGTGTTCGCATTTTTTCGCAAATAGTATTATGAAACCTTTCGATGTCGGAGTTGCCAGTATGGCTGTTTGGTTTAGTAAAGCGTACTTCGATATTTTCTTGTCTTAAAAAATCTTTTAAATTTGTGTTTTGAAATTCGCTATCTAAAACAATTTTATTAGGCTTGCCCTTAATTGAAAAGTATAATCTCAATTTTTCTTTGAGGGTAATGCTATTTTTGTCTTCTAAATAAAAGGCTGTACAATATTTTGAGAATTTATCTATAAAAGTCATAAAGTTGTTTTTGGAAATGGTGTAATTATCTGCGTGTACTATTTGATTGTTATCAGTTGGAGTTTCTGTGTGCTCGAATTTTGGCTTAATGTGTTTTCTATCGTACTTAGCCCGATTACACGCATCGCAGTTATTAATATATTTTTGAATCAATTCTTTAAGATTTTTTAAGTATATGAGTTTTCTTAGACCTGCATAATTTTCGTTTATGCCTGCATGACCTGTTTCATTTTAATGATATTTAGCTATCTGTTTAAAGGTATCGTCTTCATTTTTCATATTTTGTGCATGATACATACATTTATAAAATTTTATTTGTTTTGTGGGGTCAAACAACTCGATCAGCTTTAATTGTACTAAATTGTACTCGTGTTCTGATAGTTCAGAAAAAATACCTATTCGTCCTTTTCTTTTTATAAATCTTCTAAATATGTCTATAAGTCTTTCTGCTTGAATATCTTCAGAATAAATATATATGATTCTTTTATTATTAAGTATTTCAATTTCTTTGCTTTTATTGTTCGTAAGCATAACTTGTGTATAAAATCTGTTTACTACTGTATCTAATATAGGGAAATGATCATTTTGTTCTTCTTCTTGTGAATGAATCGTGTTATCTATACTCATGTTATCAATTTCAAAGTTAAAATTTGGAGCTTTCTCTCCCTCCTCAGTTGTGAGCATCTCGATCACATTTATTTCACCTGTTTCGCAATTAATTCGACTCATAAAATCTGCGGCGGCTTTGTTTTCTTTCCCTTTTGTATAATCTATGCTAATGTTATATTCTCCGAGTTGTAGTAAATATCTCTGAAGTCTTTGATTTATATCTTTTCCCTTATGCTTTGTTTGTAACCATTTAAGTGGTTGATGATCTGTAAGTAAGTCAAAAGCTCTACCGTAAATGTAGGGTCTAAAATAGTTTACAGACCAAACTATTGCTAATAGTTCTTTTTCTGTGACGGAGTAATTCCGTTCATGATCGTTTAATGTACGACTTGCGTAACATGCTGGGTGTCCTTCCTGAGTAAGAACAGATCCGATAGCAAAATCACTTGCGTCGGTTGTGAGTTGAAATTTTTTGTTGAAGTCTGGGTACTTCAATACCGGTGAATCTGTGAGGATTATTTTGAGTTTCTCGAAAGCGGCTATATAATTTGGATCATTCATATTAATTTTGGTATCCTGTTTGAGATACTTAGTCATTGGTTGTGCGATTTTCGCGTAGTCTTTAATAAATTTTCTAAAATAACCAGTTATGCCTAAAAATGACTTTATTTGTTTGATATTTTGTGGTAACAGAAGCTTTTGAATGCTTTCAATTTTATTTTTATTTGTTTTTACCCCCTCCGTCGTTAAGACGTGTCCCAAATATTCTGTTTCTTTTGCAAAGAACTTGCACTTATCAACTTGAATTTTAATGTTGTGTTGCCGTAGTTTATCCAGAACTTTTTGAACGCTAATAATGTGTTCTTTCAAAGATGAGCTAAATATTAGAATATCGTCTAAGTAGACGACGCATATTTGATTTATGCATTCTCTAAGAACTGAGTTAACCAATCTTTGAAAAGTCGCCGGGGCATTTTTAAGCCTGAAAAGCATTCTTGTGAACTCATTATGCCCGAGAGGAGTCGAAAATGCTGTTTTTTTCTATCCTCTTCTCTAACTTAAACTTGGTGGAAGCCTTTAGCTAGGTCTAAGGTCGTAAAGTATTGAGACCTTCCCAATTTATCTAATATAGTGTCTATATTAGGAATTGGAAATTTGTCATCAATTGTTGCTTCGTTAAGCTTTCTATAATCGACCACAATTCTCCATTTCTTTTGTAAGGAATTGTCTAACTTCTTAGGCACAATCCAAAGAGGACTATTGTATGGAGAATAACTTTCTTAAATTATACCTTGCGAAAGCATTTCTTTAATTTGTTTATTGATCTCTTGCTCATGGATTTGGGGGTACCGATAAATTTTTGCGTAAATTGGTCTATCTGTTGTAGTTACAATTTCATTATGAATATCATGTGCAAAACTTAATTGTTGTCCTTCGCGAAAAAACAAATCTCTATTTTTCTTAAGGAGCTTCTCTAAGGTTTTTCTTTCTTCTGTATTTAAATGATTACCAAGAAGACAATTTGGTACGTATTGGTCATCTTCTATATTGCTTTCTAAAATCTGTATTTCTTCATACTTGTGAGGACATGCATTTAAAATTTTTATTTTATTCCCATGAATTTCTATATATTCTTCCTCTAAATTAATTTTTGCATCTAAAGGTTTTAGTAAGTTAACTCCTAATATACCATCAAAATGTTTGTCTTTAAAGGATGTAAGTTTCCAACACATTTGAGCTTTTTCATTGAATTCATTTGGTAGCTCTGTTATAATTTCGGTGTCTATTGTTGTATTCCCGTTGAGGGTATTAAATATTACTCTTTCTTTTAATGGAATTCGTTTGTAATTTTGTAATTTGGTCATGTCGAGTAATGTAGTAGTTGAACCTGTATCTGTTAAACATTTTATTTTATTTTCTCTTACCATCAATTCTATTATCGGTAAGTCCGAATTGGAGGCTGTGAGTGAAAATTGACTTCTTCAACAGTTTGTTGAACATGATCGCATTCCATTGGTGTATGATTATTGTGTTGGCCTAATGCCCTCTGATTTAAATTATTATTTTTATTGAAATTGTTTCTATATTGGGCCGAATTTTTACGATTTTGGTTAAAATTGTTTCTATATTGACCCGAATTGTTTCTATTTTGGTTAAAATTATTCCTATACTGACCCGAATTGTTTCTATTTTGGTGATAATATTGATCGTTATTGTATCTATGATGTCTATACTGATCCTGTGGACTATTCTGAGCTCTGTTTGTATTATTATTAAGGGTATTCGAATTTTTATGGGTTACTGGTATTTGTCTATTAAACTTCTGCCTACTTGCCTGGATCATACCCGTTTCTTCGAGCGTAAAGTATGCGTCTCGTAAATTATCTATTTGTCTACTTATTACAATGCTAGCGTGATTAGAATCGAGTCCATTAATAAAAGTTTTAACTATCATGTTTTCGTTAGCTACTGGTGAAAATTCATTCGGTTTTTCTATATCAAATTCGTATTTAGTATTTAATTTATCTAATATATCTCTAAGTCTTTCGAAATACTCACTAACATTATTGTTTCTGGTACTGATGGCTTGGTGGTGTAAGTTGTAGTAAGTTTCCCGAACTCCAAAGTTCCTGATAAATTCAGCTTTTATGTTGTCCCACGTTGGATTTGCTCCCAGCGTCCTTATTGCTTGTAATGCTGGTCCTTGAATTTGTTTAACACATTCCTTTGAAGAATATAAAACTCCAATGGTGTTCCCACAAAAAATGGCAGGAAAATCTCCACTTCCCTGATGAATGAAGTCAGGGCGTACTCTGATGTACCCCAGTATTCTCTGATCCTTGAGGATTCCTTCATCAACTCCGTTACTCCTATAGTAGCTGGTGCATGACCTTGTGGTTGTGCTGGACCTTGTGGTGGAGCTTGAGCCTGTTGACCGTGATTGCTTTCGTCTGTTGGATTATGCATCTTGATTTATTTTATGTTTTGTGTTTTTTTTTGTTTTGTTTGATAATATAAGTTTATCACTTTTAACTTTTTTCTTTATTTTTATTCTTCTTTTTTTTATTACATTAATAGTTGATAGTCGAACTAAAATGATTTACAAACCGGCGACCCAATATTAATTTCAGTTTAACTTGGTATCACTTTGTTCACTCTTCACTGCCAATATTAATTTTAGTTTAATATGGTAGATATGTCACTTTGTTCACTATTTTGCACTATTTTTATTTTTGTTCTTTAATTTCAATCTTCGGATTGAAATCCTCTCGACTGCGCCACTTAAGTAGAAATAAAGATATTGAAGTTAAAAAAAAACTTTATTCATAATATAATTTAAACTTAAGATAGAACGTTACATTTCGCGGATATATTTTAGACTAAATTTATAATATTAATTATTGTTGGAGTCCGTTTTAGGCAGCAGAACACTAATCATGTCGTCAGCGTATTTCGTAGTTCCTGGAATTGTTATTGCGACCAATCGATTGCAAAATTGGTGGCTCGTGTTGCTGACGATGGAATACTCGCATTTGTCAATAATATGACATCCGTTCCGTCTGGGGTTGCTAACCTGGACGTAACCCGCGTGCTCCCATTTAAATCAATGTGTTCTATTTTCATACGATTGTTTAGTCGTGCGACTGCAATCGCAAGTTCGCACCTGTGCACATTTTCTTGCGACCCGATTTTTCAACAGCACTTACAAATAATCGCAAGTGCGCGTGGTTACGTTTAAAACTATGTGTTCTATTTGTTTTACGATTCTTGCGACCACGATTTTTCAATCGCAATTTAAAATAATCGTGCCCTTAGTTTTGAATTGGGGGCTTTATCGACGTGTTCAACATCATGAAATGTCTAGAGTTTTTTTAGGCGCAATCTGAGCTGATATCTTATCTGCAATCTGCTGGTCTCCATTTACGGGAATGGACGTCTAACACTCCTGTTGAGGAATCTACCCAAAAGTTCACTTCTCAACGAGGATTTATTAAAATTTGATGGCAATAGTACAGTCAAAACTCTAGGCATACAATGGCAGGCAACTTCGGACACATTTTCTTTTTCGGTTCAAAAAACCTTACAACAGTCTAATCCCATTACAAAACGGTCAGTTTTGTCTGTAATCGCAAACTTGTATGACCCGGTAGGGTGGTCGGCCCCAATCGTTGTAATTGCAAAAATATTAATGCAACGAATTTGGAAAGAAAATACCGAATGGGATAAGTGTCCCTTTTCCACAACTGAACAAAGTTGAAAATGTTTGTGTCCAAGTTGACAGAAGTTTCAAATGTACATATTCAACGTCGGTCGGGTGGAATATACTCCCGATGCTGTAACGCAAATATATGGATTTTGCGATGCCTCGGAAAAGGCCTGCTTGTATTTTTCTTCGTGTGCAAACGGAAATCAAAACTACTGCCCACTTATTATTGATAAATCAAAGGTCGCTCCTGTGAATACAATATCTCTTCCAAGGTTAGAGTTACAGGGTTCAGTCCTCTTATCTAAAATGATACAGCTAGCTTTGACTTTTCTCAACATTAAAAATATTTCGTCGTAAAATTGTGGACAGACTTCACAATTGTATTAGCCTGGCTTAAGAAACATCCAAGTACGTGGAAAACGTTTGTGGTTAACAGAACGGCCGAAATTTTGAAAAAATACTTCAGTCAGCATTTGGTCGCATGTTATTTCAGCGGATAATCCGGCTGATTTAGCCACCAGAGGAGTATATCCTTCTGATTTAATACAAAATGATTTATGATGGAGGGGTCCTTTATGGTTGTCACAACCAGAATCATATTGGCATCGGTCAAAATGTGAACCAGTTGACGAAGCACTGTTAGAGATAAAAACTGTAAAAGCTCTTAGCACCCAAATTCCGCACGACTTTGAAAATGATCTGTTCAAATTTTCCAATTTTCATAAGATCATTTGTGTAATGGCATACATGCTGAGATTTTACCATGCCACACCAAAAATTTCTGATTTTACAAAAAAGCGAACCCCAGAGCTCTCATATGACGAAGTAATATTGTCAAAACAGAAATTGATCATGTTGACTCAAAAGAAGTATTTTCATGCTGAATACCAGACGTGGCACAAACCCTCGTATCAAACCCTCCAAGTGTGTACTGGGCGGGCAATGATCACTACAATTGTTTTGGTCGTTTTTGGCAATAACATGTGATTAGCTAAGGTCAGGTTGCATCGCTGTAATGTTTCTTAACTTCTCAATAGTTAAACTATCAGAAATGCAAAATGACCATAGATACGGGGTTCCTGATTTTCAAGGTGGTGTGAGCGTACTTTGTACACAATCCGTGCTGAAGAAATGGAAGGCTGGGGGATAAGCCAATCATTAACGAGCTCTTTCGGGTGCCCAGGCAAAAGACCCGAAATACTTTTTGCCTTACCCCGGTAATCGGCTCTACCGGGGCGGACCTCCTTTCCGACCTACTCGTGGAACCAAATTTGAAACTTTAAAAAAATGAACATGGACAATGACTTAATTAACGAACCAACCAGCAGCTTATCTGAGGATGAACTGTTGGCATCTAGCCAGGAGACGGTTGTAGGAAGCATCTTCATAACTGGTAGCTCAAGTGCTACGGAGCTGCCTACATCGTTAGGAAACTCAGGTAGTACCAACCATAGAACACCTGTCCCACCAAAACCTTCAGGTAGTTCAGGAAGCACCAGTCATATTGCATCTTTTCTACCTAAACCGAATACAAACACCTATTCCACAGATGGTAGTCACAAAAGATTCAAGAGGGCTATTTTTGTCCTTAGCAAGATTGCTAACAATGACTTAATTAACGAACCAACCAGCAGTTTATCTGAGGATGAACTGTTGGCATCTAGCCAGGAGACGGTTGTAGGAAGCATCTTAAGTTCTGGTCGCTCAAGTGCTACGGAGCTGCCTACATCGTAAGGAAACTCAGGTAGTACCAACCATAGAACACCTGTCCCACCAAAACCTTCAGGTAGTTCAGGAAGCACCAGTCATATTGCATCTGTTCTACCTAAACCGAATACAAACACCTATTCCACAGATGGTAGTCACAAAAGATTCAAGAGGGCTATTTTATCCTTAGCAAGATTGCTAAGAATGAGAAAGCCGGAAACTTGAGTGACAAAGATATCCACGACAAGGCAATTTTTCAGAAAATTGTTGATGATTACAGCAGTTTTCAAGGTAATAACCCCTCAAAAAGGAATAGGTCATAAGACGAAGTGTCTGCCCAGGCTCCGAAAAAAAGTAAGCCTTTTGGGCGTGGACCCATTCGTCCTCCTATTCGTAAACCGGTAAAACCCGTACCACCACAGAAAGCAGCGCCACCCGCACGCACACTCAGCGAAGAAGTCCGTGACGACCTTCCGGTTGCGGTGGTAGATGAGCTCTCTAAAAGCAGCAAAGCGTTGCAGACAGCATGGAACTCTATCGAGGCTTAACTTTCTGAGATGATTTTCAATTACTCACTGTCTAATAGTGTAGGCCCCCACCCCAGCTTTGACTCTGATGAGGTGCTCAGAGGCCACAGAGTGATCAAATGCGACGATGGGTTCTCTAGGGATTTCCTTGGCCCGTGCATAGATAAAATATGCTGCAATTGGGAAGGTTTGAAGCTCAAACTTATCTCAGCCAGGGACATCTCTACTCAACCCAAAGCTCGCATATGGCTTCCGATCATGAGCATTAAGCCCAGTAGCGAAGAGCTTTTAAGGGGTCTACAACGCTTAAACCCGCAAGGACCAATGCATGACTGGACAGTCATAAAAGCTGAGGAACCAGTCAACAACACCGCCACATTCCTGATGGCAATAAGCGATGACAGCTTAGCTGCGCTTGAAACTGCCAATTTTAGGCCCCGTTTCGGCATCAGGAGTGCCAAAGCCAAAGTTCTCCCTAACCTGGGCATGGATGTCGACCAAGTCAGAGACAAGCACTCGAAGTGTGGCTCAGACAATTTCCGAGTTTTCTTTAGGGCGGAAAATATCAATATCGGCATCATTCAAAAGCCAGTCAAGATCAAAGGTCTCCATGACAACCTGTATGACCTTTTCTACAAACCCGATTCTCAAGGCCAAGGTAAGCCTCGAAGTTGTATTTTAGTTAAAAAACATATCAAAGCTTTTCTGTGTCCAAACTTTAGCTCTTCTGACTTCACAGTTGTCAAGATGGAGAACGTGGACGCAGCGAGTCTACATCTTGCATCCGCATATATGGCTCACGACAAGCCGTCACCGCCAGACGAAATAGGACAACTCCAAACCGCACTCGGATCCAAAAGAGGTAACTTGCAGCTTGGTTGCGACGCCAATGCCCGACATAAAGTCTGGGGTAGCTCGGTAACTAATGAACGAGGTGAGTCTCTTTTTGATTATAATATTGAAAACAATTTAACAATCTGTAACAGAGATAATATCCCCACCTTTACATTTCCTAGTTCTGAAAATTTTGACGGATGGGAGGATGTACTTGACACTACATTCGCCTCCACTAACGTTAACTCTATGGTGGGAAACTGGAGGGTATTCCCGTTAAGATCCTTTTCAGACCACAAATGGCCACTCCTATATAAACCCTAAGAGAATCGACTGGCAGAAATTCAGTCAAATTATTAAATCCAAATTAAACACAATTCCAAACGTTAATCTAAATTCTGTGGCCGAGCTTGAGAGAAAGGTTAAAACTTTCGAAGCGGCTATGATCAAGATCTCGTGCCCAATAAAATTTAGCAAAAAAAAACCTACCATGGGGGAATGAAGATCTTTCAAATCTTAGAAGATTGACGAGAGATGTCTTCAATATATGCTACAAGCATATTTCATATAATTTGTTGAAAGTACTTTTTATTTTTTGCAACAATTTTGGACATATATTGTATATTCAATTAAATTTATCAATGTCTCTTGAAATTTTCCAAAATCATATTGTGTGAATTAATTTTGTAATTGATTTTTGCCTTGATTATCTTATGAATTAAAATGTAATTTAACTCAAATAAAATGTAACTTAACATTGAACTCAATTTGTTTCTCTGGTGGTCTTGCCAACCACTGATATGAAATGTGTCAGTTTGTCACAAATGTTAAAATTATTTCTCAATTTATTCATTCTACGTTTAACTCGCCATCACCCGTGAATTTAATAATTAATAATTAATAAAAGATAAAGTATTCCACTTTACCACTTTAAATTTAAATATTGTAATTGATAAAGTTTAATTGTTTCCGTGACGAAAAGTCACTACTTTGAATAAAAAAAACTAAAATTAAAATAATAGTGACCTTTTTTTGGTGGAATAAATGTGATTGGTGGTGGGTGAAGCAAAACCCCACACAAAAGTTTTGACTGGATTACCTGAATCTACATTGCAGTTACGGTAGTATCCTGTGATTCTTTGAAATGATCGATTTTGTTTCAGGGTTTTAGATTTTAGACAGTGTATAATTATGAATGGCCGTTATTTTATCAGGGTTAGGTTTGATACCACTAGCGGTTACTATGTGGCCTAGGAGTTCAGTTTCTCTTTTGAGAAATTCGCTTTTGACTAATTGAAATTTTAAGTTTATTTCTTTATTATTATTATTATATTGACCAGTCCTATTAGTACTGTTATTCAAATTATTTCGACGACGGCAGTTATATTGGTTAAAAGAGTTTGAACTATTATGATTATCTTGGCCACTAAAATTCGGAGTGTTAAAATTATATTGGCCAGACCTATTAGAAATTGTTATAGAAATTACTTCTTTGGTTGGAGTTATATTGGGTACTTTGGTTGTTGTTATTATAGGTGTATCTAGTTTGTAGTCTATTTCTATCTCAATTGTCATGATATGTTTTTAAATTGCCCTGATCTTGTCCTATAAATTTACTTATAATACTCTAATGTCATAAATATCATACAGGTTAATTCACGGGTCAACACGAATTTTGAGTCTGAATTCTGTACCTCTGATTTTCATTACTTATGCCTAACTAATTAAAGAAAAAATATTTTTATCTAATAAAGTTTGCTTTTGTAGTTACTAAAACGAAATTTTAATTTTTATGAAAAAGCTCTATTTTTTAATTTCAATTATATGTAAAAGGAAAACAGTTTTGAATTCACATATTTTTATTGACTTTAATTATACAAGACGGCATAAATAAACCCACAAATACAAAAAAGAATACAAAAAAGACTTTAAAAATGAACAGATTTGGTATTTCTTCTGTGTAAGTTGGAACTTTCTCGCATGAGCCCCCAAATGTAGTTACCCATCATGTTTTCATTATATTGTCCTTGATAACGCTTTTCAAAGTTCATTACATCTTGGTGGAAACGTTCCCCTTGCTCTTCTGAATATGCACCTAAGTTGTCTTTAAATTTATCCAAATGAGCATGTAGCATGTGGACTTTCAAAGTAAAAAAAGTTCATTGTGTAAAGGTACAAAAGCAAACTTTATTTATTATAAATGGAGTTTCTGCTTTTTTTTCGATGTATACAATCAGAAAATATTCACTAAATAACAGACTCAAAGAAAAATATTTTTTTTGTTGACTTCAAATTTTTAAGAGCAAGCTACAATTTCTTTAATTTTTTGAACCAACATACTATTAACGATTATTGTCATTGTAGGAACATTTTCACAGAAAGTAGAATATTCTGAGATATTCTCAAAATTTTTTTTTTAATAATTTTATCTAGATCAAAAATCGAGGTTACGCTGATTAACCCGATGTCCTTTGTTATTGACATCTCATCCCTTCTTGGTCGGAAGTGTTTGCTCGATTCTTCCGGTGTTAATTTTGGTAGAGTATATTTCAAGAAACCTGCACACAAAATGTTCTAAAAAAATTATAAATGTTCGCTCTTTGTTTACTGAAGTATTTTTTTACATGTAGTTTCTTAATTGAGACGTTCACACTTTTTTTTCAAAATCTTCACTCTTTGTTTATTGAAATATTATTTTTTTGTATTATGTAGTTAATTTTTTTTCAAAATCTTCACTCTTTATTTATTGAAATATTATTTTCTTGTATTTGTACTTTCGTAATTGGAACGTTCACACTTTTTTTTTTTAAATCTTCACTCTTTATTTATTGAAATACTATTTTTTTTTGTATTTGTAGTTTCTTAATTGAAACGTTTACACTTTTTTTTTTTTATCTACACTCTTTATTTATTGAAATATTATTTTTTCGTATGTGTAGTTTCTAAATTGAAACGTTCACGCTTTTTTTTTAATCTTCACTCTTTATTTATTGAAATATTGGCCCTTATTGCGAGTGTCGTTTAACTTTCGATGCGATAAAAGTCGAAAGCATCGATAAATTTCCGTTTTGGTATTGTGTAACTTGATCGACAGAGATATCTATTACTGTGAATAACTAAAACTCTTATTGTAAACCTTATATTTTGGCATTTGGGGTAGTGCCAGTGATAGTACATGTAGGAAAAAAATACTTTTTAGTTTTAAATTGAGTCAAGAAGTATTTGCTATACAAGGCACCTTGTTTGCTGTGTGTCTGTGAAATGACACGAAGATTTTCCTTTGTTCTCTTGTAATATTTTATCGTTGGAAATTTTGTTGGGACATTTCTTACAAACGTATGGGCTTTTTTGTTTTGCGTAAATTAAAAGGCACTGGGATTGTCCTCCACAGCGAGCAATCAAGTATAACGAGGGAAAAGAGAAAATCACTTTTTGAAGTAAAAACTTAACTAGCACTTGCACCGAACGCGAATATCTCGATAAAAGGAATTAATCTGCAAATCTGTAATTTTTCTGTAAGTCTTTTTTCTTTTTTCTGTTATAATATTTCTGGTTAAAAAAAAATTATATTTCCGGATTTTTTTCAGTAAATTTTGCAATTTGATGTAATTATTTTAATTGAAACTTTTCTCGAGGAAGGAAAAGAGATAGATTTTTGTAAATATTTCAAAGGTTTTAATGTTAAATGTATTCCAGCCACAAGAAATAATCATTTTTTTGGTAGAGCTAGTGGCGGCATTTTATATGCAGTAAAAAATTGTATTAGTAGTTATATAACCTTTAAATCAGTAGGAACAAAACCTGTAATTAAATTAATGTACAGTCAAGATCGCATTTATATAATACCAACGTACTTAAATTGTAGCAATTGGATGAATGACTTTGATGAATTATGTGAGTTTTTAAACGAATGTAATTTCGAAAACATTTTGGTTTTTGGCGATCTGAACGCTCGAATAGGAAATTTTCAAAATGCAGCTTCACTGGTAGAACAACTTGATTATGGCTTTAGTGGGATAAGAAGCTCTTTGGACAAAACTTTGAGCAGTTGTGGTAGACCTCTTATTGATTAAGTAAAAGATTTTGGTTTATTTGTTTTAAATGTAGTAACTAATAATGATTTGAATGGTGAATTTACATTTGTTTCTTCATTAGGATGCTCGTTGATAGATTACTGCATGGCTAAAAAGTTTATTTAATGAATTATTCTACACACATGCCAATCATTACAACGTTTCAATTTCAGATCTTACAATCAGTGGCACGAAATGGGGGTGTTGAGAAATTGAAATGGTCCGAGTATAATAGTGATCGGTACAAATCTAGATAAGATTCATCAATAAACCTTTTTGTGCTGCAGCACCTTTCTTGTAAACAAATGGCTGAAGAATTACTACGAACGGTTAAACAATCTGCAGTTCTCAACAATGCAAGAAGACTCAATTTTGAAGCTAAATGGTTTGATTGGGAATGCCAACAACTCAGGAAAAAATCTTTTCGCTTCCTGAATATTTTTAGAAAAACAAATTCAGATTTCTTTAAATCCTAATACACAATCGCAAATAAGTAATATAAAAGTGTTTGCAAAACAAAGCAAAAGTTTTACCCAAACAATGTTGCAAATAGTTTGGTAGCTTGTAAAAACTCTGAGTCATTCTGGTGCAACGTCAAAATGCTGGGTGGTTGTTAGCCCATCACGCTCAACTATGAGTGTTGAGTATTTGGCAGACTATTTCAAACAGCTTCTTAGCTCTGGTTCTTCACTCCCCTCTTTTCAGTATGCCCAACCTGAAATTCGCATAAGTCAATTAAACTCTCAAATTTCAATGCATGAGTTGCAAGAAACTCTAAAAAGAATGAAAAATAATAAATCCCCAGGTGTCGATGGTGTTCCAATCGAATTTCTAAAATACTCCACAACAACTTTTCTAGGTATTCTTTTAATGTTTTTATATAAAATTTTAATAGAGGAAATTGTTGCAATTTACAAAAAAGGTGACTGCAACCTCCCAGAAAATTATAGAGGTATTTCAATAATACCTATTTTGAATTTTTTTTTTACAAATATACTTTATCACAGACTAATTCAATGGGTTGAAACGAATAAAAAACTAAGTATTTTTCAAGCTGGCTTCCGCTCAGGGGTTTCGACTGTTGACCAGATACTCGCCCTCACTAGCATTGCAAAATGATACATTGGCAACAAAAAAAAGCTCTTTGCGTTTTTTGTGGATTTTAAGGCTGCGTACGACACCGTTAATAGAAATTCATTAATGTACAAATTATCGGCTAAAAAAAATTAAGGGCCAATTTAGATTACATTATAAGGGTAATGAAAAGGTCCAGTAATAATCTGCAACATCAAATAATGAAATATGCGCTGCGATATAGACTTACGCCGTTGGAATGAATGGTTTTAGCAAACATATACGGTACGGTTTTGGAACTGTCAATGCAATCGATTGATAACTGGCAAGATGAATTCTACAAGTGTATTTCGAAAATCGATGAATCCTTCTATTTACATTGTGTTAATAGTGCTCAGACGACAACAAGTCGACATATATATAGAGAACTGAACCACGCCTTGGGAGCTAGTAATTATTTCAGCAACGTGTTTTCACCCTATCAAATCAGTATTATATTCAAGGCCAGAGTTGAAAAATTGGGTCTGAACTTTATACCTTATAGGCATGATATTTCATCGGTTTTTAATCTCTGTAATATATGAAAAAGAAGATATGTACCACTTTTTAGCTGTATTTCCAATTCTACAAGAGTTACGAAGACTTTACTTCTCAAAGAGTTCCTTCTCTCGAATGGAAGCTATAGACATCCTAAATGGTAAAAATGGTTGGAGAATTCTATTTAAGTATTGCAATCATGCCTTAAATTACCGAAATAGCTTAGCATTTTAAGAAATCTTTCGTTATTTCTTAATATAAATATGTAAATTTTTGAATAATTTTATATGAATATGTAGTATGACATTAACGGAGCAAATAATTATGAAATGTTTTTTTTTTTTTTAATAAACTATTGTATTTTATGCCCATATTGAAAATTTTTTATCTATATATAGATTATCTTATGTTTTTACTTTCAATCTTTTTTGTATATGAATGTAAGAATAAGTCAATTATTTCGACAGACGGCATTTCTATGCCATTGTTCTATTTTCTTTATACATTGCTGTACTAAAATCTTATACTTTATAATAAAGAATTTTATAATCATAATAATACTAATAACTGTTGAAAATTAAACTATGTATAACATACACTGTCATTGAATTACTATTCATGTTCTAATTTTCATTGTTCATACACATACATTTGTTCACTTGTATAAGTACTATTACTTGAATTTATATACTATGTATTTACTATATATAAATATTATATTCGATATTTAATCACCGAACTAAAAAGAACGTTATTTTTGTGGTCGTTATAATTAAAGAACAAAATAAAAGTATTTCTTATTGACCGCAAACAATCGATAAAATATAAAAACACAAGATGTAATTTTAGTTTTAAATATTTATTATTATCGGATGCATTTCGAACTTAAAATTGAAAGTTCATCTTCAGCGCGAGTTTAATAAAACAAAATGAAACGAACAAAGCTTAAAATGACATTTGAACAAAAACAACTCGCTTACAAAATTAAATTTGCTTACAAAATATTTCGCTTACAAAAGAAAATAAAAAATATATATATATAAACAAATAAAATCAAACAATTAAATACATTACAAAATTACAAAGAGTTAAACAGGGATGACTCTATTGCTCCAGCTTCTAAATTCATTAAATTTGTTGTTGTTTGTATAAAAAATGACTCGTAAGCATCCAACTTAGAGGGGTTACCCACTGTTTTTAAAATTTTAATATTGTCAATAATTGGTGTAACAGAGTGAGGCTCTGTGTTGTCAAAATTAAATATATGTGATGGTATAGCTTTTTGAGTTTCCTTGTCGTCTATTGTTCTTTCGTGTTCACTTGCTCTTGTCTTCAACGCCCTTCTCGTTTGTCCTATGTAAGAAGCATTGCAGTCTTTGCAGGTGATTTTATAAACACCACTTCGCTCAATCATCGGTATAGAGTCTTTGGTAGTTCCAAGAGATAAACGAAGTTTGTTATTGTTTGTATGTACGATTTTCATGTTTGCTTTCTTATAGTATTTATGTAATTTGTTTGTGACTTTTGGAACGAAAGCGATAGCCACTCGCCTCTGGTTAGAATTATTGTTGTAAGTGTTCTGCCCGAAAAGTGTTGAAAGATTTCTTTTTCTTATTTTGTTAGAGTGTTTTATTATTAACTTGTCGATTAAATTTTTGTTGTACCCATTATTTGTAGCCAAATTAAGTATATGATCATACTCAATTTTATAGTTGCGCAAGGAAAGTGGAAGGCGGCAAAGTCTATAAACCATCGAATGGAAAGCTGCAATTTTGTTTTGATGGCTGCAGTACGAATCAAATGTGATGAAGCGGTCAGTGGATTTTGACTTCCTATATACTGCAAATTGAACTTTACCATCAATGCGTGTGATTTTTAAATCCAAAAAAGGTAAAGAATGATCATTTTCTGACTCGAGTTCATATGTAAATTTAATTCTTTTATATCTGCTGTTCAAGGTGTTCAAAACCGATTCAACGTTTTCTTTTTTAACAACCGCAAAAGTGTCATCAACGTAACACCACCATATGCGTGGTAAGAGGCCTTCTTTTTCCAAATCGGTTTCAAAGCTGGACATAAACGCTTCTGCGACCAACGGTGATAAACTATTTCCCATACTACATCCAAGATTATTGCTGTAAAACTGATTTCTAAATTGAAATGAATTATATGTCATGCATTTTTCAATTGCATTAATAAATGCGTTTATGTGTTCATTTGAAACTGCTTTATGAACAAGAAGTTTTTTGATGACTTTTATTGCAATATTTATAGGAACGCTTGGGAAGAGAGCTGTGACGTCAAACGAAATAAGTGTCTCATCTTCTTCTATTTTAATGTCTTTGATTTTATCTGCGAACTCGAAGCTATTTTTCACTGCGAAACCGTTAAATGGAAGATATTGTTTGAGTTCAGCTACTAACCATTTTGATATGTTGGCAAACGGAGAGCTCACGCACGACACGATCTTACGCATTTTATTTCCAAGTTTATGAACCTTTGGTAAACCGTACATGAGAGGAACTTTTGGGTTTGAAATACGTAGACGAAACTTATTTACATTGAAAACTTGATTTAAATTGTCAATCACAACATTTATTTTTATCAACGTTTATCATTTTATTCAGTGGTGATCTACTAGAAACTTTAAAGTTGTCTTCATGGATAGATGTGAGCATCCTTTCTTCGTACTCATTTCTGTTCATGACAATAACTTGGTTTCCTTTGTCGGCTTTCATGTAGAAAACATTTCGTTGTTTAAGTTTTGAAAGTGCATCATTCCACTTCAACGTATCTTTGTCATTGTTCCTTGAAATTTGTTTTTGTTTTTTAATCTCCGCAGAGGCACAATCTCTGATTTCTTTCAATTTTAAGTTCGAAATGCATCCGATAATAATAAATATTTAAAACTAAAATTACATCTTGTGTTTTTATATTTTATCGATTGTTTGCGGTCAATAAGAAATAATTTTATTTTGTTCTTTCATTATAACGACCACAAAAATAACGTTCTTTTTAGTTCGGTGATTAAATATCGAATATAATATTTATATATACAATAATGATTTTCGATCAAGACTTGAACGTTTATTCGCGTTTAGTAACAAAAATGAAGCGAATTAAAGCTGATATTCTTTTCTTAGAAGAATGCAAAGCCAAAAAGGTTTTCCCAAAATTCATTCAAGTATGCTGCACCATTAAAAATCATCGCACTGATAAAGTGATTAACTTAGCTAAACGATCCTGGCTTAAATTTGAAATCAACTATCATTACAGTCGCCTCGATAAATTGGAACTTGAAACTTATCATTTGCATTTAAAGATGACAAAAAACTTAAATGACCATATGTTTAACATCTTCATACAGAAGCAATCCGCTGTTCTTTTTCGATGTGACAACATTTTCAAAACAAAAAGAGAAAAACAAAATAAAAAGCTATGTGATTTAGTAACAGAGATTCCACCTCTACAGAAACCCCATATTGAGCAAGTTGACAATTTAGTTGTGAATTTATCCGATGAAGTTTTCAGTGATAACGAGTTGGAACTCTTAAACAGGGGCTTGAAATTCAATGTCGCTGATATTGAATCATCTTTGCAGTTTAAATCTTTTGATATCAAAATAGAAATCAGAGATTGTGCCTCTGCGGAGATTAAAAAACAAAAACAAATTTCAAGGAACAATGACAAAGATACGTTGAAGTGGAATGATGAACTTTCAAAACTTAAACAACGAAATGTTTTCTACATGAAAGCCGACAAAGGAAACCAAGTTATTGTCATGAACAGAAATGAGTACGGAGAAAGGATGCTCACATCTATCCAAGAAGACAACTTTAAAGTTTCTAGTAGATCACCACTGAATAAAATGATAAACGATGCCCGTGTTGTGATTGACAATTTAAATCAAGTTTTCAATGTAAATAAGTTTCGTCTACGTATTTCAAACCCAAAAGTTCCTCTCATGTACGGTTTACCAAAGGTTCATAAACTTGGAAATAAAATGCGTAAGATCGTGTCGTGCGTGAGCTCTCCGTTTGCCAACATATCAAAATGGTTAGTAGCTGAACTCAAACAATATCTTCCATTTAACGGTTTCGCAGTGAAAAATAGCTTCGAGTTCGCAGATAAAATCAAAGACATTAAAATAGAAGAAGATGAGACACTTATTTCGTTTGACGTCACAGCTCTCTTCGCAAGCGTTCCTATAAATATTGCAATAAAAGTCATCAAAAAACTTCTTGTTCATAAAGCAGTTTCAAATGAACACATAAACGCATTTATTAATGCAATTGAAAAATGCATGACATATAATTCATTTCAATTTAGAAATCAGTTTTACAGCAATAATCTTGGATGTAGTATGGGAAATAGTTTATCACCGTTGGTCGCAGAAGCGTTTATGTCCAGCTTTGAAACCGATTTGGAAAAAGAAGGCCTCTTACCACGCATATGGTGGCGTTACGTTGATGACACTTTTGCGGTTGTTAAAAAAGAAAACGTTGAAACGGTTTTGAACACCTTGAACAGCAGATATAAAAGAATTAAATTTACATATGAACTCGAGTCAGAAAATGATCATTCTTTACCTTTTTTGGATTTAAAAATCACACGCATTGATGGTAAAGTTCAATTTGCAGTATATAGGAAGTCAACATCCACTGACCGCTTCATCACATTTGATTCGTACTGCAGCCATCAAAACAAAATTGCAGCTTTCCATTCGATGGTTTATAGACTTTGCCGCCTTCCACTTTCCTTGCGCAACTATAAAATTGAGTATGATCATATACAATGGGTACAACAAAAATTTTATCGACAAGTTAATAATAAAACACTCTAACAAAATAAGAAAAAGAAATCTTTCAACACTTTTCGGGCAGAACACTTACAACAATAATTCTAACCAGAGGCGAGTGGCTATCGCTTTCGTTCCAAAAGTCACAAACAAATTACATAAATACTATAAGAAAGCAAACATGAAAATCGTACATACAAACAATAACAAACTTCGTTTATCTCTTGGAACTACCAAAGACTCTATACCGATGATTGAGCGAAGTGGTGTTTATAAAATCACCTGCAAAGACTGCAATGCTTCTTACATAGGACAAACGAGAAGGGCGTTGAAGACAAGAGCAAGTGAACACGAAAGAACAATAGACGACAAGGAAACTCAAAAAGCTATACCATCACATATATTTAATTTTGACAACACAGAGCCTCACTCTGTTACACCAATTATTGACAATATTAAAATTTTAAAAACAGTGAGTAACCCCTCTAAGTTGGATGCTTATGAGTCATTTTTTATACAAACAACAACAAATTTAATGAATTTAGAAGCTGGAGCAATAGAGTCATCCCTGTTTAACTCTTTGTAATTTTGTAATGTATTTAATTGTTTGATTTTATTTGTTTATATATATATATTTTTTATTTTCTTCTTTTGTAAGCGAAATATTTTGTAAGCAAATTTAATTTTGTAAGCGAGTTGTTTTTGTTCAAATGTCATTTTAAGCTTTGTTCGTTTCATTTTGTTTTATTAAACTCGCGCTGAAGATGAACTTTCAATTTTAAGTTCGAAATGCATCCGATAATAATAAATATTTAAAACTAAAATTACATCTTGTGTTTTTATATTTTATCGATTGTTTGCGGTCAATAAGAAATACTTTTATTTTGTTCTTTAATTATGTATTTACTTTCCTTTTGTTATATTATATTTATATTCTTATAATAAAAACAGTTGTCACGAGACTTTAGATCTGAAAAGATCGGTTTCATTAATTGTTTTTTTCTAAATAGTATTGTCGGAAGGTTTGTCAGTGCTTATGCTCCCCAAACTGGGTGTGAGCAAGCGGAAAAAGATAAGTTCTGGTTAGATTTTCACAACCTCCTTAAGAAAGTCTTGACAGAAGAACTTTTGTTTGTGGGAGGAGATTTGAATGGACATGTCGGGAAGACCAACGAGGACTATGAGGACTGCCATGGTGGCATGGGATACGGCATCAGGGATTCTCCTGATGAAGACATCCTTAGCATGTGCAGGTCATATGGTCTTATCGTTTTAAACACTATGTTCATCAAACACAGCCGACACCTGGTCACTTTTAGCAGTGGAGGGAATGAAACTTAGATTGACTACCATTTGATAAACAGTTTCATGATGCCACATGTCAAGGATTGCAAGGTGATACTAGGAGAAGCGATTACCCAGCAACATCGTCTCCTGGTGACAGAATTTCTCATGGAGACGAAGAGGAAAAACAAACAAGCAGAGACTCCAGGAAGAATCAAGTGGTACAATCTGGACAAAGAAAAGGGAGAAGCTTTTATCACTTAGATGAAAAATGTTCTGTTCCACACCATCAACAGAGCTGGTAATGAAGAATGTGGTGCACAAAGTATGTGGAATTCTCTGCAACGAACCTACCTTCTGAAAGCCAAAGCACTGCTAGGCACCGCAAAAGGACACTATCATCAACGGGACAAGGAAACATGGTGGTGGAGCGATGAAGCCAAAGCAGTGATGACTAGGAAAAAATTATCTTTTAAAGCTTGGTCAATGTGTCCCTCTAATAACAAAGAGGAAAAAGCACGCCTTGAAGTAGCCTACAGATGCTCCAAGAAAGAAGCAAAAAAGAAGTGTGCCCAACTTAAAGCAGAGAGTACGGAGCTGCTGATGCAAACCAGGCCCTTCAGGAACTGCGAAACGTCAACATTAACAAGGGCGCAACTATCTTTAAAATTGCCGCTCAAAGAAGGAGAAATGCGCTGGAGATCTGCTCACCAAAATTCATAAGCGATGTTCAAGGCCAACTCCTTGTGAATGACGAAAAAAATCTTCACAGATGGCGACGGTATTGCGAAGGACTTTTAAATGAACAGTTCCCCAGAATATACTTTCCAACAGCCGCACCAAACTATGAGGAAGTGACCGACATTACAGTCGAAGAAGTTAATGCGGCAGTGAAAAGCTCCAAAAAGGGAAAAGCGATTGGGCCAGATGGGATACCCTTTTGAGTTCTGGAAAAAGATGGGAGGCATCGGGCTCAGATGGCTAACGGCTCTCATCTCCAAATTTATCAGAGGTGACCAAATGCCTTATCAATGGAGGGAAAGTTATCTTCTCCCAATTTACAAGGGAAAGGGTAATACGATGAACTGCGACAATTACCGATCAATCAAGCTGATGTCACATACCATGAAGATCGTTGAGCGGGTGTTGGATGGCCGCCTGCGAAAAATAATACGGCTATCTGATGACCAGTGCGGGTCCAGTGCGGGTTTGTCTCGGGAAAATCAACCACAGATGCAATCCAGAGTGTAAGAATCAGAATGGAAAAACATCGCGATTCCTCGAACGATTTGCATGCAGTGTTCGTTGATTTTGAAAAGGCGTTCGATCGACAACCACGAGATCTGATATGGGCGGCCCTAAGGCAACGAAGAGTTCCAGAAATCTACGTGCAGATGATCATGGATATGTACGAGCAAGTCAGAACAAAGGTTCGATGCACTGCAGGAGTCACCGAAAATTTCCCAATCGAAGTTGGTGTACACCAAGGAAGCGTCTTGAGCCCATTGCTCTTTATAACAGTGCTTGATTCTCTACTTGAAGATAAGATGAGGGACCCGAAAGTGACTCAGTTATTCTTTGCTGATGATGGAGTCATCATAAGTCAAGATCCTTCATCCTTGCAACGAGCACTGGACGTATGGGTGGACGTTCTGGAGGGAAATGGGTATCGCATAAGCGCCAAAAAGACCGAAGACCTTTGCTGCCCATTTTCTGATCCACTCAGGCCTATTCCGGATATTTATTTGAACGGAACTGTGCTTCCCAAGTGCGAAAAGTTCAAATACCTTGGATCTATGATCAATAAGAAAGGAACTTGTGATGACGACGTCAACCATCGCGTAAGCGTAGGGTGGATGAAGTGGCGTGAGAACTCTGCCATCTTCTGTGACCGAAAAATGCAGACATGGAACAATCAATAACCGGGAAGCTTGCCGACACTATCTGAGGTCAACCCGACGAATCCCACAAGCAGATCAGTAGAGAAGCGGTGAAGTGGGAAAGTTGTGATCCCACTCAAGATCATAATATCGTCGGAAAAGAAGAAGAAGTATTGTCGGAAGGTTTAATTGTTCTCCTGCGCCCTCTTCGGCGCAGGGACATTATTCCCCGGTACATAAGTCCCAAATTTATTTTTGGGAATATGTCTCACCGAAGTGGGACATAAGTCCAAAATTTGATTAGGGACTTATGTCCCACCCCGTCGGGACATTGGTCCCAACATTTTCATCTCAAAGATGGGACATAAGTCCCAACATTTGCATTTATCTAAAAAAAATCAAAAAATATTGCTAACGATGTTCAAAAAAACTAAACAAACGGTTTGATGGATAACATAAAAATATTGGTATATTATTTCATTAACAAATAAAAAACAAAAAAATTTTCCTTTCATAACAAAAAAAGACAAAAAGAAAAATAACAAAAAAAAAATAACTTTAGAAAAAGTTGCAAATAATAAGATAAACTTTACGGCGCAGGGACAAAAGTCCACGGGAAATAAGTCCCAAGTTTATTTTTTGGTACTTATGTCTCACCAAAGTGGGACATAAGTCCCAAATTCGATTTGAGACTTATAACCCACCCCGTCGGAACATAAGATCTCTTTTAAATAAATTTATGAATCTACCAAGAATACACTCATGTTGATAGTTTGTTCAGTTAATTCCATTTAGTTTTACGCATTGTCAATGCTTCAATGAGTAAGACTCTACTGTAATGCAATTACAGTGAAAACTCTACTTACTGACAGCTCCAATAAGCAAACAATTCCCATGAGCGGAAAAACTTCGGGGACCATGGGGGTTCGCTGATGGGAGCTTTGACTGTAAAACTTAAATACAGTTACTTGTTGTCTTTCTTTTTTCAAAACTGTAATTTTTAAAGTTAATTTTTTGTGAATTTAAGAAAAGAATCTTAGAAGATTCAAGGTTTTGCGAATTTGAAAAACTAAAACGAAAAAATCGCGCAAAAACTAGACCGAGACTAGATACGAAGCTCTTTTACCGTCGAAAATTATAAATGGACTGCTGGGTGACAACAGAGAAAATGCTATATCAGGATTACGAACACTTACCAAAAAGCTTCAGAGGGATCCAGTGAAATGCAAGAATACGATATAACAATGCGTAAATTTATTGCCTTGGGATATGCTGAACCAGTTGTTCCAGGAAGTGGCTTACCCAGAAATATGTACTATATCTATATGCCACACTGTGCAGTATATCGTCCTGAAAAAACCGCCACATAAATTCGAATCGTATTTAATGCCTCACCTCATTTACCTGGAAAACTGTCTTTAAACGAATTTTTATGAAGAGGCTCGAATTTGTTTCCAGTTGTGGATATCAAAAAAGCGTTAGTACAGATTGTCTTAGCAGAGAAGGAAAGAAATAGTCTGAAACGGTGACTATCTGGTGACTCTGGTACTCTCAAAAGGAAGACTTGACGACTAAATTCTCATCTGAAAAGGAATTATTATGCATGACCCGTGTCACTTTTAAACAAGCAGATGAGTTTCTAGAAACGTGTACTATTCTGGGTAAGTCTTTTTATATGGATGATCTGGTTTCAAGTGTCGATAGCCAAAACGATGCGGAGAAATTTTACCAAGATGCAACAGAGGTATTAAGACGGGCCTATATGAAGTAAAGAAAATGGCGTAGCAA
This sequence comes from Baccha elongata, assembly GCA_951217065.1. NCBI lineage: Eukaryota > Metazoa > Arthropoda > Insecta > Diptera > Syrphidae > Baccha > Baccha elongata. Next base: position 578,138 of record CATNUY010000365.1, read on the forward strand.
TGATGCGGGTGTACGAAAATCTATACAGAACATTGAAGGTTGCGTACAACCAGTTTTGGAATGTTTATAGTGACGAAATAATTATCAACTTCAATTCGGATCAATTAAAAAAGATGATACCTCCTACAAAACGTAATGTGTTGAAAACTATATAGCGAAAAAAAACGACACACTCGGAATTTTTTGACCCAATCACGATAAGGCTTAAAATTTCATATCAGACTCTATGACAAAATAAGATAAAATAAACCACGCCACACTAAAATCAATACAATAAAACAAAAACAACAAACAACCAATAACCAATAAAAAAACAATAAATCATGCAAGATAAGACAGCTCAGCATAGCACAGTGAGTACCATCCTTCACTTTCCCCTTTTCACTTACAATCGCATGGCTTAGCATGTGTATCAAATTGCATTGGTTTTATAACTAATGCAATTGATATACAGGCTGCTTCATCGTTGATAACAGATTGTTGACAAAAAAATGTTACTGTTTTGCATTAACAGGGCCGGATTCGATTCTTGTCACTACTAAGGCATAACACTAGTGGTGGCGTGAATCGAATAGCATTCTGTGGTTCAACTCAATAATATTTTTCTTATAGTCTTTGTCGGTTTTGGTTTTTGTTATTTTTTTACTTGCAATGGCTGGAAATTTCAGGGTAGATTATTGTATTATTCGTGGGCTTAGAGCGAATTTTCTTTCTGTGTACTTCCATACTGCTTTAAACAGGCCAGCTGTATTGGCACTAAGTGAAACCCAAGTAGGTGAGGATTCCGATCCTACTGAATTCTTTATTCATGGGTATAACTTGGTGCCATTATTATTTTCCCACCATGGTCTCGCCATATACATTAGGAATGATGTTGCTTATCAGTTTTTGCCACAATATGGTCTCTGCACCAATTCTTTTTTTACTTTTATGTGGTTTAAATTTTCCGTGAATAAGCAAGTCATTCACTATTGCTTCCTTTATCGAAGCCCCAATCTAGACAGAATGTCAACTTCTCGTGAATTTGATGCTTTGTCTGATTCCATCCAAAGAATTGTTTCGTCCTATCCTCGCACTGAAATCGTTGTTACGGGCGATTTCAATGTACACAATTCTTCATGGCTTCAACATTCGGGCCCGGCAACACCAGAAGGAGTGTGTGCTGAGATCTTCGCTGAGTTTAACCACCTAACTCAGTTGGTCAACGAGCCCACTCGAATATCGGACGTGGTAGGTCGAGCAGAAAACACTCTTGACTTGTTTCTTACCTCTGACCCTGGTAAGTACACTATTAGTATTCTATCTCCTCTAGGCACATCTGACCATTGTGTCATATCAGCAAATTTCTCGTGTAAAAACTCTCCAGTCAAAGAAAGAGCTCCTAAGAGAACCGTTTGGCAATACGAGAAAGCCAACTGGGACGGTCTCAATAATTATTTTAGGATCTTTAACTGGTCACTATGCTTCCTCGATAGTGACGTTGACGCCAGCGCTGATATGATCACAAGTTTGATTCTCCTGGGAATGAGAACTTTTATCCCGAACAGGGTTAAAAGCATCAGACCTAAGGAGAACGCATGGTTCGATGCGAGCTGTAAAGAGGTTATTAGGGTCAAGAAGGTAAATTTCCGTTGTCTTAAAGCCAATCCAACTGAGGAAAACCGGAATAAGTTCAAGCAAACCAGGAAGGCCTGCAACGCCCATATTCGACGGACCAAATTTTTACATGACCAAAAATTACGGCAAAAAATACTGCAATGTCCCAAAGGCAGTAAACATTTTTGGTCATTTGTAAAAAATATGAGGAATTCTTCCTCTTCCTCGGTTCCTACGCTCGTTGTGAATGAAACTCCATTTGTTAGCTCTCTAGAGAAAGCTAATCTCTTTGCTAGGCAGTTCGCCGCCAATTCAACGCTGCCAGTGAGTGTTATGACTCCGCCTGTACTTGAGCGTGTTAGTGATTCTATGGGGCAAATCTTTTTTCGCACTCGTACTGTAGCGAGGGTCCTAAAAGATCTTAACACACATAAATCCGCTGGTCCGGATGGTATCCCCGCTATTGTTCTAAAGATGTGTTCTTCAACGCTGGCAAAACCACTGCGTAAGCTTTTTCATCTGTCCTACTCCTCAGGTCTCGTTCCGAGCGGATGGAAAACTGCATTTGTCCAGCCTATTCCCAAAAAAGGCGAATCTTCCTCTAATAGTGCAATCGGTCTAATTACCGACCGATTGCACTTACGTCCCTTCTTTCCAAGGTCATGGAAACGCTGATTAATTATCAGCTCAAGAAATATCTCGAAGATCGAAAGCTTCTTAATGACCGACAATACGGCTTTCGTAGCAATAGGTCCACTGGTGATCTCATGGTTCATCTCATCGAACAGTGGAAAAAATCTTTACATCGTTCTGGAGAAAGTAAGATTATTGCACTTGATATTTCAATAGCATTTGATAGGGTTTGGCATCAGGCTCTCTTATCGAAAATGCGTGCTTTCGGATTTCATGAATCCCTCCTTCATTGGATTAGTAATTACCTTTCGAATCGTTCAATACAAGTTGTATTGGATGGATTCAAGTCTGAAAACCATAAAATAAATGCTGATGTGCCCCAGGGCTCTGTTCTATCTCCAACACTCTTTCTCATTTTTATTAATGATCTCCTGTCTGCAACTTCTAATCCAATACATTATTTTGCTGACGATAGTACTCCTAGCTTCTCAAATTCGTTTTCAGATTCACATCCCTCTTCTTCGGATGTGGAACTGCAACGAGAAAATATGATAAGTTCATTAAATTCCGACCTAAACAGCATTGTACAATGGGGATTAAAAAACCGCGTGGAATTTAATGCTTCGAAAACCCAATGCTGTCTTGTATCGTTAAAGCGAGATATACCCTCCTTGCCATTATCCATAGATGGCACTTGCATCGAGGAGACTGAACATCTCGATATTCTCGGTATGTGTATCACCAACCACCTTTTGTGAAACGATCACATACGCGATGTCGCCAAAAATGCCGCAAGATGTTTGGGTTTTCTAAGGCGATGCAAGAAGTTTTTCTCCCCCTCTGATCTGGCTATTATCTACATGACTTATATACGTCCAAAGCTTGATTATAACTCCCATATCTGGGCTGGTGCTCCTGCAACTTACTTAAGCCTCTTTGACAGTATTGAACGTAGAGCATTTAGATTGATTGGTAATATTACCATCATAAGATCATTTACGTCGCTCGAACATCGTCGAAATGTTTCTTGGGTCACCCTCCTTTACCGTTATTTTAATGGTTTTTGCTCTAGAGAAATAGCCAGTTGCATTCCTCCCCTTAAACAGTTCAACCGTAATACTCGCGCTTCTAGGAATGCTCATCAATATACCCTCGAGCCCAACTTCGGTCGTACTGTCAAGTACAGAGATTCGTTCTTTAGCCGTACTACGCGAATGTGGAATGCCTTGCCACACTCTGTCTTTCCCAGCCATTGCAATATTCAGGAATTTAAAACTAATGTGCACCGACACCTCCTTTCAACCCCTCTCTCCCTTTCCTAGTGCTCACACTTTGTCTACATAATAAGGATAGTATTATCCCTTTGAGTGTGCGCTTATTATATAAAAGAAAAAAAAAAGATCAGCTGCGATAAACCATTGGTTACTGAATCTAAACAGGAATGTTGCTCGTGCTACAAAGATTAAGAACGGCTTGGTGAATTTTCACTGCCCAGGTGGCTTGGTACGGTTGCTGGGATGAAATCAGTGGAAATGCACATATTTACTGATGCCAGCCTAGAAAGATTTGGAGTTGTTGCATTTTTGCGATTCCAAGAGTCGCACTGTGAAGCTCAGGTAAAATTTGTATGTGCTAAAACTCGTGTAGCACCGCTTAGGGAAAAGAAAAAAGATGATCTTATCCTGCCGAAGTTAGAATTGACTGCTGCGTTATTTGCTGCCAGGCTGTGCGCTTATTTCAAGAAAATAAAGCTATCTATTGGTAAGTTATTTTTGTAGACTGACTCGCCCTGGATTCAAGGGGATGTACGAAAATGGAAACCGAATGTGTTCAGCCGAGTAAAAGAAATTCAAGAACTGCTCAGTTACCAGACTGGCATCATTATTCTAAGAAAGAGAATCCAGCGGACTTGCTCACCAGAGGGATATCTGCCGAAAAATTGAATTCTTTCATCGCTTTGGAAAGAAGGCTCTTCTTGGTTAATGAAAGATAAAACAGGTTGGCCTATTGAAAATATGCTGGTTGCTGCTAATTGTGCTGTGGCTAGTTTTTCTTAATTTCTCCAAAACTAAGATACATTTTGTCATCTGGTTTTCTGTTTTTGACTAAAAATTAATAAGAGCATTGAATTTTGAAAAAAAAAATAATAGTTAATTACATAAAATTTTTAAAAAAATTAGTTTACAAATTTTTTTTTTTTTATTTTTTTTCAAAATTTTGAGTTTTAAAATTAATTTTTTTAAAACTGTTCACTTAAACAACTTAATTTAAAAATAAAATAAAAGAGTAGTTTTCTGGCTTTGTAAAAAGATGTAACAAGGCTTTGTATCATTCACTGTTGTTTTTAAATAATTTTTTTTCTGATTTAAGTCAACTTTTTAGAAAATTGCCCCTTCCGCCTAAACGGAGGGAAATAGACCCCCCCTCTCATACGATTTTTTTCTTGTCTGAACCATACCTACACGCTCAATTTTTTTGGTGCATCTTATACCAATCACCCTGTATACACTCCTTAAGCTTATATGATGGAGTCGGAATAAATCAAAAAAATTCATTGCTAGGGATGAGTATACAAAGTTGTTTTCCCATTAATATACATTCCAATGTATCATTTGCAAAAACAGTTATAATTTTTACTTGCTTTGTCACTCCGTATGATGTAATTGAAAACCATATTTTAATTGTCTTACAACATGTGTATTACTAAAAAGGAAATTGGCGAGTGTTCGTAAAGGTATAATTTTTGTTTTAATTCCTCGAAAGCTAAACTTTAATATGGAATTGATAGCTTTAGGTACGTACTTAATTTACTTTTATTTTCAAACTATACAAGAAATTTTTTTTTTTTTTTTGTGATCGGTATTAAACTTGTGTGGAAATTTGGACAATAATAACGATTGAGTTCTTAACGATTGAGTTCTTAAGGTGTATTTAAACCAATAAAAGGAAATTTATTTTGTTTTTTAAATTTCATTAATTTGTAAACTTAATTACACATTTAATAACATAAAACAATGGTGACGAATGTCTTTACTGCCCTCCTAAGCGAAAAAAGGTCGTAACTCTATTTTTTAATTTGTTTTTTCTTGTTTTGTTTAGTCTCAAACTCTGAAACCTGATGATAATTTTTAATAAAAAAAATTTATTGTTTAAAAATAGTATGTGGTAATTAACTATTTAAATTTTTCAAAAAAAAAAAATATTGCCGAAAGTAAATTCGTCATTTCTCAGCATGCTTCGCTAAAAATTGTTATTTGAGATACGACCTTCTCACTAAAGACGGCAGTATAGTAAGTGCGCGTTAAAACAATTGGGTCGACTTAAAACGGAATGACAAAGAGAACAAGGAGCCCAACAAAAATATAATAATATAATTAACTAAAAAATCCACCAAAAATAAAATAAAAAGATTGTTAATGGCAATAAACATAAAACATATTTTTTTAATTAAACCTTTAATATAAAAAACAGGAACTGATAAACCAACAACTCATAGTGGTTCATGAATTTAAAAGATTAAAACTAATCTTAAAATCCATGGCGCAAAATTTTAAACGATTAAGCATCATATTAAAACATATTTAGCATATCACTAGGTTAAAAAACTTATAAGCCTCTTGACACGAAAGATTGATTAAGAAATTCCTATTCCTAGTCTAAATTTTCAGACCCTGACTCATCCACTAAACTAGGGTCGTAAGCGGCACTAAACTTGGAGCTAAATTCTTGGGATCGATACCTTGAACTGCTACTAAAACTTCGTCATCAAATTTGACTATGAACATTACTTGCTAACATATTTCACGACCATTACTTATTATTTTTTTAATGTCAGTCAGACATTTTCGTTTTATTTATTAATATTGCTACTTTTGCCCTCATATAAAGATTGTGAATGTTTAAAAAAAATATTTTCGATGAAGAAATTGTTATTATTTAGCTCCAAATCCGAAGCACAATAAAATAGGTAACACCTCCCCACACAAAAGTTTTTGGTCCAAAAAATTACTACTTTTAAATTATGTTTAAAAAAATATTTGTAGCTACATTGCTCTGTTTTTCTTGCTTTTGTTACAATCATATGATTTTATTTTCACTACTAAAATTATTATTTTGACAGTTTAAAAAATGTATTTAATTAAACGTTTAGTTTTTTTTTTTATAATGCACACGCGCTCAAGGGGTTTGTTATAGCCCTTTTAATGATAAGTCACAGCGCGAGCGATAGGAATTTAGGAATTTAAACTGATGAGCGTTCCTAGCAAGACGAGCAAGGGGTGGAACGCAGCTGGCTATCTCAAGTGAACATTTTTTGTAAAAGAACCTGTAAAATAAAGAAAGACATGAAACATTTCGACGATGTTCGTGTGATGGAAATGTTTCCTTAATGTTTCTCTCTCCTATCAATTTTAACGCCTTTTTCTGAACTCTGTCGAGCAGGTGAAGAAAAGTTTGAGAAGCACCTGCCCAGAGATGGGAGTTATACTCAAGTTTAGGGCGTATAAACGCCTTGTAAATTGTAGCCAGATCAGAAGGGGTGAAAAACTTCTTGCATCTATTAAGAAAGCCTAAGCATCTTGCAGCATTCTTAGCAATCTCAAGTATATGATCATTCCAACGAAGGTTGTCACTGATACACATAACGAGTATTGAAAGCTTTTCGGCCTCCTCGATGCAAGTACCATTCATGGATAATGGCATAGGGGGTATGTTTAGCTTTAATGACAAAAGACAGCGTTGAGTTTTCGACGCATTAAACTCCACACGATTTCTGATACCCCAATTCACAATGCTGTTTAAATCGTAGTTTAATTAGCTTATCATACGGTGTCGTTGTAATAACACGTCCGAAGGCGAAGGCCGTGAATTATCAAACGTATATGAAAAGCTGAGGGTTGAGTCGTCAGCAAAACAATTTAATGGATTAGAAGTCACAGACAAGAGATCATTTATAAAAATGAGAAAGAGAGTCGGAGACAGAACGGAGCCCTGGGGCACACCAGCATTTATTTTGTGGAGATCAGACTTGAAACCGTTTAATACAACTTGTATTGAACGGTCCAGAAGATAGCTTCTAATCCAACGAATAAGAGTATCATCGATACCAAATGCACGCATTTTCGATAAAAGAGCTTCATGCCAAACTCTATCAAATGCCTTTGAAATATCAAGCGCAATAATCTTGCTTTCGCCAAAGCGATGCACAGATTTGTTCCACTGTTCGGTGAGATATGCCATCAGATCACCAGTGGAACGATTGCTGCGAAAGCCGTATTGCCGGTCATTTAAAAGCTCCCGATCTTCGAGATATTTCTTGAGCTGACGATTTATCAGCGTTTCCATGACCTTGAAAAGAAGGGACGTAAGTGCAATTGGTCGGTAGAAGGAGGGGGAGGAGGAATCACCTTTTTTAGGGACGGGCTGGACAAATTCTGTTTTCCATCTACTAGGAAAGATACAATACAGTTGTATCTTTCGTCTGATGGCGGTCAGCCATCAGACGAATAGGGAGAATAACATGTAGCATATGAAAACATGCACGTGCCGTAACTATTCGGGACTGGTGGAAGTGTGATCATAGCCTCTTTGCGGCGGCCGCTAGTAACAAGCCTTTTAAAAAAGGTTTGGCTAATATGATCAGGCTAGTTCCTCAGGTTGGCAACAGGTTAATTCCCTGTTCCGTAAAATTTTAGAATTACGAACCCGACAACAAGCCTCGGAAACGGACTGATCTCACGACGACAACCAACGCAACGAAAACGGCAAAACGATTTACGAATTTTCTTATGGAACGTACGATCGCTCTATAGAGCTCGAGCTCCTCAGCAGCTAGCCGATGCCCTGTCAAAATATAGAGCTGACATAACAGCACTGCAAGAAATCAGATGGACAGGGAATGGTGTTTTACAGAAGAAAGAATATGACGTATACTACAGCTGTCATACAAAACACCATGTGCTCGGGGTAGGCTTCCTAGTCAGCGAAAAAATGAAGTCTACCATCATCGGCTTTAACGCTATAAGCGAAAGGCTATGCACCCTTCGCGTGCGAGGCAAATTTACGAACATTAGCCTCATTAACGTTCACGGACCTACGGAGGAGTCCTCAGACGAAGAAAAAGAGACTTACTACGAACAAGTCGAGAGGACCCTCAATGCCTGTCCAAGGTATGACGTAAAAATCATCCTTGGGGATTTGAACGCAAAAATAGGTCGGGAGCCGGTATTCAGGCATTACGCAGGCACCCATAGTTTGCATGAGAACACTAATGACAATGGACTTCGAGTCTTAGAATTGGCAGCATCGAAAAACATGGTCGTTGCGAGTACCAGGTTCCCGCGAAAAGATATCTACAAAGCCACCTGGGTGTCACTCGTAACCAAATAGACCACGTGTTGATAGACCGTCGCCACTACTCGAACTTGATGACGGTACGAACGTACCGAGGCGCCAATATCGACTCGGATCACTATCTTGTTGGTATGGTCTTCCGAGGGCGGATTGCCTTGCGAAGACGTATTGCATCCGCCGATCAAGTTCGAATCAACACGGCTGCCCTGCGCAATGAAAATGCCAGTAACACCTTTGGTAATGAGTTAGGACTCGCCCTAGAATCGCTTGATTTAGGGAGAGTAAGTCCTGGGGCCAGTATGCTGGGCGTAGATGAGAAGTGGACACGCCTTAAGAATACTGTCATTAGTACTGCCAACTCCATCTTAGGCAGCAGTCGTAGAAATCGGAACGACTGGTTTGATGATGAATGCAAGCTAGCGACTGAACGTAAGAATGTTGCGTACCGAGCAATGCAACAATCTCATAGAACGCGGGCGCGCGAAGAAGAATATAAAGAGCTCAGAAGAATAGAAAAACGGCTTCACAGACAGAAAAAATCAGCCTGGGAGAAGAACTTAATTTGTGAAATAGAAAAAAGCCGAGAGCGAGGTCCGCACCAGGCGCGGAAGTTCTACCAATCCATCCGAAACATGACGCAGTACACACCACGCTGCACATACTGCAAGGACGGAGAGGGAAATCTGATCACCGATCCACAAAGCATACTGGAGCGATGGGAAGTGTACTTTAATGAATTGCTAAATGGTCAACTCACTGCAGAAGTGGAGGCTCCACTGCTTCAAGACGAATACCCTATGTTGCCGTCACCAAGCATAGAAGAGGTTGAGAAGGCTATAGACCGGCTAAAGAAAAACAAAGCCCCGGGAGCTGATGGTATACCAGCCGAATTATTTCAACACGGTGGGCCAGCTCTACGTCAGGCAATTCATGATATTATAGTGCACGTGTGGGAGCGTGAAGAAATGCCAGAAGACTGGCGAAAAGGTATAATATGCCCCATACATAAGAAAGGAGATGTCACAACGTGCAGCAACTATAGAGGTATCACGTTGTTGAGTACCGCCTATAAGATACTCTCCTCTATCCTACAAGACCGGATAACCCCATACGCTAAAACCATCATCGGACAATATCAGTGTGGTTTCATTCCAGGCAAATCAACAACTGATCAGATCTTTACCCTTAGGCAGGCGATGGAAAAATGTCTAGAATTTAACATCCCAACATACCACCTGTTTATAGACTTTAAGGCCGCCTATGATAGCATAGCCAGGGTAGAACTTTACAAAGCTATGAGAGAATTCGGCATCCCAAATAAATTGACACGACTATGTAGGTTGACCATGACCAACGTAACAAGCCAAGTAAAAATAGCCGGATTGCTATCCAGACCAATCAACATCTTTAATGGACTCCGACAAGGGGATGGTTTGGCCTGCCTCCTCTTCAACCTGGCGTTGGAGAAAGCAATCCTTGACTCTGGCACGGCAACAAGAGGGACCATCGTCAACAGGTCCAGCCAGATACTGGCTTACGCAGGCGACATCGACATCATCGGAAGAACCGAGCAAGCTGTACACGATTCCTTCATCCAGATCGAGCAGGCGGCACAAAATCTGGGGCTGCACATTAGTGAAGGTAAAACAAAGTACATGGTGGCGTCGAATGCGAGAGGAACAGTTGGTCAAACAATCAAGGTAGCGGAGCACGAATTTGAAGTGGTGCAATCCTTTAAATACCTTGGGTCAATAGTAGCAGCCGATAACAATATAGAAGAAGAAATACGCGGGCGGCTTCTCAAATCCAACAGAGCCTACTACAGTCTGTCAAAGCTCTTCAAATCCAGAAATCTCACCATAACTTCAAAACTACTGCTGTACAGGACCATGGTCCTGCCAGTACTCACATATGGATCCGAGACTTGGGTGCTTAGCAAAAGGCACTCTGACCTCTTAGCCGCGTTCGAGAGAAAAGTCTTAAGGAGAATTGTTGGCCCCATATGTGAGGAAGGACGATTCCGGAGACGGTACAATCATGAATTGTACGCAATCTACCTTGAAGCAGATATAGTGACAAAAATTAGGCTCGGTAGACTTCGGTGGGCAGGGCACCTAGCTCGCATGAGCGAAGAGGAACCTGCTCGGAAAGTTCTTTGTGGTACATTCTATGGCAGACGACAGCGTGGTAGACCATGCTTGCGCTGGAGAGATGGCGTAGACCAGGACGCCCGGAGCCTTGGGGTGCGCAACTGGATGGCGTCGGCTCGAGACCGGGATAGGTGGAGAGACTTGTTGAAGGAGGCCCGAACCGGACCCCGGTTGTCGAGCCGATGATGATGATGATGATGCTCTAACGATTTTTGAATACTATGATTTCGTAAACTTATATTTAGGCAATTAGAAATTCTGCATACTTTGATTTTGACTTGAGTCTTTGTAAAATGAAGTCTTAGCATTTTTGTGAAAAATCCATGATTTTTTTTATTGTTAAATTTAACTTTATTTTCGTGGCAACTTGCCACAAGAACAAGTACGTGCAACCCAGTCGTACACCAAAAGAGCAAGTTCGTGCGACCCAGTCGTTCACTTTATTTTGCTAGTTATACCATTATTAACAGTAAATATGTAATAAATCACAACTTGAATTCCCTTGAAACAAAGATTATATAAATTCAATACTAGTTTAGTTTAGTTTAGTTTATTTTTTTTCATGCATGCTTAACACATTAAGATATAATATCTTATTAACTAGTGCCAGCCTTAAAAGAATAGGTACATAATTTAATAAAAGCTATAAATGGAGAGTTAGCTAGAGAAGATTAAAATACATTTAGAATTGGAAATACTATTACATTACTCTATAATTAGAAACTGAGTATTCAAAATTAAAGAAAGGTAGTATTGTGGTTATTATTATCAGTTAAACATAAATGCAAGAAAGAACTACAACGTTGAGTAATAATGTTTGAGTTTCGACTGAAATATTTTGCTATTTGTAATGTTTCTTAGTTCACGTGGCAGAGAATTCCAGAGGCATATGGCGTTGACAAAGAACTGCCGCTCAGATGTTAGGCAATTATGTCGTGGAATGTTAAGATTGTTAGATCGATTAGAAAAAGGAAACTGCAGTCTATAGTACAGGTGCTGTGGTTGATGGGTCTGCATGATGCTAAAAAGGAGCAATAGTGTTCTGTATTCAAGAAAATGAGAATTGGAATGATCAAAGTCTTAGCCAACATCATAAGGGTAACAACTGGTGTTAAATATTGGGACTCGCGAAGAACTCTAAGGGCTCCATATACTTTACCCACAGAATAATTTATGTGATTTTGCCGACTTAAAGTTCTGTTAAAAGTAATGCCTAGATTCTTAGCAGTTTCGACAAATTAAATAGGAGTATTATTCAGTAATAAACGTGGAAAATAGGAAAGATCCAATAATTTTTTGGAAATAACTATACATTTAGTTTTAGAAGGGTTTAAGAACAGTCCATTTTTCTGTGACCATATATGAATATTATGAAGATCCTGATTTATATTATGTACGCAATTTTCAATGAGACCAAGTGGACTACTCAAGTAAAGCTGCACATCATCAGCGTACATATTTATGAGTGAGAAGTTCAATTTCGCAGGCAATTCATTTATGTAAAGTGAAAAAAGGATTGGGCCTGAGAACGATCCTTGTGGGACACCTTTCAAGACAGGCAAGAAGGAAGACAACATATTGGAAAGGGAAACAGCTTATTTTCTTTCGCTTAAGTACGATATTAACAACTTTGACGCAGAAGATGAGAAATCAAGTTGATGTAAAAGTTTGTGTGCAAGAGTCAGATGATCAATGGTATCAAAAGCCTTCGAAAAATCTAAGAGAACCAAAAAAACTGACTTTATCGTCGTCTATGGCCTGCGTTATATCTTCAACTACATTAATAAGCGCTGTAGTGCAACTTTGCTTTGGACGAAAGCCAGACTGAAATGGTGTCAAAATTTTTGCTCTGTTAAGATAACTATTTATTTGTTTTTGCATAATCCTCTCCAAAACCTTGGAAAGAAAAGGCAGTATCAAGATGTGTGTAAATTCCTTGCAACTAGAGGTTTTATGGACCGGAATTACCTTAGCTAGCTTCCAAGCTTTAGGAAATATGCTAGTCGTTAATATTGTATTAAACAAATATGTTATGTAAGTTAGTATAATTGGAAGTAAAGCTCGTATAAAGACAGGATGTATACCATCAATTCCAATAGCATTTGACTTCACCAACATAAAGCTTTCGACAACGTCTGTACATTCAATACATTGAAACTCAAACTTATTTTCGGCGGCCATAGGACGATCTTCTCCTTCATGGAATTCTGAGGTGGGTTCAAATGACGATTTAGTGGGTAGAGATAAAAATAATTTATTTAACTAATTGCGGTCAATATTTTCACTACATCTTGTAGCCTTTTGCCTACCAATACCAACATTCCGCAGATTATTCCACAACTTGCGACCATTCACGGACAAGTTAAGCCGATTGTTGAAAACCTTAGCCTTTTCGGTTCGAATTTTACAAACAACTTGGTTACGTAACCGACTATAAGTTCTATGGTATTGTTCCAACCTGTATCTTGTCCATAGAGAATATGCCTTGTTTCGTTGATAAATCAGCGAGGAGATTTGTGGCGTGAACCACGGTCGAGATCGATGAGTCAAAATTTTGTGTTTAAGAGGAACAAACGTGTTAAAAAGGTACTCAAGGTTAGATTAAAAGTATTCCACTTGAGCATCAGGTCCTGGCATACTGTAAATTCGATTCCATTCAATTGTAGAAGCACTGAGCTCAAGGGCAACAACATCTATATATTTGAAATCTCTATATTGAAAAGCCGTAGGGGGGGTTACAACATTGAAGTTAAAAGTTAGAAATATAAGATCATGTTTCGAAAAAGCGGGTGCGACAAGTTGATCATAAAAAATAACATCATCTTTATTACATACAAAAATAACATCAAGTAGAGAGCTTGAGTTTCTAGTAAAATGTGTTGGTACTTGGACATTAATCGGTGATAAATTGAAAGATCTCATACTGTCCACTAAACTGGTATCATTCAAAAGATTACTATTGAAATCCCCACACAGAACAATTTTGGACGAACTTAATGAGATTTCTTCCATAAGAATTTCGAGAGGAGAAAGATCAATGTTTCTGTGCGGTCTATAAACTGTACCGAGCAGAAGCTTATCGTCGCCACATATCAAGTCCACAAAAATGTACTCTATGTTACTACCAGGATTTGAGAGACAATTCATCCTACAGGTTATGCCTTCCCTAACATAAATAGCAACCCCACCTCCACGATCACCCCTATCAGCTCTAAACAGATTGTTACCATTTACACTAAACATAACACTCGGAAAATCGACGGGAAACTAGGTTTCGGATATACAAATAGCGTCAACATCAGACCCCTCAAACACATACCTAAATTCGTCAATTTTTTCCGCAAACTTTGTGCATTAATGTGACAAACTCGAAATCCAGCACATTGATTGGAAAACACTCTGAGCATAGAATGCAAGATCAAACCATTACCAACGCCAGAGGAATTCATATTTAGATTGATGCAAAAGAATAAAAAAAATATTAAATAAAAGTTTAACTAATAATTTACAAATGAAAAAATATTATTATAACTTAAATCAAGTTCTACTTACTCAGAAACAATGAAAGAATTTTAATTTGCAAAAGTAAAAAAGAAAAAAAATAAAAAAAAAATAATACTATTTTAATTGATTTGTATTGCTCATGGCAACCCTGTTCTCAAGTCTTCATTATTTTCGATAAGCACAGCTATATCATCAGGTTGACATTTTATATATACAAGTCCACGCATCGTAAACACAGATGTAAGTTGTTTTTGTTTTTTAAGTTTGAGCGCAGATTGAAGCAAGGAATGATTTTTTTTAGTTAGGCATTATCGGAGAAAGATTGCTTTTCCTGCATTCTGTCCAAAGTTGACATCACGTAAACAAAGTGGTTTGTTGTTGTTTTTCTTACAGTGTTCAGCAGCGCATCGAAGTACAGTATTTTTGTCGTGAGGTGTTAAAAATTTGATGATAATAGCAGAATCATGAGAATTAGATGTCGGTCGCGTGCGGAATATTGTATTTAAAGTTGGTGGCCTTGCGCTAATATTTAAACACAAGTGATTAAAAATAGCTTTAAGGTTTTCTTCCGCAACAAAGGGTATTCCATTAAGAACGGCATCACAAGCAACATTTCGATTCTCATGAATTTCCTGTGTTCTACTCAATTTGTCGAATTCATACTTAAGTGCGGATATATCATTAGTGCATTTATTTATATTTGAATTGCATGCTGAAAGTTTGGATTTGACATTTGTTATCGTCGCGTCAATTGTGTTTATATTTTCTCTCAGCAACATGTTTTCAGCATCAAGTTTTAATTGTGTTGATTAAATTTTTGATACCCTTGCCATTAAATGAGTGATTTCGTTTTTAATGTCTGATATTTGTGCAATAACGTTTGCCGATATTCGTGCCTCTGCTTCATTGAATTGTTTTATGATAAGTGAATTTATTTCTGATGTTATGCTATCTTTTTGCACATTTAGTCTATCGTCCATTTTTTTCCACATATCGCTGTCATCTGTTGAGTTTTTATTTCGAATTCTGGAGAGCGATGAGTTAGCTAAATTAAGTGGTGAGTATTGGTTTTTACCAACTGGTTTAGGCATATTTGAGTGTGTGTGCAGATACCGTAGATTTACATAAGAAATTACTTTATAATTTTCAATTAAGTACAAAAAATCACTTAAATAACAATAAGCAAGCACAAAAAACACAGAAATTAAAATGCGAGCACTAAAATTATATATCAGTTCAACAAAAAGAGTTTATGGGAAACTTATTAGGCATAGAAAACTAGATTGAAGGTAAGCCCGATGTAAACACGTCTAATCGCTAGCTATCATAGCTTTTTTATTAGCCAAATTGCAGACACCGCAATTGTTAATAATTTTTTGCATTTCGGCCTGCATTTTTGGATAGCAGCATATTTGTTTCAGTTCTGATAATATTTCATTGATTCCTCTGTGGTTTTTATTAAAGTGCTAATTTTTTATAATAGTAAGAAGATCATTTTTATCAGTTATGTCTTTTAGTCAAATGGTGCAACGTAAAATTTTTAATTTTGTATTTATTGCAAAATATTTAACAAAAATTTTTTGAAATTCGAGGAATAATGACAAATCAGCAATAAATGCAAAATAGGCCTTTGTGAACAAGAATGCGTTTCATAATATTTAAAAGAATATATTTACCTTTTTCAACTTGAATGCTGTTTTGAAATTTTTTATGTTATGTTTTGAAAGTGACTTTTTCTTTTGTACCATATGACAAGTACACCTGATTTTTGAACAGATTAATAGGTTTTTCGGTAATGAATATGTGAATGGATTCATCTTTCATCGCGCTACGGATGGTTGCATCCGTAGAGATAACTTCATTGTTATCATTTCCTGCAACTGGACTTGTGATTGTTAAATATCCGTTACTCTAATTTCCATAAGGGGTCACTTCATTATTGAAAATTCCCGCAAAATTAACTTCTTTGATAAATTTTGAAAAACCTTAAACATCATTACGCTTATTTCCGAAATTGTTTTCTAAGTCAAATTCTTCGTTGTTATTCTGTCTACTGTAAAGGTACGTTCTAAAGTACTTTATGGACAAGACAACCGCGAGGAGCTCTTTCTTTATTGTAGAGTAATTGAGTTGGTGATTGTTAAGGGTACGTGAAGCGTAGTGAATAGGATGTCCATTGAGCACGGCTCCTAAAGCATAATTCTATGCGTCAGTGGTAAGAACGGAGAATAGGGTCAGAAGTTAAAAGAACTTTTAATTTATTGAATGCTTTAATGTACTTTTCTTCACGAATATTCAATTTTTCTGATTTTTTTAAAAATTCTATCATATGAGGGGCTACCTTAGTATGATCTCTTCTGAATTTCCGGTAGTATCCGGTAATTCCTAAAAATTGTTTCATCCCTTTAATGGTTGGTAGTGGCATTTCAACTATAGATTTAACTTTGTTATTTATTATTTTATTAACGGCAATGTGTCCCAAATAAGAAGTTGACGTTTCTGCGAATTTACATTTGCTTATTTGTATTTTTAAGTTGTAATATTTAAGAGTTTGTAAAATTTTCCTTATTATGGATCTCGGGGTATCTGTATAGTTTGGTATAAATCGAAATGTCCGTTTTTTTAATTTGGTGTCTTATTTCATTCGTGAATGTAAGATCTTCTCCTTGTTTATAAAAAGTTGATTTATATGCGCGAGGCAGGGAATTAAGCTTAGAAATATCACTAGAGCTTAAATGTTGTGCAACAGTTTTGTCTTCGATTTCAGATTCAAAAACCTGATTACAAAAAATGTTTAAGGACTCCTCTTCAACATTAAAATAAATTAGTACCTTTATGGAATCGGTTATAAGAAGCCGTCTGATATAATCAATAACTGTATTAATGGCTAGTTTCTCCAAACACTTTTAAATACTTATTGTGTTGTTAAATCTTAAAATGGTATTTTTCATTTGCACCGGAGGCGAATAGACGTGACTAGACACCTTTTCCTACATCACGCTCTAAAGAGTTAAATATAAAATTAAACATGTTTCTTGTGCAACTATAAGTATGCGAGTCAGACCTAACAATTGTGAGATATCAGACCTAACAATTGTGAGATATCAGACCTAACAATTGTGAGATATTTACTTTTCCAGCGGGTTTATTGGGATAAAAAATCAATCAAGGTGTAATTCGTTGCTATAGGTGCCAAAGTTTCGGCCATTCAGGGGAATATTGTGCTTATTTAAAAAGATGTGTGGTTTGTGGTGAACCTCATGATTCTATTGAGTGCATAAGAGTCTCTAAAGAGCTCAAGGAAAAAAATGAGGAGGCTCCTCCTGCTAAATGCGTCAACTGCGATGAGATAGGCCATGCAGCTAGTTACCAGGGTTGCCTTGCATATCTAAAATACAAAGAAAAACAACAATTTTCAACCCAAAATGCTAGACAAAATGCGTATAAAAATAGAGTTATAGTTGAGGAGTCAGTTTATAATATTGCTAATGCTAATGTTTCTTTTGCTGAAAAAGCAAAAAGTGCTATTTACCAACCAAAACCCCATAAGTTGAATAAGCAGATACTTAACAATACCCAACCCTCTTTAATTAATCAAGAAAATATAGCGAAAGGTGATTTGAACGGATTTTTAAATGAAGCTTAAAATATTTTCAATATCTCCTTTAAAGATCTTTTGGTCAAAATAAGACAATTTTGGCCTACATACCAACAGTTACAAAGTAAGGAGGAAAAAACGTTTTCTTACCTTAACTTTGTTGCCTCTATTGTAATATAATGATGGCATATTGTAATTTAAAAATAACTTCTATAAATTTTAACTCCATAATGTCGAATGCAAAAAGACTCGCGCTTTTAGATATACTCAAAAATAAAAAACCAAATATATGTTTTCTATCTGAAACTGTCACGGTAAAATTTACCGTGACAAAAACTGGTCTTAACATCTCAGTTCCATTCCTTATTCCTAATCCACTTCCTGCTAATTTTTGATTTCTCAGGTGTTTATTTCATTGTACTGAGAGAGAGTAGGGCAGCCATGGTCCATCAGACATCGGCACTCTCTCTTAGTAGCTTGAAGAAACAGATCTTCGGACGTCATCGTCGCTTTAATCATGAGTAACGATCCAAAATAGTAGATGGACGGTCTACTTCCATATAGAAGCAACGCGAGCGAAGTTACTCGTTAAAACTATAACCATTGCCAGAGAAGCGGTACTCTGATGAAAATAAGCTCGGGCGACATTTGGTCTCCGTAAGCTGATGTTACTCGTTAGAGAATGGCCGAGAGCCCGACATATGGTTAATAATATATATTGTATAAGATGGAACGTTATCTAGCTAGTCCCAATCTCCCAAATCTGAACAGAAGTCCACCGAAGTAGTTAAAAAAATCACAAATAGGAGATATAAAATGACATATTTTTCTTCGAATGGTTTTATATTGTCTGCCTTGAATTTTTTTTGTTGTTTTATTTTTTTTGCATTGTATTAGTTTTGAGGGGAAAAATGATTGTAAGCCGACATTAGATTTTTCAGCTTTCGATTATTTTTCTTTTTATAAAAATGTGGGAATATGGGCTGAATGCATTCATCGAATAGCTCTTCACTGTAAGAAGATCAGTGGCCGGCGAATTCGATGATGAATATGCAGTAAGCTTGGGTTTTATATGGGAGTAAGCAGGATCACTGAATTTCGATGACGACAGCACATATTCGCAAATAATGCTATGTGATTGCTGTATTATCTCGTCATCGAGATTAGCGGGTACTGATTGGCCGAAACCATAGGGGACGACAATAAAGAAGATGCTTTCCAAACATGGTGAAAGTTTGGAAGGACACTTC
Source organism: Baccha elongata (assembly GCA_951217065.1). Taxonomy (NCBI): domain Eukaryota; kingdom Metazoa; phylum Arthropoda; class Insecta; order Diptera; family Syrphidae; genus Baccha; species Baccha elongata. The sequence continues at coordinate 597,220 of CATNUY010000365.1, forward strand.
TTGAGTGGCTATCAACCGTAGAGGTTTACTTTAAAAAAAAAAAATAGAAAAGAAAAATTGTTGAATTTTGGAAATTTTAATGTAGAGTAGAGTAGAAAAATAAAGTGTTTTAATTTTGAAAGTGTGTTGAATTCAGGCAGACAGGTAGAAAGCGAAGGAAAAATTGGCAGATAAGTATATCTTAGTGGTATATCTTAGTTAGTTGTGTGACAATTTACGTGAAAAATCTTTTATTTTTTTTTTGTAATAAAATACTCAAACTCGGTAGATTTCTGTTTCGAACTTATCCTGGAATTGCAGGACTCGCGATCTGTTTCTATTATTATTTTAAATTGTTCGGGGCTAAGTGATAACAATCCATTTTCATTGTTTGAATAGGTACCTACCTATTTTTTTTATTGTTCACTTTAATTCAAAAACATTTCAGTTTTTATTCCTCGAAAGGTTTCCTGGGCAAATTTTAAGAACATTAAAATCCCTATCTGGGAAGTTAAAATATTTTTATTGTCTTTCTTTTTTTTATTTGGCTTTTCACCGTCATTTCCGTTTCGATGGTTTGAAATTTCCTTTTTCAAAAAAATTTCTGGCGCCCTTTCCCCTTTTTGTATATCCGCGTATACGTACCTGCATTTGCATACGTATACCAGGTAAGTACAAATAGGTACCTATATTTTTTTAAATATTTTCTTTATCATTGATTTTTTTTTTTATCATACATAAATTAATTCGATATCGCGAACCACGACCCAGCTGAGCTAGCCAAGAACAGCATCGTCAATTGCTGTATTACAATTCCCTTTTAATTCGCCCGTCGTGTTATCAAATATAAAGAAAACCAATTTTGTCATCTCGTCGTGTAATATTTTTTTGTGTTGTCGCTTTAGTCTCATCTTCGTCGTTACATATTGCCGGTCGCGATTACACATTATTAAATCGTTCTTAATAAAACAATAATTCTCGTGTTTTGATTATTTGATAAATAAATCAAATAATAATAATTATTAAATCGTCCGGGAAATTAAAAGTGTAACAAAACTCGTTTAGCTGTTAAACACAAACCATATTTTGAACATTATAAGGAATGATTCGGGCAGAGGAACTGCTGTACTCTGGACAAAACGTACAAGTTTAACGCAGTTCCTTTCCAAAGTAATAAAATGTCAGTCTGCCTTGCAACTATCTCTTCACAGAATCCAAATGGTTCCACTTTGCGATTGATTGTCGGTAGTATATACATTATACATACCATCTAATGGCGGTGTGAGTTTAAATTGTGAACTAGATAAGCTAAATTCTCTTATATGTAGTTTCGATGCGTCATTAATCGGAGGGGATTTTAATGCACGCCATATTTCATGGGGAGATAGCGTCTGCAATAATAATGAAAATCTAGTACACAATTGGTTTTATAATGGTCCCTATCTGAATCTGGAGATAGTTCCTTCTGATGGCCCGACATACCCAAGATCATCTTCTTATCTAGATTTTTTTCTCATATCTTCTACACTAAGCCTTGCACGAAACTCTTGAAGTCCCTCTTGGTGTAAAACTTTTGCAGTCGCTTCAGACCACTTTGGAATCTTATTGGAAGTAAATCTTAAGAATTTTCTTCCAATATTACTTCCCCCGATAACTTACAGAAAAATACAGATTGGAAATCATTCAGAATAAAACTTCATCGTAGTTTATCATCTTTTAATATTCCCGATGATAGAAACTTGGCAAATAATGAAATAGATGCTTTTATAGATCAGCTAAATTAGCATATAACAGCAAATGTAGAATCACACTCTGTCATTCATAGTCCATAAAAACACAAATTTCACTCTATCTTTGATAAAACCAAAAAACTAATAGACCTTCGAAGTACATGGCTCAAAGAACTTAAAAAAATATATAATCGTTATTTGAATAGAATAAATTCCGAATATCGTCAGCTTCATTCCAGAATTCAATGTCTGAGTAAAATAATAAGAGATAATGTCAATTTGGACATAAATAATGCATTTCATTGGAAACTTCAGAAAGTGAAACCATCTCCTTTCGCCTTCAAAGAAATTGATAATATAAATGGAAGAAAATATTTTGGAACAGATATTTCAAAAATATTCTTACATACAATGGACAAGACTAAAATGACACTGAAACAAAATTAGAAGCATTCAAAGACTTTTACTCTTCGTTATATTCGGGATCTAACCACTTTCCAAATGATAACACTTTCGAAAACGAAGTTTCCTTAATAATAAATGAATTCAAATCTGAACACCTAAGAACAAATTTGACAAGCTTTTCACCTTTAAATAAGGCAACAAGTCCCACTTTATCTACGTTTACAACACCCGAAAAAGTAAATGTCCTCAGGATTGCATTAAAAAACAAAAAATCTGCTGGTAATGATGAGATCTCCAATTTTATCTTGAGAAAATGTCCTCAATCCCTAGATAACCATTGTATTAACAACGGATACTTCCCTCTCGTTTGGAAGGAAGCAAACATAAAACCTTTGGCAAAAAGAAAAGCGGCAAGAGATGTTAACACATTTCGACCCATTTCGCTACTTTCTAGTATAGGAAAACTTTTTGAAAAGGTTTTAGCTGATCATTTAAATACCTTTTCTGAAGAAGCAAATTGTTCCAAACAATCAATTTGGTTTCAAAAAAGGAAACTCAACTGAGCATGCACTACTTGTTATTCATGACAAAGTGACTCAAAACTTAAGAGACAAAAAATGTACAGTTACCTTGGATATTGACCTTGAGAAGGCTTTTGACTCTATAT